>OY365811.1:27257144-27354644 GCA_959347315.1 Bimastos eiseni | reverse complement strand
TCGAGCTCCCAGTTAAACAGGAACAATTTTAATCAACCCAGCTCACAGTTAAACGGACTTCTTTTCGCTTCTACTACCGACGCTAACGAGGCTTAGCCAGATTTGCCATAGAAAATAATTTACGACGCTATTTATTAACATGGGTAAATTACGACGCTAAAATAAGATTTTACGATTGTGTTTACCTTTCTTCCATAGGGTCTATTAAGTTATATGCAGATGTTAAGCAAAAAGTCTCCAATGGAAAATTCTGCTCATATTGAAAGTTTTTCGCGGAACCCATGTCGTCATTTCACGGAACCATAGGGTTCCGCGGAACACAGTTTTGGAAAACGCTGTCTTAAGGAATAGCGTAAGTTGTATGACGCCTTGCAAACAACGCATAACCTATAGCATGTATAGTAATCAGATAAATTATATTGCCTGCTTAAATCTGTTGTGTTCAGGTCGTTCGGTATATTCCTTTGGGAGGTCTTCTCCCTCGGCTACATGCCGTACCCTGGCCGGGGCAACCAGGAAGTGATGGAGCTGGTGACGGCCGGGGGTCGTCTCGAGGCCCCCAACTCTTGCCCTCGACCCGTCTATGACCTGATGGTCTGCTGCTGGATGACGGACGCAGACCAGCGACCAGGCTTCCGTCACGTCATCGATAGGCTGAAACGATGCCTTGAAGTAAGTAAATGGACTTATAGATCTATTTACACCTCTGAGTAGATTTCTTGAAGAGGCGCTACATCAAGTTTCATCGATTGAATGATTGATTGATTGACTTAATATTCACCATTTTGTGAAATTCACGATTGCCATGTGCCTTGTGATCAGCTACACTATATATGGCCAAAGATTTAAACCAATTATCTTGAAATATATTTGCAGAAAAGTGAGACAATTAATCTAACCCATTTGTATTAATATTATATAGCATACATACTTAGTTTACATTATACATACACATACATACATGGATATATACACACACACATAGTTCACATACACATAGGCCCGCATGCATAAATATTATATACTTATATGTGCATACACATAATATTATGCGCATGAATACAACTATAATACTTAGGTGCATTAATTGACCAAAATTCGATCAATTGTCCACTATAGTTCGCTGTCTCAATAAATTAATCGTCAATTAATGGCATTTTATTGCATGTAGGCCTTAATGTTGTCTTATTATTGACAACCTAGTGGCAATGATGGATTTTGATGTTTTAGGATCAAGAAGTCATTCACGCCAAACTTCCCGTCTTCTTCTACTCAAAGTCGCTCACCGCCGCCGACGACACTCTGTCTAGACAACGTTGGCGCGACTCTCGACCTCGCCAAAGTTATCACTCACGCCCAACGTACCCTATGGAACCCTGCGATGATTCAAACGAACCCCTAACGGTATCGCACTTTGACGAAGCCTTCCCGAGCAATCTAAAGTCCCACTTCATGTGCGAGACGCAAACGTGAAAGCGCGAACAGACATTCGGAACAGGGCTTGTTCATTTGAGAACGAAGTTTACTTGATTCAGAACGAAGCTAATTGGATTCAAAGCAAGATTGATTTGATTCAAACGAGGCTTGTTCAACTGAAAACGAGATTGATTTGATTCAAACGAGGCATGTTGAATTGAAAACGAGATTGATTTGATTCAAACGTGGCATGTTGAACTGAAAACGAGATTGATTTGATTCAAACGAGGCATGTTGAATTGAAAACGAGATTGATATGATTCAAACGAAGCTTGTTGAATTGAGAACGAGATTGATTTGATTGAAATAAGGCTTGGTGAAATTAGAACAAGACTTAGGCGATTTAAACGGGACTACTTGTTGGATTCGGAATGAAGCTCAATTTCTGCAGAGATGCAATTGAATAGGATGGAACACTAATATAATTATACAGAATTTGTTCCTGTGTGAAACCGAACTGGAATTGAATGGCGCTGTTGAAATTCGCTGCATACTGTTTACCGTTTGACACGTGATCACTTGAAAGCAACTGTAGCGAATTTTTTTCTTTCGTTTGACGCAGGATATTCTGAAGTCTCGAAAGAGTTGTCGCCGTCTGCCATTTTGCGACACCCAACTGTTTTCTAAAGACATAATCTATTATGTGTATTAGCTTACATTATTTTGTTAATGTTACTATTTTGGCTGTTCCTGATACATTCAGGACTGCAGTCTGCATTATGTAGGCTACACGTTATTTATTTATTATCTTAATTTAGGAAACGATTTATGAAAATGTAAAGAAACGCAGATGATTGATGTGTATGATTGTGAACTCAACAGTCAATATGCTAAAACACCTACTGACGCCGGGTACAGCATCTCGTCTCTGTATCAGACAGCTCAAAACGATCGATTTCTGATCAGTAAAGTAGTCTACTATCTTCTATCGGTTACACATCTCGGCCATTGACTCCGATGCCCTTTCTCTGCATGGTCCTGCGGCTGCTCGTACCTGTTATCGCATCCATCTTGACACATCCGGTCAGTTAAAGATATCCATCATTCACGCGATCCCAAAAGTACCTCATCCAGTCTCTCCGTCTAATTGGCCATCAGAAAATATTCATTGACTGTCTTGTTGGCAAAAAATCATATAAATTTGGCCTACAACAAAGACTGTTCCAGCGACTAATATTCACTGTTCCATCAACGAGGATAGAAAGCTAAATAGGCCTCATGACCTCTTCTATTATTTGATCAATGACCATATATATCTGCCACTAAAAATTCTAATTAAGCATTTAGGTAAGTTATCCTGGCCGTGTGGGAATGTTCATAAAAATTATTTAAGATTTCATTATGCAACACGGTCGTGTCTTTGAAAATGCCGTGACAAAATAATTTTGAATTCCATCATGCATCATGCCAATGCAGATTTCATAGTAAATCGTTACAAATCTGGGGCCAGCGGGGGCCACTACCTCAGTGGAGGGGCCCGGGCCTCCTCTGTGGAGCCGCCACTGGACGGATCTACGATATCAGCACAGTATACGTGGTAGAAGAATGCGACCATGTCACAATTTTAAGGCCAAAGTAGGGTGTTTATAGTGGAAACAACGTAATGAAAGGTTAATTCTTGCCCTGACCCGTGCACATTTTAGCGACAGTCCTGAGTAGTAACCTTGAAGGGGCGCCATATAAATTTTCATGTTCCAAAATGCTAGGACACGCGGTCAAATTCAGCCGGAACCAACCGGAACGCCGTTCTGGCACTTCCTGGAATACCGGAACGACGTTTCGCCACCTCAGCCAGTAAACTAGGCGGAACGCCGATCCGGGCAGTTCCACCACGTTTTACTTGTTGATCCGACGCTTTGAAAGCAATAGCATTTGCACATACGTGTTTTGTAAATGGACGGGGCACTCAGAAATAAAGGAGGGTACACACTTTTTTTTACCCGAGAGTGGGGTAGAAGAAACGCCCGGCCTACAGTTCCACCACCTCTACAATTACAAATTGCATGACCACTGGCTAGGGACATGGTGCATTTCATTCAACCAACATTTGGTTTATTTGCCCTGCCTCCCATCAGTCTTCCATCTTAGCGAACGTCCTGATGACGAATGACTACGTTTTCACAGGCTATGCTACGCCATAGGGACGCATTTCATTCAACCATCAGCCAGTTAGAGGCAGCTGGTGAAACGTAACATCTCAGCTACGAACATTTCATTCGGTATAGGCTAGGCATAGGCCTACAATATACATGTATACTGTGACCTTATCTATAGTCCACTGCATTGCCTACAGATGGCAGACGTTCAAAGTGGGCTCTGACGGTCGGACCAATGACAGCCTTCCAACGAAGACCTGTTGGAGCTTCATCGTCTATGAGGTGAGGTTCTGATCTGCCCAAGGAATTGATCTCAGTGTTGCTGTTGTTGCTGTAAGTTGATTCGAGGTATATCCCTGTGATATATTCGTGAACTAGAAGTCGAATAGAATAATTATTTGATTCTCGTTTAGTAGAAGAAGAAGAAAAATTATTTTAAGAACTAAATGGAATAAGAAGTGAAATGGAGACCTCCCGAAGTGAATAAGAATAGGAAGTAAAATTAATTTCAGAACGAAATTTAATAAACAGGTCGGATGCACTCTCCACGGGACGTTATAATTAGGTTTAGTAGTAGTTCTACTGCGCTATATCTCAATTATTGTCACCTTCACGCTAAACGTGAATCTCGTAGACGTAATCTGATTCTTGACAAATATTTGCAGGACATTGAGCAGCAAAGAGCAGTTTCATAGTTTTCTCGAATTTTGGACCAGTAGAAGCAGCATTTATCCCAAACTATCCCCATTGGCTGAAGACCTGGTTCCATATATATATATATATATATATGTGTGTATATATATATGTATATATATATATGTGTGTATATATATATAATTCTTCGTAATGAATGAATGAATGGATATGAGAGCAGACTTCTTGAATGTGCGCTATATAACCATGTACAGACATTTTGAATTAGCGTCTCTCATTGCTCGTCTATTATAAGGGCTGCGCGTATGACCCGAGTAGGCCATACTCGACTCTAAAAACTACTCTAGTAATTTTTTTATTCGCATGCATCCACTTCCGGTCTAAAAATGTTGTGTAAAAAAACTAGAAATGTTTTGTTTCTTTGGCCGTTTAGTATTAGTAGCTTTTTAATTGTTACGTGTAGGCTACATAGGGGATTTAACTTTATTGGTGCGCCAGAGCTTTAGTCAGAACCTATACTACAGTCTACTTAGTCTACCTATTGCATTTTGTATCATAGACGCCGGAATGTATCTAAGTGACACGGCTAAAGCAGTGCCACTTTAAATGTTGCACGGCTCACACTGCTTTGAGCCGTGCCATTTTTTGTGAGAAATTAGGCATTTTCTGAAATTAGGCATTCATCTTTCTGCAGAGACGTGGACACTGTCAAGAAGCTCGTTGCATTCGCCATTCAGTCACTCTATGTTAATTTTCAATAGTGATCTTGTTTGCCTCTAAAGCTGCTTAGCGGCTGAGGCAGTCGAAGATTGCGGCTGTCTCCGCAGCTAAGCCTAAGGAGGTCCGTAGAGCTCCTGAGCACCTCAGCCGTGCGTGCCACTGTCAGAATCATTCCGGCGCCTATGTTTTGTATAGTAGAAACCGTGCAGCTTGTATTAAGCACTGACGGCATTAACGAGAACTCGAGTACTCGCTAAGCTACTCGACCGAGTAGGCCTACTCAACTCAAAAAACTACTCATTAACTACAGCGTGCGCGCCATGCATTTGTATATCTACATGTATGGTTGCTGGTATTATTGAGCTCTATTATTGATAGCAACTATTAATAGACATCAGAATTACGGGAATTTGCCACTGACGTCAAGTGACGTAGGCTTATACTTACGGTGAGCGCAGTAGTATAAATATATCAATGGGCGCAGCCAAGTTTTACAAAATAGTATGGAATTAGTAAGTTGTACGCCGTTGAATAATATTCATAGATGGTCACTCTGACGTTGAATAATACAAACCAGCGACGTTAAAATGACACGACGGAGCCACCTAAACTAGACTTTCCTTAGCACTCAAGACGCTTAATTTAATTACTCGTTTTAGACGCCATTTCTAAACATCATGAGCAACGCTCGTGAATCAGATGAGCTATACAGAGCATGGCTTTAAACATGTTGTTTCTTTGATTATTTGTTTTTTTACAAAAAGCAAGAAAAATCCAAAAATGGCAATTTCTTGGCTTTTTAAAATATATTTTTTTAATTTACTAATAATACTATTTATATTACTAATTGCGTGTTTTTCGGTGGGAAACGAAGCTAAAGTAATTATATAAGCAAGTTGGAGCTCTTTATCATGCTGTGTTTGATGCTTTGTATAACAAAACTGTTGTGACAAGATCCAAAGGAAAACTTAAACCAAAAAACCAAAGAAAACAAAAAAATAGAAAAAACTACTTTTAATTTTTTTAAATCTTGGTTTTTTGCACCTCTGATACAGAGTGACATTTCAGAAATGTGGGGTTTACATGTATGCATGATTTCAACTAACAATGTAGGGCTGTGTAGGGACCGTATAATATATGTAATGATTTTGTTACCTCCCGTTCCGGTTGCTAATTGCAGGTTAATCCTAACGTTGCAATGGAAAAGTTGAAACACTTCCCCGCAGGTCTAGGCCTAACGTTCTTTCTTCCGATGATGCATGGTCGTTCTGGTGACAGCTCAGGCTCGCGAGTTTTGGCTAAGCCATTAGTAATAATTATTTGCTTTACCAAACAACTTGGCCGTGGCAGATTTGATGCTTAGGCTAACTATAGCGCGTGTAAACATTTATAAGCTAGTAGCAAAGATGCTAGTCGTTCTGATGTGTCGCAATCAGAAATTTTAAGCCAACTCGGAGACTTGAACGTTATTTTACCCGATGTGGTTTGTGTTTAGGTATAGACAAGATGGCCGATGTGGAGGCACCACTGGCCAAACTAAACGGCGACGATTGGCAAGAATTTAACGAGTTTAGTTTCTTGTCAGTGTTTAGGGACTGTCCCGACGAACAGGGAACGAAAATGTTGGCCGGGGATCGGCGAAGGGAAACGGCGAATGGACGAAACTGTTCTTCTGAGTCAATAGGCAATTGTATCAATGTGGACGATTCGATGATAGTGGGTTCGAATCCAGAAGACAATCTGTATAAATGTTATCGTCGAATTGAAAGTCTGGATAATGCGGAGTCAGAGGTCGTCGATATTAAGACACAGGAACGCGTTATAAACGACAGCGAGTAAGAATGATTTTCATTTGGTTCAGTTTGGAAACCAGTTCTTTCAGCCTATTTTGGGTTTATATACTGCTACTGTTTGATCACGTACGTGTTTGCCATAATTTATACGCTCGTGCTTTACTTTATTTGAGTGGGACATTAACTTAGCGACGTGTATAATTGTGGTAAAATGGATGTTTGTATTAGAGCTGTACCGATTAATCGGCTGGCCGATTATTGCGTGAGGAACTCGGGCTTCTACTTCAGACTACCCAGTAAGCCTTGTGCTAGACTGCTAGTACCGTGGGAAAGTGTCTACAGCTGTTATGCAGAGTGAGTCATAGTGCCTGCTTAATTACCCTGGGGGGCACAATCATGTCAATTTAGGCCAAATTGGCAGGTCGTAAAAGTAGCCTGTCTGGGGAGGGAATGGCATCATTGGCTTGTTAGAAGAAGGCATCCAGTTACATAGATATATCTTTCCTGTCCTCCGTCAAGCAAGGTCGACAGCGGGCGGTGTGCCTAAGCTGTATTGGCTACCTAAGATTAGTCCATAACTACATATATACGTCTCCTACGGAGCAAGTGTTTAGCTTGTATCGGAACAATACGTGGTAGCAGTAGGTCTATCTTTTAGAACCAGTCATCTTGGGAAACACAATGAAATAATCGGTGAAATAATCGGCTAAATAATCGGCTAAACAATTACCTAAATAATCGGCTAAATAATCGGGTATAAGCAAACGAATAATCGGCAATAATCGGTATCGGCATAATCGGCAAAAAGCGATATCGGTACAGCTCTGGTTTGTATCTTGGTTTCAGTAACATGCTGTGTTGCATTGGTGACTGCAGGGTATGGAAGCAGTTGTCAAATCGACTAGACAACATCCAGCTCGTCAGTTGGCCACAATCACATGCATGGCAGCTTCAGGAGAACTCGCTCAGGCTGAAGGCAGTCAGTGTAAGTGCCAATTTAATCTGATAACAGTGCAGTATTGGGTGCATAATGTATATAGATATCGGGTGTCTTGAGGGTCATTAAAGGTCAGTTCAAGCACCTTGACAGTCTGTTAGGATCAAGATTAGGGTTAGGGTCATCATTGGAAAACAAAGTACCTACCGTGCAGCCGCCGCTTCATGCCAGAAGATATCGTACAGTGCCGGGGTATACATGTGCTCCCTGATAATTACTGCGCTTATGCCATTAATTCTCATTTGAAATTAAATCATTTATAATAAAGAAGTTCTTTTATGATATAATACTGGGCCTGATGACTTTAATTGCTTTTATTGAGTACAAATAAAATTCTGATAATACAAAGATTGCATACATTAAACAAGATAACAACCCGTAGTGAGTTATGACTCATATTCCTAAGGAATTGTCTTTTCTTGGGGTACACCAAATCAAAACTAATAATTATAATGAAGAGACGATTCCAAAGAAACACAAGAATTTATCAATTCATTGTTAAGTAGTTTGGCAACAGAATTAGTTGAAATTAAGAGATGACTTACAAATTTCTACGCACACACACACACACACAGTATATAAATATTTATTTTTATATTATATATATTTAAGCTAAGTAAATTCATAATTCAGTCAAGTTGGTCTTGTAATATAGAGCAGTGTATTATTTATATTTGTCAAGTAAAAAGGACACATTCCTCTATAAAGGACTGAATCTTTGATCCAAAGCCTTGCTACCTGTGTGGACTCATTATTATAAGTAATGAGTACTAGTGTACTAGGAGGAGAAGTGACACACCTAATTGTGTTTGTTCCTGTTTTCCACTAACAGGAGAACGACTGTGGTGCGGAGCCTCTGGATCTGTCAGATGATGAGGACCTTCAGCAGTCGTTAGATTTGCATGGTCTTATTATCTCCTCACCATCAGAGGTTCAGCCGATCAAGACAGCCGATGAAGTGATCAGTGAAATCGAGGAAATGATGCAGGTCAGTCCAGATATATTATGTCAGAACTATGGTTGAACAATGTGCATGCTTTAGATGTGAGAGCAATTGACCAGGTCTCTTGCAATCTCATCTTCATACTTATGTTGTGTGGTGAATGTATTCAGTATAGGTGAGTTGGGTAGGGATCCTGGTGTAGTCAGAATCTTGAACTGATCAGGGGCATCCAGATAGGAGGGGTCCGGAGGCAAATGGTAGGGGGCGATATGTTTAGAGTCTTGGGGGAATATCTTGCCTTCCTGACACTTGGGAAACTGATGGGGTTCTGAGCTCCAGTCACTTGATGCACTGTCAAGCATAATAACCATTAGACTACCATCTGACTAGAAACAATACAGCTTTACCACATCTGCCTCCCTGCTTTGTGTACACAGCCTGATAATTTTAATTACATTTGTTGAGTACAAATCAAATGCTGATAATACAATATTATATTATCGTTTGTCAGCATGTGATTTGTACTCAACAAATGTAATTTAATTATGCAAATTGAAAAAGATAGCAACTAATGATGAGTTATAACTCATCTGAAACCCCAATTCTTGCTTTGTAAGGCAGGAAGGCAGATATGACATATATATGTATGTATATATGTATTAGGCTACTTATATAGCGCCTTATAAGAACCTCTCGAAGGTGCTAAGAACCTCTCGAAGGCGCTAACTTGTAGAGCTGTACCGATTACTCGGCCTGCTGATTAATCGGGCCGATTATAGAGATATCGGCAGTATCGGATATCAGCAAGATAATCGGCGCCGATCTTAAAAATTATTTTCTTATTTTATAATTTTATTTTCAGTCTATAAAAGCAAAATGATGACAGCAACATCTCTGGGTCTGTGAAGGACGATATTTCGTTCTTTTCCCATATCGTGTCGTCGAGGCGGTGGCTTTTTCAGCCATTGGTGAGACCACCCAGTGTAGACCACTCAGTATAGACCGTGAGAACGTGTCAACATAGGTGTTGGGCAGAGTGAGTCATAGTGCCTGCTTCAAGGCCAAGGAATGGCTGGCCAATTGAAGCCAAGGAACAGCTGGCCAATTCAACAGAGAAACCGATGAATGTACATCGGGGAGGCATGCCTAATGAATACATGCTAGCTGCCAATCAGATTTCCCAGAAACATTTCAATCATCTGAGAGGCTGAGACTAGATGGGTGGCTGTGAATAGGCCAGCCATTCCTTGGCCTTTAATTACCCTGGGCACAGTTCGACAGCAGGCGGTGTGTCTAATCTGTATTGCCTGCCTAGGATTAGTCCCCAACTACATGCATACATATCCTACGGAGCAATTGTTTTGCTTGTATCACAACAATAGGCAGTAGCAGTAGGTCTATCTTTTGGAACCGGACGTTTTGGGAAGCACAATATAAATAATCGGGTATCGGCAAATGAATAATCGGCAATAATCGGTATCGGCATAATCGGCAAAAAGTGATATCGGTACAGCTCTAGTAACTTGTCGAAGTGATGATGATATTACTAAATATTCTTATTGATTAAGTTTTGGAAGTTAACGTTGCTGTATTGTTATAGTTATTGCTATTTTCACTGTCATTGTGATACTGTGATATTAGGTTTTGTCATTTTGTAGGATGAATTTGATATGGAGCAGTCGAGCGTGACGATTGACGGACCATCTAAGACGGCTCAGATAATCCGGATGAAGCTCAAGCAGGCAATGCCACCAGGCACGACCATGCTTGAGTGTCAGTTGAGTTGGATTTTTCTTACAAGTTTCTACATCTATGTTTTGCTTGTGACATTACGTTTGTTAAATAAATATGTTTAAGTTTCTGTGACTAATTAGGCTTTTTTTTTCTTGTGTGGTTTTTGTTGTTTATTCTTGAAAATTCTAATAATTTTGTATTTTCTTGTTTTCCTGTTAAGGTTTGAAAAACATGTCGACCAACGATCTCTCTACGCTGCAGGATGAACTCGAGAGCACGACTCGTGACTACTCAGAGGTGCTCGTCGACATACTTGCACTACGTGAGGAGCTCAGTTATCAGAAGGAGCTCAACAATCAGTTCATCTCACTTCTGCTCAGCATTCAGCGTAAACGTCGAGAACTCGAAACAGAACGGAAGAAAGGAAAAATGACTTTGAAGCAGAAGGACGCGTCAAATATAGTAATAATCAGAAGCTTAACAATAATTTGTAACTTTTTTTGCGCTGGTGTCTAAGGCACAAAGAAGCAATTGATGGCGCTCCAAATTCAGGCGTTATGGTCAATATCTAGATCTGTCCACTAAGAGCCTATGGTCTTGTGCCAGGCCTTACCCCATTAAGATAAGTTATGAACACATGTAAACTATGTTTAGACAAATGACATAATTCTCACAAATGCAATAAAATAAAAATTTGAATGAAGCAATACAGGTGTTCTAAAGTGCACTTTAAAGCTCAACAACAGGAAGTTTTAGTAAATAAGTGGCCGATTGGTGTGGCACACTGGTCGATTAGTTAGAGCGGTCGGCCCGTAGCGCTCAGTGTGTGCGGAGTGAGTGGGTTCGACCCTCATCCAGGGAGTCACAGTGTAGTTACTATGAGCAAATCCTTCGCGCACAATTGCTCTGCTGTACAACTGCAATTGTGCCGTCGAGGCGTGTGCACTTCTGAACAAAATAATGTTGGAAGAAGAGCAATATCAAATTTCAGAATAAATAAAAAAAGTGGGAATTTATTTAGCACCACAGGTGGAACATGGTAAAAAATTTTTATAAACAACGTATCTTGAGGGTAGATTTGTGAGGCAGGGGTTCCAAACCTGCCGTTTGTCGGCTCCTATTTATTGAGATAAAAAAAGGCTAAAATAGGCGAGAGGGGTCAAAAACACAGAAACTCGTTTTATGGTATATTGTTACAAATAAATATGTCTACTTTCAATATCTTAATTAAAAAATGTTGAGTTCAAAAATTTTGTTGGAGAAAAATGATTTTTGTATGCATTTGCATTGCTAAAATATGTGTTTCAATGGTGAACGACCAAGATTTCATATGCCGACCTGCCATTATTTGCAAAGTAGCAAAGAGATTTTGGTGCTGTGTGCCTTGTCTCATACACTTTTTTGCCCAGCAGAGTTGCAGAGTAATCAAGTAATGGTTGCTAAGATATTTGATGACATGAGTAGTCTGAAACTTTGACTTCGATTTTCTCAGTTGTTAAGATTATAATAATGAAAGACTCAATCGAGTATAACTTAAGTTAGATAAAAGTTATTTCGATTCTGTAAAAGGGATTTTGAGCAGATGCATTGTAGAATATGATTTGGTGAAAAAGTCAAAAACGACATGTGATGAGTTTTGACCCCCCACCTCACATTTGTGTAGATTTGCTCTGTGTAACCTAATCTAATCATAGCTTTTATAGCACCATTATAATAATGCAGTAATCGATGGTGTTTTGTAATGGAATTACAATCAATTCAAAATCGTGGCTCTGTTCTATGAGACAGAAAGTCCAATAGGGCTAACATCCAGATGATAAAATGCCTTCAGTCAAGACTTGGAAGATGCCCAAGCCACAGCAGAGTATATGGAGTGGAAAGGTGCATTTCAAAACTGAGCCAGCAACAGCAGAATCAGTGCTGCCAAGCACTGAAGACACTGTTCACTGCAAGTTAGGCAGGCGATTGCTATCAGAGGATTTGGTGGCTTGATAATAAGTCGGAACGGTACTCTGCCTTGCTGCTTATATTACCTTATGTTGCCATAGTGACTGTTTTGTTTAGATTGGGTACTGTATGTTAACATACAAAACGAGATGTTCTTTTTGCAGTATCTGACTACGGTCATTCCTTACGATGACAACCAAGGGGCGCCAGATGCCGACCGTCTCCAAATCTACATTAAAAGTAAGTAGATGGCCAGAGTATGGTTAGTTTTGCTCAAGTGTGATCTCACTTGTGTATCTACATACAAGTGTACCAAGAGTTGCTATCATAATAATTGCTCAATTATATAGCGCATGTACAATAGAATTTCTCAGAGTCACATCCAACCTGATAATTTAATTCGATCAAGATTCAAGATCACAATCAGATTGAATGATGTTTAATTGCTTTCAAATAGAAGTAGAGAAAGGGTAGGAAGCCCATGTTGCAGAATGCATGACAGTTTGTTCCAGTATACAAGGCCAATCATGGCCAAACAGAATGTAGAGAATGAGGCCACCTTGGACAGATGACCTTATAGCTCCCTATGTGCAAGCTCATCTCGTAAATAAGTAGAAATATGTCTGAACTTTGAATCCTACCAGTTAGTAATGTAAAACTAATAAAATCTAAATATTCGTTTATTGATCTACTTGGAATGTCACACCGCAAACCATTACAATATTACATTGCAACAAGAGAGCCCTACATTGGAGGCATTATGGTTGTCTACTCTAGTATATATAAACACAGTCTTTATGAGAATTTGTGTATATCGCCTCTTTAAGGTGCCTACTCAGAGGTTTGAAATTGACTCACTTTGTTTTGGGGAACATGGATAAGAGTAAGGCACAAAGAATATAAACATATATGTGGTGACGGTTCTTCCGCTCAGGGCTGGATGTTGCCGTAGACCATACAGTCACGGTTGATTAAGTCCCAAGGAGGAAAACTTCGCCATCCGCCTTCATATGCCGAGTAGATCAATGGAAGTTGCTAAGACTGGCTGCGTCTTGGAATTAGCTTAAAGGATATCATCACCACTTCACATTGAATGACATTATATAAAATTCTGTGACTGTATGTTTCTTGTGAAAGGCTCTATATAAATTCATTTCTTATGTTATGTTTGTAGTTATGACCGCAATCGAAGAGGACAGCAGTTCTGTACCTACTCTATTAACAGACTATATCCTCAAGGGCAAGCTTATCAGCTAACTATAGTGATTAATATTATTTATTGTATTATTAGATTATAAATTTTTGCATGAAGGGCTCTATATAAAATGGCTGCTAATAGTAGTGACTGGTTTTATAGTAAATTATTGATATTAATGTCAATTATATCTGGTATTATTACTTTAGTTAATGTTGAGATTATGCCTCACATGATGGTCCTTTTCATGACACTTTCTCTAGGACCTCTAAGATGCAGTATTGTGCTTTTTCGGTTGTGGGCCCAACTGCTCGGAATAGCCTCCCATTGGATCTTCGACTCTTACCTAAGGACTCTCTACCCTATTTTTATTCTGTTCTGAAAACTGTCTTATATGGCCGAGGTTGGAACGGGAGCATCTGAGAGGCGCTATATTAAGTTGGATTGATTGATTGATTGATTATATACTAATATTAGTTATTATTATAAATTATTAATACTCTTCTTTGAACTCCTACACGTCTTCTACTCATCATCATCCTCTTTAATTAGAATGGTTTTAGTGTGAATGTCTTATTTTCTGGCTTTATTTTTGTCTGTTTTTGCAGTGCTTTGTCCGAAGATGTGAAGTTGGTGTTGTCTAGGCTATCCTGACCTGAGTTTTGATTACAGGGTTCGACCGGTTGGTCCTTTGCTCCAAATTTCAGGCGAGTTCAGTTATGCTGCAGATGGAGCTTGGATATTGTTGTATTTTATTTGAGTTTCTGGTTTTACCCCATTTCTGCAACATTCATTACCATGACGACAACATCTCAGATTTTCATGTGACAAGATTGCCACGGTTTATGCCATCACAGCTTTGACTGTCAGAGCATTTGTTCATTAACTTCTGTGGAGATATATGCGTTACTCGACATATAGATCGATCAGCTGATTGCTCGCCCAACTACTTGATTGATCAACTGATTGCTTGATTGACTAATCAGTCAGTTTGTTGTTTTGTCTGCTTGCTTCGACAATTGGTTTCATAGATAGATGTAAAAAGTTACTCTTGTGTTCCTGGCAATTTGTTGATATGTTGTCGTTATTGGTTCACACTCTATTCACAAAAATCATGATTGAGAAATTTGTGCTTGTAATAATAATTATTCAATAAGTGAATAAATTCAATAAATGTCGTAGAGCCACCGAATAACCTACAGAGTGCTACTATGTTACTGTTTCTTTTGGATAAGTGTAATTTTATATATCTGTATGAATATGCTTATTAGGCTTATAATAATCATATTAACTTTTATTTATTATAGTACTTTTAGGTATGTTGTATGATATTGTATCATGATCAATTTGTGGTTGTATGCATTTTGTAGCGATATTCTATTTTTCTGATGTTAGTCATGATATTTTGTGATGTTTGTCGAACTGTTCTGATATCTGTTAATTTCATTTCAGTATTGTACAGTGTAATCGTTTTATAGCGATATTCAGTGTGTTGGCAACATCTTGTGGCTGCTATAGCCACTTACATAGATATTGCCCTATAGCAGTGGTTCTCAACTTGTGGGTCACGATCCCCACAGGGGGTCTCCTTACGTATTGCCAGGGGCCTGGCAACCTTCAGGAATTTGTTAAAAACGTTTTTAGCCTGCAGTTTTCAGCTCATATATACTATTTATATAATAGTGATTATTACACAAACTAGCCTTCTGCTATGGTGACTTTATTAATCTTTACTAATTTCTTGTACTATGGTTCATTTAATAAAATTATTACCAACAACAAATTTTAAATTGTTCTGTTAATTAAAGATTGATTATGCTGTTATGCATGAGATGTAGGCCTTTGAATTATCAAATTATAAGTAGTAAAGTGCATGGTAGTAAAAATGTGAAGGCAGTAACCCAATACTTTTAATATCTAGCTGGGGTTGCCACACCTTTTGAAATATTATTAGGGGGTCGCAGGGCCAAAAAAGTTGAGAACCACTGCCCTATAACCTGAATTTGGAACTAAGTGACCGCCCGTTAAACCAGTGCTGTCCGACATGTTCTTAAGTGGTTCGCTCAAGATTGCAAAATGTTTGCAGTTTGTGTTAAATTAAGTAGTGGCTTATCATTTGACAATGTGAACACAGAATCCAGTTCCAACAACGCTTTGTTAAGTTTTATAAATTTTAATACAGTTAATACTTTTCAATAAATTTTAGTCATCGAGTTTGAGTTTACTGGTGCAGCCCTAGGCTTCAAGAATAATTTCTTTTGTGCCCAGAGTGTCAAAAAAGGTTGAACAGCACAGAGTTAAAGGAAAATAGATTGAAGACATTTACAGAGGTGTCTGAGCAAAGCCATGTGTATGTCCACCGTGATTTGTGTGTGTGTGTGTGTGTGTGCATGTGTTATGCTTCAATTTGGCTACAAAGTTTAGTGACATGGTATGACTACTGTTGTAGCATCCAGTGTTTAACACCGTCATTCATCTGTGAGGGTTTTTACTTTTTACCTTAAACTGTTTTTATGTTGAAGTCTTACGTTTGTTTCCTTAGCCTATTAGTAGTTTTTTTTATTGGTCTGCCACGACTATAAACAGGTGTATTGTTGGATTACTGTGGTCGTGTTTGAGCGTCAGCCAAAATTAATGATCATTTGACCTTTAGACCACATTTCAGAGGATTTTCTGTAGAGGCATGTAAGCAACATTTGTGTTTTTGAGGAGGTGTGTAAGCATGGCTGTTGCCTCTACCTCTTGCTTCTGATGTGTTTTATAGAGTCGTACAAACAAACTTGCTACCTTCATCTTTTTCACTGTTAAACAATTTTTGTAAGGAAATATTTTCTCTTGTTACTATAATGTTCCGTTGCTTAGCTGCGATTTCTTATAATTAGGTTGATAGTAGTTTTGTTTTCATGCTACGTGTGTTTGTATCAAAAGTAAAACTGCATGTTCAGGTGTTTTTTTAATTTGAGTTTAAGTTTCAAATATAATCTTTGATGCTGAATATTGATGTGTTTGATGCCATTAGTAATCTTTTCTGTGGAATGTTGGTGTTCAGAACAAGCAATTGAACACTATTAAAAATAACTTCTGAATTTTTATGTTGAAATTCTATACAGTGATTGTCCATCATAGAACCTCATATAGCATAGTTCATAGTTCATTGTCGTGCAATTATATATGAATTCGAAATTCAATTTAACCATATCAACAGAAGATGCAACAGAGTGTGTCGCCTGTTGCTAGCGCTGTGAGATTTGACAGTTGCAGGTTTGAGTGTGTGCAGGGACTCCATGTGATGACCCTGGGCCATTTTCCACACATGCCTTTATTGCCAAGCGAAATTTTATACGGCACAAGCATGGAAATAAACTGCAAGTCGCGCAATGCACTGATCCCAAGTCCAGGAACCTTGATTTCATCTGAGTTCATGTTCAGAGGTTGAAGGGAGGTGAGTGCCTGACCTATGTTCCACTATAGTTCATGGGACGGTTAATTCAATAATTAATTTTGACCTTGTGATGCAGTATTTCTTATCGGTCTAAAGTCTTTCCATTATGAAGGGGTCCTAATGTAACATTTTACAGACTATGTTAATGTTGAATGTCCATGTCACATTGTCCACCATCTTTGTTTTGTGAAGTTTGGTCTTGATTTAGTCAGAATTTATTGTTTGAAGTATGGATCAGACCAGTGGTTCTCAACCGGTGTGCCACGGCACACCAGTGTGTCGTAAGGCATCGCCAAGTGTGCTGCAACGCTAATAAAAAAATTTAATTCAAAATCAATAAAAATCATATTTGAATTAAGCTAAAATATAATGCATCTATTTTAATGGATAGGGAAATGTTTCTGTTTATCAGTCTGTTAATATTTCTAATGTTAGTGACTACCTAAAATTCTAAAAAATTGTAAGCTTTAGCTTAGTTTAGCATTTTAGCTTTATGTCTGACTGGTCTTAAAAGTAAACTAATGGGCGGAACTACTTTTTTATTTCAAGATTCATAGCATTATTTAATGATCGAATTATCAAAATATTTATATAAAATTAAAAAATTTTGTGTATCTTATTAAGGTGCCATAAAAAATTGTGATGTCCCACTTGTGTGAGCTCAGATTTACAACTCTTACAAATATTAAATACAAAAAGATAGAAAGTTGAAGTGTGTTGAAGAAGAAATGGATTTGTTATCGGAAATTCGTCCGAGGATTGAAGGAATTTGCAAGGGATACCAAGCCCAGATATCACATTGACATTTAAACAGGTGTGCAAATTACAAGTCTTCTTAACACCAATGACTTGCACAGTTTACAATCAGTTTATTGTAAATGTATAATTGGAAAAGTTGCATTAACTAATTCTATTCTATTCTAATTTATTTTGAAAATTATGTAAAACTTTAAATTAAGCCTTTTTCAGATGGTAAATGCTTAAAAGCAAATTTTAAAAACAGCTCAAAATTAAACTTGAAAAATTAGGTTTTTTTTTCAATAGTGTGCCATCTGAATTTCCAAAGCTCTCAAATGGGCCTTGGTGCAAAAAAGGTTGAGAACCACTGGATCAGACCATGTTATGTAAAAATTGCTTTTATGTTACACTGGTTGTTTTGATGAAATGATTCTACTGGTATGTTTTAAAAATTTTTTTTAATGTTTGGACATTTGGAGCAGAAGAGTCTCTTTGTAATCACAATTACTCAAACTTTGTGTGAAAATGCAGTAAGATAAAACTGTGCTAAGTAGTTGTTGAACATGTCATATATTGACCAAAAAACTTTGTCGGCCTCTCAGATGGTTTCTAAAACTGCGAGTCCAACAACATTTGACTGATTTTTTGACCACACGACCATCTTGTTTGAATTTGTATGTAATAACTTAATTCAATTAATAAGGTACCAGGTGATCACATTATCAATTGGATTTGACTTTCAGGTGATTAGGAATAAGACTAGTATGTAATTAAAAATAATGAAAATTCGTAATATTGACACATTGTATCATACTAAAACCGAAGAAAAATAATTGCTCTGCTGTTATAATCTTATAAATAGGAATAGCACAAAAAAGGTACAAATTTACTTATAGCTTACAATTGTGATTTTTATTGTAATAAACTAATAATAATAATGTGTAATAGGTTTATAACAATTACTTTGTATATGTGAAGCAAATGTAGAAATCATATTACAGTAAATAGTATTTTTCATGTAAAAGATCCCTTGGGAGTTTAAGCGATTGGCATCTAAAGCTATGCGTGCATTGGCATAGTCGAAGCATTTACAATTATGGGTCAGTATAATGTGTGAACTAATTGAAACTGGTTAAATCCAGAATCTGTTTTGATATTTTTTTCAAAAGATCTATGTTTGAATATCCTAAGAAATGATGTTTCAGAGACAGGTGTTCAATTTCAGCCATTCTATAATTTCATTTACATAGATGTAATGAATGTAATTTTTACATATTGTATAGTTTATTACACTTATATGTATTGTCGCATCATTTGAATACCATACGTACTTGCAATACGACATGTAAATGTATGTGTATTTAAGTCATAGGTGTAGCAACATGTTTTAGCAAAGTGGAATTTTATCCTGGCTCCTTTCTTAGCTTCAGCAAGTGCAATTGTGCATCTGTTCAAAGCCTACTCTCCTAGCATGATCTTTTTTGTGCCTTCTTTTTTCAGGAAATTCTGTGTGCATGCATGGAGTGTTCTTAGTTTCAGGTAGTCTTTTGAACCAAGAGTTCTTATTTCTGGGTGTCTAATTTTAGATATACTGGTAAGGGCCCATCCATATATTACGTATGCAAAAACAACGGATTTTCGAACCCCACCTCCCCCATGCGTACGTACATTTGAGCTCTACATTGCAAAGGTTAAATAGCTAAAGACATATATAAGACATTGATTTTACAAAAGGCTATTTATTTGTTAAGCATCATATTTAACAGCTTAAATTTGTTAACAGTTAGTAACAATACTTGCATTTAAAACTATTTTAATGCTACCTAAAATTGATTAAGCAGGAATATAGTCAGTGAATAGGTGTACAGTTCTGATTTTCATATTCTGATTGTGGACGTCATAATTAGACAATTATATTTGCGTACATATTTTCGGGTACCCTCCCCCACCATACGCACCTGTACGCAGACTGGCCGAAATTTGAAACGCCCCTCCCTTGCTGCGTACGTAATATGTGGACGGCCCCTAATACGAGTGGCACAAGTTGAGTAAGTTGAGTGACATACCGTCAACACAGGGTTAATTCAATAGTTTAAGAATCCCACAGCAACGAAGACCAACACAATAGTTAGTGCCATATATGCCGTCATTGGGCATTCCAAGATTTATGGCATGATTTTCGGAACCAGGGTGTGATCATGAATGAGTTACATCCATAATATAAATATTCATGATTTGTATTTGAGTGCTAATTGTATATAAAATGTGTGCTTACAGAATCAAACATTCTTTTTTATATTGTTAGATTTCTCACTGAATTGTAAATCCAAATACCAGTGACTAATGTCATTTTGCAAGATCATGTGCATAATTACAATTAAATTAATATTCACATGACTATATTATAAACCTAAAATGTAATATTTTAAAGACAAATTCCAAAGTAACAGAGTCAACATATGGACTCAAAAAAATTTGACTTTGGTTAACCGCCACATCTTGTAAGAACCTCTACAATCTGTTAACTGACGTCTGCTACTGCAGAAGGTATTATTTACATGAATATAAAGATGATCCACATGTGATTATGTGTGGAAACATCAGCTTATGCAGAAAAACAATGCTTGGTACTGGTAGACATAAAAATTTGCATAGGTGCAAAACATAGCGTACAAACTACAAAGAGATCTTCTTCACCTTGTAAGCCTTGCTCTTACACACAGAATGACTTTAGACTCCAAATGGTTTTGCTATAGCATGAAAAGCTGGGCATGACAGCAACTTAACCTTTGATTGATGATGGCTCAAGTAAAATTTAGAATTAGCCTTAACTCGGTGTGGAATGTACAGGGCAACTGTGTCTTCTTCCAAGAAATAAATTTAAATAGGGGACTGTCCCCTTTTATAAAGTTTCCCTTCATAGGAGCTAAACATATCACAATTTCTCTTCTTCCCCCACCTCCCTCACTCATCGTTTCAACTCTAAACACCTTACCTGTCTGCCGGACTCTCTGGATCTTGAACATCTATTGATTATGTTTTCAATAATTGCCTGTGAATAAGTTATTCCAGTGACGTTGCTTTGTTGAGCGAGATTACGATCATGTGAAATTGTAAAGGGGATGATGATCTTCTGCCCCCAACAAATTGAAACCTGGGCCGCAGGAGCAACAGGTTAACTGATGCAAATGCATCTTCAATGGAATACATTTTCAAAGGGAAACCAAATGGACATTTCGAGATACTTCAGGCCATCTTAAGACATGCAATGTTGAATCCATTTCCACAGTGTTCACTGACGAGGTTCAGAAGGCTCTGTTTCTTGTGAAGAGCCCTTGATGACTCCAGCTCATAAAGAGTAGACAGATTAAGCAGGATTCCCTCTTGGAGGTTGCGTGCCGGATCTCCATAGACTAGCGACTCAAGCACTCCAAGTGACTCCTTCAACCGTCCCATGTACAAAGAGCAAACAGCCATATTGTTGATGGCCTACAAAATAAAGTGAACAAAGAATGCTAACATGTCAGCCACAAGTTTATGGCCACCAGAAAAAACAAATATGACAGCCACATCGTTTAGATATATGATACGAACAAAAAAGTAAGCAAGACGACACAGTTTAAAGCCTGTTAGGTAAAACATTATCAAAGCAAGTAATAATTGCCACATTACTTACAATTAGTAAATAAGTCTAAACAATATCTTTTTATTGGAAGTTGAATTCTAATAATGCTTACATTATTAAACATTGGCTACTTCAAGGCACTACTGTGAAATCGACAAGGCATTGCGAATAGGACACCAAAGCATATCCATAGTCAGATCAACACCAACAGAAGAGTAGTAAACCTTTCCAATACTTCAAATTTTAAACTTTCATACATTTTACATTACCAATTACAGCAAAATGTCATTGGCTATTTAATTAGGCACAACACAAATTTAAAAGAAACAAATTTCCCAAAACATTGCAAGATAAAGTCACGTTACCATGATGTTGGTTTTGTCGACATCAACAATCTCCTTGAATAACTGGTGGGCTTCATAAAACTGGTTGTTACCCATAGCAACAAGACCTCTATCAAACAGAAACACAAATATAATAATTCATTCATTCATTAAGAAAATTTATATAGCGCCCCTTCAAGACTACAACTCAGGAGTGAAAAAGAAGTTTTAAGGTGATTATAAAAAAGAGTCTGAGTTGATCCTTGTCGACAACAGCAACGGGAGCGTTTTCCAGAGTGAGGGGACAACCACTGAGAAGGCACGATTCTGTTTAGTAGTCGTACGGGCAAATGGGACAATGAGTAGGCTTTGCTCGGTAGAGCTGAGACCCGGTGCACTCAAATTAGAGTAGCAGAGATCGCAAAGATAGGCAATCCAACTAAATGAGTCTTAAATTAGAGTGTTGAAATCATGTATGTTGAATTTGAACTTACTTTTGTTAAACATATAATTTTTAAGTGGGTGTGCAGTGTTCTATGGCTTGAGTGCTCTACTGTTAACTAAGAGGTCAAGGTTCAAGATCTCCACCAGGGCAGAAATCTGTATATTAAGACCATGATTCAAGTGGCGCTATATAAATGCTCCATTACATTACATTACTCCATCTGAGGTGATGCTGCATGGGCACAAGCACAAACCTGAAATGCGGGTACTTCGGCTCACCTGTGTCCGTTCTCTCACCTATTCATAAGGTTGCGACACTTGATTGTCTCATTTGTCACTGGTGAGCTTGCTTCCATCAGGCTGAAATAGTGCATTGCCTGATCAGTGTCGCCCATCTGCATCAAAAAGTCAAGAGGTCACACAGTGTTAAGGTCAGGAGGCTGAGACTTTATGAGGGAAACTAACCCTACCCAGCTGCCAATCAGGATGCATTTATCACAGACCTTACTGGCAAATCCTGGCAGTAAAAAGTAGGCATGTCAATATATGTACCAGTATGTATAAATTGGATCTGCTGAGAGGCATAATTTAGAAATGACCAATGTATATGTTGGACTACCAAATATAAAGTTTAAAAACAGGCATAACCGAGTATTTGGATGCACTATTTGCCGGATCCGGGTACGAACCGAATAGTAGCGGCAAATCTGGCCAGCGACTTGCTGGTTTACTGGCCTCAAAAACTTGGTATGCAATAGTGGCATTATGAATGTCCCACACATGATGTTCATTTAAAACATATTGAAAGATGTACCATAATTTCGTTAAAAATTGATCTTTTATCTTTCTTTTGGTATGCAATTGCGTATTTTGCTTCCATGCAACGCCGCAACTAACAGCGATTACCATCGGTAGGCAAAGGATAGTTAACCTGCCACACACTAGGCTATAACAATATATTTATTATTTAATAACTTTATTTGTGAAAAAAATGTAAACTTTGTTATAAAAATTGAAATATGAAGTTTTCAACGACGTCTTTACTCTCTAATGCTTACCAAAAAGTGGGTGGAGCCAAATCAAGCGGGAAAATTACTGATTTGGTTGCCACCTGGGGAATGCAAGAAAAATAAATTAAAATATATAAATTAACATCATTATTTTAAAGAAAATTCAATGGAATGTTAAGTTCTTGTTTAATTAATCAATAACTTATACATAAGTCCGTTAGTCCTAAATTTATTCGATGAAAAAAATATTATTTAAAAAAAATTATTCAATCAAAAAAGTTATTTTTAGCTATTTGCAGGTGTAATATTTGCCAAGGCGAATATTTCCAAATAGTCCAATATTCGGCTGAGGCGAATGTCCGAGGCGATTTCCGGTCATGCCCTATTTTAAAATGTCCAAAATATTACAACTTATACTCAAATACTTATGGCTTGTATTCCTGTATCTATCCCGACATTATTGAAGTACCTTTAAGAAGCTCTCATATGCACTCAAATGTACATAACAGACCTGCAGGTAGATTCTTCCTGTGGCACTCTGTAACTCTGCAAGATTGTCTACGTCTTTTTCCATCAGCCTCTTGAATATCGTAATTGCCGACCCATAGTCCTGTACAGGTCACACAAACACAGCCTCATAGTACGCATGCCTGATCTCATCGAATGAAAGCTAAAGCAATCTAATCTAACCTAAATCTGGTACTGATCAAAAAGATTAATCGAGTAGTCGATAAAATGTAGCTGAGATAAATTGATTAAATTAAATTGATATATGTCATGTAAGGCATGAAAAAGTGTTGAAAATTTAGTCAATGAGTCAGTACTACTTTCTTTCCATAAAAAAACTTTGAATCATTTCACATACTGAAGATGATACGTCAGCAATAGCTTTGTTTTAGAACCATGGCAAGCGATTGATAATTGTTTATTGCAATGAAGATAGTTAATTTTGTCAACATATTCAACCTTTTCCATCAGCAATTACCTTATGTGCAAAACATGATTTCCTACAACTCAAAAATTTTACATTATCATTGGTCTCCATATTGTCTACACCAGAAGTAGGCTGCTTGACATTCTGAAACAAGTTAAAAGAATTAACTGAAAAAGCCAAAATAAATAGATTAAAACTTTGACAAATAATATATTAATTAATTGTTAAAATACACAGCAATAAATTAAATCAATCAAAGAACTTTCACAGTATTATAATCAAATTCACAGGGTATCAAATGATGATCACTTGGAGAGAAAACATAGTAAGAAACCAGAAAGCCTGCCTTAAAGCGATAGGCCAAGAGACTAAAAATTCACAACATATGAACAAAATTAAAATAGTTACCACAGTAACTATTAAAATAGAAGCCTAACCCTGATCCAAAGTTTACTCTGGAGGATTAAGTGTATCTGCCAGAACTAAAATATAAGGTTGTCAAGACTTCATGCCTCTTAGGGCTAGCATGCATAATAACAATAAGAGTTTTAAATTTAAAACTGACAAAATCGCATTATGATTACAAGCATAGTATGAACGAATGTGACAAGTTATTACAGGAGTCAAATTTAACGGTCAGCAGCCATGCAAAAAAGGCCCCCATCAACATTATACATATGACTTAACAATGCCACCACTGAATGAAGGACTAGTCAATCTTGATCAACTAGTCAACCTTGATCAACTAGTCAATCATAATATGGGAAGTGAACTCACTTCCTCAGCTTTGCTCACCATTTACCAATGTCCCTCCTACCCCAAGAGTGACAGATCTTCGCACAGATATATTATGATAGACCATCTCCAATGTCTTTATACACCAACCTTGATGCCAAGAAGACAGCTACCAAAAGAATAGTAAATCCTCGCCTCTCTTTTTTGCCAGAGCTCCTTTGAAGCTGAAACACAGAGTACAATAGCCTTTTGTAAACAGCACAGCATCAATCAGTCTATGAAGTCTCTTGATAAGTAAACATAACAATGTAATACTTTGTAAAGAATGCTAAATCCATCTAATCCTTTGTAAGCAACAAAATAAAAAATTAATCACTTTGAAAACAATCCAAATTGAAGTAAAGTAAAAAAATAAGTAAATAGTAAACTCATCATAAATATATTTAATCTACCAAAACTCATCATAAATATATTTAATCTACCAAAGAAAGAATGACCTGCTTTGAACCATCCAGGACAAAAAATCGTTTGATCAGTTTCTATTTCCTTGAGATGCAAGTTATTTAACAACCTAAAAGTCCAACCTATGTATATGGAGCATCTCTGATTAGCTATCTTGAAGAGGTGCTATATAAATTGCATTGATTGATTAATTGATATATATATATATATATATATATATAAACCATACACAGACATTCTGGTTAAATAGAGAGTTTTAAGAACTTGCCAAAGAAACCAGTCACCAATGAATTGTGAAAAAGAAGCTAGTAAACTCATTACACACAGGGATTTAGCTATAGCTAAGTCGAAACTTTAGTGGATCAATATCTGAAGAAAAGTGACCTTTGCGACTTGTTTCGCTGAATTCAAGCATGCTTCCATCTTCTGCCAGGCCACCATCTAGGTTGGACAGCATCTGAAAAAAGACAAATTATGTTTCACACACATATGTATAATTGTATATCCAGATTTTACATACCTCCACTTTTGTAAGCCCCAAAAATATGTGTAGAAAAATAGATTTCCTGCAGAAATAAACAAAACAAAAAAACAAACGGCGAAATTTTTTTTTCTTTAGCAACATTAAAAAAAACAGCAATTTAATTGATTAAGTGAGATGCTGAACAATATTTGTGCAATCAACAGCCACCATTTTTTCTGTGCTGAGAGAGCACCTCTGAATAGCTATTCTGTGAGAGGCACCATATAAATCAAAAGATACGATACAATACCATTTAATTAACCATTATGCCTCTGAATTCTTAATGCAATATTATGCCCAGCCTGAGCTCCTAGGCAATTTTCGTATACTTTTAACATGTTACTGAACTTTAAAATCAAGAACAGAGATGCTGAAAACTGTCTGTGTTAGTATATAGACTATTATCTGTTCAGTTTCAATTATATTTCTATGAATGGTAGTCCAACCAGTAATTACGGCCTTCTCGAATACATAGGTATGCAAGACAAGAAGCAGAACTTAATATGTAAAAATACAGGCATACAGATGGCCAGAACAACAGAAATTTCACTGATATTATATTGCACTGATCTATGAAATCACCTCACAAGCAATTTTAAGTAAAAAAAGAAGCCTTGAACGGTTTGTGTGATGAAAACAGAGAATGATTGGGTTTTATTACAAACAAAAGAAATGAAATGACTGAATAAATGACCTTAGAAACCACCGCCTGCATGTAGCAGAGTCGATCAAGCGAATCCTGTGGTCGACCAACATACTGAGGCAATTCAGCATGAAGGATTCGCATATCAAAAGGCACCAGTGACCCTGAAAACAACAACAAAACAAACAACAGAAGCAGAGAATAAAGCGAATAATAAAAACATATATGAGCAAAAAAGGAAATGCAAATCACTAGATGAAATCAACGTTTATAAATACAACATGAAACATTATTGTGCATAATAATTCATTCATTCACTCACCTTACCTTACTTATTCGTTCAGCTCAAGGATCAGGCTAAACTATTCATAGGGTGAATATGATCATACTCAGTCGATTCAACCAATGATCGAGCAGATTGAATACTTTTCTCACTCTTGCTCACACACTCTTAATCCAACACTCTTACTCACCCACTTTTACTCACACACTCAAAAATTTTACATTATCATTGGTCTCCATATTGTCTACACCAGAAGTGGGCTGCTTGACATTCTGAAACAAGTTAAAAGAATTAACTGAAAAAGCCAAAATAAATAGATTAAAACTTCTACGCACACTCTTACTCACACACTCTTACTCACACACTCTTACTCCCACACTCTTACTCACACTCCTACTCACATACACACTTTTACTCACACACTCTCACACATATACTCTCTCATCATCCCTTCCTCACTCCTCCAACCCTCCCTCCCTCACTCCTGCATCCCTTCCAGCCTAACTTGCTCTCTCAGTCACAGCTGGAGAACATGCTTACCTCTCTGCATTGGAAACATCTCCTGGTAGTATTCATAGTACAGATCAGGAGAATCAAGATTTCCAAACGGTTCAAGCTCAGCCTCCGCTTGCGTGAACAGCTTCAGCTTCAAGAGCAGAGACAATCGACAGAACCAGAGCTGTACAGGAAAACAGCACCAGGTAAGGTAAGTTCAGGTAATCAAACAGAAGAAGATCAGCCAGCAAAATCAAAATAAGCTCAGATGTGTAAAGGTAAGATAAAACCTAAGATACAATAACATGATGTAAGACAATGTACGGTAAGGTTACGGCAACAGAGATTTAACACCATAATATCACAATAGCAGCACTCAACACAAACTCAAAAACTTCAAGTCAATTATGCAAAAGTCACAAGGTCAATTCAAAAGTGTCACATGCACCAACTGAGGCTGGATGGACTTTTACAGGGTAATATTTGACTAGTAATGACACAAAATGTAAGATAAGCTAAAAAAGCCTAATCCAAGCCAATGTAAAACCACCAGAAGCAAGATACACGAAGGTAAGCCAAGCTTTGGTAAGGTATAGTATGTTAAGGTATGCTAAGATAAGATTAGCCCCAGTCCATAGGGGTACATGTGGGTAGCTATAGGGTTGGCAGAGTGGCCGACTGGTTACAGCGATCGACCCGGAGACTACGAGTTCGACCCTCATTCGATGAGTTACTGTGTAGGGACCCTGAGCAAGTTCCTCGCACAATATCAACCTATAGTTGTATTGTATTGTATAGTAAGACAAGCCAGTGTAGAATAGGCCAAATATGCTTTTTGCGAGACTCTCAAGACAAACAGACATATCTAAAAACACACAAGTCTACAAGTCTAAGTCTACAACCACAGCAGGCTGAGGTTTCACAGAATCATTCATAACTAAGAGCAACCAATCATAACAGCACCTGTAGCGAGTAAGATGTGTGCTTCGTCACATGACCAAGCGCTCCTGGTCCTTGGCCAACTTGCATTAACAGTCGACATGTTAGGTCAACCGCTGACCGGAGGCAACCGGCTTTCTAAAAACAATTTATTTAATTTATTAATATTCAAGATACGTAAATCTGAATCACAGACACAAGAAAAAAGAGCACAACTAGACTATCCAGAGATGTTACAGAGTCTGCACAGCAGGCTCAAACCGTCAATTGTTAACAGTTTGACCCTTAACATACTACTTCAGTTGGCAATTATCAATTTCATGATGATTATCAATAAATCTGTAAACTAAATGATCCCATTAACATCAATATTTATGAATCAAAATGAATAGAAGACAGGATTAGAAGACAACGAGAGTAGACTCCTTCCTAAGTACAATAATTGAAGGAAGAATGGAGGGAAAAGACAAGAGTAAGACCAAGAATGGTGTTACTGGATTGGATGATGCAGGAGGGTTACAGCAAAATACTATATTGGGTTTCATATTTAACAAATAGGTGACAAAACATACGATAAGTTGGCACAGTCCAACTTTGTCCTGCGGCACACTGTCAGCGTTTAGGACAAGACGTTTGTTGGCCTCTGTCTCTCCCATGTAACGTAGAACCAAGTCACGGACTGGGTCACCCTGACGAATAAACCGACAAACGCTTTAAACTCTATGCAATCCAAGAACACCAGTCACGACCATGAAATGTTTCAGATAGAAAGAAAGTAAGTTTAAACAATGCTCAGTCATGAAACTTACAAGATGACACTAAAGTAACTAACAACAGGAGGAAGAAACAGAGGAGAAGGAGGAGGACTAAGTACAGCAGACAAAAAAGATGTAAGAGGAGCAAGAACAGGTGGATGGGGAAGCAAATGCTGACTGGAACAAGACAACAATAAGGAAAACAAGGAAACAACAAGGAAAACGAGGATTAGCAAACTATACACTCTAGCAATCAATCAATCAATATATGCTTATACAGAAATGTAGTCACAATCTGAAAACACATGTATGCAACCTGAATACACGTAAGTCGCATGCACTGTGAGCCTGCGAAGCTGCTAACATACTAAATTATCCATTTTAATTAAATGAACATCACTCATAACAATGAGAAATCAAAACTAATTAAATTATAATGATTTCATCACTTACCAGTGCTTCCTCTGCAATAACTCCAGGCATGGACAGCTGTGATGGAGGCAGAGAGGTGACCGCCCCTGGATGGCTGGTCAAAATACTGACCAGAGCCTGACGCGTCATCTCAGATGGGATCCATGCATCAAACCGCAAATCCTCATCTGTCATTCCAGAGATAAATGCATCGGCGAGACTTAGATCTGGACCAGCGATATCCCCTGAAGCAGTTACCCCATCGGCACTCAGATGGCGTCTCACCTCAGCCTCAAGTTCACCACCGCTTGAAAGTGATGGGACCTGGAAAAATGGTAGCTTTGTGGCGGGGCTCCCAACAGGGCAGGGCAATGTCACACTTGATTGGGGAATGATTATGTGTGGGGATGGAGGAACACTTGGTGGAAGACTGGAGGAAGTCTTTTCCATCTCCATAGATGTTTGCGTCGTTGGCTGGATCATAGAGGACAGCTCGCTGCCTGGCTCATCGGCCGTAAACGAATCAAAGAACCCTTTGCCTTCGACGTCTGTTCCACCTGAACTGTCAACAAAGAACTTCATGAGACTGCGTGTGCTCTCAGCCGCCCGCATTCCTTTCTCTTCGATGAATCCAACTGGAATTACTTCGCTGATGGAAACCTTTCCAAATGACTCGGAGATAACGTCCCCGCCTGGCAAAAGCTCCTCCTGCTCCTCCTCCTTATTGGATTCGGGAATAACTTCCTTTCCTGTCTTGTCTGCTACTGAGGCATTTTCTTCCACTGGGGCAATGATGTCTTCGAAACACACCTTTCTGGCTTCCTGAACATTGTCAATTTCAAAGTCTCCAACCTCTTCCATCCTATTTTCTGCACATTCAGAAAGTTCCACAACTAAATCGCTCGTCTCTGGGTTACCTTCATCCAAATGACATTCGAGCTTCTCGTTAATGGACGAAGACGAGGGCAATGATGGAATGGGGTCAAGGGTCTGAATCATCTCGCTGCTTCCAAGGTCAATGCTCTCCTCCATTGGGGATGTATCCAGCAGAATGTTTTCCAGGGATCGGTTCATAGCATGATTTCCCGGCATCAAGGGGAACGGAGCCGTGGGCGCTGGCATGTCAGGTGAAAGCAGATCATCTGCAAGCACCTGGATCTCGGGTGATGCCTTGTTTATTTCCATCTCAGAATTACGGTCTACAATGAATCATCAGAATCCGTGATAACTAATAAATGACATTCCAAAATAGATCATAAAGAGACTGTAACACAGATTTATGAGAATGACAATATAAAGTAACAGAAATATACTGAAACTACTAGTGGTGCTAGATTTTCCAAAAGGCTACACAAAGTGGATGAGGTCAAACCAATCTAAACAAATTTAAGACATGCTATATAAGCTAAATTCTTTTAGTGTATTCAATTTTTGTGCTCTTTCCAAATATGCAAGAATCTAGTTGGTGTTATTTTTAATATAAAAATTTGTAAATGTTGCCCAGAAGCCAATTTTCGCTCAAGTTTCAGACATCATATCAACCGGCAGGGATGATATACTTATGCTGTTATTTATTGAGGTGCATGGGTGCTCATTAGGCATGTAGTTATTGCCAGATTAGTTTCATTGTGTTAGGTTTTCTAAGGTCATTTTCAGCCACAATCGTGAAATTAGGCATACGGCTAATCCAACAGAGAAAATATGTAGTTAATGATTTTCGTGAACATTTGCCAATATATTATTGTGGACATATAGTATAGAGCTATCATTGATGAAAAATGCAGTAGGGTGTTCTGCTCCTTTCCGCCGTACAAGCACTAAGCCCACGAAAACCAATCACAAGAAACAGCCTATTTACGCTTATAAGCTCTTTTCGTATGCAACCGAAAATTCCAGCTCTAGTCAGTTCGTCAATATTTCAATCTTTTACACATAAAAACTTGTTTTGTAATGGGCGACTTAACCGGGATCTTACGGACCAATGTTTATGTGCTGTATGGAAAACTGGAAATTGAAGTTGTAGCAAGACTTAGTCTCATGACGACATATTCAGTAAGTAAGTGTGTAACTACGCATCCCCTCCACGATCATCCTTCGAACTGGATTAATTAATTAATTAATTAAAATAATTCAAAGAACAGGATGTGTACTTTGCACAACAAACGTGTGTCGGAACTCTGAAAAAAGTTAGAGATAATGGTAGAATCTAGAGTCAGCAGAATAAGTGTGTATATTTTAGAGCTAAACCAAAAGTCCTCAATGGCCTAAAAGATCATAATCGACTAATCGTAAACTCCACATTTTAAAAATGCCAGCATAATTATTTTAGGCCTATTAGACAGTGTTTGAGCATCAAAAATGTTACTTTTCGTTCATACTTCCACTTGGCAAAGTGGAATTTTTAAAATACATGTATATATTATTGAACTACTTACATTTCATTTTCCATCAACGAAAAGTTGCACATTTTGGAGAAATTAATTTTTAAAGTTAAATGACGCCTTACAGATATGTACTTACTGATTTATCGAAATTTTCGAACTGAGTTTACTTTTAAACCGTATCCAGATGCTTTCCGACTTCTGTTTGTTAACATGGATTCCTCACAAAAGTGTTGTTTACATGTTATTAACTCAGAACACGGTGAATTGATAGAATGATTCAGCTTTGGCTAGTATAGAGCTCAGCAAGAACAGTATTGTGCCAGTTGGTTTTTATCCAAAAGTCCATACCACAATTGTTTGGGACAACAATGATTTCATGGAAGAAACAATATCTGGAGCTGGAACAACTCACAATACAAATGGCATCATTGTTCTGCAAATATCCAAAGATATTCCATGTGTGGTTGAACGGTCAATGAAAATGAAGAAAACTGGGAAGCATTCCATTGATCCACCCCCTAAGAACCTGTTAACTTATTACTCCATGCAGGAAACTAGGCCTGCTCGAAGTAATTTTCAATTCAATCAGGAAACCATTCGAAATATCCAAATGCCTCTTCAAAAAGAATGTATTCGGCTTGATGATGCATTCTGTTTTTCAAAGTTGCTTCAGCCAAACAGCATCACATTACCTGGCTGGACTGGTTTCAACACAAAACTTGTGTCCATTATTCCGAATGTGGCTAAAATCGGATACCTACCAGTAATCGATGCAAGTCCAACAGAATTGTCGACTGTTTATACCATATTGGTACGCAGTTTGGATATAGCAGACAAACTCGGATTGGAAAGCATTGTTGTCGTCTTTGACCAAGCCATTTATGCCAAGGCTCAACAGATCCGATGGCAGAATGAAGTATTTTCCAAACGATTGGTTGTAAGACTTGGTGACTTTCACACCGCTGTGTCATTTTTAGCAATCATTGGAAAACGATTTCAAGACTCAGGATTACAGGATATCCTCATCGAGTCAGAAATTGTTGCTGCTGGATCAATGAATGGAGTAATTTCTGGACATCACTACAACAGAAGTTTGAGAGCTCATAAACGTACGTTTGAGGCTCTGCACAGATTAAGGTGGGCAGCTTTCTTAAAATCAGTCAGTGCTGATAGACAAACTGAAATACTTGAAGTCGCTCTGCACTTAAACTCTAGTGGACATTCTGGAACATTCAGGGATGATTTAAATGAAAATATTACCGAAATTCTTGACAGCTACAATGAATTTGCGGAAAGAGAGAGAAAACATAAACATTTGATTTTTGGAGTTCATACATAGACCTCATTGAAACACTGTTACTGTTCGTTAGAGCAACCAGAGAAGGATTATGGAAGTTACATCTGTCGTCACTGCACTCCATGCTGGCATGGTATTTTGCTTATGACCGTGTGAATTATGCAAGATACTTGCCTGCATATATAGCTGAAATGGAAAGCATTCCAGAAACTCATCAGTCCATTAATGAATCATTTCATAGTGGAGGTTTTGTTGTTCAACGTCAGGACCATCATGGATTTAGTTTGATTGCATGTGACCAGTTAATTGAACAAACACTAAACAAAGATTCCAAAACACAAGGTGGAATGACTGGAATTACCTTGAATAAAGGGGCCGTCAATTGGTGGATTTTATCACACCATCACCGAGCTGCAATTGCTAAAGAATGCAGGGCAATGGTTGGGCAAGATTCAGAAACCAAAACTAGAAGGGAACTTGATATACCTTCAATTGAAAGAGAAGAAGTTCAAATTCAAGCAATAGTTAGCAAAATGCAATCAATGGTAGATCCATTCAGTTACGAAGGAGAAGACTTGATAAATATTTCATCAGGCGTTGTAGCTCCTGTTGATGTCAGAAATGATCTTCAGTGTGCCTTTGAGATTGGAAAGTCTTGTGCAGAGAAGTTTGTGGAGGACAGAATTAGGATAAATGGAAGTGTAGATTTGTATACACCTTTAAAAACCAACAAGCTAAAAATATTTGCAACCATGGCAAGTAGGACAACAACAAAACTTACTTCAACAACAGTGGATCTGAAATGCAGTGAAAAATTGTTTGCTCGACTGTTGGTTATTGGTCAGACAAGGACCATTGATCTGCATCATTTACTGACATATGCTCTTACAACTGTTCCGGCATCATTGGGTACAGGTGATGGACAGCTGGTCAAAACAGTTAAGTCAAAAATAGTGCATGAGGTAGAGCGTGTTGTCCAGGAAGTTGAATTGAAAGATGTTCCTCGAAATTCAGCTTTAATGATCGATGGCATGGCACTCATTCAGATGATTGGTACTGTACCAAGTACATTTTGTGCTCTTGCTCAGCAGTTGCTGGGAACTCTTATTTCTCTTGGAAAATATTAAAAATGTGGCAGAATAGACTTTGTTGTTGACAGGTATCCACAGATTAGCATTAAAAGTTGTGAGAGATCTCAACGTGCAGCAACAGGGTTACAACTTGTGCAGATAACTCGTCCAGAGCAAAAGACACAAAAACAATTAAAAAAATTTCTTTCAAGCAGTCATAGCAAGGAAGAACTCATTGAATTTCTCTTTTGTGAATGGAAAAAATATGATACAGAAATTGTTGACATAGATTTATTTGTTTGTCACAAGAATTTGTGTCATTTTTTTCATCGTGTGAATAATGTTTTGGTTGTCGAAGAAGTCAAAGAACTAGAAAGTTACCATGAGGAAGCTGATACAAGACTAATTCTTCATGCAAAACATGCTTCCCAAACATACTCTACAATCTTGATTACAAGTCCAGACACAGATGTCATGCTGCTTTCACTTTATTTTGCTCATGAAATAACCAGTTCAATTTTTTTGTCACTGGTACTGGGAGCAATGCAAGAATTGTTAACATGATCAGCCTATCACAAAGTTATGGGATCATAAAGAGCCAAGCATTGCTAGGTCTACATGTGTTGTGATTGCGATACTGGTTGTGATATTGTTTCTGCATTCAGAGGCAAAGTAAAAGTAAAAGCCATCAAAATTATGTTCGAGTCTGAAGAATTTTGTGACACTTTCAACAAACTTGGCCAGACCTGGGACATTACAGAAGAAGTGCTAAGCATCCTAGAAAAGTTCGTTTGTAGTTTGTATGGACAAAAGAGCTGTTCTAGTGTAAATAAAGCCAGGTATATTATTTTCACACTGAAATGTAGCAATGATGCTGGATTGCCACCGAACCGAGACTGTTTGAAACAACGCGTCCTTCGTGCTAACTTTCAGTGTGCAATATATCGTCGATCACTTCACCAAATTATGTCAATGCCAAGTCCAGATGGACATGGCTTTTAAGCTATAAGGTGAAAATGAACTACTTATTAACTGGATGGAAGATGTGCCAGCTCCTGAGAATGTACTAAAAACTGTTCATTGTTCTTGCAAAAAGACAAATTGTAGCGGAAAAACTTGTTCATGCAAGAATGCGGAGCTGCAATGCACTGATCTCTGTGGTTGCATACTCTGCTGCAATAATCTTGACATTTGTGAAGAACTGGGAGTTTGTAACGAATCTGAAGATGTTCTGATGGCGAATATTAAATTTCATGTTCATTGTTCAATGATAGTTATCAACATAGAGAATCCTTATATTATATAAAATATTGGACTTTGTCCTAGATATTCAATGTCATGTATTCATATAATGTTTAATTCTTGTTTTCTCTGATTTCTTGACATGACTGGAACTCATGAACACTGATGAAGAATGTTAAATTTCATGTTCAATAATAGTTATCGACGTAGAGTATCAATTATATCAAATATTGAACTTTGTCTTACATACTCAATGTCATGTACTCCTAAAATGTTTAATTCTTGTTTCTTCTGATTTCATCTGAGTCCTTGGCCTGACTGGCACTCATAAACATCATGTAATTATCTCACTGCAAAGTAAATTTCAAGGTTAATTACATGTTTGATGATATTCTGAATGTCTGTTTTGAGGCTTGTATATAAAGTGTTATAAAAAATTAATGTGCAAGTTTTTTTTGATGGAATTTTTATTACATGCTCAGATGAATGACTTGTTATTAAAAAAATACTTTCCATGTTGCCAATTTGAAGTAGGAACAAAATTTTGTTAGAGCAAAGATACAAATTTAAAACTACTGCCTATATTCGATGTGATGGGTTGTCTAGAAATTGATGTCCACTGTCCAGTGGTCCGTGGACATCATATAGTGCAATTGCCAGGAAGATCAGAGAGATGATGCAGAACAGCTGCACAAGCAGGTTTCAATGAAGACGATAAATCTAGGAAGGCTGAGAATGGCACATGTGGATTGTTGTAGGATTCTTGAAGAGGCGACAATCCAATGTGAATTGAGTGCAGACAGAGCTAGTGGGAAGCATTCTTAGGTGGGAAGCGTTAGGATACGTGGAGGGGCCTGGGCAGATAATGGATGGTGGGTTCGAACTAGGAATATGCGGATTTCAAGTGTGTTTAAGAGTTGATCGATGTATGCCTACCTGTAGCGTTGGATAGGCGTCGAGAGCCTTTGAACAATGGCTGGAATAATAGTGACTTCATAATCACTTTGCTTTTAAAATAAGAGTTAAAGTGACTCGAAACTATTCTTTTCATTTTCATCATTTACAATTAGATGCTAAGCAGATGGCTAAAATATACATATACACCGAACCGTTGCTTACTTACCTAAATTACGCTACCTAAACACACTGTCCTTACAAAGCTGGTGTTGTTTAGGTTAATTTTGTTTATAAACATTTTAGTGAGTTTGGATTATTTTGTTGCGCTAAGCAACGTAAACTGTCAGTTGGCTTCTCAATGTCGGTCAATTAATCAAATTGGCGAATAAACTAATTGTTAGTTGTGTGCACGATATTAACTAGACTGAGTGTTGCCTCGCCCCATTACCTCGCCCAAGTCTTCTGCAAAGTTGGTTTGACGTATGTTCATATTCGGATATTCATTATCCGATATGAAAAGCCGCAGGTCAAATAGTTATTTCAATACTTTTACTCATTTCCTCTAGAAATTATTATATGTACCAATCACCAACAGTTATTACTACAGCGAATAATAATAATAAGAAGAAGACAATTTACATGGCACCGTAACGCGGCCATACCGCTCAAGGGCGCCTCACGAACACCAGAAAGTTTTAAACTTCATCCTAGCCCCCAAGCAAACATTGAGAAACTTTATTATGTTGTATTTTTTTAAAAGACGAATAGGAGGATGAAGTAAGGAAAGTAAGAGAGGAGATGAAGGCAAGATTTGACCAGATGGAGGAGAGATTAAACAACATCAAAGAAGCAGAAGCGAATGGGAAGATGAATAAGGAGAAAGAGGAAATGTGGAGCACAATGGTGAAGATGACTGTGGACAAGGACTGAAGGTGGTCAATGACAAGAGGAAGGAGGTCAAGGTGAAAATCAAGGAATCTGCAGAAGAGGAGAGAAGGCGAGAGGAAAGAATCGACAATATCGTCATACATAGACTAGAAGAAAGCGATGCAGCATCAGTCGACCAAAAGATATCCGAGGATATGAAAACAGTTCTGACCCTGTTCAATGATGTACTAGGGATGAACAATGAAGGCAAAGATATAAAGAGAATTTTCAGACTTGGAAAAAAGAAAGAAGGTGAGCTTACTAGACTTCTGCTCATAGAGTTTTAGACAAAAGAACTAAAATGAAGTCATAGAGTCACTGTACAAACTCAGAGACTCCGATGAAAAATACAGGAAGATATCAGTAGCGCACGATATGACTGTGATCGTAATAGAGCAGTGCCGAACTCTAGTTAAAGAACACAAAGAGATGCAAAGCCTGGGGAAATGGACGTACAAGGTAAAGGGCTGGCCAGGAGCTATGAAAATCGTGAAGGTGAAAAAACAGTAGGGGCAGAACACAGTTCAATGGAAGAATCAGCAAAGGAGAATATCAAAGAAGGAGTGAGGACTATATGCCATATCTCAGACAAAGCATTTGAAAGGGAGCAAGGTAAGCCCAAACATGGGGGAATGGAAGTATCAGGTGAGAGGAATAGCAGGAGATATGAGAATTGTGAAGACAAGGACATTTTAGACAAAGAAAACCAGCCAATGGGAAAAGAAACACCACAGGTAACAAAGACTAAAGCAAATATTTTGAAAGCATTATATTTAAATGCAAGAAGTGTAGTAAATATAGACAAATGAATTGAACTAGAATTGTAGATAGAGAAGGAAAAACCGAATCTTATTGGCATAACGGAGTCCTGGGCTAAGGAATCAATACCAGACAGTGAACTAGAACTGGAGGGTCATGTGATGTTTCGAAAGGACAGGACAAATTGGGAGGAAGAAGACATGGATGAGGAGTTTTGGGATACAATCAACGGTGGAAAGAAAAGATCTGAAGTGTGAAAGGAATGTGTATGGTGGGAAATAAGGACGAAGGCTGAGACCTTAACAGTAGGAGTGTGCTACAGAGTAATGAACTCTACACAAGAGAGCGATAGTGGACTGCATGCTTTGATCAGCAGTGCTACACTAAGGTCATGTTTTACAATGGGGGATAGGGCATAGCCGAGTAGACAATTTTCACAGGGTACCGAATCTGAGTATTTGGATGAACTATTTGTCGGATCCGGGTACGAACCGAATAGTAGTGGCAAATCTGGTCAGCGAGTAATGGTGGCGCTGGCCTCGAAGATTTGGTATGCAATAGCGGCAATACGCATGTTCCGCACATGATGTTCATTTAAAACATATTGAAAGATGTAAAAAAAATTGATCTTTTATCTTTCTTTTAGTTCGCAATTGCATATTTTGCTTTCATGCAGCGCTGCCACTACCAGCGAGTACCATCTGTAGCAAAGCGTGTATGTGCACAGCTACGGAGAACTATCTATAGTCGACGCAGAATCTATAGCAATATCCTTCATATAGCGTATTGTCGCACTCTAGGCTATAACAATATATTTATTGTTTAATAACTTTATTTGTCAAAAAATTGTAAAACCTTGTTATAAAGTTTGAAACATAAAGGTATCAACAACGTCTTTACTCTCTACTGTTTACCAGAAAGTGGGTGGAGCCAATTCACACGGGAAAATTACTGATTTGGTTCCCACCTGGGGAATGCAACCAAAAGAAATTAAAATGTATAAATTAACATCATTATTCTAAAGAAAATTTAATTGAACTTTAAGTTCTTGTTTAATTAATCAATAACTTAGAAGTCCGTTAGTCCTAAATTTATTTGATAAAAAAATATTATTTTATCAAAAAAATTGTTTTTTTCGAAAAAAGTTATTTTTAGCTATTTGCAGGTGTAATATTTGCCGAGGCAAATACTTCCGAATAGTCCAACATTCGGCAGAGGCGAATATCCGAGGCGATTTCCGGTTATGCCCTAATGGGGGACTTCAATCATCACATCGAATGGAAAAATAGAGATGCTAAGAACAAAGCAGAAGAACTATTCCTGGAATGTTTGGATGAAAGTTTCCTATGCAGCATGTATTAGAGTCAATAAGGGGGGGATATGTACTGGATCTAATTATCTCAACAAAAGAGAACCTGCTAGAAGCAGTCATAGTCGAGGAAGAATTTGGAACAAGTGATCATTGGATAATCAGATTCAAGGTGATCTTTGAACATGAAATCGAAGTCAAGGCATACCAGAAGCAATACAGTTACTTCAAAGCAGATTATGACAAAGTTAGAAGCAAAATTAGAGAAAAAGGATTAGCAAACAGACTGGAAGGACTGGACATAAAAGAGGTTGTGGCGGAAGCAGTACCTGTGGCCAGGAGAATCAACAAGAAGAGACCATGGATAAACAAAGATGTGCAAAAAGCTAGGAGAAGAAAGAAAGCATGGAAAAGAATGCAGAGACAGAGAAACATGAACATCGTAGATGCAAACAAATGTACAGAGAGAGAACTGGAGCAAGCTAAGGAAAATTACGTCAGAAAGAGGAACTCTGCAAAAGCTACAAAGAGAAAGACGATTAGGGAATAAGAAACATAAATTTGGACAATAAAAGTGTTTATAGATACATGAGAAGTAAGCAGAAAAGCAAAGACAACATGGGATCTTTAAAAATGACCATAGCACGATTTTAACTAGGGTTGTTAATATCGATTTTTGGGGCAAACTGATTATCAAATTTCAAAAACAGATTTTAAACCGATTATCGGTTTCTACTGGAGTTCTTTGAAAAGTATTATAAATTGTAATGTGCACGTTATTTTATGTATGACGTATCGCAATGCAGCATCAACACTCGATACCGAAGTGTTTAAGTCACATTGTGACGTAATCTGGAACAAACAGAAGGGCCTTTTATTAATTACGCTGTTGGAAGACGCAGCCGGGAAATATTTTGCTTCGCCACGTCTGTACCTTTGAAACTGACCGACTCGAGCCCTTCCTAGGGGGAACAAATCCGAGACATGTGAGATAAATAATAAGGTGGAACATTTTTTTATTATTGTTTTGCAGACGACAGAAACCGATAATCGATTTTAAAACCAGTAACCAGTTTTCCAGTTATCGTTTAACATCCATAATTATAACAGAAGAGGAAGAAACTGCCAAAATGCTCTGTACTTTCTCTGGATCGGTTCTTACAAAAGAAGATACAAAATACATACTAGCGACCAGGAAACTATTCGAAGTAAGGGAGGAACATGCAGTTACAGAGGTATTTATTACAGAGGAGATGGTGGTACAAATGTTGACAATGCTCAAAGAAGATAAAACTCCAAGAATAGACAATATACACCTGAAATGTTTAAAGGAGGTGAGGCATGAAGTGAGAGCGATTCTGGCTGACATTTTCAATGAATTCATAAAGACAGGAGAAATTCCAAGGGACTGGAGAGATGCGATAATTACGCCATTGTTTAAGAAAGGTAACAGGAATGAAACTAACAACTACAGACCGGTCAGTTTAACATGTATTATATGCAAGATGATGGGGAAAATAGTCCAGGGAAGGATCGTTGAACATCTGAAGGAAAACGGAATAATTAATAATAGCCAGCATGGTTTTATGAAAGGAAGATCCTGTCTGAGAAACCTATTGGATTTCTTCGAGGAGGTGCACGATAATATGGACAGAAAAAATTCAGTGGACTTGATATTTGGAATTTGCAAAAGTTTTCGATAAGGTACCTCATAAAAAACTGGAAAAGGAGCTACAAGGATGTGGAATACAAGGTGGACTGCTACAATGGATTACTAACTGGCTGAAGGATAAACAATAAAGAGTAAGGATTATTGGCAAGTTTTCAAGATGGATGGATGTCACTAGTGGAATGCCTCAAGGATCAATATTAGGACCATTGCTGTTTGTAATATATATCAATGACATAGAGGAAGGAATAATCTCAAAAATTTCAAAATTTGCTGACAATACAAAACCCTGGGCAAAGGTAAACAACGAGGAAGATGCCAAAATACTAAGACAGGACTTGGAAAGATTGTACAGGTGGTAGGAGGATTGGAATATGCTGTTCAATGTGGATAAATGTGCTGTAATGCATGTGGGGAGAAGGAATGTTCAGGCTTTGCGAAATGGGCGGCATGAAGTTAAGAGTAATGAAGGAGGAAAAAGACCTGGGAGTCATCATTCATAAATGCACCAAATCATAAAGACGATTCACTGAAACAGCAAGCCAAGCAAATACAGTTCTGGGACAAATAAGAAGAATGATAGTCAGCAGGGACAGGAATATTAGCCTGAACCTATATTAAGCACTACGGTAATTAACTCTTGATATGAGGCATACAAATGGTAGTTGAACCAGTTACCTGATACTACAAATGTGAAGCTTTGAAACTAGGGTTCTCTGTGTTGGGTCTTCTGGGGCCCCTTGTGCACTTGCTAAAAGCAATTAATGATTTTCTTGTGATTCCATGTTTGAATAACATGGGAAATGGGTATTTTTAACAAACTTTTGTGACAAACATGGCAATATGAAAACACTGAAATTATCATTTGGCCTGCTGCTTTCAATGTCAAATAACTAATTTCTGAACGTGAATATCGAACGATATTGATAAAGGTTCGACCTGGTGGTTGATTATTTTATCGGTGTGTGTAAAGTAGGGGCCATATTTTTCAAAACTCCACCTATGTCATTTTTGCAAAATATGTCTCAAATAAATAAACTATTTTGCAGTGTAAAGGCTTAGGAATTGTAATTGTGAATGCTTGCCTTATTAATGGAGTAATGGCTAGTTGCTTCCAAGTATACCTCACATCTGAGCTCTGGCATTGAATCGGTAGGTAAAGTGACTGTTCGTTTTTGAGCCACCTGTTGCATGTCCGTGGACTTGTCTTACTTCAATCTTGAGTTGATCTCTTATGATTTATGATACTAGGGATGTGCAAACAGAACTGCAGAGAAGACATAAATTGTTCTTTTTTTCCTTTAGATGTTTGGTTTGTCAACGATATTTAGAAGCATCAAGCGTCAATGCATGCAGTGGATTTTGGGCAGGAAAAGCAATTGACTGACTTCTGCACTTAGAAGAGAATGTTCGCTGGTAATGGAATCGAGAGAGAAGTTCATGTAAGTTTCCATCATTTGCTGCTTTATCGATGTATTTTATTTATCGATTTTACTGATCAATGTGCTGAATTCTGTATGCTGTAAAAATTTTGCTCGATGCTTATAATTTCACTTATCTTTTGTAATCTGATCAACTCTCATCAAATCATTTCTGTGTGTTTTGTGCCAATTGCATTTGATATTTCCCTCCTTTCAAAGTTCAGAAGTGCATGCAACCTTATAACAGACTATATTGATGGTGCTGCAAGTAAAGGTCTAAGGTCCATGCATTACAGGCTTAGTGCTCTAACTTAGAGGTTCTTAACAGGAAACAACCGGCAGTGTGTCGCATAAACATGGTGTGTCGTTGGTGTGTGGAGAAAAATTTAAGTATTGCGAAGTTTCACAGCATATGACTGTTATTCTTGCATTATACTGAATTGCCTTAAGTAGCAGTTTAGAGAAAGTAGGCATCAAGAATTCGTAACACTCTATTTGTCTGTTTTATTTTATTGTAACATGGGGCGGTCCTGAGGTTTTTCTTATACGGTATGCACGCAGTAGCCTTCACACATTTGCGATCGTGCCGGTGAAAATTTGTGCATATTGTGGCGAATTAAAGCTATCAAAATGGACATCTACAACTGATGACGCAGAATCTGATTTTGGTAACAATGAGATGGTGGGGAATACGAAAATGGTGCTACCGTCAGTGCTAGTTTTAGTGAATAACCAAGAAAAACACAAACGAATCTGTTGTGCGAAAGTGGCTTACTTTTCTCTCCTTTGCCACTCCGATTAATTATATGTAAACTGTAAATCCTCAATTTAATATTATCTCCAAAAATCTAACAACAAAAATTGCATCAACTGTTTTGCCTATATGAAATTAACGTACAGTCATAGAAACGACATGGAATCGTAGAATTACATTATGCCTAATTTATTTTATAATTGCTAGACTAAATCATTAGAAACTAAAAGGCATTAAATGCCTTATATATATTTTGATTCACATAAATGTGAACAATCTAAAATTTTCAATAAATAGTCTCGTTTAACTTTAAAATTGCTTGGTGTGTCGCCAAGTCTGGGTGAAAGTTTAGTTGTGTCATTCACCAAAACAGGTTAAGAATCTTTGCTCTAAGTGATTGGTTACTGTCATTGTCGTTCTCCTTCCATGTTTCACTTGCATATGTCAGTCACTCTGACCTTTCCTAGATCAGCCATTCTTACGACCTCCTACAATACTTACTGAGACTTAGTTCATCCTGCTCCTCTTGGAACATTGGTCAGCAAGAGCTCTCCATCCCATATGGTCCTTAGCAGTCTCCTACTCGTCTTCCCAATCAATTCCCATCTCCTTTAAGTCTTGTCTAAAAGTGCTCCTCCAGGTTTTCAACGGCCTTCCTCTGCTCCTTCCATTTTTCCGGTATCCATCCCATTGCTGTCTTTGCCGGGCACTGTGGTAGCAACCACAAGATGCATCCGGCCATTCTTCTTCTTCTCCTCCGTCTGACAGTCTTGTCCATCCTCCCCACCTCCGCCAACCTCAGAACTTCCTCCTTTGTAATATGATCCCTCTATGATATGCCCAAAATAGTTCGAAGATATCTTTGATGAAAAACATTCAGTTTGTGTTATATTCATAATTCATGTCGTCTCATTCCGTGTTTCACATGCGTATGTCAACGTTGGTCCCTTCTACAATAAATTGACAAAATTAACCTTATGCCATGAAAATAAAAACAAATTCTGGAGCTGAGAGTGAATTGAGGCGACTGAAAGGTCCTGTCAGATCGGTTATCAGGTGTTAAACTTATCAGAAAGTTAAACTCAAGTCAACCCATGGATCAAGCTTAATGACACCACATCCAAATTTTGTCTGTGGACCAGCATTTATCCAAAACCATGACATGACATTGTACTTATTACTATGACTGTATGCTGAACTTTTATAACATTTTATAATAAAACATTATAAAACACAATTACTTGCAATAAAACTATTATTGCAAGTAATTATGTTGTTTTCTTGTACACCATGATTTTCTTTTTTAGTTTGCTGGTGTTTTGTCAGAAATTGCACTGGCTCTTGACCCATCAAGTCGAACAGAGGTCTTAAGAATGGTTGATCTTGGAAAAGTCAGAGCCAATTTTGATTTTAAGTGTTGTTTAACTAACATAATCAGAGTTCTTATTCTATTAAGTCATTTTCAATTATTTGAAATAAACTGTAACAGTTATTGTTTGCTGCTCAAAATCTCATTGTGCTGTGAATTTCTATATATTTTAGGTATTATTAATTATAATGCTCTCATAGAGAGTTTTTTTTAAATGCCTCTATTAAAAGTAATTTTCCTTTGCTTTAATTCGATTCTTGCAGCTATTATCCATGTGACATTTTCATTATAACATCATGGTTGTGTATGATTGAATTAATGTCGTGTACAGAAATGAGTCATAATGTTGAATCTTATTTTAATCTAATGTTGTAACTTCAAGGATTAGATTGGAATTACTTTTTTAGAAGATGCAAGTAGTAACTGTTTTGGTCATATAATATTTGTTTGGGATCAGAGTTCCTGTGTTTTAAATCATTTTCAGAGGGACCAACGACTGTCGCAGCAGGTTCATGGGCCGCAAACGACAGCTGCGTTACACGTTGATATGTACAGCATGAAACTATTCTCAAAAGACAAAAGACAGGTGAGAGAAACGAGCTCATGATGTTGTTTAAGTGAAGCACACCTGTGTGATTTGCAGTCTTCAGTTTAGTGGCTCTTTTGGTGCATTATGAATACAAGATGGACACTCAAGTGGAAATGGAGAGGGCCAATTGGGAACAGTTGTAATGGTAAGGCAGAGCTAAGCTTAGATACGATGTGAGCTGAATTTGGCCTCTTGTATGTATGTATGTATCCAAACCAGGGACATACCAGGGACATCATTTGAGCTTTTTCAGAGGGGCTTTGCAAGAATTTTTGGGGTGACGGGGGTTGGGTTCTCCTTCTTGTTTTCAATTTGTTTTGGTTTTTGCCTTTTCAGTGGTACCAAAAGATTTGATTTGTTAAATCTTGTATCGGCAAAAATGCTGATACAGTTTCAAAAAAGTAAAATTATTCAATTATAAACATTTGTGATATGATATAATGTTAATATATGAAATTCAATGAGATTTATTACTAATATGGCTATTAAATTGTGACCTTGTATGGAAATTTGCGCACACTATAATCTAAATCAGGAAATTCAGAGGGCTTGTCCCCTCCAAATGACGTCCCTGATCCAAACACTGATGCAGTGCCTTTACAAACCTCACAACTTAAGTGTTGAAACATGTCGCTAGAAAGCAAGAACGTCCCTGTGACCATTGTTGTGCCGAGCAATGAAGTTTTCTTATCTCAATCCCGGTATCCTTGCTATCTCATCGAAAATATGTGCTTCAAGTCAATTGTTTTTATGTTCATGGTAGATGGGTGTTTATTTTATTGGTAGATAGGTTTTTGTGCTAGAGGTAGATAAGTTTTTATATCAATTCAATTGTTATGCTAATGTTATTGGCTTTTATGCTAGTGATAGATTGCCTTCTAAAGTTGTTCATGGGTTGTGTCTGTTTCATAGGAGCCATTGTTACGTATTCCTATCCACCAGGTGGCAGCAGTGTCATATATTAAAGAGGATGACCAGCATATTCTCGCTATTAAATTCGGTAAGTGTGTCAGCATTATGTTACATGATAATTAATTTGTTTAATTATATGCAAGTTAAGCTAAAATAAGATATTACATTGATATGTTTGATATTTCTTGTAGCATTCATGATGATGATGATAGTTATTGTAATATGTCCTGTTTGAATCTGAAATATTATAAAAATCTGGTCATAATTCTGGGATCTAGTCTAATCAGATTTTATCTTATTTAGGAATTAGGAATTTCCCCTCAAATTTGAACTGGATATAGGGTTGCAATATATCAACCTTCAATAAACGAATGTATTATAAATCTAATCTTATAGACATAACAGCACTCGCTATGAAATGGTATATTTTTTGACGTGATCTTATCTCATTCTCATCTTATAACAAGAAATCTGAGATTCAGTCTAATAGAATTTTAAGATGTGATGAAACTAGCAATGATGAATCTGAGATGATATAATGGCTGGAGATTAAAATCACTTTCTTATATATCATAGTTTTTAAAGAGAGCTAGTCTTCGTAATAGGTGAGGTTACGAAAACACAGTCAGCGGATGAAACAACCTGCAACCTGGCCATTGCTTACTGTGATACACGAGTAAGTCAGTCAATCATGCAGTCATTCAACCAGTCAGTCATTAACTTTGCAGCCATCCGTTCAACCAGTCATTCAGCCAGCCAATCAAATGCAAAAGCAGCCCAAACTATTTCTTGTGGTCTAATTGTTAGTGTGCTTGACCAGCAGTTGGACAGAATATATGTATCGATGTGATGAAAGTTGTTTGCACACATTGGTCTCCATCATTAAGCAGCAGAATTTAGTGCTGCCATAAGCTGGAAATTAAAGTTCATATTATGCAATACCTGCTGGCCTCACATCTATAGCCCTCGATATATGCATTTGCTGCTCAAAGGTCAAATAGCAGGAAATGAACGCAATTCCTATATTCCTCTTTATGGCATCACTATATCAGTAAACTCTGCCATCAAAATGTTCAAAATCAACAGGTAGTATATATTTACTACAAGCTATCAAATTTAAGAGGGGAAGAGGCTAGATCGCTGGAACAGCTATTCAAAAAGATCATCAAATTCGAAATAGTAAATGCAATTTTCAGATAAAACAATTATGTAGTGCATTTACTTATGAGACATATGATATGGACAGCGTCCATATTTGTTGTGAATGACAGAAGTATGTGATGATGGAACTAGATGAAGTAAATAGGAAAAAATGTAGTTAATATGAAATATTGTAGTTGACTTAAAACTACTTGATTAAAGTAGCTATAATAGTTTCTTTAACAACTTCTTTAGAATTAGTTATAACTACTAGGTAACAACATTATTTTATAGTAGTTACCACTACCAGTTAATGACTACAGTAGTTAAAAGTGCCCATCATTGCCAATTTCCTTGAGTTAGGGAAATCAAAATATCATTAAACTACTTAATAATAAATTACTTTTGTGCTTTGCTGTTTGTTGCCAGTTGATTGCTGAAGAGATCTGCTCTTACATTGATCTTTGCTTCCAGTCGGTCTACACAGATGCTACGATGAACTTCTTTGATCGAAGTTTGATCGAAGGCACCCAGACTTCAGCTCGCAAAGATAACAATTGCTCGAGTGAGGCGACAGTAGTACTTTTGGATGTCATGAAAAAAAAATTTCAAATATCAGATAGAAAATCACTCAAGATTTTAATATAAATCCAGAGAGTGTCAAGTATGTTTCATTGATATATTTATTGACGTAATAAAATTTTTTATTGTTACCATTATTTGTTGACTATTTTGCATACAAGCATAGTTTTGTTTCAGTGGTTTGGCCATATACACTCAAATCTGATGCAATCATATTTCCTTTTCTTCTCATATTCCAGCATTGTCCCTTCTAGAACTGTTGTGTTTTCAACAATGCACTTTGGTAAATTTTGCCAGTGATCTTACTTTTTAGCTCTATGTATTATTATTTTGTAAACTATTGTCATTATTACTGTTACTATTATACTAAATTATAGAGTGCCACTACCAAATGAAACGACCATCTGTTGATTTCACTAAGCGAATCTGAGTTTAGGATGTTTTGAGATCTCATTTAAGATATTATTTTAATTGAACCTAACTAGTTTTCTTGACTTTCTTTTTGAGAGAGTTGTCACAAATTCATGATTCCCAATTTTTACAGGTAGTTATGTTGGTAGTCTGTCTTTGTCTTATAAATATTTTAAACATTTATATAGCACCTTTTCTGAACTTCTTCCTCTAACTGGACTGTTTGGGTTTTAGATTTATCGAACAACGATATGCTCACGACAAATTTCTCACATCTCAGCGCAGAACATGGAAGCTTAGGATTGTGAGTAATATCTTATACAAATCAAATCATTTAAATTCGGGTTACGAATACATCTATCTTTTGCTAAAGTTGTTTATCTCCATCAATTGGAGTTGGAATCTCCCTCTTCCCCTTTGAGTTTAGCTGATACTTCTTTCCCCTGCTGAGCTTTGGAGGCGCTTGAAGATCTTCCTATTTACCCCTAGCCGCTGACTGTAATCGGGATCGCCGCTGATTTTGAGTGGCAAAAATGTTCAGTTACAATTACAATTAATGATTTTAATAATGTAGTTTTATGTTTTATCGATGCTTTTAGAAATGCATAGATGAATGAGCATTGTTTTTTGTAAAAGCATGGAGTTGTTATGAAGAATGAATATTTGACTTGATTTTGGATTGTGATGACTCTGTTGTGTAGTGCAGCGTTCTACTTCATGTGTGCTGCTGCATCTGTTTCTGTGTTAGCCTGTCTCATTCGAGTCTGAGTCTGGGTAACACTGGCACTGCTTCATCTGCATCCGCTCTCTCACATCTGACTCGGCAGAACAGCGAAACTGAGATCAGCCCAGCTGCCAATGAACTCATTCTAGATTACATGAACAAGGTAACTACATAATGTCAGCAACTGTTGTTACATTGCGACATTATACAGGTCAGGTCTGAGACCGAGTGGTCTAAGACCAAGACCGGTACCCTTTTTTATGAAAATTCAATTTAGAGATCGATAACAGTCGCGCAGGGCATAAACTGCTGTTATATTATTGTTATTGCTGTTGCTATTGCTAATATTATTATTATAATTTTTACTATTATTATTTTAAACCTTTACTTCAACTTTTCAAAGTATGTCCCATTCAACACAGATTACTGAGATGGTTACTGTATTAGAACCTTGAGCACATGTTTCATACACTGCAACTGTGTTAACTGAATCTTGTCTGTATGCACAGGAGCTATATAAATTAGATAAGCCATATTAGTTTGTTTGCTTATCTGTCTGTGTCTTAGCTGTATACAAAGCTGAGTGCATCCGAACTGCAGGAGTTTGCGTTGCTCGTCAAGGCCTGGCATACAAACATGACGTTTCCCGACTTTTGTCAGAGAGTCCTTGACCTCTACGGTCCAGACCGAAGACACCTTCTCGTCGGTCAGTCTCCATACTGTCAGCTAACTTCTCTAATGCCTTGTATTGGCTCGCATCATACAGTGGGTTGTATACTTGCAAGTTTAATTTCTCACTTTTCCAAAAATATATAAATAATTTGTATGTATCTGGCTGTATCGGAATTCATAATATTATGAGTTTTCTTGCATTGGACATAATCAACTGCCAGCATCTTCCGCTACTCGTAGTCATCTGCTTCCTTCAAAACTCAATACTTCCTACTGACCTTTAAACATCTACAGGCCTGTCTAACTGTTCTTAACCTGGTGACTTAATAACCTTCTCTTAGGTGCACTATTTTCTGTATGACTTTGCATGCATTAAAACTTTTTGTAGTAGTAATGTACTTTGCATAAATTTATTTTATGTGCTTGCTGTGGGAGCAATTTAGGTTAAATATCTTGAAGAGGTGCTATGTAAATTTACTGACTGAACAAATACAAACTGTGTAGGAATGAGACCGTTCATACCAGCCAAAGACTCGATGTACTTTGAGCGATTCCTGCAACTCACGGGTTTTGTGGAAGATGACTCTGATGCCAATGCTCAAAGGTAAATTACCTGACCTTACCGATAAATGCCCAGAAGTAAATTACTTAACCTTACCGATAAATGCCCAAAGGTGAATTGCTGTACGTTACCATACTAAATGGTAAATGCTCTTAGTTATATCATGGATGAAACAGCCTAATTATCGAATGGTAAATGCTCAGAGGCGAGTCAGGGAGGAAGTAGTATCAATTACCTTCCCTTATTGGTAAGTGCTCAAAGGTAAATTATGTTAGCTTTCCAACAAAGGTGACAATTCTTAGCAGTAAAGCAGAGCTGAAGGAGCACAATAACTGCTGTTAATCTTTCAGCTGGACAACTGGTCCTCTGCGACACCACCGTGGTTCGTTCAGCTCTCTGACAGACAGCTTCGAAATGATCGACCGTCCAATGATTGACGAGGAACTTGGATCGAATACAAGCATTGAGATGTCATGATCTTTGGATGAAAGGATCGAGATGTTGAACTTGAACATGAAGATGTCGTGACCTTGAATGCAAATATCGAGATGTGGTGATATCAAAATACACAGACATTGATATGTAGTGATTTTGAATATATGCATCAAGATGCTGTCAGTTGGGGCATATACCACTGTGCTCTTTTGGGTACTATATGTATCTGACCATTAATTTTGTCTCACTTTTTATGTAATGCCAGTTTAAAATCATTCTTACAGGCATTAAGGGATTAAATTCCTTGCATGTCTATTCAGAAATGAAACTCTGCTAAAGTTCAAATAGATTACAAGTCATTAACAGAACTGAGTAATTTCGAAATCGATTATCAAAATTACAGTAAAAGTTTTTAAACCAGAAGTGAAGTGTATTGTTTTCAGGCAATGTTTGAAGTAATGGCTGAATATGAACTTTTTGTCATAATTCTTTTGGAGTTGGATGAAGTGATCTTGTAAAAATATTTATTTGGTTGGTTGGTCTGCAAACTTGTTGATTGAGTTAATTAAATATTAAAACTGTTTTTATGTTATACCTGGTTAGAAAGACTTACTCTAGTTGCAATTTGTTTTCCACTGTGCTGGTTATTAGACTCTCAATCTGTCTAGCTAGTTTTAATGAACAGCTTTCAGTAAATTTTAATGAATTGCTTTGGCAATGATCATTGATCATAGAGTACATAAAGATATGACACTCAGTGCATTTTAAATGGACATTACAAAAGACCAACTGTATGTGGCACTCAGGGGCTGCAATCCCGGCAGGGTCGAGGGGGACAAGTCCCTCCACCTTTTACAGAGAGAGGACACGTTATATGTGTGTCCCCCACATTTCCTACCCCTCTCATTGGGTGTCCCCCCCCCCCCACCTGTCAAACGAGATGGCTGCCTCTGTTGGCACTGCAGTTGACAAAGTCACAGGTCCAATCAGAGAGGTCGTATTATATAGAGCGGTCAAATGCATGTGACTGATTTAGACCAGTATTCCTCCATTCACTTATGCATAAGCAGCAAAGAAAGTGAGCATCGCTTCTTAGTGTACTCTGAGGTCTCTGGCTGTCGTGCTTGCCGTATGCTGTAGCTGTTGATTTGGTCGATTTGTTTTGAATTTTTGGGGTGCTTTGGTGAAACATGTTTCTGTTGTCATATTATTGTATTAGGCTTTCTATGGTGCTCAACCGTTAATGCTAAAGATCTGGTAATTATTTCAGTTAACGCTCGTGTTCGTTATTGTATTAAGCCGATAACGACGAACATGTACTAAATTATATGGGAAATCGATGCAGCTCATCGTTAAAGGGTTAATGACTGTGGAGGAGTGTAGGTTTTGTTGATTTGATACTATGAAGTGAAGTAGACTTGTGCTAAGTTTGTATTTGGATGGTTGACTGTCTTTGAAATACAAAGGCCTCTCGCTTTCAATGCCTAGTCAATGAGTGCTGATGCAGGTTGGCTAGATTGCTGTGATCATGTATGCCTGTCAATTAACATCTTTCCATCTTGGGAGTGGGGCCATCCATGCTTTGAGGTATTTCTACTGAGGTAGGCGTAAAAAGGGGTGTCTTGTAGCTTTATCTTCATAGACTATGTTTCAAAGGACATTTACCTTGATGCTTGAGACACTGTAAGGCATCTAACAAAGTGTAAATCACTGTATTTGTGCTGCTGAAGAGTTTCTATGGAGGTAGGATAGCCAAGTGTGTTTTACCATTCTGGGCACTGAAAAGAATCAGTGAGCTAATCGAAAGTGTAGCTGTGGCTCGAAAGTTTTGACGATTTCGGTTTTTGGCTTTGGGGTACCAGCAGCAGCACCCAATTTGTGTAGGTGTATATTATGCAAGTGTATAATTGAATTAATTCTATGTATTCGATATCATCACTGTCACCGTGAACACCGGCAGCATCAGCTGATTCGTTCAAAAGCCAAATAAATGCCTTTCAGCAATTCCTCTTACCTGGTAACATTCATTCTGAGCATTTATTTAGCACTCATTCAAGAAGCCAAGTCGGGAGCACTTCTAGCCCAGCCCCGACTAAAGAAAAAAAGACTTTTAAAACTTGACAGTTGTGCCACAAGCAATGAGCAAAGCCCAATTGGAAGGTCATTTCAGACTGAACCAAGAAAAGCATAACGCTGGCAAATAGCCAAGGAAGCACGTAGAACTAGAAGCTCACCCCTCATCGCAGAGCGAAGTACACGCTGTGCTGAGACGTCAAACACTGGGTGGCAGGGATCACGCAAGTAAGACTGATCACAACCAAGAATGCAATGTGAAACAAGAGCAGCAATGCGGTATGAAATTCGCTGGGACACTGGCAGCCAGTGCAAAACATCACACAGGTATGCAGAAACAGAGGAGAATTTAGAAACTGCCAAATAAGCGAGCAGCCGAGTGTAACAGTGCTGAACATCGCTCAAACTGCAACGATCTTGAGGCAGTCTGCATGTAACATGACTAATTATTGTAGTAGCAATTATGACATATTTGTTTACCTGATTCCTTGGAATAGAGAGTAAAGTAGGGTCCGAAGAAAACCTCAAGCCTCTGTTGTGTTGTTGCTAGAAATGATTGCTATAAATATTATCATTAACCTAATCCAAAGTATAGACAATCTCTCAGGATTTTTATTCTTATTGTAATTATCAATATTATTAGTATTACTGCTACTGTAATGGCAGTATAAATATATAATATATATATTAATTTGTAATGCAGTGATTAATATTCTTGGTCCCATTTATGCAGTTTGTAACTGCTTATCTTAAAAGTGTTAACTTCAAAATGCATACTGGTTAATAATTATTTGGTGGAAACTGTTTAACTAACTATTATATAAACCATTTGCCATAAACTGAACATGTACTGGTAAATTAACTGCATTTATTGTAAAGTGTTAACAGCCCACTGTTTGCTGTACAGGTTTTTATAAGCCACATGTTTATCACAGACCACAAAACCAGTAAATGAAGGCAAGTCTACTGTTTGCTTCTTGAAAGTCTCTGTAAGTACAAATCCTCAAAGGCCTGTTTCTGAGATTAATGCATCATTTTGTCGGAAGCCAGTTCAGTAATTTAGCAACAGGTTGTACGATGCAGCTACTTGAAAGGTGCCATAAGAAGTGTATAGAATTTGTTCAGTTGGCAGAATTCAGAGACTTGTTATTATATATGCTTTTATCAAAAGGAAAAGTTTATACAAGTGCATATAGAAGGACTATTTTGCCATTAGTAAGTGGTAGCTGCTTTGTGCTTGTTTAGAGATAATTCGCTGTAATGATATCCTTTGCCCCACCCAAATAACCTGATCTAGACATAATGTGTAGGTGTGTGTGGTGCAGTTTCAGATAAAATGGATGATGGATATTGGTCCGTTTAGCATGTTAATAGATATGTGGCTTATGTAATTAGCCATTGCACTAGAAATAAAATATAGCATAGCCAAAGAAATCTTAACTCCCCTGATTGGATAATTCAAGTTTCACAACCTTTGGAAGGAGTTGTCACCCACACGGATTATGTTCTGTGCCCTTTTCATTGTCGCCCTTTTGAATGCACCCTTTTGATAGGATACCATAAAGTATGGTCAACTACGCTCAAACTATCCAACACTTCCAATAGGTTATGATCATCACGGTCGCAGAACCTTATAAGTGTGGGTGATATCTACAAAGATATCAACATTAAATCAAAGTGAGAGGTAAATTTAGGTGTTCAATGATATATATATACATAATATAAATGTTTAATATATATATATGTATGATAGATCTAACAAGTGCTGGTCAAGTTGGAATCAGACAACAGTTTTAATAGGCTTGACATCAACTAATAACTAGACATATGTTGATATGACAATGTTATATGAATTTCTCTTAATCATATATTCATGTTTTTTAGAGTTGACTGTCTGATTTGTTGAACTATTGAACAAGCTATGTAACTTGATGCCACAGCTACCTTTTTTCACGCTTTCATCACAGCCCAACTGGATTACTGTTGCTCACTCTATGCAGGCCTTCCAGCTGGGCGTTTGCAGTGCCTGGAGTGGGTCCTGTGTTCTGCTGCATGTCTTGTTGGACGCATTCTGAAATTTGGCCATGTCTACGGCTATATGTGCTCCACTGGCTTCCCCTCCAAGAGAGAACCTCGCACCGTATCATCTCTTTGGTATGGCGGTCCTTGTTAGGTCTCGCCTCAGTCTTTCTTCGCTCTCTCTGTTACTCTATTTTGAGTGTACCGGGTCGCTGCTCTCTCCGCTCTACTGTGTGAGACCTGCTCGTTGTCCCACTTGCCCGTACAACTACTAAACAGAATCGTGCTTCTTCAGTGGTTGGTCCCTCACTCTGGAACATGCTCCCGTTGGCGTTGTGGTTGTCGCCATGGGTTCACTCAGACTCCTTTTATACTCTCCTTAAAACTTTTTGCAGGGTTCAGGAGTAATCCTGAGTAGTAGCCTTGAAGGGGCGCTATAGAAATCTTCGTAATGAATGATCGAATGAATAAACCCAATGGGTCTGTTCTTCTTAAGTGTAAAATCTTGAGCGGAACGTTACATTCACAACCAGTTAGGAAGTTTGTTTATAATCATTTGGAAAACAATATTAGTTTACACTCATGTATGTATGTATGAATCAAATGAACAAGCGATGCATTGGGCATTAGGATAACGGCACTATAGAAGTCGTTAGATTATGTGTTATAATGATGACATAATGTATGGGCTTTTAAGGGCTTCATAAATCTCAAACTTTGTGCATTTGTTGGAAATCAGTTGAACAACAATTGTTTACAACTTATTTCAAAACAGTTTTTTTTACAAATAACTGGAAAACAGCAGGTTAGCATATTCAACAACATTTCCCATGACTTGTTAAAAAATTCCTTTACACACTAAATCTGAAAATAATTGTTCACATCTTTAGTAGACAGCATGGATAACTGGCTATGATAGGCAAGGGCACAAATACTATAATTATTTGGGTTACAGCATTTCCTTGATGTTATCTTGTATGGCCAATTGGGACTGAAGACATATAAAAGCATTCTAAGAATTATTTTTTCCAACAAAGCTCAACATATCCAAGATGCGACGTCCAAGCCATTGAAATTGGCACCACATATGTGAGATGCCCTATCAAAAGCAGGTGGATGTCGCAACTCACAATTTCGAGAAAATTAACCAAACTATTATTTTTGAATAAAGTAATAACTTTCTTACTCGAATTTGATTCAAACTTAAAAAAACACGCATAATTGATTCCTTGTGTCATTTTTGGCAGTTATCTCGAAATTGTGATTTTTGACATCCACATTTTTTTGATAGAGCATCTCACATATACAAAAGAAGCAGAGGAGGAAACAAGAAGCAGTAGCTGCCAAGGTCGAGACGAGGAGAAGAAGCAGGACTTCATTTAAATCTCTTTCTAAATATAACATTTCTCCTTATAAATAACACAACAGACGCTCATCAAGCCAATTATAAGAGACGGCTATGGGTAGGAAGTAATAGCAATTTCTTTTCCTTGGCAACTAAAGACTGATAGCAAGTGCAAGCCTTCACCATCTCATCTTCACACTGACAGAGTGCTTATCACAGCTGAGTTGCGTAAGGGTGCAAGCAGAGACGAAATCCTGACAAAATTCTGTGGTGAAAATTTGAACCTCTGAACTCTTGGTTGACTTACCATTAAGACTATCAAGCTCCCTAACCATCAGACAAGCACGCAAATAGTCGCCATAATGCACAGGAAATACTAAACAAGTTCCAATGGTCTAACAGTTCAAAGGTCATATTGTGCTTACAAAAATAAACAAAACAATACAGAACGGTTCACAGCCAATTAAGTTCCTGTCAATGACTACAGTAGCGAAAATTATAGAACGACTAAAATTACTGACAGGCTAATATTGAAACACACTAAAGTCAGTAAAAAAGCTAAAACATTACCACTGAAGTTTAGCACAGACAATGGTTAACTTCAGATCTTTTGTTTGTGAAAATACACTAGCATTGTAAACAAGACAACAAACAAGATCAGTTCAGCTGAATGATCATCTATTAATTATTTAATGCCTGATTATTATGCTTAGCAATAACAGCAGCAACAGCAGCCATAATAATACTTTTTTTATTTCAAAAGAAATTCTAATTCCTGAGGAATGATATAAAATAATAGTAGCACTAATATTACAACTAATAACAATTAATAATGATAATTATTAGTATCAGTACTATTAGGTGGAGTATTGGAAGTAGCAGTAGGGGAAGTAGTGGAAGTAGTAGTGGAAGTAGTAGAAGTAGTGAGATAAGTGGAAGTAGGGGAAGAAGTAGTAATAGTAGTGAAAGTATTGAAAGTAGTAGTAGTGAGGGAAGTTTGTGGAGTAGTGGAAGTAGTAGGGAAAGTAGTGGAAGTAGTGGGGAAGTAGGGGAAGAAGTAGTAATAGTAGTGAAAGTATTGAAAGTAGTAGTAGTGGGGGAAGTTTGTGGAGTAGTGGAAGTAGTAGGGAAAGTAGTGGAAGTAGTGGGGAAGTGGAATTAGTAGTAGTGGAAGCAGAGGAAGAAGTAGCAGTAAAAGTATTGAAAGTACTAGTAGTGGAAGTAGTATGTGGAGCAGTGGAAGTAGTATGTGGAGCAGTGGAAGTAGTGGTGAAAGTAGTGGAAGTAGCGGTGGAAGTGGAAGTAGTAGTAGTGGAAGTAGGAGAAGAAGTAGTAGTAGTAGTAGTGAAAGTATTGGAACTAGTGGTAGTGGAAGTAGTGGTAGCAGCAGTAGTAACAGAAGCAAATTGAATACATGTTGGCAAAGAGCAATGTTCCATAGGCTATTTTCCAGATTCTAGCCATTCTTTCTGACTCAGACAAAAAATTATATTAAAAGTAATTATTATTATTAATATCTTATAACAAAGATGATATCAATTAGAAGCTTCTTAACCTCTTATATATTGATAAGGACGATGACAATTATAAGGAAAATCAACAACAAAAGTAGCACAAATAAAACTCAGAATGGATATTTACAGCAATAAAAGTTTTATCAGTAAAAGCGATAATAATGTCTGCCAGCAAATCAACATCAATAAACAAGGCATCTTCCTGTGTCAGGGCTCAAAGGTAAAGGAACTATTACGTCGATCTTTGACTTATTGATGCTATATTACATTACGCTAGACATACACAGATTCCAGTAAAGAGCAATTGTTAGGCAAACACTAGAACTTGTGAAAAAAGTTAAGAAATTTAAACTGAAATAAATTCTTTCCTTACTTATTCACCAATAAGTTTATAGATAAGACCCTGGCTTATTACATGTCTTACATAATTTATATCACCACCAGTAATGAATAATATCCCTTGAATGAATTTTCTAGGCTGCAGATGGAATTTGCCTTGTTTACTTGCCTTTATAAACATCAAAGACAATGAGCTAAGACAATGAAGAATGTTCCAAACTTTAACTGCAAGTGCAAATCAAATATTAAATTTATTAAAATTCTTCAGTGAATGTACTTTGAGGTTCCTATCTTTCTGACTACTGTTTTCTTGGACACTATGGCATACCCCGGTAGTAACCCGTAAGTTAGTCACACAGCAAGGAGGCACAGTTAATGTACACGAGACTTCTAACTTATTTTACATAAGTTTCAGAATGTACAATATAATACAGCTGTAATTTTATATTGCCCTTCTTACAATTAGTTGAGAATATTTAGGTGTTACAGGCCAACCGCTTTAAACAATTGACCACTGTGTCCTACACATTAAAAATTTTTTTAGTGGAACCTACCTAATAGATTCATTGTAACTTAATTCAGCTGTAGGATGCAACGTAATTGCATTTAATGTAATTTTTAAAATTTAATTCAGCTGTAGGATGCAGCCATGTTACATTTAAGGTAACCTTGTTTTAAGACAACCTCGTCTAACTCAACTACAATGCATTTTAAAAGACAACTTTGTATGGCAATGCACTGTGTAAACACATAGGAAAATCTTCTTACAATGCTGCCACTTTATAACAAAGCCTTGACATGGCTGTCTGAGAAAGTGTCATTAAGAGTGAAGATATAAATTCACATTTACTTATAAATGCACAGGATGCAAAAAGTAAACATATCCTGCATACATATTATTCTGGTATATATATATACACACACGTAAATGGCTACTTGAAATGTGCCTTTTAATGACATATGGTTCTTCAAATGGCAATATAATATATCTAAAGATCTTATGTCTTGAAAATGTTTCTTGAGTTAAATTTATATAGCCACATAATATCTACAGTAAACCATGTCACCTTGTGCTCTCAGTTCGTTGAACACTAGCGACCATCATGATCAACCATCTCCATTTCTTTCTCTCCGAAGTCACATCCCTTAATTCATCCAGGTCATTCCGGTTTTTTCGTGTATCTCATCCATCCATTTTTTCATGGGTGCCCTCTTTTGTTCCTTCCTTCTCCATATGCCAGCATCATTTCCTTTTCCATTCCATCTGATTGCATAACATGTCTGAAGAACTCCAAACTTCCTTCTCATTGTTGTTTGTTGTAACCATGTCACAGAGCATTAATCAATACATATTATGCACTCACCATAGTTCATACATTCTAATTTCAAAAGTCAGCTTTCAAATGGTTATATTAGAAAACAATTTGTGTAAAATTTTAAGCAGATTGATGTGCAATTAGAGTGACTCACAGAGGTCGAAGTTTATTATGCACTAACGTAAGACACAATATTGGTATGCATGGTATTAACTTTTATAAATTTTACCAGTTGAATGTTTCTGGTCAATGACTAACAACATTTACAAATAGCTATGCATTAACTGTCATGTAGCTGTTTTGTTTTTCTTTGTTCTGAGCACGATTCCTTTATCACACGGTTCAGTTGCAAATCAGACCTACTGTAAGTTTTTGCATACAGGTCTTTTGCACACTTGACTTTTTGGACATGGGTCATTAGGCGCCCTTGTAGCGGTATGGCCACGTTACAGCACTTTATAAATTGTCGTTATTATTATCATTAGGGGATTTTTGCACAGCGACCTGCACTCTACTGCGAGTCTAGTGCTAAAATTCCTACGAAACATCTCACCAACACTCGATCAGAACGCTCAAGCAACTATTTCACGAATGGACGGGACTGAAGAAGAAAGAGTTGTCAGTCGCCATGAAGGTCATTGAGAATCAAGAAGACAAGTTCTAATTGAATCAAAGTGCAGGACAGAAATTGACATAACGTAGCACTGCTTTATAAGAGCAGATGGAGAAAAAATAGACTGTCAAAGGAGCAGACAGCGACCCCAACTTGAAGCACCTAGGAATGTCCTGCTCTTACCGCAGCGACATGATGCCTACCCCGGGATCTAGCTAACTGTGCAGCCAGATCACACACACACACTAACGGCCACCCATCTTACATTTCTGAAGATTTGAGCCTTTCAGCCTCATTGATCCAAAGGTGGACTTCACCACAAAATGGGCAGAAAGCATGGAAAGAAAAAGGAGCAGATGACCTCTTGAAACACATAAAGGTAGAGCTGGCAACGATACAACTGAAAACAAAGTGAAGCAGAAATATATTTAAATGTCCACTGAGTTCCTAACTGAGTACGCTGATACATGGAACAGAATGGACGACTTCAAGGTTGCAGAGGTAATTGTCTGCACATTAGCAGTCGCCAACGATCAAGTCGAGTGAGTGAGGTGTTGCCATGATCCAAGACAGCTTTAATGGTAAAGATCAAAATGTGCTTCAAGTTATCAAACACAGTCTGGAAAACCTTCCAAATAGAAGCAAATTAATGCTACTTAAAAACCAGAAAATGTACTTTATAACACATATTTTAATTTTAAAAACTGTTTTATATTGGTTCATGACTATTAAATAAACAGTAATTTTAAGTCAACTTGACTTTATTATGACTTACCGAAACTGGCAACAAACATTTTTAACTTGTGCCAATTTACACTAAATTGCTAAACTTGCTAGTCCTTGAGCCACCTTTAAATATTAGATGTCTAGCTCAAAGTAGCACATAAAATTTTTTGATAAAAAGGAACATCTTGAAAGACTGAGATTTAATATAGCTTAGAATTTAATTTTTTCCATTTAAATAAGTGTCACCCAATGTGCATCATATTCATCATGGTCTTGTACTTTCAGTCGAAGACCTTTTCCCTCACATCAAAGTGTTTCTTCCTGAATCAAAGTTCTTATTCCTTGAATGAAATCTCTATTCCTATAGTAAACATTTGAGTCAAACCAACGTTGTATCCCCATGCATCCAATTTTATCAGTAGTCAATAGAGAACTACTGCTGAAGTAAAAATAATCATGAATGAAAGATATCTATCAAAAACGACAAACTCAACTAAAACCGCCAGCCTTGTCAAATTCGTTAAAATGCATATGCATGCATGCATGTATGTATTCTGTACATATTATATGCATTAATATATGTAATACGTATGCATATTGTATGTATACATGAATACAGTACGTATGCTCTCACTACATACAAGCTCTCATATACACTCTTACCATTATGTTTATTATACAAAATTTATGCACACTTGTATTTTGTTTAAGTTCTGGTAAACTCACTTCTTGTATACCTCTATTTACAACACTCCTGTTGGTTGATCGCAGGGTTGATGGATGTTTCAAGTCAAATGAAAAACAACATAAGCCACTTAACAACTGGTAAATATTTACCTATCAATTTATTCCATGACTCAACAGAGAATTTAATATCAACAGAATAATCTTAGTCAAACTCAGAATTGACCATATATGACAAACTTGTTCATAGATCTTTGACATACCCACCCATACACTCAATCAAATATTATCCAATCCCAACACTTCAGCACTTATCATTAGCGGTCCAAAAATAAAAGCAAATATCAGCAGGTGCTTAGCTTTAAGCAAAGTAAGCTAAGAACAACTAATCCATGGAATTAGCAGTTTGGAAAATTTGAAACCTCAGTTCTTTAATGACCACCGCGTACTAAAACTTATGGGAAACCAATGTGGCTGGTCGTTAAAGGGTTAAACTCAAACTCAAGTTCAAAATGAATCCATGCACAGACAGACTCTACCATGCCATTATAATGATGTATCCATTATATATTCCCATTGACATATGCCCTGCAATGATGTCATAATGAGATCTTCCCAGTAGGCCTACATTTTGCCATGAGATCTTAATGGCATCACTCTCAAACTGCCATGTTAAAATATTTTTTCCAAATGATATAAGATTTTGCTATGATATAAAAATTATTTCTCTCCCAAGCCTACATATAGTGATATCTTAATGATGTATATAAAAGTTACCCTACAGAGTTGTTATGACATTATGATAACAGCTGTCCCATATGTCTACAGTCCATTTTATCATCTCAAAACACAGGAAAAAATACTCAACTAGAAAACTCCAAACGGAATAAGTGCATATATCTCCAAACGCAACTTTTATAAAACAAACTTGATATTCACAAACCAAAAGTTCTTTAATACACATGAAAAGTTTCTTTGTTTGAAAGAACCTAGCACTGCTTCAAGTATGTATGCATGTACAATTGTACATATGAATATTGCATATTTGAACTATTTATGTAGAGCTAATAAGGCTACTAAAGCTGGGGAGAAGCCTAAGTAGATTCACAGTGTCACGTTTTCAGCATTGCCTCATGTCGGCATCTATGCAGGTATAATATTGTACACCAGGCTAATTATTATGAAGAACCTTTAGACACCTCAGACATTGTTACAGTCAGAGGATCCTACACAAAGCCAGATCATGCTTTCATTCAGCTACATTGCAATGGAATCATAATGATGGTCATGCTTCACTGCTCAGAAATTGTCTAGCAGTTTGATCTATCCTAAGCCATAAGCAACACATTTATCATATATGCACAAGGCACCAATCAGCGGTTGCTTAGAGCACTAGAAAAAAACACCTGCAAAATGCTTATCATCACCTAAAAGCTATTGCCCTTCTTCCCAGCTACAACAATGTCCAGCAACTTTGAAACTTAAACGTCCCACCAACACAATATCGTCACCTGAACAAGGATTGCACGGTAACTTATGGATCAGCCATATGGATTCCAGATTAAATTATGCTTTAACCCTTTAACGACCAGCGTTATTGATTGTGCCTTACACTTTATTACATGCTGGTCATTAAAGGGTTAAATAATAGCCTCGCTGTGAATAATTCACATGCATAGTAGGTCACTGAACCTCTCTATAAAGCCTTAGGACAATTACATCACTGTAAAAATATGTATAATATATGATTGAGTAAGTATTAAACATTTCCATAACAGCATCTGTTGAAGGGCATTCCATCACAACACTTGAAGTGGCTAACAAAGCAGCAACATAAGACATAAGACAATGTACAAACACAGAGACAAAGTTAGACACACAACCACTGCTACATACACAGTGCTATTAACAGATTCCTACAATCCACTATCTCGATTTCAACATACAAAACCAGTTTAAGTTCCCAGACACCAAAGCCAGTTTTTAACTTGTAAAAAAGACAGAGCTACCCAATCAAAGTTTGGTAGTTCTTTCACGTGAAATCCACAATATTATCTGGGTAGTACCCCACCTGCTATTTGTAGTAGTACCCACCAAATACTTTCGGTATCACCCAAACCGATACTTACACTAGAACCTAGCCCAAAACATCAATAAAATAAACTTTCAAGCAACTTATTCCTTTGTTCTATCTCACAAAACCAAGTACTGACAGTGACAGAACAGAGAAAGCAGAGCCCATTATTATTGTAAATGAAATCCTGCACAAGCTTTTACCACATGGTTTTTACTTTAGATTCGAGATCAGCTCAGCTTAATTGGCACAGTGAGACCGCACAGTCTGTTGCATTGCAGTAAGAAACACTTGACTCATATACGACTTATAACTTTCCTGCATACGAGTCAACAACAATCATCCTCCCATATGCGTAATACTGTTCCTGCGAACATGTTAACAATCGTTCTTCTGAACAATTTGCAACCACTTTGTGTTCAAGTACCAATCATTCTTCCATGTGAGAAACAATGGTTCTCTCTTACAAAAGACAATCTTTCTAATGACAGCCATTCAATGCATGTGTAACAATGTTCCTGCACATGAGTAACAACAGTTCTCCTGCATGAATGACAACTGTTCCTGCAATGCACGGAAACACCGTTGCTCCGCACGAGAGGCCATTTATTCGATCATTGTTCGTTCTCCATCTTGCGCTCACGTCGTCTTGACTTAACCAGTGATCATCTGTTGTTCATCCGGGCGACAGACAAGGCACCTTCTCAGATCGGGAGTATAGATCGGTCCGACGCGATGCTCAGCGACTGTCCAAAATTAGACAGGAAGTATGTTCGTTTGCCCCACGTTATCCGACGCACGTTCAGAATTGCCTCAAAGTAGATAAAGATGTAGAGTGCCTCGCGAATCACCCACGCCAAGAGGAACACTGGGACTGAGAAAGGCAATGGACCATTCTGCACCACAACACAGACAACAGCCTTTTGCATGGAGTTATTAGTCACTGTAAGATTACATGCACAAAATAATGTTGACATGCAGGAAACAGTTAGAAATCTAATTCACAATCAATATGTAACATGATGGTAAAATATTAGGAAAGATAAGGACAGATGGGACAATACAAGGACCAATATGAAATGATAAGGACAGATAGCAAATTTAAGGGCAGATAGATCAATATGACACCCACTGAAAGTCAAGGACATATACAGGAACAAAATTAAGACCTTAGCAACAGATTAAGTGCTAAGAAAGGATAAGGATAGCCAGTTTTAAAAAGTAGGTCATTAAATTGTTCAGACCTGACACTAAAATTGACCTGACCCAATATAGAGATTGATCTGACCTGAACACCTTTCAGCTGAATGAAGTCAAAGAGGAGCCAGATGAGCCAGTGACCAATGAACCACAGGTAGGGGTTGATACCGAAGAGGTAGTATGCCGACCATGACGCATATATGCCTAGGGGAACGCTTTCACCCAGTGGCTCTAGGAAACCCGCTGTGATCGGCATCATGTTAAGGCGCAGTCGTAGCCAACTGAAACATCAAGGTCACATAAGGTCATGCACGGTTGCATGAAATGTCATGGTCACAGCTCAAGGCTGTTTCAAATGTTCAGGAAGGTACCACAATCACATGAAACAATTATTCCTAGCATGTCCTGCAAGGAAATCTTAAATGTCAAGGAAACCACAGAGTAATGGATAACACACTTGCGAAAAGAGCAATACTTAGGCACCTACCCACATAAGGTTGACTAGTCCTATTCGCTAGGGGGGCGGCTTTGGTTAAATTAGATGTAGGATGTGAGGGGCGCCTTGCATGGCTGTGGTACAGTTAAATTCGACTCCTCTAATAACTTGTGGTCATCCGTTAATGCTATGGTCAAGTGAATAGTTAAGGTCATTAGTCACTAATCAGTCATTAATTCAAATGTTAAATTCGTTAGTCATCAAAGTTCACTTGCAGTCAGCAGATATGCTGAAGAGGCTGCTATTAAACAGTTGCTTCTCCAGCAGGTTATGAAATCTTACAACAGTTTCACATGGTTTGATCATTGATTGATGTCTTGGGGTCTATGATAATAACACTACATAAGACAGTAGATAAAATTATTTGAAGATCAATATTGCCATCTGGCTTATACAAGAAACCACATTTTATGAAGAAATGTGACACTAGAGGTCAAAACCCATCACTTGTTGTTTTTGACTTTTTTATTTAGCCATATTCTAACATACTTTTTACAGAATCAAAGTAGCTTTTTCTAAGTAAAGTTGTACTCATTTGACTCCATCATTTGTGAAATCATAACAACTGAGAAAATTAAAGTCAAAGTTACAGAATATTCGTGTCATTAAAGTTCTTAGCAAGCAATTCTGCTGGGCAATAAAAGGCTGTATGAAATAAAACACATGGCATCAAAATCTGGTTACTACTTTGGTAGATTATGGCAGGTCGGCATATGAAGGTCGTTCACCTTTGAAAACATGCACATTTTAGCAATGCAAATCTTGACACAAGATGCATTAAAAGCAATTTTCTCCAACTAAATATTTGAATTCAACAATTTTTTCAGATACTGAGAGTAGACATAATTTATCGCTTTGTAAAAATATACCATAAACCATATATACCATGTTCTTGACCCCTCTTGCCTATTTCAGCCTTTATCTCAATGACTAGGAAGCGGTGTGGGTTTGACGTCTGGCCTCCAACCGTGATATCTAAGAAAGAAAATTGAATAGGTAAAAAGAAAAGTAACTTGTAAATGCAATGGAAGACGAATGACCGCACCTACCGCACCATTCGGTCTTTATAGTCAACAATAGTTATCGATGCAACGTTCTGCTGGGCAGGCACTGCGGCCACCTGGTGCCGAAAACCCCTGAAACACATTAGAATGCAATGAACAAGAGCAGACATAAAAATCATCCAACCACCATTTGTCTATTAATTGATCACTAGGATTCAGCAACTCATTCATACGTTAATTCACTCCTTAAGTAAGGTATCAATACATTTGCTCAGTTGCTCATCAATCCATTCAGAAGTCCCTAAGGTGTGATGGAATAGAGCCATCAAGGAAATTGCACACTAGGGGTCAGAATCTTAAGCTGCATGGGAAGCCTGTGCAGAGTATCATGTATAAGGAAGCTATATGGTCAAACCAAGCAGCACCTCCAATAAGGTGGGCAGCAACATTAAGAGCAAATATTAGCAAGTGAAATACCAATACAGATGGTGTCACCAAAATCCACCCTGGTGCAGATATGGGTGTGAATTTAAAGTAGTGGAAACATGAAAGGAGATGCAGCAGCAGACAGCACAGAGCTGATGGAGGTGGAAGAAGCATGAGCTGCAGACGCTGCTGACAAGATTAGTCAGGTAGAGCTCCTCTCGTCTATGACAACACCAGGATCACGGAGTGTGAAAGAGAAAAGAAAGTCTGGAAACCTCTGGCATGAAGCAACGATTTTACCAAGCTGAGTGCGACCACCAAGTCAAATGACCTGGATCTTATTACACATCAGAGGTGGTTGGAGGACATCCAGAGATTAACGGCAGATATGGCTTCAAGAATACTGCTGACCAAAGAGACAGCAGATTACACCCAGCCATGAGCAACATTCACTCTAAGCTGTGCACATGTGCGTGTGCACACGGGTCATGGAGCCAGTGCACAGAAAGATTTCTTGTGCGCAAACATTTGTTTTGCAATAAAAGTGAGTCACAATTTATTTCATGAAACTACGTAAATCGAACATTGGCCTGGGTGTCATCTGCATACTGATGGACAGCAACACCCACAGGAAGGTGAATATATATATGAGAGGGGCCAGGACAGAATCTTGAGGAAGGCCAAAAGGAATAGAGGACCAGGCAGAGAGTGCGGGCCCAGCGACAACAATGTGGGAGTGGTCCAAGAGGAAGAAAGTAAATACTTATGTGTTGCAGATTACTATTACTAACATTTTTAAAGTGCACAAGGTCACCAGAAATGTGATTCTGAGGTACAGTTAGTCAGTTGTCAGGAGAGAGCTACTAGGTATCCAAAAATGTTTGAGAGCCAATGAGAAATTGTGCATTATAAGGCATATCTTAAAGAAAGAGAGAATGTAAACAAACAACAAGGGTCAAGGCACGATGATCTCAAGTTGCTCGAAAGTGTCGAACTTAGCAGTGGAAAATGATCGCTGACTCTGTTGACTTGAGAATGGAATGTAGAGCTACCAAACAAATGCTGGAGCAGAGCCAAACAATGAGGCACATTATGAACTTATTATGAAGCGCATAGTATTAAATTTGTGGTGTAGATACTTTTCGTGAAGTAGCTTCGCGATGAAGAAGTCTTCGGCCAGGAACCGACCGAACCAGGCAAGGCCGTTGAGACTGTCAAGCTCCTGCTTCTTGATCAGGTAGGACATTCCGGTGAAGCAGCTGATGCCAAGGCTGTGAAAAGCCAGGTGGTACCGGGCAGCACCACACCCGAAGTATACCTGAATAAATGCAGCAAACAAAGATGACTATACCAGATAAAAAAAACCATGCACCATGCTAGTCTTTGTAAATTCACAACAATAATATTGTCATCAGTTTGATCACCGTCACCACCATCATCATCTTCAAGAAGTAGCAGACTACCTTGAAATAATCCTCAGCCAAAGGGCTCTCCAGAGACTTCAGATATTCTTGATATTCAATAAAAATGATCAGATAAAGACCAATAAACCGACCGATTGTGCCTTAATGCTCACCTCTGCCCTATAAACATATCAACAAGCAAGGCAGCTTCGTGAATAAATATGTGTGGGTATATTGCACGGCTGAATTACCTTTTCGATGGCATGAGCCAGGCCCAGTTGGTCGGTGGTGAAAGGCATCTGGTGAACTAGCGCCACACGTGGGTTGTCCAGTTTGGCCACCATGTCCTTCAGAATGTCTGAATTTGCTACACATTCATAAAAGAAAAACGAAATTAACCATCACAACAGATATTTCAGAACACAGTAAAAAAAATGGGTTAATCAAATGAATGAGTTTACTAGGAAAACCCAATGAGAGATAAATCAATCAATTAGCTAAAGATTGAAAACTTCAGTAAATTGATCAATGAACTTAATTTATGAAAGGATAAATAAATCAATGTCAGGAGAATATACCTACTTTTGCTTACTTATTTACAAACTCCAAAGAGTCGAAACTCTCCAAAGGTAATGATGATGATGGTGGTAATGCTTCTACTTCTAACCACTAAGCAGAGCACATAATTTGTTTTTCTGTATATTTTATTAATTCAAACAGCAATACAAATCTGTAGCTGTGTAAAATAACATCTCATTGCTATCAAAATTTTAATTGGTGAAAATGTTTTGTGGGGAATGTGATGTGGTCATGCAGGGGTGGGGTGGAGAAGAAAACTTCAAAACCTAAAAAGATGGGCAGGGATAATATATGTCAGTAGGAAGACTTGAATTGCATGGCAGGGATAGGGATGAGATTGTCTACACCAGTCAGTCTCTACTGCAAACAAGTCCATAAATATTACCAGAGAAGTTAGATTTGAGATTGAAGAGACCATCAGTCTCTGTATCACGAGCAAAATCTTAACCAAAATAGCACAGAAAAGATCTGATGTTCAATGAGCTGCTTGCCAAAACAATAATATATGTTGTGACTTGTCTTAATTATATGATACAAGTTCAATGTACAAAGGCCACAAATGAAGCCTTCCACAGTTTCCATCTTTCAACGCCCAGCAATTTCTAAACATGGAATACCAACATCTGCTTAGAACGAATTCCTGTCTTAATGCGTGCATAACTGTGGAACAAGAAGAGGAAGGGTCTGATGGCAAGCAACAGCTTGCTTGAAAGTATCAATTACCTCATCAAGGTCTGTTTTCAGATACGTTTACAAACAGATTATAAATGTCTCAAAGCAGTCTCCCGTGTTGATTGTTGAAGGTCAGTAAATTCCTGAGGTCGATCACCACACAATTGATTGAACACATCCCATGGAATTGGGCACCCCTAAAACCATGGCATCAGTAACGGAACCGGTCGATTTACATATAGCAATGCAGTAGGACCTTGAGAGGTAGGACCACAACAGCAATGGAACAGAAAAGCCCATAACAAGCAAGTATTTCAGCCCATTAACAAATGGCCATAGCAGCAACACTGTCACATCATCAGCATAGGCAGACAGCCAATGACTAAGCATAATAGATTCACGTGACACAACATGTGAAACTGACGAAGCTGGGCAACAAAAAGTTGAAAAGAGAGGATGATAGAACATTGCCCTGCCTCATGCTAAAAACAGTGTCAAACAGCACTAAAATAACATGACCCTAAGTCTAAGATAGACTTTGCACGACAGCTACCGACACCAAAGGTTTGCTTGTTTGTAATAATGGATCAAACAGTCTACTAAGCGCAACAGTGTCAGAAGCTTTTCTGATGGCAAAAGCTAACACAAATACTGAACTGTTCTTATTACTAAACTATTCAGCAGTTGTTCACTGAGCAAAAACACAATACATACATAACCTATTTCCTACTTAAACCTGAATCACGCATCACAGACAAGAGGAAACTGATCCCAAATATAATTGAGAAGTAGGCTTGAAAACACTTCAAAAATAAGGGGAAGATTTCCAGTGTTTGATCTTTGATTATTGATACACCAAGACAAATGAAGCCACAGAAAAAGCCATATAATAGGTGGGCTATATATTGAACGACTACAGTTGTTATTCAGTATGCAATGCTATGCATGGGCATTCATATTATGAGTATATATATGCAAAACATGCCTTGCAGAGAAAGAGCTAATGGAGACACAAACATTTTTCCACTGTCACCTGCCAGCAAATGTCAGAAGGGCAGGAATCTATTTTTCTCAGTTTCCAAGGTCACTTAAAGAATAAGAGGAGCAGCTGGGCATGTAATTACTTGTTGAGGTTATTCTGTATAATATAACGAGAGTGATCTGCACATCTGTTAGCAATCGCACCATCATCAAGATAGCTACTGAACCAAAAATTCAGATTTTTGAAAAGCCAAAACTGCAGTAAATTCTCAGTTACTGGAATATCATAGTCCAGCGCTTCCCAACGTGTGGGCCGCAGCCTAGTGCTGGTCCGCGAGCCCTCGGTAGTCAGTCCACAGAGTGAATCAGGAAACAAGAATTTTACAATTACGAGCAAAACACACTTATAAGGTCATATAATTTCAGATGGCTATATAGAATTGTCTAAACATGCATTCAAATCAATTTTAATGCATATTTAAGGCGAGTGAAAAAGAACAATAATTAGTAAATTGGACACCAGTTTGGCTGCAGAAGTCAAGCTATCGTGGAAATATCCTCCTGCCTGTCTATCACACTGAAAAGGCTGGGAGGCGCTGTCAGAGAACGCAAACATTGCCCAGCGACAGGGAACCCACGCATTAAAGTGCTAAGCCAGCAGATACACTGCCTATAACTCCTCCACTGTTGTACTCATCCAGTGCCAGCCCCAAGCCTAGAAAAACGAGGAGGGTGACGCTAACGATCTTTGTTATCACACAGTGTCGTTAAACTGCATCTACCTACCATAGACTGCCCACGATTGTTTTTTTTGCACAGGCACTATATGAATCCTAGTCACAACTACAACTTCAAAACATTAATTGATTCAAGTGAAACCATACTCAAGAACAACCATTAATTATAAATCACGACCACCAAGTGAGAAGCGCAGTTGGACTACAACAGTCATGAAAACTAGACGTCAAGCTGCCATAGACGACCAGTTTAAACAGGTCAATGCTGTAGTCATAGTTTGAGCAGGAGTTTGTACTTGAAATTTACTGTTGAACTGACATTAAACAAATGACAGAACATGCTGAACTGGACTGAGAATTGTATAGCTTCCCAAAGTCATTGAGAAAGAGACTGAGATCCAAACACTGCTCTAGTGTTGTAGCAAGCGTTGATTGAATGCGGAATTTTTGCAGGCAAGAAGCACAGATACCATCAGTTGGCTGATGTAAATGAACCATAAATGTATACCTGATAAATGAAATTAAAATGCAAATATATTCAGCAGGTGCTGTATGTCTGCCTAGCCACAACTCATTATACTGCTGTCCTGGTGAGCCAAATCAAGAACTGCTTTATAACAAAGTCAAGTTAAAGCAAGTTCATTTTCTATGAATAAACGACTACTGGGACTCAAATCTTCTACCACATTGCCAGTGAATCAGAGTTAACATTGAAACAAAACGTGTCACAACAGACTCTGCTGTACATTACATTAATAATAATGATGTCCGTTTGTCAACTCAAACTTACAAATACGCAGTAAGACAACATGATGCAGTAGTAACAGGAGATAACAGGTTTGACAGAAGTCGAATTTAGCTGTATGGCAACCTGCAAGGTCCCCAATCGTCTGGCTACACATTTGACAGTTGCACCTATGGATTGGAAGCCGAGTCAACCTTATTCGACAAAAAAGCTCATGCAGTTAATGGTAAGGTTTCTAGTATTCAGCTTCCGTACCTTTGATGCGGCTGGTGCTGATCCAGACGACATCGTATTTGGCACTGTCGTACCCAGGTGCCATGTTGCTGACCATGGGGTTGAGAATACCTGGTCGACCTCCTATGACCAACTTACAGTCGACCTTCGGATAGCGCTTCTGCAGTCGCTGGACGACACCGACCACTGGGTCCTGCTCCTCTTGGATGCAGCATAACAACTCAAACTACAGCAGAAAGAGGTTGAGAGATTGAGAGATATGGTATGGTGTCTCAAACGCTTAAGGTAAGGGCTAGTATTCCCTCTCTGAATGCAGCTGAATAGAAAAGTATCATATATGATATACACTAGGGCATAACCGGAAATAATTGCCTCGGACACTCGCCTTGGCCGAATATTCTGTTTTTCAGGACTATTTGGAAGCATTAGCCTTGGCAAATATTACACACACAAATAGTTACAAATGAAAAATTTAATTCAATCATTTTTTTATCAGCATTTAAGAATCCAAAAACAAAAATTTTAAATTTAAAGCCGTATTAGTATATATTACAGGCACAAAAATTTATTTTGCTAATTATTTATTACGCAAAACAGCAAAAGGGACAAAAGTCGAAAATTTTAAGCCTTGCCTGCGGATGATACTCGCTGGCCAGAGTTGCCAATACTATTCAGTTCATACCCGGATCTGGCAAATAGTACATCCAAATACTCGGATTCAGTGGAAATTGTCTACTCGGTTATGCCCTAATATATGCCCTAATAATAACACGGCATGCTTAGGTAAGGTATAGCAAGATGATGTAAAGTCAGTGAGGTACTGAAAGGTAACTATTGAGTCCCGTTTCTCAGCAATCAATTTTGGTAGTGTCAAGCCAAAAATGGGTCAAGTCAGGAACAGGAAAATATATGGGTCAAGTCTGCCTTTTCATTGTACCAATTCTACCACTGTCAAATGAGGGTGCCATTGCTTAATCACCTGACATTCAAGAGTTTCAATTACATTAATCCTCCAGTCCCTGGCGACTTGGCGCCTCACCCTACCCACCCCACTGAACTCCCCTTAACTCCCCATGCGGTCTGTCAACAAGGACGGAACACGGGAGGGGTGAAACTCACCAAAGCAATTACTCCTAATGCAATTATTGGTGACAGATGAAATCAAAGCCTGCTGCAAATCACTAATTTAACTGAACCGGATATCATGGTTCCAAAGACAATGAGCATATATACAAACATACATGCAAACATATATACAAACATATAAAAAGCATATAAACACACATATAAACAAACATATGTACAAACATATAAACAAACATATAAACAAACATATATACAAACATATATACAAACATATACACAAACATATACACAAACATATAAACAAACATATATACAAACATATACACAAACATATATACAAACATATACACAAACATACAAACAAACATATATACAAACATATACACAAACATACAAACAAACACATACTTATCAGCTGGATACTTTGCCTTGAACCCTAAGACAGTGTAAAGTAGGGTAACAGTATTATTATTTAGTTATTCAGCACCAATGACTAACCATGCCATCAACTGACAATGCCAAGCAATTGTGGGTCAAGAACTTGCTTAAACAATGAGTCTCAGTTGAACCGCCCCGGTACTCTCAATATTACAAGTGTACTCCCCAGCTAGGGCAAGGTGCAGCAGGGAAGTTAAGGTTAGTCAGATGGCCTAATGTAAGGTATGACAAATCACTGTAGAGCAAGGGCAAGGGTTAAGTCAAGATTCTTTGGAAGGTTCAAATTGAGCGCATGAGGTGCCGCTATTCAAACATCATTTCGATACAGATATACTTTCTAGGATGAGCTAACTAAATTAATACCACTTGTGCTGGCATGGATAGTGCTATGCAAAGCACAATGTCAGATGTCTAATTATACTCATAGATATATTTGAACCCGGAGGCAAAGATGAACATAGATATTACAGGTAAAGTTCTCTAGATGTAGCTATGTGTTTCAGCCCAGATATCCTTCAACAGAAAACAAACTGCCTACAGAGTGAGTAAGCAAGCGTGTTACCATATAACTCTTAGATCTGTCGTCCACACCCAAATCATTACTAGTAATGGCATATCCTAGTAACAAAAGACTATATGCATACATGAATGGTCTCAGGTGGAATCACATCTATCAACAGTTGTTAGTTATGCAGAACACATTATTGTATTGTATTGTATTTACATATTTCTATAGCGCCTCATCCAGTACAACCTAATCAGAAGTATATTATGCTCAGAAGCCTCCGAACGCTTGAAGCAAAGGCCATACTAAAGTTCACAGTGGTAGGTATTGATCACCTTTCTCTTTATTTCCATAGTTTCGTATGACCTTCCGTATCCAAGCAGGGCAGGCAACCCCTGCCTAAAACTTCATGTGTTATACAAACGGTGCAACTGTAGTCACTGCAATAGACCAGAGCCTCCATGTTGGATACAGAGATGTGCATGGTAAATTTTCTGTAGCCATTGTTTTTGGAGGTATTTCTTCAGTCTTGATAGAAGTGATTTATATACTAGCAAATGTTATGACCTAAATTGTCTTTGCCTACTTGTCAGGAAACTCAGATTCTTATGCACAAAGTCGTCAGGAGATCAGTGCAGTCCTATGTCTAAACCAGAATTCCATCAGGCTCAAACCTGTCTTAACTCTGACTAACTGGAAATGCAGCTCCTGATCCTAGAGTCCTGTAGATGACTTCTTCTGATATGGAAATATCCGTTCTTAATTTTGAAGATAAACTTTCTGCTTCTGGAAAAGACATTTTGCTGATTTATGAATCTGAAAAAGGTTTCACAAAGGCCTAGCAAACGTGCAACCTCTAAATGTCTAAGCCAGTTGGGTACTGAAGCCTCATTATAAATTATGTGTGAGCTCCATGGTACTGCCTATGCGGGTTCTGCATATAATCAAGTCTCAAGGCCACCAACAGATCCTCACTCACTCAGTCATCTACTGCATTACTGGAATATGAAATGTTATGTTGTTGTGCAGGCAGTGAATGGGAGGGAGAGGGGTCGGAATGGGTGAGGGCAGGGTCAGCAAAACAATAGAAAAGGAGACACAATGGTAGGTTCCTTGTTTATATAAATGCTACATATATGCTAATAACATTCATCTAATTCAAGCATGTACTTAGTGTCGTCCTCTTCCACCTTATCATCGTCGTCGCCGCCGCCGTCGTCGTCGTCATCATCATCATCATTAGCATCAGCAGCAGCAGCATCATCATCATATCATCACCATCACATCATCAACATAACTGCAACTGAATACTGCCATACAATTTCGAATTGAATATCACAGCTTCATTGGTCTCTCAGACAAACTGAGTAGCTCAAGTTAGAGTGCTGAAGAAAGGCGATTCCAGCTGATGGGCCCAACAGAAAGCAAACCAGGGACAGGACTTTAGGAGTCCATTGGTAACTCTCTGAAGGATACCCCAGACGCTGAAATGCAGGATTCCCTAAGATGTGTACCCACCCATCCAACCCCACTCAATGTAGCTGCACAAGCAGTTAAACATAGTCACACTAACCCACTCCCTACCCAATGCACCAATTCACCCGATCTATGTGCCATCTCATTCCATGTGCCACTCTACCCCGTCAATAGACACATGGTTAAATCTACTCAAACCCCATCCACTTGCCCAATCTACCTACCCAAAGTAGCCCACTCAACAAACCCACCCACTTCTCAGCGGTGACCGTTCATTTAATCAGCAGATCATTTCGTCTCAGACCATTTTGTCGCAATTCATTTTGCTGCATATTGGTTAGGGTTAGGTCAAGCATCATGAGGGTCGTTTATGGTCAGGTTATGCATGGTGAGGATCAGGGGCGTCAATCCCCCTGAGTGATGGAGGCAAACCCCCGGTCCTAAGTGCCAGGAAGGCAAGATATGATCCCCCTTAAGACGCAAAAATCCCCCCTCCCCTACCTGAAATTGGAGGCATTTTCTTCCGAACCCTCCCTTACCTGGTCACCCCTGGTGAGGGTCGTTAAGGGTCAGGGTTAGTGTGGTTTTTAAAACGATATGTGACGAAATGATCTGCAACGAAATGAACGAGAACCCTTTCAGCAAGTGATTCAAATTCTCTTTAACTGACACTACACAAAAGATCTGCGAATAAAATTCGGAATACCTCATCCAACCAAAACCCACAACTATACAGAACAATTATACAATGCAACTGTAATTTGAAAACACTTTCTTACAATTAGCTGGATGGCTCAATTGCAGCTATATTGCTGAGCATTTGTGTGCAAAGGCTTGTTCAAGGTCCCTACACAGTAACTCCTCAGGGTGAGAGATCAAACCTGCACTGTATGTCTTACAGGCCGACCGGCGACCGACCCACCGTGCCACGCCCTTCCCAGTGCCCCATTCTGCTGACCTTGGGGTAGGCGAGACTGAAATGGCTTTCGAGGTTCATCTCCAGATAAGGGTCGATGCCCATCAGAGGCTTGACGATTGAGACTCCTGGCAGATGGTCCATCACTTGCAACGGATTGCTCAGCCGATGTAGGTACAGGCGCCTGCAGGCACACACAAACACACACACATGCACAGATACACAGGGCCTGACCATTTAATCAAAAAGTGATCATTGCAATCACAATAACACATTAATATAGCACATTTTAGCAGAAAACTTATCAACAGTTAAAGGGGTACAACACTAAGGCATCTTTTACTCCTACCAACCGTTGGTGAAGTGGCAACAAAATGAAGACACGGTCTAATCCTGTTGCGGTGCAAGATAAGGAAAAACTTACTCCTATCACGGTGACAGTAACAAGATCAAGGCAACATCTACTTCACTAGGATAAAGTTAAAGGTAACATTTGCTTCTATAATGATAAAGGAAAAGGTACCAAGACTGGGTTGATGGTGGGGCAATCCATTGACAGTCACCCATCCAAGCACTAACCATGGTTGAGTCACTTTAACTTCACTGTGGCTACGTCTCATATGCACAGCAAACTTGAACATTGAAGATATCTAACTACATCCCACTTAACCCATTCCACCAGATCGGGTCTTGGATGACGTAAAGTAAAGTATTGTGAGTATGTTGTAGACCAGTGTTCTTCAACCGGTGGTCTGTGGACCGGTGCCGGTCTGCAGAAATTTTCTGGCGGTCCGCGAGAAATTTCTAGAAGGAGAGCAATTTCAGGATAATTATTCAATATAGTCATTTTTCCTGCAATATCATTTTACTTTTATTCACAATTCAAAAATAAAATTATAGTTGTACAATAGGAACGTCTTTTGGTGACTAATGCATCCTGTATATTTGTGTACGAAACCTTTACCTTGCAATGCATCATTTATCTATGTTTTGTCGTTTGGGTTATGATACCTATGTTTTTTTCAAAATATACATCTTCACAAGTTGACCAGCGTTTTTTGTAGTATTGTGTTGCAGTGTTTAAGAAAGCAAGTTACAAATTTCGTAAAATGTTAAACCATACAAAATGGAGACAAAAAGACAAACAGTAAGGACAATATTCAGTAGAAAAGTAGTGATAGTAAAGACAATATTCCTATGCCCAGTATGCCAAGTATTAGTGCTTCCAGTTTAGAAGGAACCAAGAAAACGAAATATGTTGAACTTTGTTAGGCAGTACGATAAGGAGTATTCATAGCTTAATTTCATTGTAGGCACCCTCCTAACAGTGAACCAAGGCCACAGCCTTTGTGTGTGGCATGTTCTGAAATTCCGGTATTTATTTCTGCCTTAGTCGTAAGCCGATCCACAAAATATCTCCTATTTTCGCCAGTCTGCAGGTGTAGAAAGGTTGAAGAATGCTGTTGTAGACCATTGTGATTTCAATGATTGAAAGCATTGTGATGGCAGCCTATGCTCCATTAAAAAAATTACATAGCAAAAATCAAGTGATGAAAAAGGGGTGTGGGTGTATCAGCAGATTGATGAAAACGATTCTTGTGCCATTCGTCCTCTCAAATTCAGAATTTCTAGTTTTGTCCAGTTCTAGGCTGCATCTGTTGCTGGCAGCTGTGAAGAAGAAAGAGGCGCAGCTGGGGTCATGGTCGAGGAACGTCAACTTGCAGCTAATATATCATCCGTTGTGAACCAGCTGATAGCCTTCCTCCCATACCAAGGCTGCTTGGCTAACACTTTCCACCTAAGCCACAAGTAGGGCAAAGGCGTAAAGTGTGTGCCAAGTAGAAAATTCCATAGACTGGGAAAAGAGGGCCACCAAGACGTATATGTATTGCAAACATTGCAATGTCAAGCAGTGCATTTCGCAACAGTTTTTCCCTCAGGTATTGTAGAATCAATACACAAATGAACTTTTTGGGCCACTTCTATAAATCAACTTTGGTCACAGTGTAACATTATTAATTCTGTTTATTTATAACTATTGTTGGACTGTTGTCCTTCAAATGCAGTGTTGGTATGCTTGGCATTTAAGCTCGCTACTTCTATTTAGCGTTGTTCCCAATTGTATATTAGTTTAAAAGCCTGAACTTAAATGTAACCATTGTTACAGTATTATTGTTCTAACATGGTAGGTACCATCAATTCCCTACTTTTCTGAAAAAAGAAATCAGGTTGGAAAGGGTCAAGGCATGTTGATTAGTAGTCAATGAACAGTACACAGGAGCAGATGGAGTGTAGGACAACCCCCCCCCCGACAAAAAGAACTCTGGACAAAACCCCCAGTTTCAGGCAGGACATTAACCCCCTCGGACAAAACCCCCTCTTGCTCTAACTAGCTTCTGTCACATATATTTCTTAGACAAACTATTTACAGTTCTGTAACTTATTTAGACACCCTACCATAATAACTGACAGTACTAACAAAGTCTGCACAACATTACAAATGACACACAGTACGATTATTAGTCTAACTTATACAAGAAGTCATGTCACAGATAACACATATGCTCTGCATAGGCTCACTCATCTGACGCGTCTGAAGAAGTTGTGTCAATTGTAATGTGCGTTCTGTATCAACATTTCTGCCTCCTGAAACTAACAACTTTGGATGAAATCCTGTCAACTAAATCTGCATTACTAATATCACACCTGCAACCAATGGCCTTAGCACAAAGGGTTTACGAATTACGCACACCGATGCATTCAGCATACATATCATACACTGTAATGGTCACACAATTCGATTTTAGCCATCAGACTTCAAAATGGACACATAATTTGGTTTAATTCAGACTGTAAAGTTTACACACTCTCCCAAGTAATAAAAGTAAAGAAAGTAAAAATGTTTAATTCTTAGGTTTTTTTGTCCTACTTTGGGTTTTTTTTGTCCTGGGGCTTTTGCTCACGGAAAGGCCTTTGTCCGGGAAGGCCTTTTTTCCGCGACCCAGCAGATCAGGTCAGACAGAGGCATAAAGAAAAATGGTCACATTTGAAAAAGAAGAGAAGAGCAATCCCTTAAGTTAGCCTGAGGCAGAAGCCATGGGAATGAAAAGTTAGTGACTTCATTGTCTAAGCCTGGGCATATGAGGGTGGGTGGGTGGCCAGTCCTTTCCCTCGCTGTCTCATCTTCCCACCGAAAGTGTACAGTCAGTGTACTCATCATAGCTGAGCTGTTGACCAAGGCCTGCAGCTGAAGCAGAAATCTGGACACAAATTTCTGCCCTGGCGTGATTTTAACCCCACCCTCTCAATTGACCACTACACCCTTAAGGCATGTTGAATATCCACGATGAATATGAGAAATTAAAGTAGCTGAATAATAATTGTTCCATATGAGACTGTGACAAACGGATGTACCATGTTTCAGGTAAAATCCAAAACAAGTGTGTTACATCTACCTGAAGAGTTTAAGCAGCTATCCAGCTATGCATAAAAAGCACCCTACTTTTGAATGGCAAATGGTACAGTAACAAGTATGTTAGCATTATCTTTTCAATAAAAAGTAAATGCAGTTGTAACTGTAATTGAATTACGACCATTTATATAGTGCGGTAGGTAACAAACTACTTCTAGGGTGCTTTGCAGTTGTAGCAACATGCCCATCAGTTATTATTACTCATTGAAACCCAACCGGTGTTGTTTTCATAGAGTACGAATTTTTTTAATTAATTCTGGTATTCAATGTTTTTATTGTCTGAATGAAACAAAATTTAATTAAACTCAGACAGAATCTGAATGACTAAAGCTTAAATTATTTGCAACCCTCCTCGTATAACCAACAGCAGGAAACATTACAAGACCAATTCCCAGGTATCAGTACATGCATCCATAAATGCATATATAATGTATCTAATTATGCACGTATGGTATGCATAAATCTATGTATGCCATTATTGATAAATGTAAATATCACACTGCATGTATGTATTTAAATTTAGCAATGTTTATGTTGCATGTAACAAATTTCCAAGCCAGTATGTAAGCGTTCATACGTGTATTTCTACATGCATCTTGTACACAAGAATTCGTGCACATGTACATGCTTCTGCAGTTGTCAATAAATGCATACGTGTATATAATTGTTATTTCTGTAATATCAACATATACAAAGGTTTCAAAACTCCTTTAAAGATTATACATGCGTAGCTGCGTACAATGCATACACAATACAACTGTAATTTGATATTGCCCTTCTTACAATTTTATTGCTCAGATGTGCACACACTTCGACAGCGCAACTGCAGCTGTGATGCTGAGCAATTTGTATGGAACATATGTATTGTATACAACTGAATTTAATCCTCTTTTCACTTATAGCTGTATCACAGAGTTGGCTTTGGGATTTGAGTTTTCCAGCCTTACCCCTCAATTATTTGTGCAGTATTACAATGATGCTACAGAAGTCAACAGTCAGTACTGAATTGTTGCAAAGCATTCTTGTGCTCACATAATATATCACCAAATGACTGCCGATGGGTGTGCTTTTGGATAACACCATTTTCCTGCTTCAATAGTTTCCTAAACCAGACCAGGGATGAAGTTCATCTTCTATGGCACCAATTTCGCAGTTGGGTAATTTTTTGATGCAGTCAACGCAGCAGTTACGATGACAAGAGCCTCTTGCGTGACACAGGTGGCACAAAAGCGGCGCAGACAACCACAAGAGCATGACAAACATTCATCTTCTGTCTACATTTGGCCGATGAGCAGTTGCTATTTAATTATATTCGTGGTCTGCATGATAGCGAAGCAAATAGCCCGATGCAGATCGTCCAACAAACATTACTCGTCGTGTTATTAGCTCAATTGAACGCCGCTCACTAAGTGCATTAGCCAGAAACGCTTTTAGCATCATATGGCTCACAGTTGACTAGGAAAGTCATGCATGCCTCACAACTGTTCCCCTCAAAGTTTGGGAAGCAGCCTTCCAGTTAGGTCTCTGTCTACAACTACGGCATAACCGAGTAGACATTTCCCAGAGCGCAAATGTGGAAAGGGCGCAAATTTCAGGATGGAATAACTCATTATCCCATAAAATGCACTATTTTCAAAATGTGGGGCTCCAGATTGATGCTAGGCACAAGGCGCAATTATAGCTCGGTACGGCCCTGTTACTCTTTCCTCTATTTCTCATGAACTTTGTATTGCTGAAAGAATAGATGCGGCCACAAGTTAACCCGCTGGTCCTCGTTTGGCCCTTGGATGATAGGAGTCAAATATCTCTGGTCTAGCAGTAGGAAATTGTATGAAAGTTTCATATCTTTCAGAAAGCATCAGACAGTTAAAAATATTCAAAAACTCTGATTTGCAACATCCGATCTTTAAAGCAAAGATTTATTGCAACAATCAGAATTTTTTAATCCAATATGATACCTTGATACCTCAGTGCAGGGAACAATAATACTGGTAATATTTGTTTACATACGGCTAAGTGCAATCTTTCAAGTAACCAAATGATCTTCTCAGCACTGAGATGGCATAAAAGGCTGACACCCCAAAAATAAATGGTACTATTCAGAGATGTAAAGCTTTAGCCAGTGTGGTCTCGTGTGCCAAAACATACAACTTAAATGGCTTTGTCTCGTTTAAATGGAGTCAATAATTCATTGAAAAGTGATGAATCGAGACCATATCGGTGCAATATAAAATGAGCAAGCAGTACATTAACATTCAACCACCTAAGCAATATAATACAGGCCAGAATAACCAACAGAATTACACAACAAGGAAACCAACTAACATGTGGCATAGCGGCCGATTGGCCAAAGTGGTCAGCCTGTAATGCGAAGAGTAGGGGTTCAATCCTGGTCCTAGGAGATCCTGTGTGAGGACCTTGAGCAAACCTATAGGGACAACGTGACTCATACGAGCAGCGCCTGACACAATCCCGCTCCAAGGGTTTCAATTGGACCTGTGGGGTCCACGTAGAGAGAGAAAAGTAGTTTAATTGATGAACAATAAAGGCACGAACCAAGGTGGTGGTAGCAGAAGATGAGGATAGATTTGTGGAGACAACCCGTAACAGGCACAAGAGACAATGGCAGGAACAAGTCAACGCCTTAATATGGTCCACAAAAGACAGTACCTGGTCCAGAATGAGTTGAATGACCCCCAGATTCACATGGTTGCAAGCCACACACAGAGGGCTTCCAAAAGATCCTATAGGTTATATCAAATGCACTCTAATAACCAAAGTTACAATTTGACCTACAGTGCATATATACAGGTCGTAGAGGCCTTAACAAGCCATTCCACACAACTGCTCAGAGCCATCCACTCATACTCTGTCATTAGTTAGTGTTGCTTGACGAATCTGTTTGGCTATCTTACTCACTCACTATAGCCAGTCCCCTGGTTTCTCTGACCAATTGCATTTCAATCAGCTTTTCAATCAACATTTCAGGTGTTCCTTCATTGTGTGGCTATTTACCCATTTGGTCCTCCTTTTGTTACCAACCTCTATGACTCTGATTCAAACAAACTGGAAAATATATCATAGTTGGAAACAATAAATTATTGATTGATTGAATCAACTTTTACAGCCAATTACGATTCTGATAAGGATTTCACTTGAAATTATCATCAACTGATGCCTTAATCATCATGAAACCAGCTCAACAAGATTAGAATAACAGAGAAATAATAGAATAATTTACCCATAAAAAATGGAGAAGGTGAAGAAGGTGATGGCAAAGCAGTAGGCAATCCAAGGCACGGCAGCCAAGGCATGCACCACACAGGACCAAAGGACTTCATCCATTGCAGTAAGGAATCTGCCTGTCAACACAAACCAGAAGAAGAAGTCTAACATGTTGCTGCATGCACATCAACATGCACACTTGTCACATATGTTTGCATCTTGGTATCAAAATCAAACTAGGAAACATACATGACATTGAGATATCATAAAAAATTACTGATCAAATAATAAAATAAATTAATAAACTTATAATGAATTTCACAGTCAATGCCAAAAATGTACGCTAAGTGAAATTAATATAAAATCCGGCAGAGCTCAACCCAATGAACCCATGCTGAGTTTTAAACTCACTAGAGATGCATCAATTCTAGTTACATTACTAAAGGCCCATCTGAATCCAGGTTAACAATTTGTGGAGACCCCAACCATAAATTGATCGAGTTACTCCCTTTACAGAAAATAAGTTGCTATGATGTACTTGTTTGATTAATCCACATAAGTAGCCCTACACGAATATCTAATATAAGAAACTACACTGATAACTTTTTCTATTTCTTTTTACAAATTCCTGAAGGTTCTGGCAAATCGTAAGCCGATCTCCATGGGGTCGCAACTCACAGGTTGAGAACCACTGCAATAGACCTTCCAGAATAATCCTATAGGTCACAAGTCTACATAAAGACACACACGAGGACAGATGGCGCTGGTGCAGCAGCAATTCAGCATGGCCTCTCGAAGCAATAAAACACTTTCATGCAACATGGACTGATGATTGTGCTTTGACATGGCATGGTTTATGTCTGCAGGAATTCTAGTCACACTAGTGTCTTCTCCGACAGAGTAAACTTTGGACAATGTAATTCTCTCAAATGCTTCAGTCTGCTTACTTAACTCAGTTCAACAATAACTTGTTGAAACATCACCTACAAAGAGAGGATTGAGAGTGCAGTTTAGAATGTTGTCTTTTCTAGTAGCTTATTGGGCTAAACCTTCTCTCCACTCCCCTACCCTCACCCTCCGTAAGCAGCAGTGGTAGTGTAGCAGTAGAAGTGTTAGCCAATTTAGTCTCATAGTTTCAGAATAAGTGGGTAAGTATAGTCACTAGGCAGTTTTAGCTCTCTGATCCATGAATAACAGTGTATAGTATAGGACTGACTATAGGCATACTCGTTTTCCAATCAACTTCACTAGGGGCACAACTACAGAAGATATCTGAAGACATCTTGCACTTCTCCCCCCACCCAAGGTCGATAGCTCACCATATTACTTTTAAAGCACCCTAGAAGTAGCTTGCTACCGACTGCGATATTAAAATGGTCGTAATTACAATAACTCTCTCTTTTGGGGGGATAGATGCATTTTAACATCACTAGCTCCCCAATAATCCCAATTCCCCTACCCCATAAAGTAGGAAAGGGATTGACAATTGATATCCTCCCAAAGGTTGACTCAACCATCATTCGAGAGGCTGCATTGTAAAAATGAGCAACATGACATGATGGTAGCCTTGCAGGGCTGCCAAACAGTTAAATTCGATTCCCGCAATAACTTGTAGTCATCTGTCTATACTATGACTTGTAATCATGCAGTATACCTGTCAGTTTGATTTAACTATTAAAAAATATTATTATTACTAGTATTATTATTATTATTATGAAGATAATGATTATTATTATTATAATTATCATTATCTAGCACCGGTGAAAAGGAGATGGCATTCCAGTGCTGGACAGCTAACGAATCTTTGGAACAGGTAGCTTGTCTCTTTTTATTATTATTATTATTATTAATAATACTCTACGAGACTACCATGCACTCCTACACTGTTGTCTAGTAGTAGTAAAATTCCACTGCAAATATCTGCCTGCTAAAAGCAACTCTTAAGAAACACAAAATATCATTAGTGCTATGCATCTCAACCGTTATTTCCATTCAACCTCTTACCTTCTAAGTCTGCTTCATCAATTCCACCCTCCAGGCAGCAACTACGCAACTGCTTCTTTCAGCAATTCCTCACTAAGTGAGAAAAGGAGGATGAGGAGCAGGATGAGGAGCAGAATGAGGAGCAGGATGAGGAGCAGGATGAGGGAAGTAGGAGGCTGATCATGTCACTCTATAATGGTCAGTGCTATGTGTTTAATTTACTTGAATAAGGAAGCAAATTACAATAACGATGATAAATTATGTTAAATTAAAGCATCCGCTATAACCAGTCAACATGTCAATATGAAAAGAAATATGGATGTGAAGAATCAGAAGTCAGTCAGGTAGCAGAGAGAGACCAAAAAAGATAACAGGGAAGACAAAGTCAATGAGAACAAAAGCTTCTATTCTAAGAATTCTCAGTCTTTCTATCAAGACTCCAGACCATAAATGGGCTACTGGACACTTCAATAGATTCCCTACACACAGTCCATAGACAGATGTACAGGCATGCACAGGTCACAGTAATGCCACCTTAGACCAGGCAGACACCACAGCGGCTGGAATGTGCATCTAGAGTACAAAGCAATTGTAGTATCAATTCGTGTATAATTCGTGTATAATTACTACAGTACAAGAGTGTTCACTGAAATTGGGTCCAAATATAGCATATTAGCATTCTATACAACATTCAAGTCCCTTGGCGCATTTTCATTTAGCTGAATTCCTACTGATGAATATTCATGAGTAACGATGTCACTACCATTACTGTTGCTGGTACCTATGGTAACCAGTAATCCTCCACTGTAACATATCAATTAATGTGAATACTTGAAGCAACAACAAATGTATGTATAGTATAAGAACTAATGTACCTAATTTCATCATTAAACTATGATCCTATGGGTAGCAGGACATTACCCCCCCCCCCGGAAATTACCCCCTGCCATTACCCCCGCCCCCCGTAGGATATTACCCCTTGCCATTACCCCCTGTCATTATTCCTCTACCTCTTTTCCACAATTAAACTATGAACACGAATTTTATTAAATGCGTCCTTTTAAATAAGTAGCATTTTATATGAACAATGTCAACAATTAAACTATGAACACGAATTTATTACATTATTATTACTCATCATGTCATAAAACGAAATCAGTAACTAGAACAACACAAATTGGTCAAACAAGTTTCTTTTGTTGACTTGTTGTATGCAGCATTGTAGGCGATATAGGCAGACAATTAAGAAACAGCAAACAAATCGATAACACATACTATTCAGAGGTGAATGGAAGAGGTTAAATACAGAGGAATAATTCCTGTGGTTAATGGCAGAGGGGAACTGGCAGGGGGGTAATATCCTACGGGGGTAATGGCAGGGGGGTAAAGGCAGGGGGTTAAAGGCAGAGGGGTAATATCCGGGGTGGGTGGGTAATGTCCTAGACCCGATCCTATGTAGGCTACAGCAGAGTGTTGTGTTTTTCACCCAAGGGTACCTGGCAAGATGGGTCGCGGACAAAACCCCCCTCTGACAAAACCCCCCTCTGACAAAACCCCCCTCTGACAAAACCCCCCTCTGACAAAACCCCCCTCTGACAAAACCCCCCTCTGACAAAACCCCCCTCTGACAAAACCCCCCTCTGACAAAACCCCCCTCTGACAAACCCCCCCTCTGACAAACCCCCCCTCTGACAAAACCCCCCTCTGACAAAACCCCCCTCTGACAAAACCCCCCTCTGACAAAACCCCCCTCTGACAAACCCCCCTCTGACAAACCCCCCCTCTGACAAACCCCCCCTCTGACAAACCCCCCCTCTGACAAACCCCCCCTCTGACAAAACCCCCCTCTGACAAAACCCCCCTCTGACAAACCCCCCCTCTGACAAACCCCCCCTCTGACAAACCCCCCCTCTGACAAACCCCCCCTCTGACAAAAATCCCCTCTGACAAAACCCCCCTCTGACAAAACCCCCCTCTGACAAAACCCCCCTCTGACAAAACCCCCCTCTGACAAAACCCCCCTCTGACAAAACCCCCCTCTGACAAACCCCCCCTCTGACAAACCCCCCCTCTGACAAAACCCCCCTCTGACAAAACCCCCCTCTGACAAAACCCCCCTCTGACAAAACCCCCCTCTGACAAACCCCCCTCTGACAAACCCCCCCTCTGACAAACCCCCCCTCTGACAAAACCCCCCTCTGACAAACCCCCCCTCTGACAAACCCCCCCTCTGACAAAACCCCCCTCTGACAAAACCCCCCTCTGACAAACCCCCCCTCTGACAAACCCCCCCTCTGACAAACCCCCCCTCTGACAAACCCCCCCTCTGACAAAAATCCCCTCTGACAAAACCCCCTCTGACAAAACCCCCCTCTGACAAACCCCCCCTCTGACAAAACCCCCCTCTGACAAACCCCCCCTCTGACAAAACCCCCCTCTGACAAAACCCCCCTCTGACAAAACCCCCCTCTGACAAACCCCCCTCTGACAAACCCCCCTCTGACAAACCCCCCCTCTGACAAAACCCCCCTCTGACAAACCCCCCCTCTGACAAACCCCCCCTCTGACAAACCCCCCCTCTGACAAAAATCCCCTCTGACAAAACCCCCCTCTGACAAAACCCCCCTCTGACAAACCCCCCCTCTGACGAAACCCCCCTCTGACAAACCCCCCCTCTGACGAAACCCCCCTCTGACAAACCCCCCCTCTGACAAACCCCCCCTCTGACAAACCCCCCCTCTGACAAAAATCCCCTCTGACAAACCCCCCCTCTGACAAAACCCCCTCTGACAAAACCCCCCTCTGACAAAACCCCCCTCTGACAAACCCCCCCTCTGACAAAAATCCCCTGACAAACCCCCCCCATAAGAATGAATGTTTGTTACTTTTTTACTTTTATTATTTAGAAACGTTTGTATACTTTAAAGTCTGAAGTAAAGCATGTGTCATATGTGTCATTTCAAAGTCTGATGCAGTCACTCAGTTATCGTTGTCCAATAGTTAAATAGCAAACAATTAATTAGTTCCTTGGTCTTTTTGTTGTTAATGTATGATAGGTCTATGTACACTGAATGCACAACTGTGCGTAATTCATAGGCTATCTGTGACACAGCTTTTTCAGATGCGTCAGGTGAGTCTATGCAGAGCGTATGTGTGTTATCTGTGACACGATTTCTTATATAAGTTAGACCAGAGGCGTCAATCCCCTTCTAACTGATGGAGGCAAACACCCTGGTTCCAAGTGTCAGGTAGTCAAGATATCCCCCTAAGACTCAAAAATCCTCTGCACTCCTATCTGGACGCCTCTGAGTTAGACTAATAGTCCTACTGAGTGTCACTTGTAATGTTGTGCAGACTTTGTTAGTAGAGTCAGTTATTATGGTATGGCTTCTAATTGCAGAAGCTAGTTAAGGCTAGTAAGAGGGGGGGTTTGTCCGGGTGTTAATGTCCTGCCTAAAACAGGGGGGTTTATGTCAGAGGGTTTATGTCAGAGGGGTTTGTCAGAGGGGGTTTTGTCCCACACCCGGCAAGATATACCCCTAAAGTTCCTGAACAATACAGCACTTATCTTTGATTTAAATTTCCTCAAAGATATTGAGCGTAACCAATTTTAACAGAGCTCTTTGCTAGGCTTGACCTCTTTAAGTCATTAATATTTTCATGAAATAACCTCGTGACGAGATGATTCTTCCGGGGAACGGATATTTGCCCTACACTCGATTCTTCCACCGCTCAACCACCTGGCTTTACCCCAATTGATCCCATATACCTATAGAGTCAAGGTTGGGATTGAAAAGAACAGGGAGTCTAAGGTCATATGTAGGACAGATAGACAGGCAGAATTTCGTCACCGTCTGTATTACTTAGACTGGCATGCTCTTTTTGTTCTGCCAATTAGGACAAACTGGCCCAAACATAATCTTTTGACACATTGGACCCTGCTTATGGAATGCCCTTTGCTCATCTATGACTGTCACCATTCTTTCCTGGTATCTCCCTACATCATTCTCTCTCCTCAAGACCTTTGTCTACACTCATTGTATTTGTATTAGAGAGTCTATTATCTCTGAATTGTCTGTCCTTACTGCTTAAATTAATTAGTGAACTTCGGTGTGCCATGTTCAGTTTGAGAAATAAAAAATAACTATACGAAAATTCAATGCCGTCTTCTCCATGTCTTAGAGGCTTCATTACACGTGAACGCTCATGTAAGTAGAGAATCGACAATTTAAAACAGGGCCAAGGGCTGACATCATATATGCCAACAAGTGACTCGGATATCATGTAATCCAGTCATCCAGACACCCATTTACATGCCCAAAATAACCAGTTATTTCCCTACTCAGAAGCAACGAGGACGGATTTACAACCAACAAATGACGCCCCTGATGGCTGAAGGACCACTAACATCATGGGTCCATTAGAGTCAACTGTTCCTAGAGATTAATATAGGGAAGTGAGCCACATTAGCATGATTTTACTATCAGAAAACTAGTGTCTATTAATTCCAACCACCACTTTTCAAGGGATGGGTACTTTTAAATGGGTTTCTTTAGAAGGGGTTATCTTAGAGGAGCCACACTACTTTTGAGGCAATTACTTTGACAGTTATTTTGGACAGATTCATTTTGGATGGACCTTCTCTGAGCTTTAACACAGTTACTTCTGAGAGGATGCAACTACATCTATTGCAGGCCTAGAAAGTGATACATCGAACACTGTTCTTCTTTGTCAGTAACATTTAGCCAGAGTCAGCAACCCCTCTTTTGAACCCTGCCTACTCCTATGGACTCTGAGCATCAAATTCAGACTACAATAACAATGCTACAGCAATAACAACAATTGCTGGGCGTTTAATGGGTAATTGTAAACAGGAAGGTGGTGCTGAAAAGCAGTTACTCAGAGCCAATGAGACCTTGCCCAGGCTTCCCAGTAAACTCCCCCCCTCCGCTTTGCTGCCCTCCTGTCCGTTCTTTAATGGGATTCAGAAGCTGTGTACTCTTGACTTCTGCAGGTTTAGAATTCCTTCCAAACTTATCAAACAGAATACAATAGCTATTATATTATAATTTCCATTGAAGCAACCATCAATTGAAAGATAGAAATCCAATGCTACCTTCCTCTATCTCTCTTTCTCCCATTCCCTGTGTCCCTTTGCGCCCTTCCCTACGTATCTACCCTTGTTCCTTCAGTAATCTGTCTGTCCTCACTCCATAGTTCTACCCACCTTCCTCCAGTACAGCAAATACCAACAGCAAACAGATGATGCAACATAATCTAGATCTAAGAATAGCGCTGTAGGAGCCTCAAAAAACTCAAAACCAGCATGAGGGATAACAGCACTGCAAAGACCACGACAAATGCACGAACACACGGACGTCGTCGCTGTCACTAGATCCATTTACCTATCGATCAATCCTGCTGATCCATGAAAAGAGATGATCAGGTAACACGTTGCATATTGCAAGCAACCAGCCTCCTTCCAGTCACCGATCATTAGTCCGATGTGGAGTTTCCATGGAAGTCATCCATGGTGCGTTGCCACGACAACGCATCCGAAATCGCATGGGGCATCGGCACACCCAATCATTTTAGGCAGCGTTCTGCTGGTCACTCGGAAAAGGAATGAATGTTATTGTTGACAAGATATTTTCCTTATCGTTACATACCGACATGAGCACGTGAATGAATATATGTACAATGTACCTACACCAGGTATATATATATACATGCCTGTGCATGTATAATTGTATATATATATATATATATATATATATTAGAGCTGATAGCGATTAATTTAATTTTAATATTTAACTTTTGAAAATATAACATTAATTAACAGTTTTTTACGATTAAATCGAAAAACATTTAATAGGTACATTTGTCAGACAAATTAATGACATATCAATTAAAATTCCGTTATCCAATAATTTAAATCCAAAATGTTCATGTAATCGATCTGATATAATTATGTTTATATTTAATAGCTTGATTACTATCTGCCGCCGTATTGCAATGTTTACTGTTTTTATTGTTACTGCCAGACTTCCATATACATGTCAGTGATGGGTAGAAAAAGCGAAACAAATAATCGTTAAAAAAATATAATTGTTAAAATAAATTGATGATTAATTGATTATTAATTAATCGGTAATTTCCGCAGCCCTATTGTATATAATATATAAGTATAATGTATGTGTGCTGGGTAATTTTGGGTAAGTAAGTATGTATGGTAAGTATGTTTGAATGGTAAGTATGTATGTGTGCATGCAAGTGTACTATTTCAGTTGTATGTACAATTTTGTACATAGCTGTGCATGTCGGCCAACAATAAATTGTTCAAGGTGTTATCTAGTAAATTGATCTGCATCAGTACACTTGTCACATGCAAATAAAGGCTCCTTCTTAATTACTTATCTCCTTACTTATGCAATTGATTAAATTTATTTTTAGGATGCATATAATTATGTGTGAATCAGACCACTCAATAGGATACTCATTATGTGCATATCTCAGGAAACTGTACAATATATGTTATCTAATGTAAACAAACATTTCCAGAAAGCTTCAAGGAGTGCACAATAGTCATGCGTTTAGTATGCCATGTACTGTCCATCAGAAAGACCAAGGAAGACATTTGCCTTGAGACTTTGACAGCATTTGGGGTCCCTACAGCCAAGTCAACTGTGGGTACAAACCGGTACATGATAGTACACTTACATTGACGAGATCAGAAGGAAAGGGAGAAATTGCAAACACTTTATTCCCAGGATGCCACTCACGGCTAGCTGAAGTGATTGCACTCCTTCTTTCTGCATATGCAAATGCATTAATATCCTCGGCAAGCAACAGGCAGCTGCAGTTGCAACCATACCAACCACTGAGCTACCAGACAATATTTGCATCAGCAAACACTCTCAGACACAGACAACGTAAAATTTCTGATTAGTTCCAACAAAGTAGCTATTAATTATGGTTTCTGCCCAGTGGCCACTGGCGGAGGATGGGTCTCTCTATTCCCTGCTAAAACATAAGTCAGTACTAATTATAAACAACCTTGTACCTATAAAAACATATTTTTGCCGCTAGTGATGATGATAGCTTTTGAGACACAGGCACACGATACAAATATATCTGACTACAAGAAATTATGACATAGGCATTGATGATGACGACGACGATGATGATGATTATGATGATGATAATGATGATGATGATGACGACGACGGCGGTGGACTGGTGGCGGTGGTAATGATGATTATGCCAATGAAGATGACGATAATAATTCTGTTAGTGGTGGTAACCATAAAGAAGACAAATTAGAATGCCACATCCACAATGAAGACAACATTATTTTTTATTTCACATTTGCTAAGCACCGCTATCAATTAATGGCACTGAGTCATTGTGAGTGAAAAACTTGCTGACGGTCCCTACACAGTAAGTACCTCCTCAGGGAAGACTCAAACCCTCACTCTTCTTAGTAGATGGCAAGCACCCTAACCAATCAGCTAGTGACCCATACATCATTTAATAATCGTGGTGGGTGACAATCAAGACCAATATCGTCGTCGTCTTCATCATCATCGTCGTCATCATCATCATCATCATCATCGCGAATATCACACGTCGGTTGTTGCTGCAGAATGTCCATGCCTTCCTCCACAGATCTCCGCAAGTAGCCAGCATGCAAAAGTTTAACGAAGGTGCCATGTAACTCGTTCTTAAAGGGTTCAACACACGCAAACCATACTGCAGGGTATGGCTACACCTCAACGGGAACAGCTCCAGCAGTCACCCTGCAGGGACATTACCTCCATGTACACCATCCCTTTCTCCAAAGGTTTTTGGAGGAGAATTCGAAGGACGACAGCGTCAACTAACTGTAGTCCCTCACTCCAAGACATTCAAATATGTAGTTCAACAATGATTACTCAGTGAGCAAGTAAAAGAGAGAAAGATATTGGCAGTCCTTTACCAACTTTCTATACCAAAGTCTAGTCTACCTCTCCTTCTCCCTCAAAAATTCCCAATACAACTGCCAAAAAACTCCTCTCAATTCCATCCTACCCACTCCACCACCCACCACGGAGGAATTGTTTACTACCACTCACCTCAAGCGCCATAGATATAGTATTTAGATCTCTGGGCAGATTTACCAATGCCTGGAAAATTTGCCTCCCCGTCCTCATCCATCCAACCATCTTCAAGCATTCCCCTTCCCTTCCCTATCGACCGACAGCGTGTGTCTGCCACACCAGAAGCCAAGGCTGGAAACCGTCAACACCTGAAGTGGGTCAAACACGCACAGGACCTCTCCCCTCCTACCCATCCTCCTCTTCCTACTCCTCCTCTTTCTCCATCTCTTCTTCCATCTGTTCCTCATGCTCCTCTTCATCCTCTTCATCAGATGCCTCCTGTCTCACATTCGTCCTCTCTTCCTCCTCATCGGCCTACTCCTCCTCGCTCTGAAGCCCAGGATAGACAGCAGCAACGGCAACTGCAGAAGCCAAGGCCAATGATGCTGCCCCTGCCTCCTCCTCCTCTCGTCTCTGCCCCCTCTTCCCTCTTCCCATTCTGCCACTAATCATAACAGCCTTAGTTGTCATTCCTACATCAGATTAGTACAGAGTACTTATTTTATTATGTTTGTACAAGCAAGGACAGTCCGATTATAGTTGTAGGCATGCATTCATATAGCGCCTCTTTCACGCCTAAACCTAATCACAGGCATTCTATACGCCTGCACTTTAATGCGTCTAATGCCATTTAGAACATAAATTTCATCAGTAGGTAACACAATGCACAGCAGCTGGGTCCACGTGTATGAGGAACCAGTGGTCGGCTCGTGAATACATGTGGACATCAGTCAAAGTATCATTATTCACGATAACAGATAACACCGTCCAGGATAACAGATGACATATTCTGGACCAAGTTGTGGCGATAGAGTGTGAAGCATGCACAATAACTCCACTTCACAGTTGTCCATCACTGGTGGCAAGTGACCACCAGTGACGCACGTCCGCACTTAGAACAGGCACTCCTAGAACAGGCACTCCTAGAACAGGCACTCCTAGAACAGGCACTCCTAGAACAGGCACTCCTAGAACAGGCACTCCTAGAACAGGCACTCCTAGAACAAGCACTCCTAGAACAGGCACTCCTAGAACAGGTACTCCTAGAACAGGTAGGTACTCGTCGCCTGCTGATTGGAGGTAGTCAATCTGTATAGACTTCGGTCACTCCTTCCCTCCTCAGCCCAGATTATAATGACCAGTAGTATACAGTCACGTAGGCCAAATAACTCCAAAGAAATCATTGTCAAAGAGTCCAAAATCGGCAGCAGAATGAATAGATATACTGCAAAACAAACTTAGCAACAGAAAACTCCCACATGTCAAAAATTATATCGAGCATATTCGGCATTTACCATTGACATAATTTTCCGATATGACATTGAAAGTAAATTGACGCCCAACGTGGCTGATGACATGCGAAGTTACAAACTTACAATCGGATACTGCAATGACCCAATTGAGCATGCTATCGTCCCAGGTATGCACAGATGACAGTCATCCCAAGCTATGTATCCCCTGACGTCAACAGCTAAACACAAAGAAATATATATTTTACGGACAAATTCTGGAGATAATTCACAGACTTCCAATGCACGGCATCTCATTGTAGTGGGGAAATGCAACACAAGGCTCCACACAGACAGCGATACAGGGAAAGATATCATCAGTTGGTAAATATGAATGGTGAGATATGAATGACAAAAGGGGAAAAAATTTCTGTTTGATGCTGGCCTTTGGGACTGGCACTGTAAAAGTGCAAACAGTGGTGAATTTTTTATTTGGAGTTGGTTGGTGGGTGGACTGGGTTGTTGTCAAATACCAAATGAGACCAATTATTTCAATATTTGTTCAGTCAAAATTTTCACTGGCCACGGAACGTCAGTAGGCTCCAGGACAAGATATTGTTACATCATCTGGCTTTAAATCATCTGGCAATAGGCAAGCTCCAAAAGAAAGAAATTGTTTTAAAAGTCAGCTGGTACAGATTTGTTCTAATAATCGGCCTGTTATAAGCATGGCTGATTAATTGGTACAACTGTAATCTTATAAATAAAGAAGACTTTCTGTGCGTCACTCTGTCCAGCAATGCATTTTCACAGTTTTACAGCTATTGACTCGAAACCTTCGCCGTTGGCTCGGGGAACACCTGGGACACGCAGTAGAGGGATTCCTAAACCACCGCAAACGCCCTCTTCCTGGTCTCCCGGGCCAAAAACTTAAGGTGCACCTCTCACACACCCATAAAAGCAAAGTTTCCATCTTAATGATCTTATTCACCAGGATCGTGTCACCTGCGACATATCGTACATGTACCAGTTATACAGTATCGTTTGCATAGTCGGTCACGTGGGTGTATACTATAAACACTATTTATTTACATGTATATCTAGATTCTGTGTATGTGTGTCTGTCTCTTTGTTTATGCATATAAACACTTTTACAACTATTCACTCGAAACCTTTGCCGTTTGCTCGGGGAACACCTCGGACACCTCACTGCCGTCTTCCTCCTCCCAGGGCCAAAAACCTGCCTTTACCCGGGCACCGAGTGCCCCAGCTAGTATAGGATAACAAATAAATAAACACTATTCACCAACTTCAAGATGGAGCTGAGGATAGCAGCCAAACCAGCAGACAAAATGAACTATGATGCCAAGATGCCTGAAAGAAGAAGAAGACATCTGACAGCAACACAGGAAAGAAAATTAGATTAGTGAAAAAAAGCTTACAAGACATGTGGGCAATCACACAAATAAGAAGAAGAAGAAGTAGAAGATTAGTCTCTAAAAGCAGCCATAAAATGTTAGCAACTTCATTTTCTTAGTCTCAGCATATGAGGGCAGGTAGCCAGTTCCCTCACGATGTCATCTTCATGCCGACGGTGTACGTACTATAGTTGAGTTGGCTAAGGGGTTCCAGATGGAGCATAATCCTTAAACCAAATTTCTTCTACCGTGGTTTTAGGGATTTGAACACCTGATCTCTTGCATGACAGTCCAGCACGCTAACCACTGCACCATCGAGCATTCATTCATTCATATCGAAAATTTATATAGCGCCTCTTCAGAAACCTATTCAGAGGCGCTCTCAGCCAGACTGCGGCCAAACAAAAATGACTTGAGGATACGATAGGAGGGTGGCAGATTGTTCCTGGGGAGCATGCGCAGTGCTAGCGGAAGTCCATTCCAAATGGAGGGACCCACAACTGAGAAGGCTCAGTGCTGCTTAATCGAGGATCAAGCTCTTGGGAAAACACATATAGACGAACACATGAAAAGGAATACAAACCATAGTGAACAACACAGAATGGCAAGTCTTAAACCTAAAGACCAGTGCATAAGTCAAATGAAAAGCAAAGACTTCTGGAGAGAAACACATAGCCATGCAACCAACTAAAACAAAAGTTGAAAAACATGATTACTGGCTCATCGAAGGAATCTAAGAAACAACAAAGAGACAATTTAAGCAAAAGAAGAAACAACATATCAGACAAGCAGGCAAGGCTTCCAAGATAAGCAAATGGCAGGAAGTCAACAGCAAGATAAACTACTCCGGGGTAAATCGAACTGAAAGGTGTATTTATCAAATGATGAAGCACTCCAAGATGATGCAAGCATACACACACATACGATCGAAGAACTACCACTAAGAAAAGGATATACACTCAGCATCAACACATACAATGACTGTACAGTTCTAGCAAAGTTTACCTTAAACAACACAGGAAGAGGTATGGGATGTGATGATGGATACAGCGCAATGTACCTACGGATGGAATTACACAAAGGAGGTGGCAAATCCTTGTTGCAATAATTAAACATAACTATACAAAGACTGGACAACTCAACAATCATCCCAATACAGAAATAAAAAGACAGATTATAAGAGTCCAACAATCACAGAGGTATTTGCCACAGGGGATAACCAGATAGACAATTCCCATTGACTACCGAATCCAAGTATTTGCCAGATCCAGATGCAAACTGTGTAACATCTATTTCATATGAGACACATCACATTTTAATGTAATAAAAAATTATCAACATTACTTGTTTACTTGTGATAACTAATATATTTCTCAGTTTATAGATAAATAATCAATTACATGGATTTGACTTCTGCTTATTGAATCATTTAAATTTATTTATTTGCAATTACTTGTGTATACAGCAACATAATTATTTCCGAGGTGAATAGTGTCTAAAATGAAATATTTAGTCGAGGTGAATGTCTGAGGCGATGTTCGGTTATACCCTAATCAACCAGAGGATCCCATGAAACATTTCCATCAAAAGACACAGAATGTTCAAAGTAATATGTTAAGACCATGCTTGAAGGAGTACAACTGAGCAGCAATTTACAATGAGACAGACACTTGAAGAACACAAAACTAGAAAGTCTATATCAACAAGTTTGTATCCATATGCATCTATGCATTATATCTAGAGTGTCCTTTTGTAAGCATCCGACAAAAAACGTTCTCGCTGCGAGCCTATGTAATGTTGTTAAAATCATCCGGAACAAAAGTTGATAAGGTAATCAGTAGGGACGAACTGAGTTTGAATTTTTTGCGAAGTCCGAGTTTTATGAGCTGAATTTTGCCGAGCTTCTAATATTTAAAAAGAGTCTCATTCTCTTGATTTTTAGATTGACAGCTGGCACAACTTCCATGAATTTTTTAGCTTTGCCTCCGTTTC
>OY365811.1:27164015-27256944 GCA_959347315.1 Bimastos eiseni | reverse complement strand
TGTTTCATTTGGTTGCACAATATATACAATAAATCAAATCAAGATGTTCTATATCACCACTGTAATTAAGCTTGAGGCACCAGACGATGGTTGTACCACCACTGCTACTAACAGTGAGTGTGCATACCAAGTCCCAGTGCACTCGTCCTTATATATATAGCACACTTGCAATTCCAGCAGATCAGGCCAAGCAGGTAGTTACAAGTTTTGAGAGTTATCCTAAGACCTAGACAACGAGTATACTATAAAACATAAACAAATCTAAACACAAAATTTTGAGGCCAATGTATAACATTAAGGACAATTAGCCTGGTATTTAAATTTATTCTCTTTTCTGTGGGTAGTCAATGCAACAATTTTAGGACCGGACATTTACATTGGTATATATAGAGTTTTGCTGAAGCTCAGGCCAAGGGGTAAATATATATTATGCAAATATGTAGTTGCAACTGGTTCCTGGCATTTTTCGGCCATGGTCCAAGATTCAGGAGTCGGCTGGCTATCTGTTTCTGTTTTGCTTTGCAAGTTCTTTAAGTTTAATGTTCATGTTTTAACATCAACGTTCAGCCTGTCATTCATGCTCTTCAATTGATATTGTTTCAACTACAGTTTTACAGAGATTAATTGATGCCTCGTGCATTATGAAAATGGCACTTTAGAAGTTCTGTGAAAAGATCCGACTAGACAGTGTGTCAGATTCCCAGGTCAGATGTTGGAATATCGAAGCTTTGAAATTCACAGAGAGATACTACAAGATCTCTTAATTTGTGAAAGCGGATAATATCAGGTACATCAAACATACAATGTCAAAATTTTATAAGATCTTACACCAGACTGTGAGGAATCCTATTGGCTACCTGGACTTGAATTCTAAGGCTACAAAAGTGAAGTCAACAACACTGCATACTAATGGATGTCTATCTATAGGCTTGCTAAAGGACTACCTTTCTTAATGCATGCAGGCAGACAAAGAAACTAATCATTAGAGCACACAGTAGGCAACATTATATGCAAATACAGCTAATTCCTATTTGCTACAATCCCAGGAAAAAACATCGATCATTAAAATGCTAATATTGATTATCTATCTCTTAACAAAGGCTCATGAAATAGTGCTGCTGGTAAAGGGGTAATCATCATGCCAATAATCAGAGTATGGTATATTTGACAAGAGTACTTTCATTATGTGAATGCTATATGACATTGTTTAAAACTGATGCTATTACTTATACCTTTTGTAAGCTACTGTGCATTTGCTGGTAGTCTAATAAAGAATATTCTTACTTACATACTTATGAAGATCAGAAAGAGCACAACAGATATTTTCGAATGATACTAGGAACAGCAAAATAGTTTTAAATGTTAACACAAACAGTAAAAAATTAGATTTCCAAATTGTATGAAGAACAGCAACGAATCGCTCTCTTCTTAGTTGAGACCAAATTAGCTAAATCAACATTTACCTCTGTTCACAACAACACCAACCACTACTCTAACAGTAATGTCTGCTAAGACCAGACACCAGTTTTGTCTGAACGCCTGCAGAACTAAACTCTTGGGTATCAAAGCATTCATCATAGTCTGTCACTCAAAAGTTCTGTCTAAGGTACAGCAATCATTTGAAAAAGTCACAATTAACACCTGTCTATGAATTCAGAACTAATATTCCAATGGAATACACAATCAGCACAAGTATGTATCTGAACAATTATATAGCACTTTCTAAAGAACATAACAAGCATCAAATAAATTTTCAGATTCACATAATGCCAGAGTAAACTAGAGCTGTACCGATTAATCGGGCCGATTATAGAGATATCGGCAATATCGGATATCGCCAAGATAATCGGCACCGATATAAAAATTATTTTTTTATTTTATAATATTATTTTCAGTCTATAAAAGCAACATGACGACAGCAACATCACTGGGTCTGTGAAGGACGGCATTTCGTTCCGTTCCCATATCATGTCGTCGAGCCAATGGCTTCTTCAGACCAGTGGTGAGACCACCCCGTGTGCTAGTATAGACCATGGGAAGGTGTCAATGTAGGTCTTGTGCAGAGTGAGTCATAGCGCCTGCTTAAGGGCCAAGGAATGGTTGACCAATTCAAGCCAAGGAACGGCTGGCCAATTCAACAGAGAAACCGATGAATGTACATCGTGGAGGCATGCCTAATGAATACATGCTAGCTGCCAATCAGATTTCCCAGAAACATTTAAGTCATCTGAGAGGCTGAGACTAGATGGGTGGCTGCGAATAGGCCAGTCATTCCTTGGCGTTTAATTACCCTGGGCACAGTTCGACGGCGGGCGGTGTGTCCAATCTGTATTGCCTGCCTAGGATTAGTCCCCAACTACACGCATACGTCTCCTATGGAGCAAGTGCTTGCTTGTATCACAACAACAGGCAGTAGCAGTAGGTCTATCTTTTGGAACTGGACATCTTGGGAAACACAATGAAATAATCGGCAAATAATCAGCTAAATAATCGGGTATCGGCAAACGAATAAGATTTCGGCAATAATCAGTATCAGCATAACCGACAAAAAGTGATATCGGTACAGCTCTAGAGTAAACTTCAGTACCAGACACTGCAGACAGTCAAGTATATAAAAAATTTCAACAGCAGGAACTCGTGTAACATCATAAGTTTTGACAAAACTTGACACCCATATCATAATCACAAGTGCACATTAATATAGCGCCTCTCTGAGAAGCCTCATCATCCTCAGAGGCGCTCCCAACCTGACAGCACAAGGTCATGACCTGAACATACCCAAGGCATCCACAGAAAGAAGCAGTGGGAAAGTCTTCTGAACCTAACAACAGCTGCTGTCAAGATAAATCAGCTGAGTTCTTCTGGAATCATGTCAATTACACTTTAAGTGACATTCAAAGCTCGACTGATTCTTTGATCATGTTGGCTTTAACATCATGTGGATAGGGCGGCAGCCTCTCTGAGTATAAATCTTGAAGGGGCGATAAAAAAGTTTTCATTATAAAAAAATGTGCCCCAATGTCTTCAACATTTCCTCTACTAAAGAGATTGCCTCAGCAGCTTGGTCATGAACATCTGACCATTAATATATGTGAAAACAATAAACGATAACAAATCAGTCATTTCTCCCAGTTTTACACACAATAACAAGTTATACGCAGTCACACAGACGCAGAAGATTCGGGATCAACACGAATCACTGAGAGCCGAATCCCTGAAAACGCTAAAAGGCCAAAAAACTCGATTCTCCTAAAAGAGCAATGTATTATTAAAAAACGCCAAACTATCTCAAAACAGCGTAATTCATTGGTCAGTCCAGCTTCTGCATGAATTCTTTTAATCGATCCAGCTTACATTTAAGCAGAATCATTTTCATGAATCCAGCTTCGTTTTCGGGATACGGAGGAAATCAGTTTCGGGGATTCTGGTTTTGGCGATTCACTACGCACCCGAAGAACCTACGCTCATCGAAACATTTACCTAAGTCAGATGGCCATGATTAGCGAAATCGCTAATGGATAACAATCAAAATTAGCAACTGAAATATGCTAATGGACTCGAATTAGAGTAAACAAAAAACTCCTGTAGCTAATCGATTAGAATTAGAATAAGCTGTTTAGCCTTTGTCATCATCCAGCCATGATCAGTGAGATCATTGAATTTCACCAGTTATGTCTGACTTAAATTTAATATGAACACTAAGCAGTGTAAGCACTCACTCAAATAAAAGCAAATTCAACAATGTCGCCTTTCAAATCCAACTTAGCGTATCCGAGAGGTTCTTGTAAGGTGCTATATAAATAGACTAATAAATACATACAATGTCACACGACAATCCGACCCACAACTTGCATTTTTACCTTGTAATAGCCAATAGCAAATACATACAAACACACAATTGTCAAAAATGCAATAAACCCTCACTGCATCCTCGTCATTAGGCCACTACATAGTAACCAAGGACTTAATAAAACCGCTCTGGTTACACAATAGCAATCAGAGCAATGATCTAGTAGCAACTGCCAATAATAGATTTATCATTGCCAATGTTTACTAGGTCATTTCTGCGGTTATGCAGCAATAATCTATTAGCGACAAAAACCCAAAGTAACCATAGCAATAGACTAAATGCAACCAACAGCAACCATAGCAATGACCTAGCTACAAACAACAACAACCATATAAATGATCAAAGAAAAAACCACGAGTAACCGAGTGAGTAACCGTAGCAATAAACTATTAACAGCCAACAGTAAACAAGGCAAGGACACATAGTAAATAGCCACAGAGAGCCAATTGGAAAACCAATGCATCATAGCAGCTACATACATTAATAAAACTCACACGAAACAGGCACTACAGACCTTACTTCCGACCATAATACAATCCAGAAACCTGCAACCCATCCACCCATCCATCTGCTGTGTCTGCTGGTCCTCCCACAATCTACCTGGTGCCCTGGTGGATAAATATCACTGACAGATGATTATTACTGTTGGTTTGCTGAAGATGACACTGATGATGATTTGAGTGGTGCTATATAAATGCTTCATTACAATGCTTGATTGATTACATAACAATAATAAATAATCAAAAGAACAATATTGTTCAAGTAGATGCTCCTCACCACATCCACGACAACGACCACGGCAACAAATGATAATCACATCTTTAATTATCATAGATCATTATGATTATGGCCTGATATAGTCGAATGACGTCTATAGCCCATTTATCATAATTAAAGCCCAACATATCACTCAATGGTCACTTCAAGCGAAATTGAAATTTAAAATCAGAATACACCGAAAAATCCCATCATTTAAAATATTTGCAGTTTTGTTTTACATACAATGATACAAACAACAAATCTGTTAACTATGATGGGTTATACATTATATACCTCATTTAACACAACTATTTATCGATAATGATGAACTTACTTTCTTTCATCAACCCATCCAATGATGTTCATCACACTTTACGCCCATTAAAAAAGGCCACCCATCCTTTGAACGGATGGACAGGTGACTGACTAAGGGTCTAATGATACGACCACAGGAAAGCGAGGACTGCTATGGTTAAAACACGAGCCTTTGCATTCATTGGCTCTGCACTATAGACGCAGCTCACTTCTTTGACAAGGTCCTCCTTACCAACTGGTCAGCCAACTGTCCCTTTTCATTGTCTCAAGACCACTCTTTTCACTGGGTCTCTCACACTAGAAGCGCCTTTCATCAGTGTGCATTGCGAGAGGTGCCAATCACCATATAAGTTTTTAGACACAATTACAATAGGCAATGGACTATCAAGAGTCACAGCATCCATAGAGCGAGTGTAGCATCTGTTTCTATCAGAGGTGGGAATGAGAAAAGATCGGTAAAGATTTTATACTTTGCGGTTTTGAAACTGATTCTTTGCTCAGTAGGCAAACCAGTGTCAAGACACTGGCAATATGGACATAATATGCTGCCATTTAGGTAGTCTGTTATGTCTCCAGCAAGAGAACTTTGAACCAACTGTAGCATATGCACATATCCCTTACTGATACCAACAAGAATTACGTTACAGTAGTCAAGTCTGCTGAATGCCACATCATCAGCCAGTGGGACGAATACAGAATGAGGTGAAATAGATCTGAATAAACAAATATCTTGTAAGCAAAATTAATCTGATCAGCATAATGCCCAAACATGGTTACAAAATAACATGGTGGGGTCAAACATCATGCCCAAAACTCTGTGTGTAATCGAGGATTAAATATATAAGCCACCAACTAAACAGATGTAAGCCGACAATCAATTATGTGAATTTGTTTGCTTGTCCAGTTTTAGAAGGACTCAAAAGAATCTTATTGCTACTCATACAAGACAAAGCATTGCCAAAAACACAAGGAAGTAGTCCGAGAACAGAATTAGAAGTGGAGCAATCAACTGAAAAGAATAGTATCTTCCGCATATAAGTGATAGTCTAGGGAGCTCTCGGCAAGCAGTTAACCGAGTGAAGTGGCATATTATGTAAACATGAGCAAGCCCATCAAAGAACCTCGTGGTACACTGCAATCCACAGCAGTAGGCACAGAATAGTGTTGATTTAAGCAAATTGATTGAACATGGGGTGCAAGTAAGAAGCATGCCAGCCGAGTGCCAGACCAGATGGACCAAACCAGCATTTAACACTAAAGGACGAGAGTGTACTAAAAGCGACTGGGAATCCAATGCAGCATGTCGTCATCACGTCAATGTGTTGAAGACACATATTATATTCACCGGTACTACAACTCAGAATCCAATGTTACTGTACATACCAAGACAATGCCCACATAATGCCACAGTCACAGGGTCGATATCGATTGTTGGCAACTAAGTCCTGCCTGGGATCCAGTTGCAAGGGCATAGCAAGGCCCTGCCCTTGGTCATGGGTGAAAACCATTATTAGTCTACAGAGCAATTCTAAAACTTCATTGAAGGCAACAGTCCTGAGGGTGGACAAGGGGTGAGTCTGCATGTCATTTGTAGTATAAGACCTTCATACCGTAATACCAAAGTAAACATCAGTGAGCTTAAGGATAAGTCTGTCGAGCATGCATTTGCGGATAACATCGATCAGTGAAAGGTATGGAAAACTGGTGCTCGATAATGAATGAAAAACCTTGCAAAACAACTTCACAAGAATTGTTTGGGTGCAACAATGGCACGAAGGAAGGAATGAATCTGCTCCTACACCTGGCAGCTGATTTTAAAGAACTGTCAGTCATTCAGGAACTTCCAAGCTGGAACCACCAACAACCAAAGGACAAGGCAAAGAAGGAGGAAACGGCCTTATGCAAGAGTTCAAGTTTTGCAAGAATTCAATGATGCCTTCACAGGACATAATCTGTTAAATCATCTGGAAAGAGATGGGATAAAACAAGGCATGAGCAAAACTGGCATCCATGGAGCAGTCTCCTGAGAGAGATAAAGGAAATGATGACTGGGACCAAGAAAAAAGACATTGTTTTAAACGCAGTCCTATAAGAAGACAGGCAGACATAATAATACTGACATATTTATTCAAACTGCAGTGCTGATCATATTTACTAGATGTCAGCAGAAGTTCTAGAACTGTCACCAAAATATCTGACAGAGTGGCTGTCATAATTCACAAGGCTTCTTCAGTTGACAAGCACTTCAAGAGAACCCTAATCAAGAATCAAATGAAAAACACGGTGCTATGGTATACTATTCCACACAGCCTCTGCTACACAACACTATGCCATGTAATGCAACATATTGCTACATTGTACCCATAACATTGTCTTGTCTTGTCTATCCTGCATATGGTTTTCATGAAGCCTCTATATTATGCTGTGCATACACAAAATCCACTTAATTGTTTACACAGCTTTGCTAGTTCAGATGAACTAGCCATTCTAGCCAAACTCTAACTTGTAATGAGAACAGTTGGCCATGAAAAGAACACCTTCAAGTGGCCCCCAATTGATGCTTTGTAAATTACATTGCATCACGTGTTACATAAATACTAAACAATTGAACTGTATGGCACCTTACCGAGCACAACAGAACGTCAGCCTGAAGACATTGCGGGTAGAATCTGATTGAAGGCTTCAAAGTCCGCCTCTAAACGTTTTCGTCAGACGATTGGCTGTAGCAATATTCAAAACCATCCACTAAGGACTTCTACGACAAATGTTCACAAAAGTAAATAATTATTGTCCATCAAGACATCGACAGATCCATCCACCTGTGACATGTCTATCGACTTATCTCAGCATCGATCAGTAGAATTGTACACCACCTATCCCCTATTCATCCGATTGTCTAACAACACGTTCGCCTACCAATTCAACCCTCAATCCAACAGCTAACAGATTCATATGGACGTCAATATAACATTTACCCGTCCCTCCGTGCCATCTAGCACTACATGCATCAGCCTGTTCACGTCGCTGGCGAAAACCAAGTAGGTGAAATCTCACCTGGAGCAAAAGTTATCCAGTCCAGCAGTTATAAATATCGAACACATCTGAATCATCCGTTTCACTGAAACAAGCAGTTTAAATGCAGAATGCTAAAAACTAAGCAAAATAAACTATCACAACCTACGGTTCGCACCATAACCACAGAAGACATTTGTGAATCGAGCGGTCGATCGATGGCGTCACTTTTCCATAGTTATTTCGCGGCATCTAGCAGTTGATTATACCTTTCACGAGTAAACGAAAATTAATATTCATTACTTTGTATGAATGTAAAATATCGTATGAATGGACATTTCCATTAAGTTTTCGGACATCTGAGATATCAACAGATTTACTGACCATCGAATGCAACGTAGCAAAAAATTCTAAAATGATTAAACCTGTGTTCCACACTAGTCCGAGTTGTAGGCTACGGCCCACGCGGTATGATAATTAACGTTTTTCCGAGAGTTTTGCCTTAACAGTCTAAATCAGCTGAATTTTAGACTATAAATGCTAATGCTAAAATTCGGAATTGACTTCGCACTTGTAATATCAATACTATAGTGCGAAGCGGTCGGCTGTAACGCAAAGAGGGCGGGTTCGATCCACAATCGTCCGAGGCGGTGTTGTGTAGAGCAGCGGTTTTCAACCGGTGGTACGCATACCCCTAGGGGTACGCCAGCTGTTGCCAAGGGGTACGCAAGAAAAAATATTATAAAAAATATTTTTGCAAAAACAGATAAAACAAATACTTTCTTGCTATTATTTTAATCCATGTTTAGCTATTCTATGTTTTTCATAAAATTACGTCACAGTTTCATGATACATATAAATAAAATAAATACTTTCTCGCTAACATTTTAATTCTTGTTTAGCTATTCTAGGTTTTTCACAAAATAACGTCACAGCTTCGTCATGGATTTAAATAAAATAAATAATTAAAAATTAAATAAGAAACAATATAGAATTTTAGATTTAAAGTTTTAAACTGTCAAATTATAGAAAAAAATATTGTAAAATAAATTAATTAAATACCATGGATAGATGGCTCAAACAACAACCATTAAAAAGAAAGTTATCCTCTGACATCGCTACAGTAAGCAGCGAAACAACAGAGACAGTCACTGCAAACGTCCGTGCAGATTCAGACTCCGATGAGGAAAATCAAAAACTTAGGAAGGTTAGGCGATATGATGAGAATTATTTGTCTTTTGGATTCTCATGGTGTGGTGAAGAAAAAGAACCGAAACCCCAGTGTGTCATATGTAATGAAAAATTATCAAATCATTCGATGAAGCCTTCATTACTTCAACGTCACTTCAATACAAAACATGCTCTTCTCAAAGATAAACCACTCGAATTTTTTAAAAGGAAAGAAGTTGAATTGAAACACGGTAAGAGCACATTAAAATCATTCACAACGGCTAACTCACAAGCTTTAACGGCATCTTATTTGGTAAGCCTGAGAATTGCTAAAACTGGGAAACCACACACTATTGGGGAGAGTCTTATATTGCCTGCAGCTAAAGATATTGTGTCATCCATTCTAGGACAAGCTGCTGCCAAAAAACTTGATGTCGTTCCCTTGTCAGACAATACGGTTTCTCGAAGAATTCATGATTTAGCATCACAAGTAAAAACAATTCTTATTAAAAGAATCAAGCAATGCAAATATTTTGCAATTCAGCTGGATGAAAGCACCGACGTTACAAATTTTGCACAGCTTATGATGTATGTCAGGTATGAATTTGAACAGTCAGTTGAAGAAGAATTTTTGTTTTGTGAGCCTTTATCTGGGCGGACAACAGCGACAGAAATATTTAAGAAAGTTGATGATTTCATGACTTCGAATGAAATAAATTGGCAAAATTGTGTTGGTGTTTGTTCCGACGGTGCAGCTGCGATGACTGGCAAACACGGGGGAGTTTTAACACAAATTAAACAAGTTGCACCACAAGCAAAGTTCACACATTGCAGTATCCACCGTGAAGCTCTTGCTATCAAAGCCATGCCCACCAGTTTAAAAACTGTTTTGGACCAATCTGTAAAAGTTGTTAATTTCATAAAAGCTCGGGCTCTCAACTCTCGATTGTTTTCAATAATGTGCAATGAAATGGGGAGTGACCATAAAAAGCTTCTTTTGCACACAGAAGTAAGATGGTTGTCACGTGGAAAAGTGTTATCTCGACTTTTTGAACTTCGCTCAGAAGTTCAAATATTTCTCACAGACAGTGAATTTCAAACAGCTGATTTATTTCTCAATGAGTTATGGTTAATGAGGTTGGCGTATTTAGCAGACATTTTTGGTAAACTGAACGAGTTAAATTCTAGCATGCAAGGACGAAATATAACTCCATTCGTTGTGGCTGACAAAATAAATGCAACAATTAAGAAGCTTCAGTTCATGTTGTCAGATGTTGAACAACTTAAAGTAACTGCATTTCAACCACTGCAAACTTTCTTGACAGAGAACGAACTTCGACTGCATCCTGACATGGTTGAAGATATTAAGAAACATTGTTCTCAATTAATTTCAAATTTTCAGACCTACTTTCCTGAACAGTTTGATGACAAGAGTTGGATACGAAATCCTTTTTCCGAAGTTGCATTGCCAGCTGATTTTTCTGTCCAGGAAAGAGATCAATTCATTGAACTTTCATGTGATGGTGGATTAAAAAGCGAATTCAACAAGGACTTTTTGAGTGATTTTTGGCTTAAAAGAAGAGCAGAATATGGATTGATTTCCGACAGAGCTTTGAAATGTTTGATCCCTTTCAGTACGTCATATCTCTGTGAAACTGGATTTTCTGCAATGCTTGCAATTAAAAACAAATACAGATCGAAACTTGAACTTGAGCCAGACTTACGTCTAAAATTGACATTAATAAAGCCTGATATTGCAGACTTGTGCAAATCCAAGCAAGCCCAGTGCTCGCATTAAAATGATTAAACTTCCATTTGACTGATTAGTTAGCGGCTATTTGCATGCTATTCGAAAATATTAAAAATAAAATAACAAAATTTTCAATTAAACTGATTTTATTTGTGTGCAACAATAATAATTTCAATATAATTATAATATATTTAGCAAAATTCATATGATATCAACTTATGAATATAGGATTTCTTTAATATATAGGAGGATAGAACCAATTAACTAAAAGTTGTCAAGTAACTAAAAAACGTTTTGAAAAGTTTTTTTCTGATGGGGTACCCACCCAAATAAAATTTTAGTTTGGGGGTACAACAAAAAAAAGGTTGGGAACCGCTGGACTAATCGAACAATCGAGCTAATCGTACTAATCGAGCATTCGCGATTAATCGATTAGTAGGCGAGTTTTATTTTGACCCTCGATTAATCGATTAGTAAAACTCAATTAATATATTAATTTGCCTAAGCCTATAAAATTTCCGACCTCCGTTTACGTGTTTTCAGCTTATTAGTTAAACCGGAAGTAGTGGAAACTGTCGGCTACTGTGTTTTGTCTATACAATTTTACTGTGTTTGTGGTTATTTTGTTTTAAGAAAGAGCATTAGAATTTACAATGTCTGTTGTGGAAAAACGAAGAGGAGACGTACATTGCCTTCCTCCTGGATGGCGACGAGAGGAAATTATACGAAAAACGGGACTATCGGCTGGAAAAGTTGATATCTATTACTACAGGTAGGTAACTTGTCCATTTGTTTGTTCATTGATTCAAAAACCCATTCACGCATTCATTCGCTCCTTCTTTAGTTTTCTTTTCAATAGTTGTACTCATTCAGTTTTGGCAATCATAAAGAAATTGGCACGTGTGGGGACCGGGATAAACCCGAAAACGCTGAGAAGCCCGATTCCCCGAAAACAGCAATGTACTATTGAAAACCGCTTGACTGTCTCAAAACAGCACAATTCATTCATCAATCCAGCTTCTGCGTAAATTCTTTTCGTCGATCCCGCTTCCATTTAAGCAGAATTCTTTTCATCAATCCAGCTTCGTTTTCGGGGATACGGCGAAAATCAGTTTCGGGGGTAAGGGTTTGACGATTTGCTACGCACCCTGGGAACCTACCAGTAAATAATTGAGTGCGTTGCAAAACCTTGTGATATTACAGGGATCAACTCGAATCATCGAAACCCGAATCCCGGAAAACACTGAAAGGAACAAAAAGCCCGATTCCTCGAAAACAACAATGTGCTATTGAAAAGCGTTGAACTGTCTCAAAACATTTTAGTAGAATCGTTTTAATTAATCCAGCTTCATTTTCGGGGATACGGCAGAAATCTGTTTCGCGAATTCGGGTTTCGACGATTTGCTATGCACCCATATTACATTTCCACTGAATTCACGAAATCAATTTTATAAGCGAAAAAAATTGTTTGCACATATCTAACTTTTTGCGATGTTCTTGAATATGTTGTTCAGGATATTGATCGACTAGTCTGTAATTGTTTTAGGATAAAACGGTTGGTAGAAATATTGTTCTCGGGAATTCGGTCAATTTTGTATTTTCAGAACTAGAACTAAACTGAAATGAATCGCATCAAAATAAATAAAAACTAAAGCAAAAATGATTTCTTGAATGAAAATAACACTGCTTGAGGCCAGCCAGGTGGTGGCCGCTCTGCTCTGCTCTGCTACTCATGATGGATCTGGTTGTCCATTTGTACCTTATTCATGCAGCATTCGGTGGGTGAAACATTTGGAATAGGATCCCTAAAGATCTTTGCCTCCTGTCTATTCTATATTCCTTGCTTAAATTCTACTCTGCTTTGATGTCTGTCTACTTCTGCAGTTGGTGGACTGGAAGTGCCTCTGAGTAGATGTCTTGTAGGGCACCATGTTAAGTTTAATTGATTGATTGAGTGATTGAATGCGGTCTGCAACTGCGAATTAAAGTCGATTTACTTACTTACTTATTTTAGAAGCTGGAAGGAATGTTGTAGTAATTAAGTCGTAATTGATTCCTGTGACATGTTCAATGCTTAAGAACTATATGCAGATGTCGAATCTTTCCTGAACATCATATGACAGCGAAATTCAAGTATAAATCACTTCGCACAGCCAACCACATATAAAACTGACGCTGAGCGAATCTCTTAAGTCTCAATCCTGAATTTAAAGTTCCACTTAACCATAACCCCATGACCACAGTTTTCAGTTTTTTTATTGTTTCACCATCGTTATACAAATGTAGGTAACAAATTCTCTGTGAACAATGTATATATACATTATTATTCATTTAGTTATAAACTAATAGCGTCAGAGTGAGATTTAAATTTTGATAAACACCATCTGATGTTACACATAGTAATAAATAAAACAATAATGGAAAACCCTTAAGGGACCGAGATCTCGCTAGTAGGGTCACTAATTAGTAATTACAGAGAAAGAATTAAGTAGTGGCGGTTGACGAATTGAGTATATTCTGTAAGGTGGTAAAGTTACTAGATTTAACTAGTTTATTAATATAAAGTATACAGACTTAACAGTTTTACTGTTTTACAGACATACTCCATTTTATCCTTTTTATAATTGAAAACTATTTGAATTATTAGCACAAATCTAGGGTATTGGCAGACTACCAATTTTTGGATTTGAACCCCCGATGGAAAAATTGTTTTAAGAATTGACGTTGATTTTGCATTTTCGCCACTGGGGAAATTAGGTTTCATGTATTCAGGTAGACATGTATGGTATGATGAGTTTGTCCACCCCTTGTGCTAGAAGAAATGGCGTGTGATTATTCAACACTTTAACGATGATAGTACCAAATATCTTAGAACTCAATCTGCAAATATGACAAGAGCAACTAAGAAACTAATGCAGCTCATCATGTTAAAGTGTGAAGGGTCAATTGCTGTGTTCCCATTAGTACTGAGCATAGAATTTTATATTTTTATGTTGTAGCCCAGATGGTAGGAAGGTTCGGAGTAAACCGGAGCTTGCTCGACTCGTAGGAGACAAACTGGATCTAGCCAGCTTTGATTTTCGCTCAGGAAAGATGATTTCGCTTAATGTACACAAAAGTAAGGGATAATTCATATTCTGTTTTTGTGGTTTTGTTATTATTCAATGTTTGCACCTTTGTGAGGTTCTGAAGAGGTGCTGTTAAAATAGCTGAATAAGCGCATACATGTATGCACCTTAATGTAGCATGGTCCAGAGACTTTGAACATGTCATGGAACATGTCACAGTGGCCATTCATGTATACAGTAGCATGCCAGTTCTGACTTTACTAGTTTTTCCTATTTGATGAACTCTTTGTTTATACTAATTAGTTTCTGTTGATGCAGCATACTTTAATTCAAAGTTAGAACTACAATTACAAGGGTGCTATATGAATTCTACTGTCAATTTTGCATTCAGGAATGCGCCAGGATTCTAGTTTGGTCTTGCCAATTCGTCAGACAGCGTCCATCTTCAAGCAACCAGTCACGGTTGTTCGAAACCACCCAGAGAGCAAGACGAGAACAGATTTACGACATGGCATTCCTGAACAACCACGTCAAGTAAGAACTGTTCTTGTCTTAATTTTTTTCGGTTTATACAGCTCTGGAACAAGAATGAATGAATGATGCTTTCGTCGCATGCCTCATTGCCACCAAACATCACTCATCGGATCAGACCATGTCTGTGTCTGAACATTTATATGGCATCCTTTTAAAAACTTTACTACAACATCACTGAAGCATGTCTAACATGGTCTATCCATCACATATATTAAATATTGATTCCCATTATTGAATTTTCCTGCACGTATCTCTTTAATAAATTATATAATGCTGCTATGTTTTTGAAAGCATCAGAGAGATTTTTTGCTAAAGAATTTATCATTTTTCGGAAACTCTATTAGTGGATGAAATCAGCATTCTCTAAAACTGCGCAGGCCCGCCATCAGAAATTCCGGGCCCCTAGGCAGAGCAGTCACAGAAATCTGAGCCCATGGACAGGGCAGTCATGGGCCTCTAAACGAGCTTTTGTTCTAGGCACTTGTCCCTCTGACTCCCCGTCTTGGCGGGCCAGTAAATGTGAAATAAATTTCTTTGACTATATTTCTGTCTCTGTTCTGTAAAGAGAGAAAAGACTTATACTTATAAACATCAGAGCTCTGGTGCTTGAGGAACAATGGTATCTGTGGCACTTGGCGATATGTTGGCGTGTCTTCATTTGGATAACATAAGGTTCTCATCATGTCCTAGATTTGTTTACCCTTCAAATGTGCTTTAAGTAGCTTTCAAGATTTATCTGTTTAGCTTTTCTGGGAGAAGAGACTTCAGGGTCTGTCTGCTAGTGACAGCAACGGAGAGAAAATGAACAACCTACAACTGCCACATGCCATACAAGGTGTGATTCTAAGTAGTTACGTCGTTCATTCTTATAATTTCACATGTGAGATTTAAACCAATTTTAAGGGTAAATGTTTATTTGACAGTTGCATGCACAAGCATATTGGATAATAGTTTCTGTTGATTATTTTTGTTCTTCTTAGTGCAACATGGTTCTGCAATTTTGACAGATTTGACGAATTCAAGATTCAGAGATTTTCTGTTCTTAATATATCATTGCAATTAATATCCCAATTGCCTATATTTTTTGCTTTGCATTTAAGCATAATGCTAGAATTGTACTACTCGATGATAAATGTGTGTTCAAACTGCCTCTTGTATGTGAAATTTTTGTGCAAGATTAAAAATAGTAATTGAACACTTTGGATTTGTACTTGACATCATTCTTGACCATACTGGAATCACCAATTTTCTTTTTGATTGAGTGAGCAGTCAATGTGCCTCTTCCCATGACTTTGCTTTTGCGGTACTGAAATATGACATTTATGATTTTGATGATCATCAAGATCTAGTTGTAATACTTGAAAACTTGACATTCTTAGATTAAATTATTAGCTATAACACCAGAAGAAATACTCAAGCAACCTAAAGGAACTGATGCTCGAAACATAACAACTAAAAGTCAAACAGTTTAGTTATTGTTAACCTACTAAACTTTAAAAATAATAACTTTCTATAACTAACTAACAATGTAACAATGATAAATAAATCTGAATCGATAATTACAACATGACTGCTGTCAATGATAACTTATAGTTCGAAGTTCACATCCCTGCCAGGGCATAATGGTTTTACTAGGTTTCTGTTCAATTGGCAAACTCAGCTATCAGTGGTCACAGGAATTGGAAACCACCTTCATAGGCTTAGGCTTAAAGAGAAGTTGCTAAAACACTTCCCACTGATGACTTGATCTTGGGAGTGCTGCTCAGTATATGACAACCTTGAATGAGGTGTGTGAGAAACTGCTATTTAAGTTACAACTCTGTTTGCTGAAGGTGTGAGTCCAGAACTGTTGGGTAACGAGAGCTTGCTGCACAGTATCGCTGCAGCTCTGCACCTCAACAACCAACCAATCACAGGTCAGACTCTATCGCGGGCCCTGATTCAACGAAATCCAGGTGTCAACATGAACGCAGACCAGCCTCTCATTCAGGTGAATTTAATTAAAAAATTATCGTTTGACACAATATGTGTCATATTTATTTCTTATTTATTTTGCTTTACAACTAGCTTCTTGTATAGCATTCTTTACATTTATACTCAATTTCTCCTTATAGTTATTTTTTTAGATAGCATTCTAACAAAGAAGTCCAATTTTTAAAACTTCATTGTATACTTTGTTTATATGATCTATTGAACATTATATATTGCATCATATATTTTACGAGGTAGTCGTGGTTTAGAAAAGCTGGATATTATTGAATTTGTCATATTTGTGTGTGACTCTGTAATATATATGTAACATAAAACTGGTTTGTTTACATCTGAAAATATAATGTTTACATGGAAGCTTTACATTTACATGGATACGTTTCTTTTCAGAGTGTTGTCATTTCCGACCACGACATCCAGAAGCAGGAAAACCGTGTTTATGAAGCTCGCAAACGATTACAGCAGGCAATGGTGACTTGCCAAGTAAAGTAATGGGCAACTTGCCATATCAGATGTTAGTCAGCTTGCCACACTGTTCAGCAACATATTTCTTAAGCCACGGGCAACAGGACAAACCAGAAGTTACTGTAATCCGAAAATTTCGAACCTGGTGCATTGCCGGTCCTTATGTATGCTGAACTTAGGTTTACAGTGGATTGACATTTGATTGGACAATGGACAGATTGAACCTATTTGCAGTGGCTCAAAGACACTTTCACTTTCCTCATTTTAACTGAAAGCCTCATGAAACTCTTAAGGGGTACCTAGTTCTCTCGTCTGCATTGAATGGTACTTGAAGTCACTTTCATACATTCTAATCGCAATTTTAAGGTCATACAGTGAGCTCGAGATTTCTACAGTGCCCGAAAAAGTGATGTTGCATGAACCAGCTTATTCACTCGTGCGTAATCGAAGCATAGGCATGTACAGTAGACAGGTAGGGTAAAAATCAGTTTCAGGGCAAGGCCAAAGCAGTCTGGCAGGTGGATAGTCAGATGACTAAGATGGATGGTGCCTAGAAACGAAGCAGTAAAGGAGAGAAGGAATCTGGATAGAATTTCTGAAAGTGTTTCAAGTGTTAAGTGAAAGACCTATGCAAAGACAGCAAAGGTGAGGTTTTGGTGAGTTTGTAGGGTGGATTTGTATGTTGCCTCTTCATGAACTTGTTGAAGATACTCGTCACCTGACAATATGTATTCAGGCAATGAATGTTCATACATGTTCAGGCGTCCTGAAATATTACCTGTCTTCATTTTCATATATGCACCTATACATGAAATTATTATTGTAATCTTTGACAAAAATTCTTTAGGGGTCAATTGACGAGTGCCATAGTGAGTGGAAGTTTCAGTTTTAAACTTTTGACTACCCTGCTTCTGATCAGTTTGTGTTGGTCTGTCTTAATAACTGTTAAATGGCCTTTACTTGCTGTTTACCTTCATTGGAAACAGTGCTACCATTGGAAACTATATAATGATCATTTATTATTTATTTATTTATTTGAAGGATTTATATAGCACCTTTTCAAGAAGATCTGCTCAGGAGCGCTCCCAAGCCAACCCCGGCTAAACAGTACAGTCTTAAGGTGGGCATAGAACAATGTGGAGTGGACCATGGGCACTAGGCAAAGGGCGACAGGGAGCCCAAATTTGCAAGTTGCAGGACCTGCAGCCGAGAAGGCTCGGTGCTGCTGCTGCACGGAAGTCCAGGAGCAAGGGACAAGAAGCTCAGTCTACAAGCGAAGGGAGCCTGGGCGTTGGACATCCAAGGTAGAACAGCATAGCTCCCGCAGGTACCTGGGAGCTGATCCTTTTATGCAACGCCATACCAACGAAGAGACCTGGTATGAACTCATCATAGAGTACGCTACAGTAGTCGAGGCGAGAGTGGACAAGCGTTGCAGCAGCATAAGAGGACAAGGAGCGGGATACTGTCCTGAGTTGGCTCAGCTGATAGTAGCAAGGATAGTTACGGTGGTAGTGGATCACATGAGATTACAGAGGAAAAGAAACAGAATATCACAAGTCTTCCTTTATAAAGGTAGGACAAAATTGCTGGTCAGAGATGGAATAATTTGATCATGGGAGCATGATATTATCAGTAAGTCCACTGAAGTTATAGAGAAGTAAACTAAATCTGAAAGAAAATCAAGATGTTTTGCATATTGTCTGAAGCTATAATGTGTCGATTATAAGGTGCTGGACTTCTTGACACTGCTGGTGCTATGAAGTTTCCCATAATCTCCAGAATAGTTGAAATGTACATATAAGTGCTATAAAACTTTGCAGAATACATGAATTTAAAAAATTAAATCACACAACAAAATCATGATATAAAAATCATTTTTTCATTTCTCAAGCATGATAAAGATCATTCCAAACGAATGCAAAACAAAATATGTTTACAAAATAGTCGAATCCACCAAATAAACAAAGATCAAGACAATACATAAAAAATCTTATCTGTTGAACACAATTTCGATGGAAATGAAAAACCTCGTTTAGAGCCTTCTTGTAAAACTTTTACAATTTAATCACAATTTCATGACCTCATTTAATACTGAAGTACAATTGACTGCTTTGTCGAATTGTTCGTTTCATAATGTGTGATATCAGGAGGTTGTATCTTCTAATTCAACTAATACACGTAATTATGTCACGGCGATTAAAAAAAGGAATTGTACGAGGATATCAACAATAAAACTTTAGTAGTGTAATCAATCGCTCTTGTAATACACATCTTTGAGAATGGCATAGATCTTACAGTTGTAGTGCAGGTTTGAGGATATTTTGACAAACACTGAACATCAGGTTTATAACACTGGTCAGTTGACATGCAAATGAACATTCTTCTCTGACTTATAAGATTAAAGTAATTGTCAGTAGCACTGTTCATAGAATGAGCTACCAAAGGAAATACACACAAAGGCACGACAATGGAAGGAACAGCCATCTCTGTCCATATTCTATACATGTAACTGACTTTCAATTAGAGTAAACCAGATTTCTGCAATTAAAGATTGCATAGAGCTTCATTTCCCAACCCAGGATGGATACAAACGTGTTGTGTCTCCCTTCTGAATATAAAAGAAAAGCTACACATGGGACAGTGGCAGCTCAACAGAGGTTATGTTATCATTGCATCCTCAGCCATATGTCTGCTTCCCGGATTTAAATAGGACCTGTAACGAAATCTAATATACTTTAATTTTCGAAGTTCCTCCAAGGACATCTCTAGCCACATCTATCTCATTCAATGGCCGTGTTTTTCAGAGTAATTCAAACTAAATTTAAGACTTGAAGCTGTTAAAGCATTAATTGCCTGCTGACCACAGGCCAGAACTTATACTTAATGAACTTTTTAAGTCTTTAACATCATCAAAAGACTAACTAGTAGCACCTTCAATAAATTACCTATAATGCATTATACATGTTAAGCTTCTTGATATCATGCATACATTATATACAATTACAATGTGGACTCACTAGAACGTAATCTCATTAGGCCCAAATCAAATAAAGCATTACCTGGGTTGTGCAATGCCCTGAAACCGATCTTTTGTAATAAAATGTCTGCCGTTTAACCGAGTTAACCTCAGTGCCATGCACTAAGACCATTTTAGATCCATCATTGTCAACATAAAACCTCTGAAGTTAGATGCAAACATCCACAACTGGGGTACTGTTTCACCCCAGGTGCTCTGCAACATCTTAACCCTTAAAGTTGATGATCGACATCAGAGGGGCGATCTCGTTTGAGAGGTGGGGGTGGGGGACACCCAAAGGTAATGAATGTGTAGAAGCTGGGGGTGACATGTCCCCTCGAACTCCCAGGATCGCTGCCCATGATCGACATGACATTTAGCTGTATCATCGCTTAAGCTAGCTATTGCAACATTACTACTGACGGTACCTAAAATGTGCTACATTAAATATCTAGATACATAATTCGACATCTTGCACATAATAAACCGGCACCATTGAAATTGTGTAGCTTCTGTGAACACCTAATATAGCACATTTTATACAGCTAATAAATATTTGGCGATGCCTAGAATGCAGTAAGAAAGGGCTGAAATATGTCGTACTTGTTGGCCATATGTCAGAACAAATTTGAAGCCATATTGTAAAATTGTCATGTTCTCACTAGATCTTCAACACATGATGTTGTTGTTGGGACATGTTAACTGGTAACCATGATTGTAGCGGGTCATACCCAAGAGTCAACTAAAAAGCTCCACAAAGTGGTCTCCAGAGTTCGCAGCAGAATTAGCCGCCGTTCCCTCACTTGGACCAGTTGAGTGTGATGCCATCAGTGTTCTTGATGAAGACTGGTGGACCATCGGCCCTTGCTACACTGACACTCTTCTGTTTATTTCCCAACATGCTGTGCAGGCTCTTTCCCACGATGACACGAAGGTCGCGCTTGAAGCTCCTGAAATATTTCAATGGTTTCTGACTACAAGATCACAAAAATGTTTCTGCAAATGCATTCAGAAGAGAAATGACAACAACTCTTGATTAACTATTATAAGTTGGTCACCTTATTCTAAGAGAGAGAGAGAGAGGAAGAGAGAGAGAGACACACACACAGAGACAGACAAAGATATTGATAGAACATAATTTTTTTTAAATAATTCAGCAGTCAACCAATTGTCTAAATGAAGTCAAACTATTAATTAGTGGCATATTATGTCCCTTTGATGCTTATCACGAAACTGTAAACGATTAATGGAACTGATTTTACTGTTGTATGGTACCCCTAAAGAACCCATTATTGAAATAATCAGCCAACCAATCAGAGATTGGTGCTATTAACTTTCACTTAAAGTACTTTAATAACTATAAATGCCAAGTTTGTGTTTGTGTGACTCTTTTATCATATTAACTTTAACATCATGTAGATTAGCGCAGGAAGCGCCTCAGAGTAGAATTCTTGAAGGGACACAGTAGAAAATGTTTGCAATAAATTTAAAAAAAATTTACGGTTCACTTACGACATCCAGAAGCTGCAGATAGTCCCAATCAGTTCACCAACATGGTCTGTCTCTGCAGCAGACATGAGGCACATGACAAGGTCATTACCCCCCTGTAAATGCACAATCACCAGCTGATCTGGTCCAGGTGTGATGCTCATGCCCGTAATCTGTAAAGTAAGATACAACCTTCTTATTTGCTAACTGCAATGTATTTTTTCAAGTTATCTTAAACTGCAAATTTTTTTATCACTTTAATGAGGTCCTTGAAAGGCGCCGTAATTATTGACTCGACAACTAACCGAAACATTAAATAACTTGGCAAATTCAAACTCACCTCTGAAATGGGAATTCCTGCTTTCATCATTTTGAATTTCTTCTTTGGTTCTAGTTTGTAAATGAACTTGTCTGTGAAACAGATTGCACGGTCCGCTGTCTTACAAAAACGATTCGTCTAAAAGCACAGGAATAGAATTTCATCTAAAAGCACAAGAACAGAATTTCATCTAAAAGCACAGGAATAGAATTTCATTTAAAAGCACAGGAATAGAATTTCATCTTAAAGCACAGGAATAAAACTTCATCTAAAAGCACAGGAATAGAATCTCATCTAAAAAAGTGCAGGAATAGAATTTCATCCAAAAACACAGGAATAGAATTTCATGCATGAAACTGTTGGATTTTATATAATGAATAAAGTGCATGTAAGTAGTGTTTGGAAACATTACAAACTGATTTGCTCCATTTTCTTGTATTTCCTTAGTATATTAGATTATTAATTAGCACTAAAGCCTGAAAATATCATTGGACTAAAGGGCCAAAGAAACAATTGTTTCGTTATTAACATCATTATTTAAGAGATGCATATGTATTATGTATAGAACATAATCATCATAGTAGTAGCAGAAGTAATAGTCACAATAATAATTTACCAATCTCAGAATGAAGTGCATGTTTACGCCTTCACTGAATAGCGACAGTGCTAATGAAATCCATAAAGAAATGGTTGTTTAGGCTATTTGTACTCATCATTGATTTACCTATTTATAGTATTTAAAATAAATTTCTATTTATTAGCAATGACATTGATTTTGTTGAAAAAGTATTTTCTATTCCAGAGTAAAGCTGTTCAATGAGTATTTATTCTAAATAGTGCCATAAACTGCATGATATTTAACACTTGGAAAATTATTATTAATCTGATACACACTCACAATGTGCTAACTTATAGAATCAGCTCAAACGTGAAGGAAGCAGGATAACAAGGTCTTCAATTGCTTACAAAATGAGTAGAGTAGAGAGTTTGATTTGTCACGACTGCAGCTTTTATGCAAAGGCGCTAAAGAAATGCATCGGAACTCAGAGGCTACATGGAGGACAGCTAACGACGAATTGGAGGGAGGACGGCGGGGGGCATTTACCCTATACGCCTTCAGAGACTGCACTTAAGGAGCGACCGGCGTCAATTCACCGCGTCGACGAGGGCATCCATGCAAATCGCCACGAAGACGAAATTCGATGCCAGAGGCTGAATCTAATCCCTTAGCTGTTCGTCTAGGGACAGCGGTCACTTTAGCAACGATTCATCAACGAGAGTCCTCCAGTCGCCAGGGCAGTGCTCAGAAGTATGAGACCGAAGCAACCGGTCTCAACTGGTTCCGACGCCCGATGAACCGAGGGAAAAGAGATGCCTAGGATATTAATGGGTCAATGGAGGAGCAGGAATTTAATCCCCAGAGGCCTATGATCTCCTTTGACGTTAATAACTCTTTAATCTCAATGGACCTCTAAAACGCCATTAATGGTATACTAGAAGTGACTCGACTTTAGTAGTAGAGGGGGCATCCCACCAATCAGCGTCGAGGGGTGGGCAAGTGAGGGTCCAGGTGGACCAATGGGACAGCAGGATCGTAGTCCGCATCACAGGAGCGATGGTGGAGGATGGGGCTTATCTGCTGTAGCGAGTAGGGCTACAGCATAGTGTTCTGGACTTAGAAGATGTCGGACGGCCATCAACAACAGGGCTTAGAGCGGGACGTTCTTCATGAGACAAGTCGACCTCTGTCAAGTTAATTTCTAAAAGCTATGTGTAGATATTTGTATGTATGATATTAATATAATTCTTTAAACATCAAAGAAGCGTCGTTTGTGTTTGGTGGACGAGGAAACGAACCGTCATGGGTCGAGAACGACCGTGACAGGGTTTCACACAGCTAATTTAGTAGCAGAGAATTTCATGGACGAGAAAACCGCAGTGATGGGCACTTTTAACTACTGTAGTTATAACTACTATAAGTAGTTGCCTAGTAGTTATAACTAGTTTTTAAGAAGTAGTTAAAAAAATAGTTATAACTACTTTTATCAAGTAGTTTTAAGTTAACTACAATATTTCACATTAACTTCATTTTTTCCTATTTACTAGTTCCAACAGGAATTTCTGTTATTTCACAACAAACATGGACGTTGCCCATAATAATCTCATGAGTAAATTTGGTATGTATTTGTTTCATTACAATTTGCGCATACCCTACTATTATGGGGAAGTGGGTTCCTATCAGAACTATTGAGAAGGCCTGAGGCATTATACCCGCCTAATGGCATACCTGGAGATTGTTGCTCGATAAGAACTAGAGAAAAGCGGTCTTAGAGGGGTTGGGGCGTACACCCACAACGCCGCTGGATGACCAAGGGGGCAGCCTGGCTACAACTGAGAGAAGTGATTGTCGAGTCAAGAATGACTGGGGTGACAGACAGACAGACAGAGACACGGTAAGAGACTGGACATTCCGTTACTGGCTGTTTAGACGTATTAGATGATCTGAGCAGTGATTTGCAAGTATGAAGAAGCACGGTTGATGCAAACAGCAAAAGGTGGGGTATACAGTGATATAGTATATCACTTGTAGTGTAATATATATACACTACTTTTTTATTCTGAAAATTAAAATTTTCTAAGAGCTACACAGTTCTGGACTTTGTAGGCTACACATTTTTTGTAGTTGTAACACGTTGCTAAAGCTGTGCTTTAATCAGGGTGCTTTGTTGCATGTGCTAGTAGTTCTTGTTAGTTTATAATTAGATATGTCGTTGTGTTTCTGATCATTTTTTTACTTACGTTGAATATCAGCAATTGATACGCGTAATAAATTTGCATACTGCTTGGTGACTATCAATGCACCATGACATAACATTAGCAAAGTAGTTATAAAAGTAGTTAACTACTGATGTGGTAGTTACAAAAGTAGTTATAACTACTTGTCATCTAAAGTAGTTAAATAGTAGTTGTAACTACATATTTTAAAAGTAGTTAGGAAGCAGTTTTAACTACTAGTCAAGTAGTTGGTGCCCATCACTGGAAAACAGCTTACAGAAGCTCACTGTAACAGTAAGATTTGTTGTTGTTAAGTTTGAATAAACATTTGGCCAGAAAGGAAGGTCATCTTAAGCCTGTCCCTGTGGGATTAAGTCTGCATGATGCACACTTCAATAAAATGACTCTGTATTAGACCAAGAAACACCATATTATGACAGTAGGACCGATTCCAGAACAGGAAGCGATGCAATTCTAAAGGCAACATTATGTCTGTACTAAACTGGAAATCATGAACAAACTTACAGAAGAAGGTGAGCAGCTGTAAGCGGTGCAATAGCAAGGAGACATAATGGTAATGTAATCGGACATTTATATAACAAACGTTCAAGATATCTACTCAGTGCTAACCTATATGCTGTTAATATGCTAATGGTGATGAGGAAGAGATCAGGGCACTGAATTGTAAAAATCGAGGCATTATTAAGACAGTTAAATGATCATGGGCAGACAGCCCCATCATCAGTTTGCTACAGGAGTAAACACCATAAGCTAGAAAGGGATCAATAGGTTAAAGTTACACTAGTTTCACTCGGCAAAAAATGTTAAATAGCATTTGGCTGATTGATGATCTGACAGCTTTTTCAATTTATTTTGGGCCTTAGAAGACACCACATAAATATATTGAGATGAACATAAATACCTTTCGGATGAGGCATGCGAACAGAACCTTCGTAAAATTGTCGACTGCTTTCAGAGAAGCAATTGACTGATTAGCATCGGCCGCTAATGGATTCTCCTCAGACTGCAAACAACAGCCACAACAACATTCAGACAACAGCAACAACAAGCACAAATGCTATAAATATCAAATAGGGAGCTATATATGCATGTGTGTATGCATGCATGCATATAATTATGTATGCATGAAAAAAGAGACTGATACATTAGAGACAAGCCAATCAGTTCCTTACAAGTAATGCATAAATTTAATGCCCATATAAGTTGCATTACTTACAAACAGATCGGTTATGCTTACTAAGATGAGGTAATTTCCCTTCCAGTCACGGCCACTGCCCCAATCTCTGCGAGAACCCTTGAGAGCATCAGCTGCAAAGATCTTTAGCTGGAGAGCGGGTCGCTCAGCTGGAGTAATACGTTTCAGGACCTGGTAAGCACGCCACCTACCAGCAAAACAAAACTTCTTTCTTTAATCTTTCTATTTTGTATGTGTGTACTCATAAATCCGGTAAATCGATGATTTAATTTTGATTCTATGGGTGTTCATTACACAAATTTAGTTACCATTCCATGAGGTAATAAAAATTCCTTGTCCACAGTGGAATACATTAAGCGAGGCCTTCATTTCCTGTCTTTTCTTCCACACATAGGAGTTTATACAAATACCAAATTCCTATGTCTGGCAACAGAATTGTGTGCAGATAACTGATTTGAAGTGATTACACAAAGTCACCTCCAAACCGTGACCTTTCAACTGCAAAACCCAGGGTCCTAGCTGAGTGGACGGACCATCATGTCACACAGGACAATTATAACACTAGCAAACACAACAAAGATGGCAATCATGATAAAAAAGTGGTTAAAAGTTGACAATAATAACAATAATAAAAGTAATAATGTAACAAGCTCTATTTTGATAATAAAAATCATTATTACAATGATTGATCGATAAAATGAAGCGACAATATAGGTAGATAAGACCTTCTGTGTGCGTTCTTTAGCTGAGTCTCAAAGCAGCCGAGTGTTTTTGGTGGAGGAGGCCAAGTGAGACTCTTTCCGTAATCCTTCATCTTACGCAGTGCAGTCGGACTGTACATAGCAGAAACAGCAGATATAAGAGAGACAATTAGACAGACAGACAGACACATAGAGACAGAGACACACAGACATACAGATGAGGATGAGTGGGTGCCCCAATTCTCTCCCTCGCTGCTGCCTCTTGTCCTCTCTCCATCTCTATTTATTCAGAGATACTGTTTGAATGTATTGTGCTGGGTTGTCAGGTCAAAACACCCATCAGTTTACTTGTAGAGGCACTATATAAACGTCCAATTGCGATTATGATATCGAAACCTGTAACTGAAATACATTAAGACAGATGTTGCAACAAGAATGAAATCATGTACAATGGAAACCGAGTACATCCACAAAAGAGACACTTAGGCAAATTAGAGCATATATGTTTTAAATCGACCTGAACTAGAATGCTTCTCTCCTCAATAATTTACTGTTAATAATTGTAATTTATGAATAATTCATTGAACATGACATAAAATTAATAGTTATTTTTGCAAACAATAACCAATGAGGGCTTTTGGCAAATAATCATAATTGATCATGCAGTCAGATGTGCAGTCAGATGCTTATGTTTATGTATCTGGTCCACATGAGACTTGAACTATATAAATGTTATCAAATGCTCATTACTTACTAAGGCCGTCAAAAAATGTTGAAATCATGACCTGGGTAACTGTTGATCCGCGGATCCGGTACCCGACCATGCGGATATTTTGTTAGGTAATGCAGGGAATTGTGCATTTTTACGGAATGTTGTTATCCGAGAACCGATTTCATTGCCCAGGCAGTCACCCAATATGAACAAAGGAATTTTCTGGCATATGTTCAGGTAAAACCGCGCTCTTTTTACGAAATTTCGGGTACTCGAAAACCAATTTCATTACTCTGATATTTCGCCTCAGGCAGGTACCCGTTGGCAGCCTTACTCTTTACTCCCCTACTGCACATGTTTAAAACATATCAATAGTTCATAAAATACCTAAGTTATTGTAATATATCCTGAGTTTATTGATTCTGGACACCATGTAGAATTGTATATCACAAGTGTTTGATGTACCTGAAAAGTTGTGCAAGGGATGCAAGATAGCACCTCTGCCGATAGCGACCATAAGCCTTCTCAATAGTCCGCACGGCACGCATTTTTCGACAGAGAATGCGAGCCAAGGCTCCACGCCACAGCTAATAAACACACAATTTTTACACAAATAATCAATTTAATTGTAACAAAGAAAAAAAAATTAGATCAATAACATCAATAAAATAACAATAATAATACTGCAAGCTGTCATGAACAATACAATACACTAATAAACAATGAATATTAATTATAATTAATTCAATTAATCAAATTAAAGTCACGAAAATAATAGCCATACAATATAAAAACATATAACTCCAGAAATTAGTATAACATTATGAAATATAACCTGACAATTTCACACCTTTTGAACAGTTATGCAGATGTTGTGGAGATGCCTTGAGCGTGCTTCTTCCAGGGCAAGGATGGTGTGTGGATGGCGGACAAACAGCTTCGTCTTTCCATACTCCACGTCTTCCTTGAAGCCGTGCTCCTCAACTATGATCTGAACTGCAGCCTTGTCTGAACCCCCCTTAGGATTTGGCCAAGTCTTTTCTGACAGCATCTTGTATCTGAAAGGAAAGCAATTTCATATGATGCACAGCTATTCAAAGTGATAAATGAATGCAACAGTGACAAATGAGGAGATTTATGTAGACATTTAATTATTAATTACGTTTAGATATTAAGCACATATAATCAGTAAATCCGAATGGTCAGTACATATGTCAATAAGACATGAATTCAAGACTCAAGGGGACAAGCACATGCAAACAGCTAAGCAGGCTCTAACCAACACATGTATGTTACATTTCAGGATCATCGTTTTGATATGCTATTATTGCTATCGTCAGCCGTGCCAGATTAGGGACAGTATCCCACTCCTCGTCCTCTGATGCTGCTGCAACGCTTGTCCACTCGTTCATGATTTCTTGCCCTGATTACTGAAGCACCGTTTATAACGGGCTCCTTGTATGGATCGGATTTTGCGCATGGCAGCACACATTGATCGCACTTTCCAACGCTCAGTCATGTCTCTGAACATATGCAGGATGTCCTTCATTTGCTACCCTTCTATCGGCAAATTTCATATCTGGTCTTTTCTTTTGGTGTTGCATCGAGGAATCAGCTCCCAGATATCTGCAGGAACTGTATTCCAACAAAACACAATGTAATAAAAATATCTGATGTGAATAATATAGCCTTCTGATTAGATTAGATTAGACATTGATTAGACACACTTCATTCAGTAGCTTTTCGAAGGAGACACAAAAAATATTAAATTAAATTACTTGATTGAAACACAATAGTAACTGTTAATACAAGATAAACATTTCAAATTGGAGGAGAATTTAATTGTGGACACCGACCTGTTGACAAACCGTTTGTAGGGCATCCTGTAAGCAAATCCGGCGCGTCTCACACGCACGTTTTCGAGAAGACCAAGGTACATGACCTGATGACGACATCTCTCTTCATTAAACTGAATGGGAGACATCTCCTCGTTTGGCTTTATGCATCGGACATAGTAAGGCTCCTTCAAGGAAATGCACAGCAATTGAAGGAGCAATTCATTACCTACATTCTTTTAGGTCCATCATTTCAACACGAATAAAAGAAAATGAGCAATCCCATATAAAAAGAGCAGTTGTTTGACCCATTAAAGTTTAAACTAAAAGTGACTTTGGAACCACAGTAGCTCATCGTTAAAGAATTATAATTCCACGAAGTCTACTAAGGTCAATAGAGACAAGAAACAGAGCACCAACTTCAATACAGGTGAGGTGGGAGTAACATCTGTGTAGTAGTAACAAGATGTCTTCAAACACTGGATGGAGACTATGACTATCATGTATCCTAATCTAAGCCAAAGAGTCAGTCATTGATATAAATTGCTAGTAACTTCATTAAGTCAACCTCAGTATGTTAAGATTAAATCTGTCTCTACAACACATAACTTCCAAACAGCAGGCAAACTTTGAAGTTTGTAGCTGAAAAAAAACCCAGACACTCTGAAATATGTTTCTGTGCTGTCAAGGATTTTAAACTTCTCGGCTAACAGTCGATGTTGCATGAACCAAAGCCAATCATATTAATAAATGATATTGTACACTAAATACTGCATAGCGCTCCCGTAAATAACACCTTCGAAATTTCGAATAACAAAATTGATGAAGATTAAGCAATGCAGTAGACCTTTGATTCAAGATTGTCGACGAGAGCGATGATCGAATTCTTAAATTCTGTTCCAGCTGTCACTGGTCGTTTTGTGACACTTGTCACGCTCTTAGCGCCATCTGGCCACATCTTCTGTAGTAGTTCGTTCTCACTAGAAATACATTCAAATACAAAACATGTATTATACATACATAAAGGTGATAAAATCATTTAATTTCATTAGCTTGTTTAGGAGACAGATAAAATTGCTCATTTTAACCAACCCAGTTGTCATCATGGATTTTAGAACTAATCTCATCCGATAATAATCATAATTAATTTGTACATGCACTTGACACACCTATTTGTTTTAAAATGCCTCATAAAACTGTTCAGTTTCATCACAACTTTCTAAACATCTTGTCTTAGTAAAATGTCTTCAAGAAGTGATACATGAAATTCTCTAGAATGATTGACTGTCTGATGAATTAAATTCAGAGCACATCATGCAATTAACCTGTTGAAGAGAAGTCGTTTGAAATCCTGGAATAGTGTGTCGCGGTTCTTGTCGATGAATCCCTCAACATTGTACCTCACTTCACCGGCATAATGTAAGATGCGGAAATCTCGACCAAATTCCAAAGTCTTGTCAGAGGGCGCCAGCTGCAATAAAGAAATTTTATCCGTCATTTCTTAAGTCATTCATCATTCCGGTTAACAGTTAAAACAAAACATATACATTATGCATATTGTTCGATTTCAGAGATTATACAAAATGTGCACACAGTTTACAGCAGGTAATGAAAAATTTTGCAGCTTGAAAGTACTTGAACAAATTTGTGAACATAGACGGAAAATAAATTTAATTACACAGTTCATAAAGTGTTAAAACTGAGTGAAATGTACAAAGGATTAACATTTGAAAACCAACTTTTGCTAAATATTTTCAAACTCATCTGACCTCTAAGGTACAAATACTTAAGGTTTCTGAATGCCTGCTGGACATATTACCCTTAGGCCACCAGCAGCAATTCTTACTCCAGTAAACTATGGTTTCTACGAGAGGTTGGAACGTCGGCATACCTTCCTGCTGGTGAAGTGCTTATTTCCAGTCAGTCGAGAGCTCAAGGCATCAAGGAATATGGCATCCGTTACTTTTCCAACATTCAAGCACGCTTCATCGAGCATGGCAAGAATTCCCTGATGGGGCAACTCCACGAGGTCACAGATGATTTGGTTGTTGAAGTAATCAATCTGGAAATCAGTTCAATTGAAACTTTTTATCTGCTCTAAATATTAAATGAGATATCATGTGATGAGCTGCTCTGACGAAAACAGAAAAAATGCAGAAATAAAACAACCATGTTTAATTTGGAAACATTACTAAGCAAATCAAAACTGATAGAATTCAGTCAGTGACTAAAGCTATGTTGAAACTGTCATCTGCATAATCTAATCAATGTTTTAATTAATTAGCATATAAAACTTTATTGCAATTGACTGATGATGATGATGTTAAGTCATAAAGAGTTCAAATTAATTCAATAAGCTAATGATTGACCAACTGATTAAACACTGGTGTATGTTTTGGAAAAATTGAGTAATAGAGAGTGAGTTAGCAAACAAGCATATGATACAGTCTGACAGTCTCAATTTGATCTAACCTGTAAATTTCTATGGGCCATTATTCTAGTGAACAGGGAGAACATCCATGGTTAAACCCACATTCCCAAACCATTGGACAGAAAATGGTCCAAAGACCAAAATATGAATCACATCTAGAGTCCAACAAATGCATTGTTTCTCTGATTTTCAATAGACATCGACTAAATTAAATGCTTGAAAACCAATCCCTCTGTTAACTGCCATAGTCAATCACAAGCCAAGCCAATGCCATAGCCAATCACAAAGTCCTTTCACGAGAGGAACTCACGTGCATCCACGTGATGCCCTCCTCAGCATATTCTTCTTGTTGCTGCTTCAGGACGAGTTTGATGAACAGCTGCTGCAACTTCTCATTACAGTAGTTGATACAGAACTGCTCAAAGCTGCAAAAAGCAAGTGTCAGCTCAGGTCAAGTGAGGTCAAAGGAAGTAAGGTCACGTCACACTTATGCATGCAAAGTAAAGTATGATCAAGCATAAAAAGGTCAAGTTGGGTCCAATTTGGTCATTTCAGATAAACTTATGCCAGGTCAGGTAAAGTAAGGTCATGACAGTCCAAATAAGACATAATTTATTATGATCACAGACATACAAAAGTGAGGCAAAGGATTAGGTCAGATTTGGTCAATTCAGGTCAGGGAAATTTAGGCCAAAGGTCAGGTTCAGTTAGATTAGGTATGTATAAACATAGGGCACTTATTCAGCAAAAGTAAGAATTATTAATTTGTGTGACGTCATGCCCAATATGCGTAGGCAAGGTATGGAAAGATAAATTGAAACGAAGTTAGTTGGAAAAAAAACAGTCAATATGTTTTAAATTTGAGAAGAAATATTTTGGACCTGTTCTGATCGAAGATTTCAAAGCCATAGATGTCTAGGACCCCAATTGTTGTACCGCGTCGGAATTTTTCTTTGATTGCGATCGCATCGTTAATACACGATACGATCCATGTAAAAATACGCTCGTATATTGCCTGAACACAGCAACAATATGATCACGTAACTTGCAGGGAGTATCATAAACATCATCATATTTTAGTTGTTATCATCACCATAATCACATCATATTTATCATCACCACCACCATCCTCATCATCACTATAATAAAATACAGCAAACACTTCTTTCACAGATTACAACACCTAACACTTTCAATATCAGCTAAATCTGGATGAGTTAATTAGCCAACAGAAACCAAAAGATGAAGCAAATAAATAAGCAAGCTGATCCAGATATCAAAAGTTCCAAAGAACCAGTAACAAGAAGCCCACAATAAAGTAAGTAAAACGGACCTTTGCAAAGGCATCTCTTCCATAGTGGGCCTGCTCAATGGTGTGGCCTTTCTCCATGACTTCTCCCCTTGCAGCAACAACCCTTGAACAGAGGGTCTTCTCTGCTTCCTGGGGGTCGCAAGACAGAAGACTTGAGACCTGACAGAGAAGGTCCTTGTTGGCAACCTCAGCTGCATCTGAATCACCAACGAAATCCACGTTGCCCTGGTTTAACATTAATTCAATATTACACAAATATATTAGTTCAGCCAATGCATATACAATAACATATCACAAAGAGTAATATAAGGTGAAAGAAACTAAGAGAACACATTTGATGTCAAGCATTGTAATCTAAAATTAAATAAAGGGTCAGTTCAGATGAATTTTTTAATGTTCCTAAATTATGTCAAAAGTTATTGATTTCTTTACTGGCCCTGAATCAGCAATCAATATCTGCTGTCTCGTAGAATGATTGACTGATGTAACAACTTATTGTATAATTATTTATTAATAAATTTAGTAACGTTTTTAATGGACTGTTTTTGACAGGTTGACTGGCTAAGGTTAATACTGAAAATTATGTTCAAAATTAGCAATTTCTTGTTGTGGTTCTGAATGTGCAACCCATTATTCGTTGACTGACGGATTTACTAACTTATTAAATAATTAATTAATAAATAAATTATTTTGTCCAAGGCCTGAGGTCATGACAACATCTCACTTACCAGATGAAGAATTGCTGCCAGAGTTCGAAACAAGGTGTCACTATAGGCATCACAGCCAATAGCCTTGAAGGCATGCTCAACTGCCCTGTAGTTGGATCGATCATTGATGGAACTCACCTGGGAAAAAACAGTACCCAGTAGTCTAGATTTCTAGCTGGCACCATTAGCTGATGAAGCCAGTCACCTAATCTTATCACCTAATCTTATAAAATCTAATCAAAACATTGAAACTTCTACAGCTACATTCTCATAACGCACAATTGATTAATTGATTTTCACTCCTAATCAAAGTGACATTCCATTGAACATCCATGAGGACCCTGAGACCAGAAGAGAGGGAAAAGGAAACAAGGCAAGGAAAGTCACTCTAGATAACAATCATAACATAGCCTTAGACATGGTAAAGTCCTGCTACATTGACAGTACAGCAGTAAGTAAGTGAAAAAGATGAGTTATTTGTAAATTTAAAAGATAACATAACATAACAAAATACACATGTTGTTCGTATAGTGCGTTTTCCCCAGCCAAGAGATCCTTACACATAGTTGACTGTTTGTTACTTGTGCTAAGGTATTGTGGAATGACACGAGACTTTGCTTCTCACCTTGGTGCTTCCACTCTGATTTAGGTAGTGGTACACTTCCGGATTTCTGGTCAGACCATAATCTGCTAGATGAGCATCCGAACAACCACTTAAAAGCTGCACAACAATTATCATCAATTAATAACTAATTATCAAAGTCATTGGAATTCAAATAAATATGAACTGACTCACAGATGGATGGAGAAGGAAACGAAGAAGACTAAGAAAGAACTGGAAGAACACGGCCTCAAAGGATCTCAGCGATGGAAGAAGAGGACGAGACCAGCAAAGCTGCCAAGGACAGAGTGTGTTGCCTAATGTGGTGACAGCACGAGGATGGACTAAGGTCTAAGGTAATCATGAATATTAGGGTATATAGCAGGTATTAATAGGGTATAAAAAGTTTCTTGATGAAATTCCAACAATTAAAAATAATGAATAATGAATATGAATAGGCCATTATAAACATAAATATTGTATAATTACAACAATGGAGATAATTTATATGCACCCTCTGCTGCCCAAAACTGATGATGATGACAATGATTATGAAGATTATAATAATGAATATAGACCAAAATTACAAATACTGTGATGGAGCACAAATAAATAAAAATACATTCATGGTAATAATGAATACAAGTTAAAGTAAAAAAAATGGATTTTCAGGACCCTCTTTGATTGACTTTGGTAATCTGGTAGAAGGCACAATCACTTTTTGAGTTATGTCATGCAAGCGTGATATGTGTGCAAAATATCAGCTCTGTAGGTCGACGGGAACATACCGAAAAAAGAGCTGAAAGAACTCCGACAAACCAATGTCCCATTCATGACAAACTTTACGCAAGCCAAGTTAAATAAAAGAGGGCAAAAATAAAAAGAATTAGGTACATCATTCATAATGACTTGAATTGCACTATAAATGAAACTGGTCTAGATCTTACTTACTCTTTTTAGAATTCAATTTCAATCCTTACATCCGCATATTTAGAGAATTGAAGTGCAAAACACCTGCCTGATAGAAGGAGTGAAAGTTCCTTTCCCCTTTCTGCTGGTGCACGACTCTCGACTAATTAATAAAATACCAAAAAATACAATAAATAAATAAAATAAATCCAATTTAATAAAAAATAAAATAAAATTTTTAAAATATAAAAAATACAATAAATGGCAAATAACTGATAATCTAATCTAATCCAAATTCTATATAATACATACAGTTAATATAATGCATGCATCATCGATACATGGTCATGCGGCGCTTTAGAAATCGTCCGTTTAATAATAATAAGGAGTGGCTAACATAGTGGGGCAGTCTTTACTGGAAGAAAAGATAATCACTGTCATCTTAAACAGTTTGGCGTTTAAATCTGTTTGGAACTTTAGGTCTCCTTCTAGCCTGTGGGTGATTGTTGTTATCTCACAAAGACTGCTGTCTCTTGGTTATAATTGAATTTCAACAACATATTATTAATAGAAGCAATTAACTGAGCATAATCTGAAGAGTTTGTGTGATTCACTGTAAGACCCATAATTCAACTAGGTCAATACATCCTATATTGCCTGCTTGACCTTGAACTGGTGAATACAGTCCTCTGCCACTTGGATCCTTCCACCTGTGAATTCTTTCGTCTGTCACCCACCTGTCCATCCTTCTTATCTATCTCTCCACCCTTCTTGTAATTTGTATTTGTAACCTGTTATTTAACTGGGCATCACTGTGTACAGGGTATGGATCTTAAGATGACTGATTTTTGCCTATAATATATGTGGCTACTGTATATAATAAATTTTTTTAACATAAAGTCTTGCCTTGTTTTGTGCAGAGGGCAACTGTCTTAGTCGTGGGGGGGGGGGCGAATGTCCGAAGGTGGTGAATGTCCGGAGGACGAATGTCCTATACTCGGCTACCATACCATAAAATTCGACTCCTCTTTTCAATTTGAATGAATAAATGATTAATATCATAATTATTATTAAGTTTAAATGTTTAAACACATTTGTTAATCTGCCTCTAAACATAAACATGAAAGACAAAGCTAAACCACCTGTTTAAACACCTTTCTAGAAATTCCTCAGAAGAGTATTTGAGCAAGCGTTTAAATAAGTGTAAGTGTTTGAGGTGTTTACATCCATCTGCAGCAACTTCAACTCCTCCTCTTGAGGTCAGGATTATTATTTAACAACAGCGACACAAACAGAAAAGATTCTAACCTCCCACTGCAACTCATTTACCGACTTCAAAAGGATGGATGGTAGAGTGGCCATGATGGATTGTCAGTCTTCGCATCCATGAACCAACTCAGCCCACTCTGGTTTATCCCAGTTTACCTACCAGCACCCATATGGATTTAGAAATGCAAGTGCCTAACAATTGCAAGATGTACCTTTTCGAGGAGGTAATTGTTGACATGGCCTCCAACTGGGTCCCCTTTGAAGTCAAAGTGGATGTCCATGTATTTGCCAAAGCGACTTGAATTGTCATTTCGATTCGTCTTTGAATTGCCAAACGCTTCAAGGACAGCATTGGACTGCAGCAGAATGTTCTTTACTCTGATTAATCCAGGCACAAAATGAACTGAACAATGGCTAAATATATCAGGCCTAAAAAAACTGAAGTTTACCTATATGTAAGCTTAATTAACTGAAATTATAGCTATATGTAGGGCTTAATTAACTGAAGTTTTAGCTATATATGTAAGGCTTAATGAACTGAAGTATAGTTATATGTAAGGCTTAATGAACTGAAGTATGGTTATATGCAAGGCCTAATGAACTGAAGTTTGGCTATAGCATAAATGTGTATGGCTTAATAAAATAAAGTATCTGATATTATCCTGAAATAGTTTGCAGATATTTTAACAGATCATATGAGATATGACAATAGATTTTCCCTATTTCAGGATACTTTATACTAGGAGTCATGTCTACCTCTCCACCTCTTGATTTCCACCAGTCACTTGAGCGATGTACTTCATAATAATTTTGGATGCCTCTGTCTTTCCCGATCCACTCTCACCTGGATGCAAACAATGAATGATGAATGATTTAATATTAAATCAATAGAATCACTGGTAAATTTTCAGTCATCCATACCAGCTAATTAGCTGACCAACTAACCTGCTGATGACTGTTAGAGACGGGCAGATCTTCAGATCTTCAGATGGACCAATTTATTCCATTTTTATTTTTTATTTATTTATGGACCAATTTATTCCATTTTTATTTTTTATTTATTTATGGACCAATTTATTCCATTTTTATTTATGTATCAAATCTGTAAAGCATGCAGGGTCATACAAAAATGTGAATCTGAAGTGCGGATAGTCGTTTGCCAGGTGAAAATGCATTTTCCAAGGAGAATAAGCGAGTTCAGAGCAACTTTTTGAGGGAAGGATTTGGAAATGAGATACTAGGAGAGAGTGGCAGTCAATTCCATTCCCAGGAAGCGGAGACATGGAGTGAACAAGAGCCATAGCTAGTCCGCATCTGACTCATCTGCACTTAATGCCCCAGGCACTGAGGAGGGTTGTAGTAATGAGCTAGTAGCGATTGAAGGTAGAGAGGTGTGCTCGTGCTGATGACTTTGTAGGTCAAACAGGCCAATCTAATTATTATTCTGAATTCAACAGGAAGCCAAAGGCGCTGATGATAGAGTAGGAGAGGGGAGCTTGTTCATAGTGGAACTAAGGTGTAAGCTAAGGTGTTTTGGATGCAGTGCAGGATGCTCCGTTTAAGTTCAGACAGACCAACAAAAAACTGATTTGCATAATCAAGGCAGAAAAGACAAAGAAAGAGGCTACGGTCTGCAATATATTCTGAGTCAGGGTCGACCGAATGTGATGCGTTGGATGCATTGCTCTGATGTGATAGAAAAAATATGTATAATTCTGGAAGGGTGAAAGGAAGGATGGACGGAATGAAGGACGGATGTTTCGATAGACTGACGGATTGACAGATGGATGATTTGACGGATAGGTGGACTGATAGGTTAATCAACAATCAGATGAATGAATGAATGGATGAGTGAATGATGAATGGACAGCTAAATGGATGAATACCTGAGATTACAATGCATGAATCCTTTGCCTGTCGCTTCATAGACCTATACGCTGCCTCCGCCAAAGCAAAGATGTGAGCCGGTCTCTCGTAGATTTCACGACCAATGTACATTTCAACAAACTCCTTATCGTAAATGTTCATAGAACGATAAGGATTTACCGATACGACGACCTCCCCTATGTACGTGTAGACTTTACCTTTCGTAAACCTAGTGTTAAAAACAAGTAAACAAGTAAATTCGGCCGACACACTAAACATTTTATGTGACACATTTAAGCAATTCACATCACATGTTGGTGCAAAGTGTAATGAAATCTAACTACGTGTGCAGTTTAACGTGTTTCCAATTAAGTCATCTGTACTGTAATGTGTGAAAAAGCGGTGTAATATTAGGTTATGTAACATTTGTACAGTATCTATAAATAGTAACTATCTTAATCAGAAGGATGCAGTGTAGGCTACTATACGTCTAATGTAAGCTTCTGTTTCATGTGTACATTTAAAGTAATTTAAATGTGTTGACAACGGCTTTCATCCCATATATCCAACAGTTGGGGTAACAAGAGATTTTCTTAGACGGGCAACTTTGCTGAACTAAAGAACAGATGGAGTGGATACTTTATTAGCCGGAATAACTTAATATGCCACTGGCATCCCGGAGGTGGTATGCCTGCCAGGGTTGAAGGACCACAATTAGTTGCCCTTTAATGCCACTGTTTCATAACATAGATAATTAGCACCATCCTCTTCCTTTACCCAGGCATGGGACTTGCACTACCAACATGTGAGTAGTGGAAGAGTTGCCAAGGACCTCTGTTTAATAATACCCTACCATACAAGCATCCAATTAGGGCCCAGTTAACACACGGCCAGTTTATGTTACTGCATCGTCTTAGGACCTCTGCCCTGTACCATTGGTTTTTACCTTGGCTATAATTGGACTGAAGAGGGGGTGTTATCAACGCGCAAACACCGTTATCCTGCTGCCCCATTGGTCCCTCTTATTCTCTACACAGACTTTATAAACTGAGACGGAGGGAGGTACATAGCATCTGGATACGGCCTTTTCTGCTGCTGCAAGACGAACAGAATTCTACCAATTACTGCATAGTGGTATCTGTGCCTTACAACCGAAGGCTCGCAGGTTTGAACCCACCTACACTCACTGCTTAGCGACCTCAGACAAGTTGCTCACCCATAATTGTCTGTGAGGAAGACAAAGGGAAACCACCTCACTCAAATCATCCACCCCCACCCCCCTCCCCCCCGGTGGCATAAAGCCAGTGGACCTGTCTTTGGGCAGAGAACTCATCATCACTAGTCAAATATGTGAAACCAGTAATTAGTAAATTTTTTCAAAATGAAATATGACCGAATGTGCATCAGTTTCACATTTCTGTGATCTGAAAAGTTGTTCACATACAATTTTTTTTTTTAATAATGATAATAGGAATAAAATCAATTAACGGAATATGAATAATCTAATGCACGTGACTGTATATGTACAACTGGGGAAAACATGTAGGGCTATAATGCTCATAAATTTACAAATGTGTTTAGACGATGGCTATATATAGACTGTGCGGGGAATCTTATCATCAGCCAAATAACCACACATGCTTCTGTCTTATCAGTCTCTCTTATCACCAATAATTATCTCTATTTCTCTCTCTCTCTCTCCTTGCACTCTTTTACTCCGTCTCTGTCTATCTGTCCGTCTCTCTCTCTTTCTGTATGCGTCTGTCTCTGTTGAAAAGGCACAGTCCAAATACTCCCACAAATTAGCCCTCAGTGCATAAGGAGCCGAACTGTACACCCATCTGTGCATATGTGTAGGTATTTGCGTTTGAAACATTGGGATTTTTATATAGCTCAACTTTAAATCACCTAATGCAGACACAACACAGAGAAAATCTAACAATGTATTTTGATCAGTCTATCTCCAGCTGAAGAGGTGATACGTATCTTCAGAGGTTCCTACAAAATGTAGACCTTCTCCAACATGTGAAGCAAATGCTCCATCCACGAAATAAGTGGAAAATTTCATTGAGAGAATCCTCTTAATAAGCAGGGAAGGTGTGAATTTTAAAGAAGAGAGGAGGAGGGATGGAAAAGCTGATCCAAAGACTTAAAAGCCCCTGCATATGTATATATATATTTTTGAACATGTGTATATATAATTTTGCATATGTATATATATCTTTGCATATGTGTATATATATATTTATTGCAATTATTAACTTTCATTGCAAAAGGCATCAACCAATGGCGGAACAAAACCAAGCCGTAATCTGGTCAATATCCATAAACATAACCATCATTTTTTATTAATCCTTTCAGACAAGCAACAGACTATTACAGAGTTCAATTTTGAAAAGTAGAATGATACGGAATAATAGAGAAAATATAATACCCCTAAGGGACCGTATGTCCCGCTGGCAGGGTAACCCTTTCATATTTTAAGTTTACAGCAGCTGGTTATGATGACATACAGTGATACAGGAGAACGAAGTAGCCAAATGCTTAATTAGTTAATTAGTGAATTGACAGTCGTATAGAATAAACGTAAAACATAAACACAATGGTCAGGTAAATATGCAAGTAAATATGCAAAACAATAGGAAACTCAGATGACATTTCAAAGAAAATTCTTAAGTAAATAACGGGTTTAATAATGAACGGTAAATATGAAATAGGAAACAGCAAAACAAAACAAAACACGGTAGATATAATTCACAGCGTTCATTAGCAAACGCATGGACAACAATAAAACTAAGAATCTTATCAACCTTGTACGAAATTAATTAAGTTGTAGCAGAAGATGAAGTCTTAATTTTTGCTGAAATAGACATAAATGTGGCGAAAGACGCATATTGCCAGGTAGCCTTAGCTATTCCATACTTAATGACCAGCACATTTAATTGAGAACTCACGCATATTGATTCTTGAATGAACAGATCTATAATTGTCAGAAGAGCTAAGGCTGTATTGTTGTACCCACTTGAGATACAGAAATGAAATAGTTGTTAAATACTGGCAGTTTATCACTGGCGATTTCTTGAATATTTGTACATGAACTCGCCTATTTGAAATGAGTTGATTTGATGGATATTTAGTATGTGCAAGTGTTTATAGCCGTGGACGGGTAACGAGTTCGGTCGGCAACTAGTCGAATGGCTCTGTTCTGTAGGATTAAAAGTCCCTTTAGCCTTGAGTGATAGTTAGAAGCCCATATTAAGTTACAGTACGATACATAGGGATGGATCATGGTAAAATATAAAGTAGTATGAACATTAATAGGTAAGAGATACAATACCCTTGAGAATATTCCTATGTTTTTAGCAACTTTTGTAGATATACTTTGAATATGTGTGTTTCATGGAAGAAATTGGTCACTATGAATGCCAAGGAACTTGGTTGATACTACTCTAGGTATGAGGACACCATTTAGGTTGAGTACACCAGTTGCTAGAGGGGGTCGTTTACGGTGTATACAGCAGTATATCAAATATCAGCCCTCTATTACATTACAATCAACACTTCACCGATCAGCCACATAGTCGATCACTTTGGAATCCAGCTAGAACAGTATCCAGATGACACTGAGCTTCACGTTGCTGTCACCAAAGGATAATTCTGGAAAAGCAATGCTTGAAGAGAGGCTCTTTTTGGTGCATGAATAGGTCTGCTTCAACAGTCTTGCCATAAAACCGAACAAGTCTGAAGCAATCACTTTTGGCTCACTCCAACCACTGACCTCTCTCACTTCTCATTCCAGTATTGATCCTGTTGTTGTTCCACTCTCAAAAAACTTGGTTGACTCTGAGCATTAGTCTCACATCTCATTAAAAATTCATAGTTTTACAAATTACAATATGCACCTTAAAATACCCTCGTATATGAGGATTTAGTGTCTAATTTCGAGGTTATTATAATCAATCCTGGAGACTATGTCCCAGCCTGGGCTGGGAGATTTTGTTCTGGAGAGGGAAATTACGTCCAGAAGATTATGTCTAGGAAGATTATATACGTCTATCACTTCTTCCATGCCAATAGGTTTTTTGTCCTCCTCTTGAAGAGGTAAAGAGGTGTTTGGCAGCACATAAGTTTATATTTTACACAAAACCACTTTCTAATAGGGCATAACCGGAAATCGCCTCGGCCGAATATTGAACTATTCGGAAGTATTCGCCTTGGCAAATATTACACCTGCAAATAGCTAAAAATAACTTTTTTCGATAAAATAACTTTTTTTTATGAAATAATATTTTTTTCATCAAACAAATTTAGGACTTACGGACTTACAAGTTATTGATTAATTAAACTAGAACTTAACATTCCATTGCATTTTCTTTAAGATAACGTTAATTTATATAGTTTAGTTTCTTTTGGTTGCATTCCCAGGTGGCAACCAAATCACTAATTTTCTTTCTTGAATTGGCTCCACCGACTTTCCGGTAAACATTAGAGAGTAAAGACGTCATTGATAACTTCATATTTCAGATTTTATGACAAGGTTTTACATTTTTTTTCACAGATAAAGTGACTAAATAATAAATATATTGTTATATAGCAAATAGTTCGTCCAAATACTCGGATTCGGTACTCGGTGGAAATTGTCTACTCGGTTATGCCCTACTTTCTAACCTCAAACATACCATCAAAGATATTTAAAACCTCAGTATTCTCGACAAAACACCTATTGGCCATTCGTGACAAGTAGTTGGAGACACGCCGCCATACAGTTCTTTAGCGAGTGTGTGATCATGAATACCTGCAACATAATGACTCATTCGACTGCCAAGTGTCATAAGTTTTGTCATGCTGGGGATCACCATGACTGAAAACCTCAGCTTTGAACTCCATATAAACAGAATATGTTGTCACGAAAGACAATCAAGGTATGCCATTCGCATAATGGTGGCGTATGACGTTTGACAACATGATCAATGCAGCCACGGAATGGTGGGGGTACATGGGGCACTCTCGAAGCATTCAGTGATGAACCATTGATTGTCAACAATATCAACAGGAAGATGAACCTGCATTCATACAGACATCTGATCCGGTTGGCCGATGCAGGTCTATTTAAGCTGCACTGGAGAGCCACGGTGACGGTGTGTCAAACCGATGTCTACCTCCAGGGACATCCAGATAGCAGGGTCCGGAGGCAAATGCCTCCAATTTTAGGTAGGGAGGGACATTTTTGCATCTTAGGGGGGATATCTTGCCTCTCTGCCACGTGGGACCGGGGGTTTGCCTCCATCACTCACAGGGATTGACGCCCTTGTAATAAAAATGACCTCTCACTCCATTACGCCCACGACCGCATGATATTCACAGGCAATTTCACACGGAAATCCTTTTTGCTTAGATTGCTGCACCTTCACATTTATCGGATATGCAATTGGTTAAATAAAGAACAGACACACTTATTTCTTTGCTCATTATTGTATAGTAGAGCTGTACGATACCGATCCGTCTGTTTGTCATCGGGTCGATTATTAGAACAATCGACAATATCAGTGACAATAATCGGCGCCAATGTTAAAAAGGTTTCTAGTTTAGATGCTCAACAATCGCCAGATAAACCTAAGAATACAATGCACTGCTTCGTCTTGCTATAGGAGCATCCCACTACGGCCAGAGAAAATGTCTCAATAAATTTAATTGCTTTTTGAACAATAATCGTTGAAAACAGAAAAATATAAAATTTAGAAATAATTGTTTTTGGCTTTTCAATAATCGACTCTACTTAGTATGGTCATAATCAGCAAAAGCGATATCGGTACAACTCTAATAGGAGTCACTGGTGCAGCCCAGCTGGTTGGATTAGCTATCACTGACCTCACGCAGCAGCCCAGCCGTTTGGTGGCGGTTTGTGGTGTTTAAGTGGGGTGATGGTGATTTCTCCCACCCAAACTGAGCTCGTGGTACAGGAACAATGAGCAGAATGCGTTGAATAGTCTCAATACATAGCAAGAAAGCTTATTGTCCCTCCAACGTTTTTAGGAAACTGAGGGATCACCAACCTTGAGTACAAATAATTTAAAAGCACCTTAGGAATATACAGGGTGCACTCTTAAATGTCAAGTTATTATGTCACTACATGATACGACGTTATTACATGAACATTATCTAAAAGTCTAATAATGCTTCCTCTGCACCTATAATGTATGTGGTTAATGCTACACACAAAAAATGGGCGGCCACTGGTAAAAAGTGCTGCCTCTTAGTTTTTCAGCCTTGGCATAGTCATGTATGAGAGTATAGTCAGGCCCCTCTCTCTCCCTCCATTTTTCACACTGATTGTGTTTACTGGAGAAATTGTTTGAAGAACTCAAATCTCAAAATAATAATCGCGATGACGGGGAACACTTTGAACCCCATCCCATCATCCGGCTCAAAAATCCAACTGCACAGTTTTGCAATTATGTCTACATGTGCCAGATAAATTATCTGAGATAATTGTTATGTTACTGCCTACATAATTACCTGTTATAATTATTGTGACTAAAGCTGGGTACAAGCAATTGTACTGCTACACATAAATGTAGTAATGACAATAATTTGACACTGTACAGCAAAACATATGAGTCCAATCAAACACTTGGTTACATCACAAAAACCTCTGCCCATTCGGCCCTTTTTTGCCATCCGTCTCTTCTACCACAGGCCCTGGAACTGACCAAATCAGGCAATAATTTTATTGTCTATCCTCAATGAAACAGTGGGGCTCCTCAAACAAGGGGCGTTTCTCCAGACGGGCCGTCTGCATCCCAGCGGAGAAGTCTGTTGACTAAACAAGCAGCTAGTGAGTCAACGCATAGACGACTGCGTGGGCGTGCAATGGCCCGAGCCAGCACCGAATCCATGGACCCGCTTCCCCACTGCTCCGAGCATTGTCGGAGTATAATCGGATAATACTTCAGTCAAATCATCTTAAATGTGTTACAAGAACAAAGTCCTGCAAGCACCGGATTTATTTGCAAAGCATCAAAAGGCAGCTTGAGGCCCAATGTCCCTGGCACTATTACTCTATAAAACTAAGTGCATAAAAGTAATAAATTATATGATAGAAAATGAATAAAAATCCCTATAAAAAACAAACAGACCAAGACTGCCAGATGGTAAGTCATCTGATGGATGGATAAACAGAATGACAGCATCAATTCCTCCCATGCACTTTAGCTTAAACTATATTTCTACAAACAACTGAAACGGACATGGATATCAGTAAGTAAGCTATCACAACAGCATAGGATGAGAGGAAACAATATTTTAACCTCTCGCCAGCAGTTGAGTATACACCACAAGAACCTGTGGTTAGCGAGGCCACTGTAGTCGACAAGTTTCACTAAGGATGCACATGAGGGGACTAAATCTAAAATATCTGAGTTTGTAGGTGATACACCAGTGGTTGCTCAGGAAGACATAGCCACACACTACGAGATGAACTCAGACGGATAGACAGACATAGGCCCCCCCCCCGGACAAAAGCCCACTCCAGGCTCCAAACGACCTAATTGAACTGCCTAACTATTAAAAATCTATAATGTATAATATTATGATTATAACATATAAAATATAATGAGAATAAATTATCCATACATTATAACAAAATAAGAAAAACCAATAAAAGTTGACTAGAAGTCAATATTGTGGCCAAGCACACTGGACTTCTTCCATTTCTCAGAAATGGGCACAACTGAACAAACGTTAATGTAGCCGTTGGGAGATGGCCTAGAGCATCCTGGAAAATCACAGCATTCATGACTGAGCCCTCATCCTCCTGCAGACCTCATATAATCACCCACAGTGAAGATGATAATGGCCCACCAAGCTTGCAAATCCATTTTTACCAGTATTTCCTGTTAGAGTTGTGTCGGGGATGTTCTACAATGCCGGAAGATACATTGTCTGAATCTTTCAGAATCTTATAGGTTGAATGCAAGGGCTTTTCACAGTTCACACTGATCCCTTGACATAAAATATTGCATCAAAATAGTCAACAAGATCAATTAGATGTTTTAGTGATCTAAAAGTTAACACTCAGATGTAAGCTCTGCTTTGGTCCAACCTAAGTCATTGAGAACGATTAAGTATCCATTGAACAGCTTTGACAAATCCATATCTGAAGGGTTCTGGTAGTGTTTCCCTCTGCTGTTTGGGGATCAATGACACTCTACCCCAATTCTCAATAATTTATTAAGCCTAAGGGATTTGTTCATAGTGGGGTTATGTCCTACACAGAATCTGGGGCATTTCTGACCAGAGGGCCTATGTCCTATGCTCCTAAGAAGACTATTCAGACAGCCATGACTGTTCACATGATCAAAGGTCAGGTAGATGCCTTAAATTGGATAAGTGCCCACCTATGTGCATGAGAAAAGAGACAGGAGTCTTTGTATGAAATGGGTGGTAAAATGCCAACAGTTTATAAGGTAGAAATTGGGATTTGCAAGTGGGGCTGTTCCAAATAGGTGATTTTCCCTTCGAATACAAATAATTGGACCAACTATTTGGCCGAATACGAATAGTGTACAAATAGGTCTACCGACAAATTTCTAAATTTAAAATGTGAGCAAAAATTTCAGTTCAGTAAATTTAATACACAAACTAAAAGTAAACAGTTAATTATATGTATATAATTGTTGCATCGTTCTGCTAGTGTAAACTACGAATGGGACTGCGATACTGTGGTCCAGGTAGTAGAGAGTTACTTCAATCCACTCGACATAAATGCTGCCGCTTGTGCAGAAACATATGTCATGTGACCATGTGACCGTATTCGGTCCGACTGCTACTATTCGGCCGAATACCTATTTGGCTCACTATTCAGCTCCGAACCGAATATTCGGTACAGTCCTACTTACAAGTGACAATTATGCATCATGCTTCAATTTTGCTTCAGCACATTGCCTTCAAGGCAATGTGCTGAAGCAGCAAACAGGACAAACAAACACTTATCGGTATAATGAAGAGGACGATAATCAACAAAGACACATACAACGCTGACCGAGTTTGTACAAATCACTGATGGAATAATTAAAAATCAGGCATTGCAGCTAACATGAATAAGACAAATGGAGAAAAAAACAAGAGATCCATTGAGAAATCCACAGACACTCTGCACTGGCTTGGCCAATACACTTGCTTCTAGACAACTTTAATTCATTGACTTAGTTTTATTACAAAGTGATTTGCTGTTATAAGGATTTGAGCAATGAAGAAAGCTTGAAAATGAGTGGGCAAACAGCTTTAGAGAAGAAAAACATGGGAGACCTATAATACAAACTTTTAAGAATATCACTTAATGCCAAGACAAATTCTTCAGTGTTAGAGGCACATACTTAAGAAATGTTTTACTGCTAACACATTAAAGTACCTGCTGTCCTACTCCCATTTGTTCCATGTACATAAGCAGTACCTTTGGAGCCATTTCCAAGCACAGTCGAAGCCAATGTGATATACGCCCATTTATGAGTCACATGGAGGCTGCCTTCTCAAGGCCATTGATTAATTGCAGAGGTTCCAAATGTTTAATAATGCCACAGACGCCTTAGCCTCAGTCAACATATCCGCATCAGCATAAATTTCATGTATGTACAATATAAACACGCACAACATATTATATATATATATATATATATAGAGTTCACACACTAATTTCTGCATATAGATCTGTATATACACACACACACACATGTATATATATATATATATATATATATATATATATATATATATATATATATATATATATATGCTCGTCAAACAGGAACAAAGGCACATCTGCCTTCATCTCCATATATTTATATAAACAAATTTATAATAATTATACATTCTGATACTTGAGAACCAGAGAGTGTGTATACATTAACTAACTTCAAACTTACATGTTTAAGCAGCTATGAGTCAGTAACACTGTATCCTGTTACAGTTGTTGGAATCAATTCACACAACAGGGCATTCCAGAACCAAACCTGCCATTCATCAATAAATCATGCAATCATTCATTCATCTATCACTCTATCCCACCAAATTACTCATTCCCCCACCAATCCATCCATCCAAAGTCCTATCCCTCCATCCATTCATTCATCAATCCATCCATTCAGTCATTATCTGACTGACTACTGACTACCTAGTCAATCTGTGTCCGCCAAAACTATGTGAGTAATGCAAAGAATTCTTGGAAAGAAACAGGAGAGCCACTCCCTAAAACTTAGTGAATTTTTAGTTTCCAGGCAAATGTTTGCAGCACAAGAAGCCTTGGTGCAGATTGTAAGTAATAGACAGCCTCAGAGCTTCAGTAGGACTCTTAACTCGTGCCCCATAACAACAATTTGTTTATCAAAATTTTAGTTTTCCAGAGAGGGTAATTATTAGTCCTTAAAAGACCAGACATGGTAGTTGTTTGGAAAAATTTAACAATTACAGCAGACAGTAAGACAGTCATTAAACCCCAACAACAGCAGTCACATATTATGAAGACTTGTTAATGATGAATTACTCAGAATAAGAAACAGCATCGCAACATTCAGCATACAACTAGATACACAGACACATACAGAGAGACAGATAGACAGACAGACAGCCAGACATACACACAAAATAATAGGAAGATAGGCATACAAACAGATACACAGATAGATACACATATTCAAAGACAGATAGATAGACACAGACAGAACAACACAGAAAAGGAGAAACAAGTCCATCACAGCATCCACAAACATACGAACACATACACACAGATAGAACGAAAGACACATTTAGAGAGACTGGGAGAGCCAAACATGCGAACAGACGGATAAATAAATACAACATTAAGTAATTGTAAATTTATATAGCACCACTTCAGGAGAAACTCATCACTGTAAAAAGTAGCAATTTAGGAACAAATAGTAAAATAAAAATTTAAGAACAAATGAGAAATAAAATGGATGAACGACAGGTGAATGCCTAAGTGAGTGAATTAGCTAATGATATGCCTGGTCAATATATACCTTGCTCACGTGTGCTCATTCATATGGTTGATGATGGATCAATAATCAAAACAATCACTGGCTCATTCAGCCAAACTTCTATTAATCACCTAGAGGTCATTTTCCATTAAATTTCCAAGATGCAGCCACAGGCGCCCACACATAGGAAAAAGATGCGGAATTCATCCTACACGAATAAATTAAGCACACGTGTATTTTGAAAACTTATCATGTGCCCCATTTCAAGCTTCGCCCCTTCTGTACAATTCCTGTGGGCGACCATGGAGTGCGACGGAGGCATCCCACTGAACCTTCATCCGACAACATTGACATACACCTTAATTCAATAACCACCATTGTCCACCATACCACGTAGGAGACCCATCCCGCGTTCTAGCCCTATCCCACACCCATTCATAATAGGACACAACCGTGAAAATGGTACACAACTATACATCATGACTTTGAACCATACACGGGGCTTTCTCAACACACATACGGTGCCGAAGGTTCGGCTCATTATCTAAATCCATCATTTAAAGTACAATCGTGGTTTAGCAAGAAGCGACGAAATATCGAAGCGATTACCTGAGATGGAGATTTTCCATAAACGACTCTAAGTCCAACCGGGGTAGGAGGACAAAATCTCCCACCCCAAACTCCGGTCCCTCGTCCATATTTATCCTCAAGAAACGCACACGCACTTCGGATCACCACGACAGAAACGGCGCCAGGATCCTAAAGAGCTATATATTAAAAGATTATAGATGCGTAGAAGGCTTTGAATTCTTAAAATATTGCTGCCATCTATCGGCGTTTACGCCGCCCGACGAACAGCAGACAAACTAAATTCGTTTCATTGCGTCGTCAATCAGCGAATAAAACAACTAAATTTAATCCGAAACCGAGACGTTATACCTCTGAAACGAGGTCAGTACGACTCTGAACGTGTATTTTATTGTCAGCCCTCTGAATTTGGGTTCCTTTTAAAATGCAGACGACCACCTGTGCAGCTCGGCTTGTGTTCCTTTAATAAACTGGATCTTTAAGAGATTTTAAAATTCAACAGTGGCTTCATGAGGCAAATAAAGAATACTTATATCAACAACAAAATTATCACTAATCAGACACCCTAAGCGACCAGTCATAGCAGTCCTTTCAAGGGATGTGGTCTCGAGACAATATATATACTTTTAGTATTTTGAATATGTGTATCTATTATTTTTATTTATTTTTTTTAATTTTCTGAATCAAGGTGCTATTGGCCGCTCAAAGCATCATGAGGGAGGGCTCACTCGAATAGTTGGCCCAACGTAATTTGTTTCAGTTGACCCAATGCAGTTGGCAAAACGGGTTTTGCTGCAGGCCCAACAGGATTTATAGTTGGCCCAACGGGAATTGTCTTAGTTGGCCCAACGTAGTTTGCAGTTGGCCCAATGGGTTTTGCTGTTGGCCCATCGGGATTTATAGTTGGCCCAACGGGAAGTATCGAAATTGGCCCATCGGGATTTATAGTTGGCCCAACGGGAAGTATCGAAATTGGCCCAACGTAGTTGGCCCAACAGTTTTGGCAATTGGCCCAACAGGTTTTGCTGTTGGCCCAACGGGATATGGCGAAATTGGCCCAACATAGTTGGCCAAACAGGTTTGGCTGTTGGCCCAACAGGAATTATAGTTGGCCCAACAGGTTTGGCAGTTGGCCAAAAGAATTTGTCAGTTGGCCCAATATTTGGCGGGAATTGGCTGACTGGGCCAATAATTGGCGCGAAGTTGATTGGCCCAGAGTCGAAAAGTTGGCTGGCTCGGGCCAATCTGTATAAATAGCGAAGTCCAAATCAACAGTCAGAGTCAGACCGGAGCAGTCAGCAGAGGTAACCGTCGCAGAGAGTCATCGAAAGAGTCAGTCAGGAACAGTCAGAGCAGTCCAGAGTCAGTAAGGAGCAGATGCTACAGAAGAGTGCAGTTCAGCTGAAGGAGCAGATGCTACAGAAGAGTGCAGTTCAGCTGAAGGAGCAGAGAGTCATTGAGAGTGCAGTTCAGCCGAAGGAGAAGGGGTATCGTTGCCGTTACTCTGCCTGCCTCTCCCGTCACAGAAGTTCGTCTGTCGTGGTCGTCGTTGCCAGCGACTGGGCGTCGTTGGCCGCTGCTCTGCCTGCCTCTCCCGTCACAGAAGTTCGTCTGTCGTCGTCGTCTCCACACCAGGGGTGTTGGCCGCCGCCCTCGTCTGTCGTTGGGCCTTCGTCGTGTCGTCAGTGGACTGCGTGTCGCTGGCGTGGTCTTAGTCGTCGTCATCGCCACACTATGGGTGTTGGCCGCCGCCCTCGTCTGTCGTTGGGCCTTCGTCGCCAGTGGACTGCGTGTCGCTGGCGTGGTCTTAGTCGTCAGTTGACTGCGTGGCGCTGACGTGGTCTTAGTCGTCGTTGGTCGCCTACGACTGTGAGTCGTTGGCCGCAGTCATCGTCGTCGCCTCAGCGCATCGTGGAACATTCCAGAATAAAGGACTGGGACGGTAGCCGTGTTGTGATCGTCTGACGCTGAACTCGAACTCCAGTTATAATTACTGATGGGTAGTCGGTTGTTTGATTTGCAATAAAGAAACAGTTAAACGGAAGAAGTCTACTGTCATACTCCGATAGCCGGACCCGTTCGCCAAAACTAGGTGTTGTCGTCATCCTGGTCGTTGTTTGAGGACACCTAGCTCAGTGCCAATACCCTAATAGTGAGAAGGACGTCCCTAGGCAGTCGATATAGGGGGTGTTCTGTCACAATATATATGTTACTGTGGGCATAAAAATCCATTCGCAACTGAACCGGCCATTTCAAACTTTGCTTTCTCAAATTTCAAGGGTTTCAAACAATCTAATAATTATGTGGTCGGCCACGTGTAGTCACTATTAACCTACAATTCAGAGTACAAGTAGGCCTACATCATTCAAACGGAACGTTAATCTACTTCTACAGATGTCTTAAAGTATTTACCTAACGTATACTATAAGTAATTTATAGTGTGATAATCTCAGGCTGAAGCCAATAGTGTTACCCGCAAAAGTTCAGACAGGCCGGTAAAACTGTTCCTGGACTATTCTTCAGCAATTAAATTGATGTTTTAAGCGTGGTATTCCGTTTTAGCGTCTAAATAAATTGAATTGTCTATTAAAAAACAGAGTATCGGTCTTGGTCTCGGACATCCCGTCCTTGAGGTTTTGGTCTCGTACCCAACACTGGTCCTTTCCGACCTCGGTTTATCTGTCCTCGGTAAGTTCGTGGTCATGAAAAACAGCAGCAACAGTAATAGGTAGGTAGTTGCAGTTTAACAACACTGTGTGATAACAAAGATCATGAGCGTCGCCCTCCTCCTTTATCCAGGCTTGGGACTGGCACTGTCAGAGTACTACCAGTGGCGGAGTTCAACAGTAATACTGTATCTGGAATGCCTTATCAAGACTAGTCTCAAGTAAACCATGGGAGGCTTATACAATTATATACAGGACTAAAGTTCTGTTTGCACCCTTACAGCGTCAGTTCCAAGGACACACTCTTGGTCAGAAAATTCTGAGCGAATTCATCTCACCCTCTCTAACCCTGCATTTTGACACTACAAACGACCTTCATTGAAAACTCTGCAAATTTTCGGTTGTTCCCTTTCTGTCTCTCAGCCTTAACATCTGCATCAGGATCCTTATTGACCCTCGGGTTTGCAAAGGGTAAATATTATAAGTCGAGCACATTTAGCGTCCTGAACTGCTTGATTCTCTGGTTCACCAAATGTATGCAAAAGTTAGTGTTATGGATGGGATTGTCCATAATAGACGTCAACAAAATATAATGAGTGTCACCATAATGTAGATAAGGGAAGAGATATTGCCACATGTTCACATTAACTTCCATTATGTAATGGACTTCAAAACAACATTGAGCATAATCCCTTTCTTGTCTTCCTTCCGAGCAGCCATGGTTATCCCTTCATTCCAAGCAGCTTTTAAACTTGTCCCACATACATGTACTGCAAATCGCCTAATATCATAGATATGTATTGTCAAACAAAGTAATTTCTTTGTGCATTTTCCACAAGTTTTGTTTTACTTTGTCTGCATGGTATCTAAAAATGTGTGGTCCTCTAAATCAATAATTAAGTAACATTTAAGACAAAGCACATTTTAATATGTATTTTCCTGAATTCTCAAAACTGAACAACAGTTTCTCAGGTTCTCATTCTTGCATCGTTCAACAAAAGCAACCTCTCTTAGACAGATTCCGTACGCGACACGCTCGACTTGGAGTGTGAGGCAGAGCGCTTCCTCTCGGCCTTGCGTTCCTTGGCTTCCTTCAGCCTCTGGGCAAGCAGCTTCTGGTATTCGGCAGCCGACTCTCGCTTCCTCACAGTCCTCATCTTCTTCAGAGCCAGACGGTGGCGCTTCCTCTGAAGCACAACTGGGGTCACAAGTCGCTGGATTTTTGGTGCCTTAGTTTGGGCCTTCTTGCCTGTCAAACACAAAATTGCATCCAGTCAGCGCTGCGCTTAACGTGCCATAATTTATTTACAATTTATGCAGTATGCAAATAGTCAACAACTCAGATATAGATTCTTTTTAAACATCATACAAAAATACAGAGTTCACAATCTTAAATTTGCTTGTTAAAGTCAATCCATAAGCAGGTAATGCTCATGTTATTGGAAGAATCACAACAGTCAGGCTAGTGTACATATAACTCAGGACATCCAAACATCTTTTCAGAGTTCCATATCTTTGTTAAAGTAAGAAGGCCCCACTGGTATGAAAAAGTGCCAAAATATAAATAAAACCAGAGCAGAAGCAATTAAAGAAGCAGAATAATCAAGCAGTTCAGAACATGTCAGAAACCCCTCAATAAGCAAAGATTCTGGGGAAATAAATGTTTTTATATAAATTTGACACAGTGCAACTGAACACTAACACAAAACCCATGGGATGAAACAATAAAAATTGAAAGGATTCAAAACAAATGTCGTAGAGCTGTACTGATATCGAATTGCACACACAAACAGGCTGATTAATCAACCAATCTGCAGATTGTTCTAAATCAATACTCAGTGCCAAGATTTGAAAATTCTGTTTTGGTAGCTTGACCCTTGCCATAAGATTTAACAATACCATGTAATGGCTTGTCCACCGAGCAACACTCAGCAGTGGCCAGCGAAATTGCTTATATATATATATTCGTTTCTTGTACAATAATCATTAAAGAGAAAACCAATCAAATATATCAAATTAGAAAATAATTGGTTTCATAATCAGAAATTTCAAATAGTTAGCTATAGATCGAATGGGCATAATCACAGCTCACAAAATTAACAAATTTGTCAATGTAGCAATTGTCCAACCAGAATTGCATAGAAAAGAAAGTAGCAAATTAAATGAAAAATATTTTCATTGAACTAATTTAATTGCTCAAGTAGTCAGCAAAATTAATCTTGGATTGATTCACCTAGGAATGTTGCAAGGAATCAGCTAGAAAATAGTTTAAACCTAACCATTCACAGCTGTTTGAGACATGCAAATTTGAAGTAATCTCCCCAAAAACTTTTGCCAATCCAATCCCATCTTACCTTCCTTTACTGGCAGAGGACGTCTGACAACGTACTGGCGCACATCATCCTGCTTCTGCAGATTGAAGAGCTTTCGGATGTTGCTGGCTTTCTTAGGTCCGAGACGACGGGGCACAGTGGTATCTGTCAGTCCTGGGATTTCCTGTTCTCCTACAAATTAAAAACACAATCTGTAAATTTTAGTTCAATTAGCGCTCACTTGTATGCAAGTTGATCTCGATGGGTAGTAGGACTAGCAAAGAGATTCATTGTAAGTTTCAGGATATCCAATTCATGTTTATAATACCAAAGCAAAAAGTAGTAAACATAAATCTATAAGAAAGGATGGAATACATAAGGAAACCATTGCCCTTGATAACAGACAGCAAAAACAAAGAGTGAACAGACAATCACAGCTGCAGAGCTTCAAAAGTTTAATAATGCATCTTAGAAACAAGCATCCATCAGTGCAACTGGCATAATTAATTAGGTATGGAAAGTACCATGTTTAATACATTATCCATCTTTTCAGGTTTTGGCCAGCTGCAGATCCCTCTGCTTCATAGCAAGTCAAATATCCGTTTCTCACACATAATTTTCAAAGCATCAAATTCCAACATATTGCTTTGGGACAGGCAACAATTACCATGGATAAATCCTATTGATACTTGATAAATAAATCATGGCTATCAATAGACACCATATAGTCTTCAAGTCACATCTATACATGACATTATAGTCATTTAAAGCTTCTGCAGTTACCTTTTTTCAGGATGACAAGGTTGAGGACGCTGAGATTAGCATCAACAATGCAGCCACGGACAGACTTGCGACGTCTTTCTCCGTCACGCCGCATACGGTAGCACGAGTGACCATCAGACAGCAGCAGGCGAACACGTCCAGTTGTCATGACTCCCTGCTTCATTGGGAATCCCTGCTTGTCGTTACCTCCAGAGATGCGCACAATGTAACCCTACACAAGACAATATAAAAACACATATTAGCATTCTTGTTGTCTTATCTACACAAAACTCAGTCACCCTTTAACAACCAGCCAGCTTGATTTCCTATACATTTCAGTATGCGCTGGTCGTTAAGAGTGTCAAAGACAACCCACGACAACTCCTGTTCCATTATGTGTTAATCGGATAAGCAAAAAGACATTGCATATGAAAACTAAAACACGAAAAATTGTAAGCTCAAAGTGACTTTTAGTGACCTCTGTGGTCAAGCAGATTCCTCCTTTTCTCATCGATGCTAAACAAATGAGCACTAGCAATTGTCCCAGGTTGCCCTCTGCCTCTTTATAGCGTTACCTAGTTACTCTTCCTCGAGTGCACAACTGATAGATCCCGTTTGCTGACGCAGTAGTCTGGTGTTCCCACAGTATGTTTTTGCTGGTGGTTCAACAAAGTACATACTTACTTAATGCACATAATCTTAATCAAACTAGCATGCATAACTCTGAAACATGTAAATGTAAGTTGCTTTAATCTGCATGGTACCAAAAGCACCAAATTAGGCTTCTGCAGAATTGACATAACTAATAATAATATCTCGGACGCATATGATTCGAAGACAAATCAAGCAGATTATTTATTTGTCGGGAAGCCATGACAAATCATGCCTGAGAAAAAATGATGTGAACCCTAGTAATAAACTAAAAGGAGCTTTTTAATATTTTCTTACCTTCCATTCATCTCCAAGGCTTTCAGCAGAGACTTCGGCAGCCATACGTTTGTCGTAAAAGGCGCGAAGCTTGCGTTCATCATCAACTTCAATGAGCTTCTGGCAGCCCGTCGCCGGGAAGGAAATATTCAACTACAAATATAAGAAATTATAAGCAAGTGCAATGAATTGTTCAACAACTGAATGGGCATACTATGATTATTAAGGGGTTTCTAAAGCTAGGGGTGCCATGTTCAAATACTGTTCCTGTGTATTGCTTGACGACGCTAGCTTAAGATTTCAAGCTCTCAAATAGCCACTAGTGGTATGCAAAATGTGCTCTCTAACAAATGGAAGTGCGTGCGCATCTGTGTGCTGAATACCTGTACACAGACTGAGAATCACTAGAACCGGTAAATAGCTCACTTTGATGCAATGTACTAGTTTTAGAAATCCCTTAATAATCATAGTATGCTCTACCAATTCAGGTTAATTTAGTGCACAAATACAGAGATCATATCAAAGACACAGGCTAAATAACAGTGTCAGCTTCGGGAGTGGCTTGATGCACTTACAGATGCTTAGCATATACACATCATGGTCCCTCAAACTAAAACTATCTGTTTCCTAGAGTTAAAATCCCTGAAGCAAGTATGCAGCAAGTAACAGCAGACTTTTAAGAAGTAGACTACAAAAATAGGACTCTGAAATGATAAATGACCTGTGTGTTCCTAGCCTTCGATTGTCAATGGCTTAAAGTAAGGGTACAGATTTTTGTCGTCATAGCTTTAATGAGCAAGCGAAAATAGATGTTTAATTTCACAGGCTGCTTCGTAAGATTGCGCAACTTTAAACCATTTTAGTGTTCTTCCATGTCGCTGTTAACATTTCTATGCGGTAACCATGTTTTGATTCATATTAATAAAAATCCATCGAGAACATTATTATCACGTAGAAGGCGTACGACACACGCGTGTGAAAAATCCGGTCAAACCTCGCATTTAGCTGCGCCATCGATTTGCCATATTAACATTGGATTCAAATGAAATAATTCGGGACATCATTGATGGGCAGAAATCTGCAGCATTTTTTTGTTAACAGGTTAAAATGGTCGTTGTTTTCCTACCTTCATATTGCCGCACTAACTCTACGCCACACATTCACGCAAAAAGACGGAACCAACTTCCGATTAAAGGAAAGAACCATCACCAAGTTCACAGTAAGAACTACCGGTGCGCCTAAATTATGATGCGCATCATTAAACATCAAAATTCAAATTTGTCTCTTACAGACCGGAGCATATTATTTAAACAGCAGAGAACAATTTTCTGTAATTCTCAGAACTATCCAGTTAATTTAGGATCGTGGCTGCAATCGCAAAAACAGAGTGCTGTTATCACTCACCAAGCACATGGCGATTGGCCGATTGCGCATTCACAATTAAATTATCGCCGTCACATAACATGAATTTCGATTCATTGAATTGTCCCAAAAATCCGGTGGCCAGAAGACCAGTGCTGGAAAGAGAGAGTGACTAAGATGTGCATCGTGCTACAGTGAGTTGTGCTCAGAATAAGATAAATTGAGTGGATGATGGCTAAGTGGAACAGGAAGAGGTTTCTTGAATAGGTAAGGAATTTGAACTAAGATGTGAAGACTGATGGTCGAGAGCTTGAAGTTTATGTTTGTGGCATCCATTATGAACGCTAAATTTGAGCCCATGCATCAGAGCTTCACGCCGGCCACGCCGCGCCGCCAACGCCGACATTTCGTAGGCGCCGCCGCCGATTTCTCGCCGGGCGACAATTTGTCGGCGCGCAGCCGAGCCCACGTTGATGTGTTCACACACACACACACACACACACACACACACACACACACACACACACACACACACACACACACACACACACACACACACACACACACACACACATCATGCACTATAGGCCTATTCAATCCTCAACCCTACCTTGACTGAAAACCAATAGTATATCAGACTCGTGCCTACAACATAGGTGAACTGAAAAAACATCTCGATTTGGGTTTGGGTCTAGACAGACCCAAACCAGACACGCGGTGAAAAACAAGGATAAGTCGTAGCCCCACACGCGCTGGAGTATTTAGCATCAAGAAACCACCCGGACTCTCAAAAACAGACGGGAAACGACCCGACTTACGTTGAATACATGGCAGCGAGGATGTAGCTTCGTATGGGATGCTATTGCTATCGTCATCGACGCCCCCAGCCAACATGCCCAAGTGCTACCAATCTGGGTCCCACGTGGGCAACTTGGTGGGGCCCACATGGGCGGCCCATCTGGGGTCGAAGTCAATTTGGCCGCGGGCTCCACTGAGGTCCCAAGTGGGCAGCCCATAAAAGAGCCTACGTGGGCTCAAGATGGGCCCCACGTTGGAAGCCAAAATGGCTTCCAACATGGCTAATAGGACAGCCTACTTGGGCTTAAGATGGGCCCCACGTGGGAAGCCCATATGGGCCTCCAATATGGGCCCCACGTGGGCAGCCCATCTGGGCTCGATGTCATTTTGGTCGCGGGCTCCACTTAGGTCGCAAGTGGGGCGCCCACAAATGAGTCTACGTAGGCTCAGAATGGGCCCCATGTGAGAAGCCCATATGGGCTTCCAATGTGAGCACCACGCGGGCGACCCATCTGGGTTCGATGTCAATTTGGTCGCGGGCTCCACATAGGTCTCAAATGGGCATCCTACAAAAAAACCCACATGTGCACAAGATGGGCCCCACGTGGGAAGCCCATATGGGCTTCCAATATTGGCTCCATGTTGGCAGCCCATCTGGCCTCGATGTCAATTTGGCCACGGGTTCTACCTTGACCCAAAGTTTGCAGCCCACAAATAAGCCCGTGTGGGCTCTAGATGGGCTCCATGCGTAGAACTTTTATGGGCTTCCAATATGGGCCCAAAGTGGGAAGCCCATCTGGGTAAATGTCAATTTGGCAAAAACTCCACCTTAGTCCCAAGTCCGCAGCCCACAAATAAGCCTACACGGAAGGCAGCCTACAAAAGTCATCCCAAGTAGGCTGCCAATTTGACCAACCAAAAGCCATCGGTATGAATAACCCATATTGTATAACTGAAAATTTCAAACATAATTCACACTACTCAAGTTTTATTAACTCAAGCATGAGGCTTATTAAAATTATTAAGTTCAGCTGAAATAAAACTTATGACTAAAAGCAAAAATGCAGTTGCTGTTTCGGACATGAAGACCAGATTGTATATTTTTAACCATTATAATAAAATAAATCAGAACCGAACAATTAGAAACGCATTCTCAGTTCCAGAAGTGTCCACAGATATAAAAAAAATAAAGAAACTGAAATCTTAAGAGACTAAAATGAAGACATCCTATAAAGTGCCAAATGAAGCTCTCAAAAAGCAATTATGTAAAAATCTGTCAATGACAAATTCAAAATGAATGAAATGTCAATTTACAGAGCAAAATACGGCATAAGGCCTTATTGTAAACGATTAGCATAAGTTACCATGGCTTCTTCAGAAGTTTTCCTGGACACACATATTTGAGAAGTAGATTAGAGGTTTTCCAGAATGGATGACAGGAATTACCTCTGAGTAAAGTATTGATGCAGATTATATAGCCTACTAAGGAAAATGTGGAACAACAGGTGGAAGGGTTAATAATTGACTAAATCCAGGAATAGATTAATTACATTTTAAATTCTAGCATGAAGTCAGAGAAGAAATTGGAGCAGTATTAGCACATATATTCAATTAATCTGGAGAGGTGTCGCGGGAATGGAGAGATACTGTCATAGTTTCATTGTTTCATTGTTCAAAGAGGTAAACAGAGGTGCACCATGTCAGTTTGACCAGTATTGTGTGTAAGGTCATGGAGAAAATTGTTGAGGATAATATAGTAGAGCATTTGAATGAGCATAATATTATTATGGGCCGTGAACACGGATCTACACAGACTGTGCTATAGAGATAAGATGAAAAGATGTGGACTAACAGCGTTGGAGGTTGAGAGGTGCCGAGGATACTAGATTTCCACCAAGCAAGGCAACCCGGGGGCATATGTATAAATTATTGGGCACCTAGGATAGATAATTAGATAAATTGATTATTTAAGAAAACGAAAGGAAAAATATAGGCAGAAATTCTTCAGTACAAGAGTTGTCGACTTGTGGAATGGTTTGGATGATAATGGTGTCTCGATGAACATTATCATAGCCTATAAGAGGAACAAACCTGGGGCTGTTAAGCATGTTCCAGGTCAATTTGCAGTGGTTCTAAAACAGAGCAGCTGTCTACTGAACCCCTTGTTATGTTATGTTATTCTCCAGAGAATGTAAATTGTATGGTTTGGCATGTCTAGCAGTTTTACAGATAAAAGTCTCCCATTCCATTGGTGATTAGACTTCAAAATGTCGATCCATTTACGTTCCATGATGCTTTACATGTGCTACAGCAATATCTTCTAACCAGGATGCATCCAATTTTATTTGGAAATGCTTTCACATTCTTCTATGTAAATTTATTTTTGTGATCCATTCTCTTTAATTTGCAAATATTGTGTGTCCATGGTCTACGTGACCTTTTTTGTTTCGTTTCTGTTACTATATACTCGGTTGGTGAGAATATGTCTTGCTGTATGTATTATTTGCTTCTTCGATAACCTCAGAGCTATGTTCGACACCTGTTGCTCTCTGACAATGGGCTGAAGGGGACCATTGCCCTCGATGACTGACCCAACTGGGACATTCTCCACATTGATTGCTTCAGTTGCAGTTTTTGCCTAATGAATTCCGCTTCTTCGTCCATCGGCTTCTACTTCGGTGACCATATACCTTTGCCTTCATGATTCTCTTGATACCACTGTCCTCAATAGCCCGCTCCACGAGACCATACCACCTCAATCTGCATGTCATAGCAAAACAATCCTTAATTATCTTTAGGAACTATTGAATGGCACAGATAAAGCAGATGTGCAAGCTTGGCACGATTAATTGGTATGGATGGAATACTGATATTTTTTTAGTCATTCTGTCGGTCTAAATTCGGGTAGCCAGTGGTTTGCAACCACTGTTCCATGAGTCAGTGTGTACTCCATCCCATGTTTAGAGTATTGTAAACGATTAACATAAGTTACCATGGCTTCTTCAGAAGTTTTCCTGGACATCGTTTAGCTCATCGTTACCCATCCACTGGAACCCATGAGTTGGTAGATTCTTACACATTGCCCATCCGTACAGTCTGTTCGCGTCTAAATAGGTTAGGAACGATGAAGGTTTGCTGCTGTCAAACATAGACATGTACTTATTGTTTTTGCCTGTCCATAACGGTGTGAAATGGTGCTAACACCTCCCCTTATCCCATGCTTAACCATTAGTATCATATCACAGTCGCTCAACAACTCCAACTTTACTTCTGTCAACTTCAATGCGGCGTCCTAAGCAAGACCTCGCGAAGTATAATACCAGGCGGGATCTAGGCCATAGTTCTCACTGCATACATCTCTACAATTCTCAAATACATCAGCAAGCAGGAGAACATCAGATACATTATATAAATCGTGGTATTCTCTCAACGTCTTGAATCCGAATTCTTTCCATACCATTTGTGCATGGTTGTAGTCTTCGTCACTAATACCTGAGTCATTAAGTATTGAGTAGAATGCTGACTTTGGTGGTAGTTCTGTTTTGTTCAGTCGCTCGACGGAATCATCATAATCGTAAGGTTATGATCCTTTTCTAAGCAAGAGATCGAGCTGATTACCAGAATAGTGTTTGCTTACATTATTACACGGATCTTTGCTCAGGTTCTTCGATAAAGCGTCGAGACTCGATGCCATAAATCTAAAACTATCGATGAAACGTATTTCTTGCTTAACTAATATTTCCTTATTTTTTTCATTCGTAAATTTATCGACTACGACTTCTCTGCTAAACGAGATATACTTTTCTTCGTTGCTAGGAATGCAGCTAATCTTTTCGTTATCATCACCTCGCAATTTCTTTACGAATAGATGACTGTCGTATCCGGATAGATTATGGAACAATACTGGGAAAAACTTGGGAACTATATAATTTAGATTACAATTCTTATGAGCGGCGCCTCTATATTTTCCAGTTAAATGGCAATGCTCTCTAACTCGATCTTTACCCAGTTCGCCTTCGCATATGCGACAAACGATAGCGGAATCGAATAGCGCCTGTTCTTTGTTGCCGAATATCATTCTCTTTGGAAATTTAAATCGATCATAAATATCTTTTATATTATCTATAAGAGTGTTTACAAATATCTGAGCTACATCATCGTCTTCGCTCTTTGCTGTGAAGTTATGGGAGTTTGTGAATATAGATCATCGTCAAAACATTTTATATAATAGCAGAAAGAACTTGGAACGTCTTTTTGATATCTGTTGGTGTAAGACATGCTGGGATCTGGTTGACAAGTGTCTACAGGTTTAATGAAAGATTCGAAATCGGCGTACACGACAAAGGGAACTCTCATCTTTCTATTATAATTTTTCAAATTCAACATAGTTCCTGGTTCTGGAGGTTTTATCTTTTCAGCGGTGTGTTGGGAACAATGACTTGGTGTTTTTTTGATGACTCTAGCTCTCTATATCCTATCAAACACCGCTTACAATAGTGCATCGAAGTGTGTGATTTTGCGTTATGAACCGCCATCAGTCTGTTGAAGTTCTTTATCCAACAATAATGCTTCTTTTGTTCGTCAGAAATGAGTAATAGGTCTACACTTATATCGCTCTCGTGCTTCGATAAATATAGTGGGAATAGATAAACATCTTTCTTAAGACCAAAAACATTAATTTCTCTCAAACTTACTTATCACACTAGCATCAGCTGCGACTGAGAATTCAATGCTGGACCAATCAAGTTCCTCAGACTGCTTGATTAATTCTTTCGTAATTCTTTCAGGATGTTCCTCAACGGGGTTTAAAGCTCTCGTTACACACCACATGAAACATTCTTCGTCTTCGTTCTTCATATTAACAATTGTCTTTTTACTCGCTAGAAATTTCGGTAGTGGATTGTAAGAACTACCCTTCACCGGTTTATAAACGACCGTGTTGATTTCTAATTTTTGAACCGCTCTAAGTCTGCAGTTACTACCACGCATCTGGAAGGCAGCCTTTGATTCTAACATTTTATCTTTCGCGTTGTTATACATTTCGCTCGTGTCGATGGAGTCTAAAATCACCTCAGTTTTTGAAACGAACGGAAAATCCTCGGTATCTACTTGCCCGGATTTCATATCAATACGCTCCATTGTGCAGGTTGGGACAAAGTTGACCTTAGTCTGTCGATTTCTAGACAAAAGGTCTTCCAGTTGTGGTTGAGCTGCTTTGAGAAAAGATGTTTGCGCCTTCGACCGTGTATTGTTTCGTGAAGCCCTTGATATTTATTCGTCTCTTTTATTTCGCATGTTCTCATAAGAATTTTACTGAATATAGAATTCACTTTGGCTTTCAGTGCTTCTATTTTCTCATTCACCTTTCTCTTTGGTTCTTCAGGTATGTACCCTTCAATCCACTTTGCGAACGTATTAATCCCGGATTTTGAATTATCAAGGACTTTTCGTATCGCTGAAGCCGGTACGGGAGCGAGTGTTGGGATTCCAATCTCGGGAATGGGTGCGTCCAGCAAACTAGCATTGGATGAGATTGGTGCAAAATGTGAGGGGATGAGTGTTTGAGACACATTAGCTTCAATTTCAGCAATCAAATCCGCTTTACGCAGTATCGTATAACCAACCATACCTTTTTGTTTCGCAATTTTTCTTAGTTCGATCACAGTCTGCTTCGAGTATTCCATTTTATATTGGAGTGGCATTCCTTTAAGTCGAAGTGAGAAAATATTTTCATCTATTTTATATATGAGATAATTTTTTTTGGTTTGTTGAACAATGACTCATCATCGAAACTGATGACTCATCATCGAAACTATTGGAAATTCCCGTGACTTTTGACCAGGGGCTTTGTGCATAAATTGTGGCTCATTATCGAAACTATTGTAAATTTCCTGGCGTTTTGCTTAGTCTGTTGGTCGATGTTTGACCTACGTTTTAGAATTGTGTAGGAATTGGTTATTTTTAACCTGGTCAAATGTTAAAAATACGTTTTGTAACGTATTAGGTGAGTCTAAGTTATGGTCAATTGTCCCAGATAGCACGTTGTATACCTACTATCAGCTAACAGGTCCATTAGTAAGTTCGGTCACTGACCAATGGATAATTTATACCGTGGTATGTGCACAGTTTTCACAAAAGTCGGTGTTGTTGCTCTCCGGAAATACTATGGTCACAGGTCACTTAACCTTGGCCCACAATAGTCTGGTTTTCTTCATACGCAGTTTACAGCTACATTTGGTAGGATTCTGCAGAGGACTATACTTAAAATTATTTAATTAGCGACTGCTGCACCTGGAGGGCGGACAAATAATTATCCACTCTGCCTTGGGTGGCATTAAGAAATTGCAATTGCATTGCTGCCCAACCATCGACATCGACTCCTCAATAGTCCTACATAGGAAATCTGCCATAGCCGCCAGTGTTAGGGCAATCACCAAACGTTTTACTGATTATCCTACGACAACACTAATTTCGCTTGCGTGCTACTACATCACCGTCTTAGCCGTGTAATTGACTGCCTGGATTACTTCAATTAGGCCTATTCGCAACTCATTTGGCGGATGACAAACAGTTACAAGTTTATGGAAATGTGTAAGTGTATACCAATATATCTACATTACGTTAATAAATGTTCTGTATTAATAATTGTGCATTCCTAGGCCTAATGTAATATTAAGTCTAGATTCAAATGACATTTAACATGCATCATACGCTCGATAGTGTTGCTCTAATTACTTAGCTGTCAATTAATCGAGTGTTTTGGGATTCAAGTCAGCGGGGGCCATCCACCCTCGTATGCTGAGGCTAAGATAATGAAGTCGGTAACACTTCATACTTCAATCTCATTTGAGGAACTGTTCGCTTGCTTCTCTTCTTTAATCTTTATATATAGCTTGCGTAGAGAAAACAACCTTGTGAGATACCTGCATTATAAAATGCGCTTTATTCATCGCTCTCGCTCATTGGCCTACATACATTGGTTATTGGAATTTGTTAATCAGCTGTTTGTAAGCCCTTAATCTCGAAAAGTGACATGTCAAATATAGTAACAGATTGAGTTACGCATCATGATGGTCGATCAATAAATGGATTCGCTATCATCTAATCGATACGATAACTTCTTAATTGCAGTTCTTTAATTACTTTATTATAGATTATTTGTGGTGGGGAGAGGACTGGACAGTGGACACTCGCTATCCAATGCTGAGGTAAAGAAACAGACGTAGTTAGCCTAATGCTTCATATTCATGGCTGCATCATTGATTGCTTAAGGGAATCCCCTTTTTCATCTCCTTCTTCTACCTCTTCTTTCTAATGTTCTTTCTCCTTCAATGTCGTGCTGTTGTTGCCGCTGCTCGTTCCGATGTACCGTAAGTTGTTATAAGTTGATCCGACTACTACTTCTGCTGCTACAACGACTATTACTATTGTGATTGGGTTGCTTAGGTAGAACGATAAGCAAATAATAATTAAGAATGATGGAAAAGGTTTCCTGTGGAAGTCATTAGGGTTTTTGACTAACAAATCTGGAGAGATGGTGAATTCTGGCCACGTATTACTGCTCGGTGTGCTTTGATAAGGGAAATAAAATTACCACTTGTAGCTTTTTTGTTCGTAACCGTCAGTTCACAGTCGCCGAGAAAAATTATTTCTCTTTAATACAAATTTGAAATCCGACAGCAGAAAAAAAATAATATAGAACATGCATATCATTATAGTGTGAGTTACCTTGCCGAATAACTTTTGAAGCAGGTATAGTTACAGAACACTGCGCCGATCACGCCGCCGACCAAAAATGACCGACGCGCCGCCGTCGAAACTTTTAGGTCGGCGCAGAGCTCTACCATGCATTGAATTTGGACAAATGCACGGTTGTTCACTGAATGTATCATATTATTTATTTTATCCATGCATCGATGATCATACCGAGCGTTTTCGGTTGCTGGCCTTGCGACCTGGAATGGGCTCTCTGTCGCCCTTAGCCTAGTGCCCACTGCCCAGGGACGCTAATTAAGCCGTGTTTTATACCAACCTTAATACGGTGCCATTTAGCTGGGGTTGGGTCGGAGCGCTTCTGAGTAGATAGCTCTAAGGGGTGTTATATAAATCCTCCAAATAAACACATTAATAAATAAAAAAACAATGTTCTAAGAGAGTTCCACCAAAGATGGTATAGTTGTAGACTAAGATGTGACACTTCCTATTTCCGGTATGTATATCTAACTTGGAATCGATTGTCGTTGCTAAGATACCACTGAGCCAGACACGTCACGTAGCGACTGTCCTGGTGTTTTCATGATTTGACCACCACACAAACCAAATACACAGCGAGACAGGAAGTGGTATATCTTAGTCTACGACTCTACCATCTTTGGTTCCACTATAGCTTGGCATAGCGCAACTCTTCATCTAATTTTTAAACTTAGAAATTTAGTAACTTATGCGAAATTCTACTAGTAAGTTTATATTTTATTATGCAAGTTAATTATTTCAACTCGCTGTTAGTGTTTTAATTGTTCAAGAGAAACTACAGCGCTAGAAAAACGTATGACAACTGGGGCACATGTCAGATGTCACCACCGACGTAGAAATTATACAATATATTAATATATATCGATGGCTTTCACGTGATTGGTTCGACCAATGAAATTAAATAATTCTGTTCTGGACCAGATGCCACGAAAATCGAAAACTTTATCGTAAAAATTGTGTTAAACTTAACATCGTAAAATGTCTCACAAACAGATTTACTATTCCGATAAATATACAGACGATGAATACGAATACCGGTATACAGGAGAATTATTGTTACCTTGATTAGACATGTGTTTGGTTGTAAGGTGACTCGGATGCACTAAGTTTCATGCATGTATGCTCCGTAACTAAATTAAGAGTGAATTGAAGTGTACTAAAATATTGGTTTGTTGTCCCAAATAATTCGCCAACTGTAGCCCATCGTGTCAGCAAATTATTGTCAACGTTTTTTCATCGACGTATAATGTTAAATATATATATGATATTATATTATATATATATATATATATATATATATATATATATATATATATATATATATATATATAACATGGAAACGTGATTAGCACTTTGACTGCTGACACAATTATTAGCCAGGCGAGGCAAGTATAGGCCTAGGTATAAGCCTAAAGAAATTTTGTATTTCATGTTGCTCTGCATTCTTTTGGTTGAAGAACAAAAACACCTGTTCCTTTTGTGCTTTTGTGTAATTGGCATACTGTAGGGGCCCTAGAATAATTGATTATGAGTGTGAAACTGTGTGAAGCATCGTTCTGGTTAGAGAGTAGGATCTACAGGGGCAAGTGCCACGAAAAATACATATTTTGTTGTGTCTTCCAGGTTTAGTATAATCATCACCCTTCTTGCAAGGTCCTGCTTTGGTTGCAGTTGCTAGGATAACATTCGATCTGTGTAAAGAGCAAAACAAATCTCCTAATGAGCAGTAAACAGTTCAAGAAAAGACTAAGCCACAGCCTTAGCAAACTGTTGTGAGCATAACTTGGCATGTCACACAATCGCTACATCTAACAACCATTTCTACAGGTGCCATATAAAACAAATTCTGCTGACCCATTCCAAATATCCTTTCAAGTGCCTATTATTTTGTTTTCAAATATTCCATGTTTTATTTATTATTTTTGCCGCATGTAAGAAGTGTGCCTTACAGCGTGCAGCAAGACAAAAAACTAAGATGTCTGACGTCAACAAAGACACATCATTCATTCCATTTGTAGTCACTGGACAGTACCAAGTAAAGTCTAAAATAATCTTACATGCATTCAATAGGTAGCAGTACATGTCCATTATCACTTATACGCGTGAGAAAATATTGCGGACATGCTGAATAACCTCTGAGCGACAGTTATTTATGGAATGTGTATACATGTTCCTAGTGTCTGAGCAAACCAAATTTGGGACGTGTATACACGTCCCTAGTGGTTAACATGTTAAGATCGTGAAGATAAATGGGGTTAACCCAAATCATCGAACCCCGAAAACTTTGAAAAGGCCGAAAAGCCCGATTTGACGAAAACAGCAGTGTACTAAATTAAACAATGCTGAATTGTCTCAAAGCAGCACAATTCATTCATCATCCAGCTTCTGCATGAATTCTTTTGATCAATCCAGCTTTCATTTAGCAGAATCCAACTTCGTTTTCGGGGATATGGCAAAAATCAGTTTCGGGGATTCGGTTTTCAACGATTCGCTAGGCACCCAGCTAACTTCGGTATTTACGGACTTCAGTAGCATTTCCAATAGTTATTTGTTGTGATGAACACGTTCTAAATAACAATCAGTGCACAACTCAATACAAACGACAGCAGGCAAAGTCACTACATATTGACTAACTCAACGGAAAGATGAAAACTCGGTCGGGCTGCAGTGATAAGTGCAAAACCTTGTACAAACTTTTCTGTTGGTATTTTGTAGATTTTAACACATTATAAAACTTGCTTGTATATTCATTTCATATTAGTACATCTATATTTTTACCCTGTTTTATTTAAAAATTAAATATCGTTCAACCACTCGAACGAGTCCTCATTGACGAGCTCCACTCCGGCAACTTTACATCATCAATGATATGTAATCAAAAATCTCTTAAGGAAATGGAATGATTAGCCATATACCAGATTACCAACAGTCAAGAAAAGAGGGTCCAGAAAAACCCATGTTTTTACTTTAACTTATTCATTTTAGTCATTGACAATATAGATAGATTATAATGGTGGAATTGTTTGGGACGTTATGAATTGTTATATCGTGGAATTAATATTCATGCAAATCCAGCTAGTTCTGTTTTGTCAGCTGTTTCAGTTTTCACTTTTATCACATCCATGTCTTCTGAACTCTGTGTATTGTCTTCATGGCAATCACGGTGTTGGTGGTAGACAAGTGTCATTATTTTTAATGCATTTTAAAACAACTGGTGTGTTCATTTAATGCATTTTAAAACCATAGATGTGTTCATTTAATGCATTTTAACACCACTGGTGTGTTCATTTAATGCATTTTAAAACAACTGGTGTGTTCATTTAATGCATTTTAAAACCATAGATGTGTTCATTTGATGCATTTTAACACCACTGGTGTGTTCATTTAATGCATTTTAACACCACTGGTGTGTTCATTTTTTATGTCTATGTTTTATTTGTGTTGATGAAGCGAACTACTATATTCGTCAGATGAAAAATTGAGGATGCTAAAACAATATTTTACCAGCTGTGTTATTGCATTAAATGACGGAGTTACTTCACGTACATATTGTTACTCTGGCTGTTTTTTGAAGGCATGTCATGATGCCCAAGGAAATGACTAAACTTATCCCAAGAAATCGTCTCATGACGGAGGTCGAATGGAGAGGCATTGGAGTCCAACAGAGCCAGGGATGGCAGCACTATATGTTACATGATCCAGGTATACGTCTGCCATAATTCATGCAGGTGCAGTCTGTTAAGAAGGTTTAATTCACATGTGTTACAGAGATTATGTCATAAGGATTCAATGGGATACTACAACCTGCTAACAGAGCCACCTGCTGAAGGTTGATCGTTGTGTTGTGGAACTTAGTGTTTAGTATTCTGTTTAATTGCAATATTACAAACTCCACATTGAGTATATTTCTTTTAGCTATTCTTGTATATTTTCCACATTTATTCTGTTGAAATGTGAATTAACACTTGAGAATCAAACTTTTAATAATCATAATATAGACCTTTGTTTAATTTACTAGTTAAGTTTAGTTAATTTATTAGTTAGGTAGGTGCTCGACTGAAGATTTTGGTAGATAAGAACTTGAAAATTGCAGGTTAAATTATTATGCCATACAACTGACAGCACATGGAAGTGACTAAATATTCTTTCTACTGGTAGTAAGAGCATTCTTAGTAGTACTCCTGAATCTTACTATTATTCTCTAGGAAATGTTGATGTTGGAGAATTTTCTTTAAGAGAGGCTGAGCTGTGTCTTATTTAATATTTTCGACTTTGGTGGACATTCGCCACCTACTAGGTTTTACGGCCATGACATCTCGATCACAGAGCTGGTCATGCAAGAGATGTCTGATTTAAGTGGAAATCTGGTAATATGTATTGAAATTGGACATGGGTTGATATGTTTTGGTAAAATTGTTAAAGTTTATGTGAATGCTTTGATAACTACTTTTGGTTTTATTTTACATTTGTCTTACTTTTTAAATTAATTTTGTAATAGAACTAAAAGATTTCTTAATATTTCACCATGATTAGAGTTATGTTTTATTATTATTGTATAATAGTAGTTATCACCTTACAGACATGTTCAGATTTTATTAAATGGGTTTTTGCTAGTTATATCTGATCCCTTTACACTACTAAACTTGTAAAAGGAACAATGTGTAACCTCATTTGCTATGCAAGCAGATGTGGATTTGGCTCGTCTTACATGCCCCAATAAAGTGAATGGAGTACTTCTTTAAGTTGGTTTGTGGCTCCAAACCATATTCTGTCACTTCTAAACTGAATTCAAACAGCTTCAAATGATGTTTAAGGTGTGTATAGAAGTCCCATAGAACTTCTGCTTGTGATTTGGGATATCTTAATGAATGTTCTTATTAATAATAGCAAAAATATGCCTGTAGTGTTAATCCTATTATTAGAAATATACATTTCATGTTACAGATCTATGTAAGGCAAATATTTCTACTTGAAAATGTTTTTGACAGAGATTTTCTGGTCTGTTTCAGAGCCTCACGTCCTTCTCTTCAGACGGCCACTCAGCTACGCTCAGCAGCTGCCTCCTCCACAGTTGCGAAGAATCTAGACAGGTCCATCAGACCATCTATCGGTCTAGAGCCTCAACTCAAAATGTGTCCCAGTGTACATAAGTCTTCTTCCTTCGCTCACCGTTACAATTACGTTGCAGATCTCCCACATATTGGTTTGGCTCATGTCTTCAGGAAAACACATTATGATCAGGAGCAGCCTGGTGGTTTTAAAGACAGACATGACATCTGGGCTGTACGTAATTAGGAATTGGTTCAGTTAACTGCTTTGGGATTTTAAAGACAAAAACAACCGTTGTTTATTTAATGCATAATAATTCTCTATATATTTTGGCACATATTTAGGGAGTTCAAACAGATTTTTATTTTGCACAGCTTTTTCATCTAGAAACACATGTCTTGAAGTCTGTCTATCTATATGAAGATATATATATATATCATATATAAATATATATGTGTATGTATCTTGAGAGCTATTCTTCTCTCTCATCTCTTACAAGATGATTATATCAGCAACTGTCTTGTCCATCTGTTTTACTCTCCTTATCAAGCTATTGATCGATAAAATCTATGTGAGTTTAGATCCATAATATTTACCTGTCTGTATTTATGATCTGTTTTATCAAATGGCTTTCTTAAGAATGATAACATGAACTTTGTGTTTAATAATATGTTTCATGCACAGGACGAATCTTTAGTATAAAATCTTTTACTAACAGCATAGTTCTTCCACAAATGCTTTGTTTTCTTTGCTGTGGTTTATCTGCATTGCTGTTTAAAAGTTATCATATTGATTGTCTTTGTCTGAGTTTTGTCTTTAAAGTTTTCCAAAACTGTGTTTCAAAGAGTAATATTTTGGTTCTTACTTCTTTTGGTGCTGCTGTCTAAAATTAGAAGTCTGACACGACAAAACTTCTGTCTATTAAGTCCCAGCATTGTTAGTTGCACAGCTTAAAACATAGAATGAAGTTGAAAATTGAGTTGTTTTAACATTTGTGAATTGCTATATGTACTTGTTTAATTAATCACTTAATGCTAGTACTACAATATTTAGAAAGTATGTAAATTCTAGGACTCATGTGTGAGTATTAGTTTTGCTAGTAAAATTGATCTGCCAGTGTTTGGCAATGGCTTCTGCTTTGCATATCTGGCAATGCTGCACTAGTCCTTGGAGGGGAACAGCCAAGTTCTGTTAAACTGACATCCAATTCTACAGGTGCTCCTAGCATAGAAACTGCATCAGTGGATTCATCACCTGAATTAGGACTAGTACCAACTGAGCAACAAGCCTTGGGCACAGCTCACTAGATGTCTTTCTGATCTGACATCTGTTCCTAAGTTCTCATCTATTATCAATTTCCTTTTTCTGGGATATTATGAAGGTTAAATGACAGAAAGCATGTTATTGGTACACTTCCGTAGTTGTCAATGTCTGGTTGCTGGTGATTCAAGCACTTCATAGAATTTTTACATGTAACTATTTACATGTACAAAACCTTCCTATAATTGACACTTAAATATAGTGAAGTACTGATGGTATTATGCAATTCATTGCATGCCAACTTTAATATCTTACATGACCATTTTGTAATCAAAAGATGGCCTATTGCTTACTCACTAGTTTTCAAGATCTAGTATGTTTAGTTATTACGTGTTTAAATACATCAAAGTGCAGATAGACATAAGACAAGACACACACTTCTAGGACTGTTTAATAATAGACAATTGGTGCTTGCTCAAATACAATAATTTGTACTACAGCAATTAACAAAAAGCAATTTTAAACCAACCAAACTACCAAGTTTTTACATGATTAGAATCTATGCAGAGATAATAAACCTTGTGAAAATTTGATATGTGAATATAACAGATTGTCTGAGTTACTAGAAAGCCTAAGCCAGGGAATTTGTGAAAACCTGAAGAACTGATTTTATGCAAGTTTACACATTTCCTGCTACATGTTGCTTTTCACTGACTTAATTAACATCATCAAATTTGAGCTGGTGAAATTTCTAGATTTTGATTGATTCCTCGTGAAATGACACACATCTTTCATCCAAATACTACTTGTTCACCACCAAACACCATAAAAACACTTAACACATGGCCAAACAAGGTTTATTGATTATATATCACATCGTATTATCCATAAATTGCATTCAAACCACATTTGTTTATCCAAAGTTGATAAACCAATGCTTCTACAATTCCATAAACCTGTTGAGAACTCTTTACAATGTCATCCAAAATGTAATACAACGTAATACTTGTAATACAGTTATTAAGTATGAACTGTAGGCATTGTTTGACTCAATTGTTTCTACCAACTATGATTATAAATAATGGCTGTACAACTTTTCAGATTAGGTTTCATTGTTATTAGACATATATTTACACCCTGTATCACACTACTTTATGAATCCTACATATACAGCTCAGGTAACTTGAAAAAGTTGTAAATGGTCAAAAGATTAACTGGCTTAAACAAAAAACCTACAAATGGTTGATGGTTAATTAGTTAGACTTCTTAAATGTCATCAAAGGTTTATTTTCTAACTGCTGGGAACTCGGTGGCAGTCGTTAAACTATCAGTATAATTATCTAATTATATTCGGCTAATGTTAATGTTCACTTCACAAGCAGCTCGAAAATATTCGAAATGATTAAAGGTTTTAACAAATTCTAACTTACAAATCATTAATGGCAAATCAGTTACACCATTTCTCAACATGGTTGATGGTTTAGCTTCCAAGCACTGGGTTGCACCTAGTAGTGTACTTTCATATTTTATGATTGATAATTAAACTTGGCTTCCTGGGATCTGTTCTACAATGAATCAAATCTGGTCTTGCAGAATTTTACTTTAGCCCTCCCCCCACAACAGACCAACACTGTACAACAGTAAGCTAATCAGATGGAAGAGATGAAATGCCTTTGCAAATAAAATGCCAAGGCATCCTGTGATTGTGATTTCAGTGTACGACTCAGCACAAACTACAGCAAGCACAGTCACTACCTATTGACTAACACATCAGAAGACGAAAACTCGGTCGGGCTGCAATGACAAGTGCAAAACCTTGTGCAAACTTAGACCTGCCAAAACAAACTTTGTTTTCAAAAGTTCACACACAATCAGGTCAGGACAATTTTTTTATTAAAAAGTTATTAAAGTTGGCTAACAATATGTTAATGAATGGAATATGTTAATAAAATGCAGCTGTCAGAACACATTTGTTCCTTTTCAATTCAACCGTTGACACTTAACCCATCAGTACAAGTTTAGTACAAGTTTAGTTTTATTTGGTCATCTTTTATGGTATCAATACAACATCACATAATTAATCAGAATGCAATATGTCCAATTTGTATTACAAGGTTCATATATACGACAAATATGCCACAGGCAGCATGATAAGGCCAAAAGAACAAGAGTGTGTTTCCGGTAATGTTACCAAGTCACTTTTTTGATGAAACTTGGATAATTCGGTGCATTGTATCACACATATGGACCCGTTAACGCACCCCCCAGATAACGCACCATTCCACTTAACACGTTGTGTTATCATGTCCCCCAAAGCTGTCAACCTAAAACGCCATATCGCTTAACATGCCATACACCTAACTGACGGTTCAGGATGGGTTTGACTACACTAGCGTGCTAAGCGGTCATGCACGGCACTGTCAATCCTTTTTCAAACCACATATTAAGTGCATTTTATACATTTAAAGTAATGCCAAAAATTAATCAAATATTTGTGCATAATTCCATAAATCAATTAATTTATTGAAATTGTGAATGGAGTTTGTTGCTTTTGCAGTTCAAGAAATTTGTCAACTTATTTTGTTAAACTATTGTTGATGGCTGCTAGAAAAACGACATCAACAAAAATGAAATAATTAAGATTGTTTTTTTGCAACAGTTTGTAGGTTGACAATCTGCAAATAGGCATTTACTATTCATATACAATACATAATTTAAATTGGAACAGTGTAAATTTGGATTGTTTTGGTGTACAGACATTGATTTTGTATACTTGGGTTAAAAAACAAATGAGAAAAAAAATAGCATTGTAAACAAATTTTCTCACCTACCCACCCACCCAGATTTTTAACCTGTTACTGTAAACACACCTTTATTTTTCTTTGGCCTAATACAAAACTTTCTATATGGCAACTCCACCTTTGATATAAATCATATGCCACAAATCTAAATTATACATGTCAACACCATCAAGCAGGTAAAACGAGTATCATACATTCAAGTAAACCCCGACCTTTCATGACCCCGATAACTCTCGCGACCATAACGTGGGTCACGTGGTGCTGGATCCGTATGGTGTTGAGTCTTCAAGTGCACCGAACGGTTTCGAGTGCCGCCATCTTTGGACAGGAGATCAAAGATGATCCGGGTGAGCTTGAGGATTGCCATGTGCAGCCCGTACTGCAGGACCAATGCACCAAATCCCTTGTAAAGTCCAGCAAAGCCTTCCTCCGTGATAATCGTCACGTAGCAGTCAACCACACCGTCATAGCGAGTGATGATCGGAACGACTTCTAGACCTGTGTCGGTGTTGTCGATAATCGTCCTCGTACCCTTAAATATGTTTTTACTTAGCCCATTAGTGTGTTAACAGAAAATGTATAGTATCCAAAGTATCAAGTCTAATCGGTTTGTATTAAAATGGTTCAGATACAAATAGTTTGTATTTGTCTAAATTAGTTAGGTTGATACGAAAACATAGCTATTTTGAGGTTCTTTTAAGATGATAAATAAATGTTTTGTTACCCTACGCTGAAAGTGATTCAGGTTCGAGTAGTTGAGATTCATTAAAAGATCAGAATTTTCATTATTCGCAAAGGATCACAAACAGTAAGGTTCCATAAGAGGAAATGAAGTTTAAGGATATGAAAACAAACAAGTAATTACAGCAGGTAGGTAAATGTAGGAAAAGTAACAGTAGAGCAGTGTTTCCCAAACTGTGTTCTGCGTAACAATAGGGTTCCATGAGGTGAAGACAAGGGTTGCACGGAAGACCTTCAGTGTGAACAAATGGAGGTTTTTGGCTTAATTAACATATGTGTCTAACTTTATATCGAAGAGTATTCATGTCATTGTCATCGATATTTGTGTTGTTATTATTCTAATCTAGGTCTAAACCTAAACCCGCATTCTCAGGCGGCTGTACCTGCAACAGAATATGTATAGTTTTGGACGGGGTTCCGCCACACAAATATAAGATCAAAAGGGTTCCACGGCCAAAAAAAGATTGTGAAATGCTGCAGTAGAGCAAGGAAAGAGTGGCATGCCAATGCACAGCATAATTGGGTCTATTCTACAAATAAATGAACATGGACATAAATAAGGTAAGGCAATACAAGTGCAGAGCATAGGCACTAATCAAGAATCATAAGTTCAAAATAAATGAAGGTAAAGAAAAGGATAATGCCAAATTACAGTATGGTAAGGAAGATTACAGGAAGGTCCACACTATACTGCAAGTTGTGAAACAGTGAAGCCCATAGTATGGAGACTAGTGTACACCTACTCAATGTATGCCAGAAGGACAAGAAGTACCTGGAGGTACAATCGATGCAGAACAGTTTCAAGCGGATAGAGAAGCGTGTCAGCCAGGAGGTTGCCAGAGAATGTAGCAGCCAGTTCAGGATAGTAGATCTCATACATTGTCTCCTCCGCTCTCTCAGTCTCCTGCTGTGAACCCTGCAACAATCAACTTCAGATTCTAAAAATATATTTAAACTAAAGTAGGTCTATTCACAATCCAACAAAGACATTGTAAAGCAAAATGGTCAAGTGTCATGACCCAAAAAACGCCAAGTCACGATCGAAAAGGTCAAATAATGACTCAAAAGTCAAAGCCACTTTAAAAAACATCATGTCAGGAGACAAAAGGATAAGCAATAATACCTGTGACCAATTAAGACTTAGAAGACAACTGACCACAAGATCCAATCAATAAAAGTCATGATCAAATTAATCAAAGAAATAATCATACCGATCCATTCGTAATCATAACGACGAATTCATAGTCATGAGAATGAGTTTAGGCCAAACAGATATTTACCAACAACTTAATTTTAAATGAACTCAAGATTCAACACATATCTAAAAAAATTCTCATCAGTTGAACAAATCCAATGAACTGATTCACAATAAAGAAATCTGATACTCCAAGATCAATTGATGATCACACAACATTAGTCTAAATATATTGTGTGGCACAGTGGCTGATTGGTTAGAGCGGTCTGCCCATAACGTTCAGTGTGCACTGTGCGAGCGGGTTCGACCCTTGTCCGGGGAGTCACTGTGTAGGAACATTGAGCAAGTCCTTCGCGCACAGTAGCTCTGCAGTAACTCTGGACATAGCATTGTCTGAAAACTCCTATGGGAATTGATCGTTTGGGAGCAGGAGCCTGACAGTAGGGACACTTCTAGCCATCACAGGACTTTGCTCAATGAACCTAAACACCATTTAAGTTGGCAAACGCAATGCATTTTTATGTTATATATATTATATCATATTGATGTCCAAATAATTGATTTGCCAGATGAAATAAAAAACTGACCTTTCTGTCGAGTCGTTCTGATTTCAAGGTCATCATGACCTGGTATTTTGCCAATGATGCGATGACATAGTGAAGGACGCCATAGATGACGGTTGGTAGAACAAGTTTCCAGATTGGCAGAAGTCGTGTCGGTTGTGCTGACGTGAAACTGACAAGGCGACTGACGCCTTCCACGATGCAGTCGAAGACTCCAGGTCGCTCGCAAGCAATCTCAGACTAACAGAAAACAACAAAAATTAATCGCTTTATACTATCACGCTTTTCTGACCCAGGATTGTAATGGAGTGGAGAGAATACTGTCAGGAAGCAACGATGAAAAATGAGGTACATCTGGAAAAAACAGTCAACTAATGATTTGGAAACAGGAGAGGAAGACTAAGACCACGCTGCAGATGATCTGGTTTGTGTCTGTAGATGCTGTGGCGTCAAGTGAGAATAATGAAGATGAACAGAGATGAGTGGAGATCTATATGTCGTGACCGATGTACAGCAGAGGAAGGACATGTTCAAAGTAAACAAAATACAAGAAATTACACTAGGAGCAGTATAGAGCTGTACCGATATCACTTTTTGCCGATTACGCCGATACCGATTATTCATTTGCCGATACCCTGATATTTAGCCACTTATTTAGCCGATTATTTCTTTGTGTTTCCCATGATGTCCGGTTCCAAAAGATAGACCTACTGCTACTGCCTATTGTTGTGATACAAGCAAAAACTTCCCCAGTAGAAGACGTATGCATGTAGTTGGGGACTAATTCTAGGCAGGCAATACAGATTAGACACACGCCTGCTGTCGAACTGTGCCCAGGGTAATTAAAGGCCAAGGCACAGCTGTCCTATTCACAGCCACCCATCTAGTCTCAGCCTCTCAGACGACTTACATGTGCCGGGGAGATCTGATTGGCAGCTAGCATGTATTCATTAGGCATGCCTCCATGATGTACATTCATCGGTTTCTCCGTTGAATTGGTCAGCCACTCCTTTGCTTGAATTGGCCAGCCATTCCTTGGCCCATAAGCAGGCACTATGACTCACTCTGCACAAGAGCTATGTTGACACATTCCCAGTCTTTACTAGCACAGTGGGTGGTCTCACCACTGGTCTGAAGAAGCCATTGGCTCGACGACACGATATGGGAATGGAACGAAATGCCGTCCTTCACAGACCCAGTGATGTTGCTGTCGTGATTTTGCTTTTTTGGACTGAAAATAATATTAAATTAAAAAAATAATTTTTAATATCGGCGCCGATTATCTTGTCGTTATCCGATATTGCCGATCTCTCTATAATCTGCACGAATAATCGGTACATCTCTAGAGCTGTATTAATTATAGGCACTTGGATAACCAGGTCTCACTGCTGTGCCTTAAAACATATTGGCAAGCCCTGTAGCTTTGGAAAGTGCTTACTGAAATCAGTCATACAACCACTAAGCCATTCATATAATTTACCTGTACAGTTTCCACCAAACTGGCTGCATAGAATGGTGTGACTATGACAAAACTCAGTCTACAAAGAGAAACAGCCAAAAAACATTTAAAAAAGCTCAGTTATCTTGTCAAGCTCAGTTCTAATGCACAGAAAGTAAACTTAACATAGAAAACGAAGAGCCACCTGAACAATCAATCATCGTAACCTCATTCAGGGTTTTAAAGCACCATTTTCTTTAGCCTAGCTGAACAACTACATTACTTCTTCAAGTAATTTAAATAAAATATATAGTTTATTCGTTTTTTCAAGAGGTAAGTGTAATCCCTCAGGAACAATACATTACACTAGCGGATTTAAGGGGAATCTGTAAATTAATGCCTCGTCTTCTGTAACATCAATGGACATGCTTAAAATTAAGTAAACATATTATCAAGCATAAATGTACGTATCTTGCCTAATATCAATACACATGACTGGTTTTATAATGCTACTTTTGGGTAAAAATGAAGTAATCCATCATAACAACAAGGCTGAGCTGTAAGCATTTACAATTCGAAGCTGGGTTCTAGTGAAGTGATTCTATTGCATTAGAAATTGCATCATCATGAATGAAATTGAATTCATGAACAAATTCAGTTGACCTTTCATAACAATAATGATGATCAAAAAGTGTGCTGTTCAGGTACTGAAGTGCACATGTAGATGTATCACCTGCTGAATAAAGTGAATATTTTCTTTATATTAACCCTTTAACGATCAGCTACATATGTCTTCTCATACATTTTAGTACACGCTGGTCATTAACCCTTTCACTGGCAACCGCGCTTCAAAGCGCGGTCGCATTTTGCGGCTGTATGGCAAGAGCGTTTTAAAGCGCCGTTGCCTGTAGTTGATTAATTCAGTTCCTTACTTACTTAGCCATTGGAAAATAAATGATCCCTTGATATCTGACGTTTTAGTTAGTTTATATTAGAGATTGGTAAGGTAAACATGTGTGAAACAGCGATGGATACCAAAAGGTTTTATGGAGCTAAAACTAGATTTCACAGCCATCATCTCAGATTTCTTGTTTCACCTAATGTTCCGCCTGACGGAAATATTAGCGATTTGTGTGAAGACAGTGATGTAGAAGAAGGTGACTTGGCTGATACTGCGTGTGTGGAATCGTCGTCAGATTCTGAAGAAAGTGGCCCAGAAACTGATACTGATGCTGACGGTTGGTCAAACCAGTTTTCATCCTGTGACTTACCAACCCAGTTTGATGCTGATCACGGCCCATTCATATACTTACCAAAAGACAGTGATGCTTGTGAGTACTTTGAGCTGGTCTTTCCAGCAAGTCTATGGCAGTTGATGGTAACAGAAAGTATGCAGTATGCGCAACAGAAAAACAGGTTGAAAGGAGACGATATTAGTCTTGCTGAAATGAAGGCATTCGTTGGCCTTGTACTTGCGATGGGTATTCATGTGTTACCACGCATAGAGAATTACTGGAACAATAATTGGGTACTGGCTACTCCTCAGTTTGCACAGGTCATGTCATCAAAAAGGTTCTGGTACCTGTGGTCAAACATTCATCTGGCGAAAAATGGGACTAATCCACCTGTCACAGATCCAGAACACGACCGTTTGTTCAAAGTGAGACCAACGATGTCCAAATTACAAGAAACATTTGCTGAGAATTATTATCCGGGGCAGAATGTGGCTGTGGACGAAAGCATGGTTCGGTTCAAGGGAAGATGTTGTATGAAGCAATACATGCCGCTCAAACCTATCAAACGTGGGTTCAAGATTTGGTGTGCCTCGTGCTCGTGTTGTGGGTATGTGAAGGCTTTCCAGTTGTACACAGGTAAAGAGAAAACTGCAGACACAGAGAAAGGACTTGCGCATCGTGTTGTGACAGAACTTGTGGTGCCACATTTTTCTCACAGAAACCACGTCATATACATGGATAACTTTTTGACTTCTGTACCACTGCTTGCTGACCTGGAAAAGTGTGGTATTTTTGCATGTGGAACATACCGAATTAACAGAGTAGGGTTTCCAAAGGAACTGGAAGAAAAGCAACTACTGAAGACTTTGAAAAGAGGCGATTCAGTGATGAAACATAAAGGCAGGACCACAGCGCTTGTGTGGAAAGACAGAAAACCGGTTTATGTTGTTTCTTCAGCTCATCTTCCTTCAATAACTGTGGTAAATAGAAAGAATGTTGATGGCACTGTGGCACGAGTTACATGTCCTGAGATTGTCAGCCAGTACAACCGCTACATGGGGGGAGTTGACTTGAGCGATCAGTTGAAGGGATATTACGGAATTGACCGAAAATCGAAGCGATGGTGGCTGCGTCTGTTTTGGCATTTTGTGGACTTAGCTGTCACAAATGCCTACATTCTGTATGTGCACTGTTACCGGGCATACACACACCCACCAATGGTCTATAACCCAGATGATCAACTCCAGTTTCGCTGCAAGTTGATTGATCAACTTGTCAATCACTACTCATCACGGAAGCAGCATGGCCGACCAGTGAAGTCACCAGTTGTTTCACTTGTCCCTAGTGGACATAAGATAGAAGATTTGCGCTCTCTAGGAATCAAGAAGGGTCGTTGTGAGTTTTGTTGTGTAGGACCAAACAAGACGTCACATGTAAGGCGAGAGACACAATTTGGCTGCCCGAAATGTAAAGTTCGTCTGTGTCCGGTAAAATGCTGGGCAGGTTTTCACAGCAGTTTGCAACCTCAGTAGTAAGTACAATACATTTTGAACTCAGTACAATGTAGATTTTATTGTATATACCATATACATTGATGTAAAAAAAATCTAAAAAAATCATTGCAAGAATGTGCCATTAACAATTGAAAATCCTGTATAATTAGGCAGCTTTTCCGAAAAAATAGGGCAAGTCAAAGGGTTAAAGGGAAAACATCTGCAATTGGCTCTGCTCACCCTTTAAGAAGTATGTGCTCAGCCATTTTCTTCAACGAACTATGCCTTGTTACCTCTCTACAACAAACATACTTCTTCAAATTGTTTAAATAAAAACTTGGATAAAATGTTACTACACTTGTACAAAAAAGCCTGCACTAAGACAAAGTGTCGAACAGGGTCTTATTTAACGTTGACTCTACTTCCTGAAATAGTGCATAATAAGCACAAATAACTAATAACTTTCCACCTAACCTTAGCAGAAAGTAAGTATTAGACATTTAGCAAGTAAATTAAAATTAACTGCAAAAAAAGATGTTAAAATATAGATTTAGAAAACATTAGACTAACAAAAATACATCACACTTGAAATGCAACAACTCCACGCATTGGTAAACAAAGCATAACAGTATCATTTATTTGAGCAGGCTTACATAAATTAAGCTGTGTAAGTGAAATATGTGTGGCAGCAGAGCTAAGAACTGAAAAGATTCCAAATAAAGTGGGTGCAGCAACTGAGAGAGGTCGAAAGATTTAGAATTAACTAAAATATAGTTGCGCACTTTGGAAGCGGTGTGAACTCGTGGATCGTTGCTTCGCTTGCCACAGCAAGTCCTTTCACCAGCAGAGCACTCCCGATGCCTTTCCACAGCGTAGTCATACTCTGCAATGTAAGTTGACATTTATTAAGTTTCACTAATTCACATCCTTAAAAGGTACTTGTCAAAATATATAATCCATTGACTTCATAATTCAGGACCATCTCACTTACCCCAGGACCATATCACATATCCCAGGACCATATCACTTACCCCAGCACCATATCACTTACATCAGCACCATATCACTTACCCCAGCACCATATCACTTACATCAGCACCATACAACTTACCCCAGGACCATATCACTTACCCCAAGACCATATCACTTACCCTAGCACCATATCACTTACCCCAGCACCATATAACTTACATCAGCACCATATCACTTACCCCAGCACCATATCACTTACCCCAGGATCATATCACTTACCCCAGCACCATATCACTTACCCCAGCACCATATCACTTACCCCAAGACCATATCACTTACCGCAGCACCATATCACTTACCCCAGTTAGTATCACTATCATAATGTACAAGGCATTAATTAATGGCCACTTTAACCCTTTAACAACCAGCGTAATTGATTATGCCTTATGTTTTACTACGCGCTGGTCGTTAAAGGATTAAAAAAACACCAAGTAGGAAATTGTAATCTGCAGGAGGATTCCAGTCAAAATTTAATAGTTCCTGAAATCCAGCAGTCAGGTCTGGAAGGTACACATATTGAAAAACAGATTAAAATACTTGTAACTTTATGTTTAGGAAGATCGTACAAACAGCTTAACTATCTTAAATAGGGTGCGACTGATTTGTTAACATTATCCTCAAACCAACTGTATATCATTAAGGAATTTAGCAAATGGTTTGCACATGTGAATAATATCCTGACGTACCTGATGTCGTTGTATGTTGAAAATCGTTGGAAAAAGTGTGAAAGGAGTGAGGTGATTCCAGTTGGATGTATTGTGCACCTAAAACACATGCAAACAATGACTTAAACAAGAAACAAAACTTCATTGCTTGCTAAAAGCAATTGTACATATCAAGAGTGCAAATATCATTGCCTTTGTTTTAAATTAATTTACATTTCACTATTAAGAGCCACATCAAGCAACAATTAATTTGATTGCTATCCAAGCTCAAAAAATCTAAATCTAACATCGGACAGAGCTTTGTGCAACCAATTCCTCCAGCATTTGTTTTTTCCAGAAGTACCTCATTTTCCATCGTCGTTGCTTCCTGGCAGTATACTCTCCACTCCATTACCTTGAGTCACGGCATTGTCCTGTTGATCCTGGGTCAGAAAAGCGTGATAGTATAAAGCGATTAATTTTTGTTGTTTTCTGTTAGTCTGAGATTGCTTGCGAGCGACCTGGAGTTTTCGACTGCATCGTGGAAGGCGTCAGTCGCCTTGTCAGTTTCACGTCAGCACAACCGACACGACTTCTGCCAATCTGGAAACTTGTTCTACCAACCGTCATCTATGGCGTCCTTCACTATTTCATCGCATCATTGGCAAAATACCAGGTCATGATGACCTTGAAATCAGAACGACTCGACAGAAAGGTCAGTTGTTTATTTCATCTGGCATAGTAGTTATCTGAGCATCAATATGACATTACACTGAGGCTGCAACCAGACTCAAAGTTGCAAATTTTGGATTGATTAGACCAAGTGAATAAGTCACTTTAAGTTCTAGCAAAATCACCAGACATTTTTTGGCCAAAATTACCTGACATTGTCTTCGTAGAACAATAAACGGATGTGACAAGACATGTTCCGAAATGGCACTAGAAGAACAAAAAGGATGAAAATTAAAAGCAATTCACAGTAAAATCAAATAATTAGCCTGATGCCATTATTCTACTACACAAAAAGTATTAATAGATCGTCGCTGAGGAGATAATCTTGAAGGTGAACAAACTAGATGTTTGAAATGAAATCAAAATAATGGAAGCTCTAAGTAACCCTATAATCAAAACTTGCAATCTGTTGTAAATGTTGACTCAATCCAGTTTAAATATTATTGTAATATGAGATATAGTGACGTTTGGTTCAAAATCTGATTTAAAACGGAGATGTCAGGAAAATCAGAGGAGGTCAACAAGTTACATACCCTAAAAATGACATTTCACTTTTAAGTAATGTACAGGACTTAAACTTTGAATGCCGTAGTGACAAATGGCAGACTCATTTGACCCTCATAAGTTATTTGAGTTCTTCATGTAATGTAATGTGGGGGCACGGTGTAGTGGAATGTTCGGTGCCTTGCGTTCGGCAGATCGCACGTTCGAACCCACCTCAAGTCACTGCGTAGCGACCTTGGACAGGCTGCTCATCCATTAATTGTCTGTGAGGAAGGCAACGGGAAACCACCTCACTCACCTCATCCCCGGGTAGCTTAAAGTCAAATGGACCTGCCCTTCAGGCAGAGAACTCATCGTCGTCATGTAATTCAAGTCTAAACCTATGGCCCATCAGATTCGGTTTGCTAGCCCATTAAAGCTTTGACTTCAAGTAAATACCTGAATACATGCATAAATACAATTGTTAGAAAACTGAGAAACTAACCTAGCTAGACCGACACCAAGCGCAGCAAATCTGTGAACGTACTCTAACAATAACAAAAGAATTTGAAATAGTCAAAGTTTGCATAAAATCGTAATATTTATTCCATCAGCTCATCCTGTCCAACCTAAAAATCTAATTAAAAAAATCCTTCTACATTGACCATCAGTATACAATGCAGCAATTGAGATAAAGCAATTACCTAATGAGTAATAACATAATTTAGTTTAGTCAATTTATGTCTACACTGATACATGTATGTACAGTTGCATACATACACAATACGACGCATGTATCAGTCAAATGAACATTTGTTAAACATCAATAACAGTTGACATTGCAGTAATTCTGTTAATTAATAGGCAAACAAATGCAGCACCAAAGGATAAGTCTCGTTAATTGGGCGTCAAAAGGTTCTTAAGCCTTTAACGACCAGCATGTACTAAAGTGTATGGCATAATCAATAACACGGGTAGTTAAATGGTTAAACAACTATTTCTATAGTATGTTGAGAAGTAGGGAAGAGAAGAGATGGGCCTATAATTATGAAAGTCACATTGGTCACCAGATTTTAAAATATGAATTGTTTTGGTAATTATTAGTTCATATGGTACTATTGCTGTGAGAATGGATTACTTTACATTAGGGACCTGTAAAGCTTGGATATTTGATCTGAAAACGAATGGGACAGAAGTATTCGATCTGATAATGATGTCATGCGCGAAAGCAGCAGACTTTCGTCTCAAGTTGTGGTGGTTAGGGCTGCATTTACGGCGTCTTATAAATTGCCATTGTTTTTCATCGATCCCATCTCCATTTAAGCTACAGTTAGACATCTATTCACAGCAAATAATAAAATACGCTAAAATGCACTAGAAGCACCATGACATAATAAAATATGCTAAAATACACTAGAAGCACCATGACATAATAAAGTATGCTAAAATACACTTTTATCTAACATACTTCTAATCTGAGTTTCAGCATGAACTATTTTTCATAAATGATCGAACGCTGAACTTAGCACAAGTTTTAATACAAAATGCTTTTATCGATAATTTGGAGCGAGGTCCATAATCTTCAGAGCTACTGGGTTAGTACAAAGTAATAGGATGACATGATATAAAAACACGAGTAGATGATGTTCCTTAATCTGCCATAATTTATTCCAAAAAGACCTTTATAATCATATGTGACATCCTGTACTCCAAGTCCTCATTAAATATATCCGAACTCAAGGCAAAGAAGGATGACATATCAAGCACTCGGCGTTGCAATAACGTTATGAAATGGTCACACGTCACACTTGAAGCTTGCTTACATACTTACTTGCACTTTGCACGTATATTTCAAATGGCATTGACTTTCAATTGCGATTTCAATACCTTTGTTGCGCTTGTCCGCCGGATTTCGAAGATGGGCCGACGTCGTAGGGGGCGCCGGCGGTAGGGAGTGACTTGGAAAGCCCTGTTGGGAAGCGTACGGCGGCGGCGCAGGCATGTAAGGGTCCGGTTGCGAAAGTGGCATCATCCCATAGGACTTTCGGTTCGTCCGATCAAATCCATCCCATGCAGACATCTTTGATACTTCGGACGAATTACACATATATATCTATCGAGGTATACATAGATCTAAAGACGCAATAAGTCAGCTCAGATGCGTCATCTTGCGACTGAAATTTCTATCGCAAGATGTTGCGCAGAAAATCAACAGTTGACCGATCTTCAAATATTTCCACGTAGGCCTATCTTTTCACGTGTGGTCAAATCTTTCGCATGTCAGTTAAGCCTCTTAATTTTCAGAAATCTTTATTACCCGACTTCGAAAACGAAAAAGTTCGATAGCTCGAAGTCAGACCAACGACTCTACCATCCTTAGTTAAACAGCCTGCGTAAATCTAGGCTATGGCTAGGCCTCTATGTGCTGCCCAATGCTCAAATGTAGGCCTAGCCGATCATAAAGGATGTGTTAATTATAAACAATAGGCCCTTAGCAGAATGATAAAGTATTATCGAGTTGCAGATAGGCTGAGCAAATAAATTTCGGTAGCGGAGAATGTCTTTTCTCTAATATCTAAAAATTGTGCAGAGCTTGTTAGCAGTGTCGTCGCTAGGATTATAGGCCAGAGGAGGCAGATTGGACATGATGGGATCAGCTATTGTATCTCTTGCCTAACCCCAAGATTTCTTTGTAAGTAACTGTACAATGTAACAATAATCATTTGTTTGTGACGATGCCGTCATATTCATGCAAAAGTGGACCATTGGTGCTTTTCAAAGAGGAACCAGACCGGCTGGGACATGCATACAGTAGGCTAATGCAAGCTTTAGCAACGAATAGGCCTATCACGCGGGAAATTTCTGCCATCAGAGCATGATTGTGGCAAGCTTTCAGCAGTCTCTGCGGTAACGCTGCTATTGCCTGGCGGCTCAAGTTATTTTTCAATGAAAAACAAATCAAAATTAAAATGACGAAAAACCATGGGAGGCACGCGCCTCTGCATCTCATTGGTAGCGACGCCTTGCACTGCTTGTGAAAGACTTTAGTGAGTGCATGTCATCATGAATTACTAGATATCCGAAATCTGTGCCACTACTTCATAACTGCAGGAACTTCTTTCCCCGAAATCATTGGAGAAACTTCCTCCCGTCTCCCCTCCATTATTCTTTAAACTTCCCCTAATTGTGATGAAATCCCTCAAATGTAGTTGTAATTGTAATTGAAAAGTGAAAACTTATATAGCGCCACTCGTAATCAGTGGCGCTCACGACTCAACACAAATATAGGCGGAGAACAGAAAAGTCTTAAGGCGCTTGCAGAAGGCGGCAGAGGTAATTTAAGATCGTAAGAAAGACCAGCTCTTCCCGAAGAGAAAGGTGGAAGCTGTTCCAGCTGGTGGGACCCACATATGCGAGGCTCCTGGATTGGGCTATGGCAGAGCGCATGCAAGGAATCACTGTCCGCGGGCAGAGGAACGAAGGGAAAAACGTTGTGGAGTAGGACATAGAGGATACCTCAGCGCAGACCCCCCATTTCTCGGGCATAGCATTTGCAATGTGCACGAGGTTTCCATGGTAAAGAACTCCTCCAGAACTATGTGGCTGTCTCTCTGCCACCTCGGTAGACTCAATTATATGAAGCATATATAATTATAGGCCTACCACGCCTCTGCCTCAGACTATCCGTCTGCTATCATGATATCGTAACGGTGTAGTTCACGGATATATCTGTCTTTTATGTGTTTCACTTGACGTCCTTCGTATCCGCTTTCTTTCAAGCATAGGCCGAACTTCGACTGACCTATTAAACCTCTGTTTGTTGGGCCCCACAATCTGCTATAGGTCTAGTAGTTGTTGTTTTTAATAATTAATGCTCTTATAATATAGTCCTCAGCGAAAGAGCGCGGGCATTCATCTTTCACGAAGCGTGAGTGGGTGAGCTATAAGAATAGTGCACTCAAACAGGCTTGCATTTATCGGCAAGTGTAGGACTAATACCTGCCTATAAGCACAAATTACTTAGGAAATGGATCGGACATACATACGCTGCTTAGAACTGTCATTTAAGGAGATGTGGAGGGAAAGAGAAGAATAGGAAGACAGATCAAAACAGACGCTGCTCCGCCTGCTCAATTATTAAGGTGCCGGCAGATGGATATGGAATGCTCAAAGAATACGTCGGACATTTTAAACTTGGGTAGGAGACAGATAATCGATAGAAGTAGAAGACTATAGAGGAGCCTGGGGAGGCTATGTATAGCCTGACTAACCAAAAGCAACGTGAATTTCTAGAACAACATTTACAGATCATAACAGCTGATGCCGTATCATCTATACGTGTCAAATGAAGGTTGCATAGCGCTGAATGCAGGCGACGTGTCAGCGTGTGTTTAGGAATCAATGTCGCGCATGGCCATCGATGTAGGTTAACGTTGAGAATGATCGGTGACTGGGGGTGACATCTGGAGAGTGCGGAGGGGAGTAGTAGACGACTGTGTGTGAGATTCAGCGTTCGCTAAATTTGCCGTGTGTGTACTCTGTGGATGTTCGTCAGCGAGTTTGAATCGCTGGATTATATCGTATGATTTTGTACAAACTAACAATTATAGTGAAAACATGTGAGACTGTACAGCCATCTTCTTTGAATTGCGCTACCCTACTTCTCCGTCTAGTTATCAGTGACAAGAATCGACTGACAGCATTGTTTAGGCATATATTCTGAATCGTAACGACGTAATTTGCAGAAGAATTCCAGCGATGGTGACTCAGAAAAGGAGATGACGTCGGCTGAGGACAAGAAAGTAAAAAACACGGCTTGAGGAGTCTCCTCTCGCCTGTAAGGAGGGTTAAGCCTGGCGCTAACGGACACCGTATAACTGGCCTCTCCCTGCGACCGTTGTCTATCCGTTACTAGAAGACAAACACACATGTGGATGTTAAATGAATAGGTGAGCGATTGATTAATTATCTGTCTGATTGACTAACTGAATAAGTGAGTGAGTGAGTGAGTGAGTGAGTGAGTGAGTGAGTGAGTGAGTGAGTGAGTGAGTGAGTGAGTGAGTGAGTGAGTGAGTGAGTGAGTGAGTGAGTGAGTGAGTGAGTGAGTGAGTGAGTGAGTGAGTGAGTGAGTGAGTGAGTGAGTGAGTGAGTGAGTGAGTGAGTGAGTGAGTGAGTGAGTGAGTGAGTGAGTGAGTGAGTGAGTGAGTGAGTGAGTGAGTGAGTGAGTGAGTGAGTGAGTGAGTGAGTGAGTGAGTGAGTGAGTGAGTGAGTGAGTGAGTGAGTGAGTGAGTGAGTGAGTGAGTGAGTGAGTGAGTGAGTGAGTGAGTGAGTGAGTGAGTGAGTGAGTGAGTGAGTGAGTGAGTGAGTGAGTGAGTGAGTGAGTGAGTGAGTGAGTGAGTGAGTGAGTGAGTGAGTGAGTGAGTGAGTGAGTGAGTGAGTGAGTGAGTGAGTGAGTGAGTGAGTGAGTGAGTGAGTGAGTGAGTGAGTGAGTGAGTGAGTGAGTGAGTGAGTGAGTGAGTGAGTGAGTGAGTGAGTGAGTGAGTGAGTGAGTGAGTGAGTGAGTGAGTGAGTGAGTGAGTGAGTGAGTGAGTGAGTGAGTGAGTGAGTGAGTGAGTGAGTGAGTGAGTGAGTGAGTGAGTGAGTGAGTGAGTGAGTGAGTGAGTGAGTGAGTGAGTGAGTGAGTGAGTGAGTGAGTGAGTGAGTGAGTGAGTGAGTGAGTGAGTGAGTGAGTGAGTGAGTGAGTGAGTGAGTGAGTGAGTGAGTGAGTGAGTGAGTGAGTGAGTGAGTGAGTGAGTGAGTGAGTGAGTGAGTGAGTGAGTGAGTGAGTGAGTGAGTGAGTGAGTGAGTGAGTGAGTGAGTGAGTGAGTGAGTGAGTGAGTGAGTGAGTGAGTGAGTGAGTGAGTGAGTGAGTGAGTGAGTGAGTGAGTGAGTGAGTGAGTGAGTGAGTGAGTGAGTGAGTGAGTGAGTGAGTGAGTGAGTGAGTGAGTGAGTGAGTGAGTGAGTGAGTGAGTGAGTGAGTGAGTGAGTGAGTGAGTGAGTGAGTGAGTGAGTGAGTGAGTGAGTGAGTGAGTGAGTGAGTGAGTGAGTGAGTGAGTGAGTGAGTGAGTGAGTGAGTGAGTGAGTGAGTGAGTGAGTGAGTGAGTGAGTGAGTGAGTGAGTGAGTGAGTGAGTGAGTGAGTGAGTGAGTGAGTGAGTGAGTGAGTGAGTGAGTGAGTGAGTGAGTGAGTGAGTGAGTGAGTGAGTGAGTGAGTGAGTGAGTGAGTGAGTGAGTGAGTGAGTGAGTGAGTGAGTGAGTGAGTGAGTGAGTGAGTGAGTGAGTGAGTGAGTGAGTGAGTGAGTGAGTGAGTGAGTGAGTGAGTGAGTGAGTGAGTGAGTGAGTGAGTGAAACCGAAAAATGAAGTCTGATTTGGCTGAACGTCAAGCTATAGCGATCCGTTAAAACTAACTCAATGAGAACGGTATATACAGACTTTGCAGAGTACAATAAATAAAAAAGCAAAGCAAATAGAGAAATATATTTTTAAAAAGACGTCACCTTGAATTACCGGTGAGTTTAATGCGATGCGTTTGGTTCTCCGAAGTGAACTTTTCGTAGAAGGCCAGACCTGGAACGACCAACCAATCAGAAGTACTTCCGGTAAGCGAATTACTCATGAGATCGATGCCCGTTCCAGAAGGTTCTATGTCCAGGAAAAGTTCAGTTTGCGATCCTCGGAAAAGAAGGAGGAAGGCGAGGATGAGACGGAGGAGGAGGAGGAAAGAGTGGAGAGCTGTGAGAAGGGGTTTAGAAGTCGATTGCAATTTGAGCAAGTGTAAGAGAGGGTCAGAGTTTCGTTGGCGGAGAGGAATGCATCGCAGTTGATGAGGCAGACGACTGTGATGTTGAGATGTGACGTGGCATCAAGCCAAACCTCGGCAGGGAGTGACGTCACTATCCGATCGGATCTGCAACAGATAGATGTAATGGGCAAAAGAGATTAGAGAGGAAAGAAAAGCAGAAGGGCGGGTGAAGGGTACACAGACAGACAGACAGATAGACAGACATACAGACATACATATATACATACATGCAGACAGACAGGCAGACAGACATGCAGACAGATGGACACAAACGGACAGACAGATAGACAGACAGACAATCATCTCATCGTAGGCACTTCTGCATCTCAATCTCTTTCATCCTTTGTAGCTGAAGTCTTCGTTCCAGCATAGGAAATTGCCCGTCCGTCTGCTTTTCTTTCCTCTCTAATCTCTTTTACCCATTACATCCAGCGATCCAGCATAACCTTGTCGGTCCATCCTCCTGAAATGAAATTCTTAACAACGTGCAACATGAACTCTTCAGGGTCATCCTATCCGCAATATCTACTTTACGATGGCCATTCATTGTTGTTACTTCGGAAGTGCATGCCTCTAGTCAGAGGCGGCAATCCCGGGGGCTCGAGGGAGACAAGTCCCCCCCACGGGGCCCAACCTTTTACAGAGAGAGGACAATTTACACGTATGTCTCCACATTTCCTACTCTTCACATTGGGTGTCCCCTCACCTATCGAGCGAGATCGCCGCCTCTGTCTCTAGTCAGTTTCTCTTGAAGTGTCTAATATTATCTTAAGCAATTCGCGTCTACAAAATTGTCCACGGTGGTTATGGTTTTGGCTATGGCTTAACAACTTTACGTAACATATAACAAAGAATCGACAAAAGGAATGGAAGAAAACATGGACAGATGGAAAGCAATTTCAAGAAAGATTGCTGGCACATTGTTAGATTTCAGGGTTTGGAGAACATCTGGAATTCGGATGAACATTTTGGCAAGGGCGTTGGGTGGGGAGTATATGCCTAGAAGATATTTTGAAGATTGGGCAAGCCCTATTTAGAATATTTCAGAAGTCTTAAATAAGATCTGTAGCCTAAATTTGTTGGGGTACCAGGGTTAGGTGGTGGTGCTGGAGAGTTTGTGTTATTTTACGGGCTCAAGTAAGGAGGGGAGTTGGGGTTGGACTGTTGGAGGGTATAGACAGCTAACCTTGTAG
>OY365811.1:27129015-27156515 GCA_959347315.1 Bimastos eiseni | reverse complement strand
CAAGTCGTCCGTCATGATTGGTTACAACCGGAAGTTGGCTTTTTGGATTAACCGCTACGTTAATCGGAAAATTGTCGAACGATTTGCCATCATCAAATCTAACGGTGACATTGAGTTGGGGTTGTAATCCACAGGTACATAACTTGAGGACGACCTCTGACCCCAGCGGGTGGGCGGAGGACGAGGAACCGCCTATATCGATCTTGAAGAAACCTTCAGGTATAAGGAAATAACACGTTAACAAGAGAAAATAAGAGAGTGCTCAGCGCAAAAATCAGTTATTTGCACATATATAATAGTGACTTACTCATTCTAAGGTAAATAATCTACCATTAAAAGTATTCATTTCCATGAGTAAAGTAGAAACACGATGTAAATTTGTAATAATTTTCTATGCATCTGACTGTCTGTATCTGTGTCTGTATCTGTAGCTTTGTCTGTGTCTGTATCTGTGTCTGTGTCTGTATCTGTGTCTGTATCTGTGTCTGTATCTGTGTCTGTATCTGTGTCTGTATCTGTGTCTGTATCTGTGTCTGTATCTGTGTCTGTATCTGTAGCTTTGTCTGTGTCTGTATCTGTGTCTGTATCTGTGTCTGTATCTGTGTCTGTATCTGTGTCTGTATCTGTAGCTTTGTCTGTATCTGTGTCTGTATCTGTGTCTGTATCTGTGTCTGTATCTGTGTCTGTATCTGTGTCTGTATCTGTGTCTGTATCTGTGTCTGTATCTGTGTCTGTATCTGTGTCTGTATCTGTAGCTTTGTCTGTGTCTGTATCTGTGTCTGTATCTGTGTCTGTATCTGTGTCTGTATCTGTGTCTGTATCTGTGTCTGTATCTGTAGCTTTGTCTGTATCTGTATCTGTATCTGTATCTGTATCTGTATCTGTGTCTGTGTCTGTATCTGTATCTGTGTCTGTATCTGTAGCTTTGTCTGTGTCTGTATCTGTATCTGTATCTGTATCTGTATCTGTGTCTGTATCTGTGTCTGTATCTGTGTCTGTATCTGTGTCTGTATCTGTGTCTGTATCTGTGTCTGTATCTGTAGCTTTGTCTGTGTCTGTATCTGTGTCTGTATCTGTGTCTGTATCTGTGTCTGTATCTGTGTCTGTATCTGTAGCTTTGTCTGTGTCTGTATCTGTAGCTTTGTCTGTGTCTGTATCTGTGTCTGTATCTGTGTCTGTGTCTGTATCTGTGTCTGTATCTGTGTCTGTATCTGTGTCTGTATCTGTGTCTGTATCTGTGTCTGTATCTGTGTCTGTATCTGTAGCTTTGTCTGTGTCTGTATCTGTAGCTTTGTCTGTGTCTGTGTCTGTTTCTGTCTCTGACTCTGTCTAAGTGGATTCATCTGCATAAAGAAACTGTACACAATAATTATTATTTCATCGTCTTTTCTGATGTTGTATTCTTCAATGTTTCACTAATTTTGTGCGTTGATGTAAGATGTGCTGTTGTTTACATCACGCTGTTGAATATAACTCAGGCCTACTAACTCATTTTGAAGGCCATGAGTTGATGCCTTATGCAAAAAACAGCGCTGCTGTACGCGTATATTATAAATTATATTATTATTAATTAGCAAATATCACGTATCAACGCAGAATTGCTTATATAATCACTCGTGTTGTGTAAAATGGTGATTTACTCAAAGTCAAACAACGATTTATAAAGCAACTCATTGTAAATCTTTAGCGTAGTAATTATTAACTTCATCAGTATAGAATAGAGGCCTTCTTACTTACTCAGAGTAAAGTTGTCAGTATTCATTATTCAATTTCAGTTTATAACGCAGCTGTTAATTTATAACCTAGCTTCTAAGATGCCCAAAAAGATAAGTTAGGCTTACATGCCTATAATGCTCAGCATGACAAAATTGCTATGCGGTAGTTGCTGTTGTTTGCTGAAGTGAAACTTCGCATCTCGAGGTCATCATTACGTCATTTGGGTGGCATATCGTACATGAACGCGGCTCGAGAGTAAAAGTGAACGCCCCTGGGTGGATTCGAACCACCAACCTTTCGGTTAACAGCCGAACGCGCTAACCGGTTGCGCCACAAGGGCTTGATGGATGCCGACTGCAACAACAGCTCCTTAAGCATTAATATATCCATCGTCACCGTCACCAACTCTATCAACATTATTACAGATTATGTACGGTTACAAACACTCTGATATTCTATTTTAATTTAATTTAAAATGTTCGGCATTGTTGGTTTTGTTGGTGCAACGGTCCGGTGACAATATCAATATCAACATCTCTGCTGACCTTCTGAAACCGGACTCTGACCTCCCACTGACTATCCTTTGGTTAACCCCTCTGATACGATGGAGCACTGGTGAATAAGCTGATGCCCTGCATTTAGCTTTGAAGTGGCGCTTTAAAAGTTTGAAGATTACGGTTGCGATCAATTGCCCACATGCTGGCGCCATCTAGCTAGTGCTTTTGAACAATTATTTGGTGCACGGGGCATGCAACACGCCGAACTCCAAGCTGGCATTAGGGCTGCCGCTAACGAGTAGTTTTAGAGTAGAGTACTCGGTCGAGTAGCTTAGCGAGTACTCAAATACTCGTTAATACCGGAAGTGCTTAATATAAGCTGCATGGCTTCTACTTTAGACTATAGATGGGCTATGTAGACAACACCATAGGTTCTAACTAAAGCTCTGGCGCACTACTAAAGTTAAATCTCCAATGTAACAACTAACAATTTACTGAACAGCCAAAGATACAGAATATTTTTTACACAACAAAAACAAAAATACAGGCTACAGAAAGCCGTCTGACAGACAACAGACTGCCTAAGAATAAGACTGTGAGATTTAATCCTGTCAGTAAATGGAAAACTGGAACCAAAAATTGCCATTTTCCTACAGGAAGTGGAAGCATGCGAGTACTCGAGTAATAAAAATTACGCGAGTCACTTTTGGAGTCGAGTACTTACTTGTGGTGACATTCTCGTGGGAATAGTTTAAGGAACTGCCATTGTGCTACTCCGACCTTAGGGACAGTCCATAAATGGCGTTACGCGACTAGGAGAGGGCTCACATCATCACATCAAATGTCAAAATGCGTAATTTTATTAAAAACTTAAACTAAACTAAGCAAGTTCCACTTAATTAGCGGTTATTGTTACCACAGTGTGGCACAGTTTAACAACACTAATAATGATTATTGTATTCTTAGTTTCTACATTGTTTACTTTTACGTTTGCTGTATATGTTTGGGTTATTTCACGTTGAAAGCGCAAACGAAGACAATGGAGATTAGCCTAGTGTAGATTGGATAGACGAAGAAGAGATCTGAATGGAATTCGCCTATCTATTGAGCAGGATGATGAGATCTAAGTTCTCCCTACTTATTCCATGAAGAGGCATTTTGCTTCTCCGTGGGTGTAAGTGTGGCGTTCTGCGCCTGCCTAGCTCTCGGACGGTGTCGACTCCAGCTTGCTGACACGTCTAGAATCGCTTCCTTATCAAATCTCAATGCCAAATGGTTGCTCTCAATATCTACCAGGATGATCACTCTCACCAGTATAGATTGAGGATGGGCCTCTCCTCCAAGAAGGTAGCACTGTTCGAATTAGTCACGAGGTCTAACTCTGCCTATTCCGCAGTCGCGGAATAGGCAGAGTCTCTTCTTTCTCTCTACCTGATGTCGTATCATTCAGCATTTTGTGACTGAAGCTATCGCCAACAGGGGATATCAAACGTTCTCTTAGGTTACGAGGTTCAGATATACTTGAAACAAGTCCCGAAGTCATATCTGCCTAGACAATTATCGGTATAAATTCAACGTCTTGAACTCCTAGACAATACTGTTCGCAACTCTCTAAACTCTGTCGTCCTAGACACTACGAGTCTCACAGCTCCTCGTCATATCGTGCTACACACTTAGCTATCACGCCTTCTGCTTAACACGTATCTCTCGGTCTATTTCCGTACATGGCATAACGGCCCCACACGTATATTTTGTCATGCGCCACAATTGACGGAGTAAGTTCCCGTCCTCTGTGTTAGCAGTTACCCACCAACACTGATATATAAGCTGCTTCGATAAAAATGACACTGACATGGTATTCACAGACTCTGATAGCAAAGGTCTTCTGTTTACAACCTTCGCTATCTACACACAGATCTTCGATCCGACCTACGCACGAGGGGGCCCGACCTCGCACTTCAGTCAGTTCTCGGAGCTGTACCCGATTACCCAAACGTACTCGTATCGATCACTTCGATCAGACACGCAAGTAGAGACATTTCGGGAAAACGGGAGGAGTATCTATGACCAACGTAGGTAGCCAACAGTAATATTTACGCATCGATCAATTCTTCGTCTACTAGTCTACTTGTTATCTTTAACCTGGGTTTCCGACTACCCAGACTTTCACGTGCCTCTTGGTCCATTTCCGACTGCCCAGAATTTCACGTCTGCGTTCATCTGTTTCATACTTGGGTATCGGACGACAAGGGACAACCCAGACTTTCACGTGCCTCTTGGTCAATTTCCGTGTGCGGCATACCGGCCTCACACGCATAAGTTATCATGTAACGATTGACCGTCCTCTGTGTTGGCAATTGTTCGCCAACACCGTAATATATTCTGAGACTTTGGGAAACCGGGAGGAGTAACTATGACTAACGTAGGTAACAAACAAGAGTATTTATCGAAAGACCATTAAACCATCAAGAATAGTTATTTGAGTTGTAACCTGAAGGTATCAATCGGCAACAGTGTTTTCTCTTGCTTGTAACGTCCTATTCTAGCGTGGTCACCCTCCTCGTGTATTTCCAGCGGGTCCTTCTGGAATTTCCCCGATATTTCTATCGAACGGCCACCCGATCTCATTCACGGTCTGTACCACTCTCGGCCACCGGGGCCTATCTGACTATATGCGATCGGTAATCCTGGGACTCGCCCAGTCTGCATCCATCACGGCCACCCGAACTTTCTCGGTCTCAGTCACACGAACTTCCACGTGTCCGACAACTCAAGTGCTGCTGGAAACCCGCTGGAGTAACTATGACCACGTAAGGTAACCAAGTGTATATATTAACGAAACCGTACAGAGAAAAGAATATGCGAAACATCCGCAATTATTGAGGTCTGCGTTCGACGATTACAAGAAACGGTCGTGACGACCGTTTCTTGTAATCGTCGAACGCACCAATGGGATCACCTTCCCCGTATTTTATATTGAACGTATATGTTTCCCAGTATGTGTCAACGGCTTCACCGGTAGCTCTCTCGGTCTGTTTCCAACGGATTCACGGGGCCGCCCTCCCCGTATTTTAACCAACGTGTTCACTCGGAAATTCTTCCCGTATATTGTATCAACGGCCACCGAGGCCTCTCTCTCGAAATAAACGTTCGGTTCCTCGGGGCTTTACCCGATCTCTATTTCTCACGGCCACCAACGGGGTCACCATCTTCCCTGTTTTCCCGTAGAGAACTGTCATTCATTTATTTCCAACGATCGGGTCTCTACGCACTCTCGAACGGCACCCAGACCTGTGAGCATTTCTCACGATCGGTCTTTCCTCTGTCAGCCTGTTGACTCCTACGATCAGGGCACGGTCCGTCTTGCGATCGACGGCAGAGGGGCCCACCTCACCAGATCAGCGAAAAGCAGCACGGGCCTAACCGCGAGAAGGGCTGTCACTAGAGGTCGTATTTATATGGCAACACTCAACGATCCCTGGAGCGGTACGAGAACCACTCTACGTATGAAGCAGTACGAACCACTGCTTCACATATATAGCGATGCACCGTATGTCAGGTTATTCTCAAGCCAATTCATGCATCTGCAAGCTATGCACTGAACTAAAAACCGCCGATCGGTCTTCCCTCCTATACGAACACTGTAAGAAAATTTACGTAAAATAACGCTATGGCGAGCCGATAATTTATTTTTAAATCCTTTATTCAAGCCTTGTGGCCTGTCCGCCACATTTGGAGAAGCACATAATTAGGATTGTTTCAAACTATTGCAATTGGACGCAAACATTCTTTAAAATAAATGTAATGATTCTACCAGAACTTTGCATCCTGTGGAATGCATAATAAGTGCAATTAATACTTCTCCATTATTCTTCGTTCTGCTATATATTTTAAAGTATATTTACAATTATAAATGTTTTTTTATAAGTCTAAGAAAATTTGTTGCATATAACATTCTGGATATCTTGTTTCTCGGGGTAAGAACTTTGTGACGTCATATTTGAGGGTCATGAGGCTAAAAATCGTCCAAAACTTGCGTTACGTCATTTATGGACAGCCCCTTACCCACATCTGTGTGTCGCGCCGATACCTGACCCACTTGACCTCATAGGCTCTACCTAATAGCCCAGTGCTCTTCAATCTTTCTGTTGCTGTGGACCAATTTATGCTTTACCAGCCTTTCTGCAGACCGACGCCTAGCATCGGCAGCTTCAATAGAACAAACCGAAACTTATAATATGATGGATTTAAATGTAGGTAATTATACTGCGATCTCACACCCTTGTCACTGTTTATTAAACTGGTCCTATAAATATATGCTATTGTTTCCGCTGAATGTTTCAAGTTTTAGACTTTATTATTATTAGTTTATTCGCTTATTCTGTGTTGCAATGTAGGCCCAATATAAATAATTATTGTTTGTATGAGTGGTACGCCTCCTGGTATAAAAATTGTGAATTCAATTTACAATATGCTTCAAGCTGTGTACAGGCTATATATCTTTGTTAACAAGACTGGGCGGCAAACCGCACAGGGTAGGTTACATTGTCTGAGGAGTGATAACGTTGAACTAAAGCTAACTAATGCGATGAAGGCGAATTAGACTTTGTTTTATACAGGATTAGAGGAATAAAGTCCCATCTTCTTTTGCTAGAAACTGGAAAACATGGGTCTAGACCGAAGTTGGTAATGTCTCTGGAATATGTCTCTTATTTCAAGCAGTTGGTCTACCGTCTACTGGTTTAAAGTCATCGATCCTCGTGCAATAGGCTACTTGTGTCTATGAGGAGTGAGCACAGAAGGTAGTTCTGTGCTCACCCCTCTTATACACATTTAGCCTATATATTGCGCTCGATTTCCAGATTCCTTGCTGACTAGAACAAAATCGAAAAATAGAGAACAAGATCTAAGGGGTTAGACAGGCAGACAGGCAGGCAGACAAACAGACAGAAGGTAGATAGTATTTAGAATTGATGCAGCGACTGCCGACAAAGCATCTCACAGATGTTTGAAATTTGACAATGTTTAGGTGTGCGATGTCATTCAATATAGCTGAGATGTGTACAAATATAGTTGAATTGCTAATTGAAAAAAATTAGCCAAACCTAGGTGAATAGCTAATCGATTAGCTAAACGATTAGTTAAAATGCGAATCGATAAGGGTTAACATTAGCTACTGAAATTTCCTAATCAATTATAATTCGAGTTATCACCATTTTGCGGCAAATGGATTAAAATATTAATAAACTGAATGTTTGTCTAATCGACTAGTTGAGAATCTGTGCAATCAAGTCGTTGTCGAATGATTCAACCGTACAAATTTCTACCTACAATAAGGAGCAACATCGTACGTCTTGCTGTTGATTGCTATCCATCTCGTGCCCTTGAATAGCCAGGAAAGCTGGTAATTTGTCAATGCAGTTCGGTTCTAGGACGATGATGACTTGATTAGTTTTGTTTAGGGCTGTACCGAATAGGTGATTCTTACTATTCGACCGAATACGATTAAATGGACCAGCTATTCGGCCGATTACGAAAACGAATATTGTATTAAATTGGTACACCGACAAATTTCTAAATTTAAAATGCGAGTAAAAGCTTCAGTTAAGTAAACTGGATACATAAACTAAGTGTAAACAGTTAATAGTTTTTGCATCCTTCTGCCAGTCTGTATAAACTAGGAATTGAACTAATCTAACTAATCTTAGAAATGAGACGGCTGACATTGCGATACCGTGGCCCAGACAGTAGACAATTACTTCAATCCACTCGATATAACAGCCGCAACTTGTGCAGAAACGGTTGTCACGTGACCACCATTCGTATTCGGTCCTACCACTACTATTCGACCGAATGCCCACGATTACGAAGCGAATGTTCTGTAGCCCCTACAGCCCTAGTTTTATTATGTGATGCCCAACATAGTCTGAAAATACTGTTCTTTGGAGTAATAGGCCCAGTGTTGTTATCATTATTATTGTTAGAGGACCATAGACAGCTTGGGTCTAGGATATTACCCCTCCCCGGACATTACCCCCGGACATTACCCCGGACATTACCCCCAAATCAACAATTCGACAGCGCAAGGAACACATGTAATAAAGACAGTTTGCATACAGGGAGCGACTCGTATTAGAACGAGCTCGGGAGTGATGTAAGTCGATACTCAACGGTGACAAAACACTGATAATTATTAACAATGTAAGACATTATTTAATTTTATCGACATCCTTCATTTTCTGGAAGAACGTACGACCTTCCTCTGGCTTGCTCAGATGTCTAAACTCCACAGATCTAAATCTGCGATATACACAGGTTGACACTCATTTCAAAATAAAATCCATTGTTTAACTCTAGCCCCCGGAACCAGCGCGAATGTGATGTCATATTGTCACAGACCAGCAGGAAGAAACATTAAGCTTATATCTTAATAAGAAAAATTCACAGCAGTGATACTCACCAAATTCTTCATTTGGGTTGACCAAGGGCATGACCAAGTGTCACTTACGGTCAGAGTGCAAAAATTCAAGAGGCCAGTGAGCAGCATTTCTAATTTTGACATGCGGATCATCCCAAGGTCAGTTGCGAAAGCCCGATGGCTTCGATGATAACTTATTCCAAGACAAGTTATTCCAAAGTAAGGTATTTTGCTCTCAGTGACTTCACGAGTTAACTCTTAAGTCATTGATCACCAGTAAACTGCTTTCGAAGTCCTTTGTTTTCTCTATATTGCTAAAAGAACAGTTATTTTGTAAACAGTTTAAATAACGTTGATTCTCCGGGTCAATTAATCCAATGATCATAATTATTTTCGAAAAATTATCCTTCAACTCAATATTTATGATCGGTTATTTACTGGTTGATAAGCAAAAGTCGATAACTGATCAATAAACCAAAGCCTGTTCCAAAGGGTTTCACTATCAAGGTCGGTTATTCTAAGTTACCATAGAAACGTTTGTAAAGATATCCAACAAAGGACAGTTGTTGCGATCAAGTCAAGGAGAGTTGAAAGATCGATCGTTCCAAGGTCGATTACCTTGAACTTACTTTACGATCATACGATTGCTTAGTGACAAGATAAATCGCCCCGAATATGAAATTTCATATTTATGTCAATTAATTTATCCTATTCCGACATGATTAATTTATAAGATCCTGCATAGAAACTAACAATAGCCTATGGACCTACACATTCAATGGGAACAAACCTGAACAATGATGCAGTTTCTTAGCAACTGTTTCATTTCAGGATATTACGTCATAGTATCTACGACGTCATCAATAGATATTGCGCGCAACGGATCTAGTTATTCACAAAGCGTCTTATCTGAGGACAACGTGACAACGTGGTCGTAGGCCCTATATATAATTTTCTTCGTTTTTTAGACAAATTGACACACCACAGTAAAATACACGCGGTGAAATTTGATTGCCCTCGATACAAGGTTCGAGTTTTGTTCAATTCTTAGCTAATTTGTTATCATTTGATGAAGATTTATCAATAGGTTGTACGAAATTAGCGGGATAAAGCTTTATCGAGCAGCCAAAGGGTGCGACCTATGTTGCAAGTTGTAACGCAAGCGCAGTTGCAACGACACCGAATTATAGTAGGGCCTACCGTTGAATTATAGCCTGCAGAATGATGCCAAGGCGGTATACATGGCAAAATGGTTGAATAATTATCATTGTCAAAGCTAAATGTTATCACTACCGACTTAGACCTATAATTTCTTTTAAGTGTAGAAGATACTCGGACTAATGCGATTTAAATACTATAAACACTGCTCATTCACAATAATTTCTTATAATTTTGATAGAAGCGAGAGAGGATAAGAGACTGCTATAGAGAGGGACCAATAGTGAAGCAAATGAAAAACAATTTGAGATATCCAGATGTTTAAGAACCCTGCAGCTGGTTCATAAACAACTGGATATCTCTAACTGTTTTTCATCTGACTTCTCTCTCATTCGAATCTGTGGCAGTGTGTGCGATCGTGCTGCCTGCGCTAGAGCATTTTAATTTGTAACGTGCATAGAGCGGAGTCAAATTATTATTATTATTATTACTATTATTATTATTATTATTATTATTATTATTATTATTATTATTATTATTATTATTATTATTATTATTATTATTATTACTATTATTACATTAATATTATAATAAATTTTGAATAGTTGTAATAATAATGATGATTACAATGGCGATGATAATAACAATAGTATAGCAACATTATCAATAAGCCTTATCATATAAACTGACAATAGAGAAAGCATATTACATTTATAATCTATCTCAAATCTCAATTATTTGTCTTATTTTATTTTTAGATGATCTTTAGATGATCTTTTCAGAGCAGGGTACTGAGTCTATCATTCCAACCCCACCGAATATAGCACTTTCAAAGTTCCAATAAAATAACGATTATTGATTAAATAGTAGATCATCTACACCCATTATCTGTTTTTCTCTCGCATTTGTCACAGTTTGTCACATTGTTTCTGGCGTGTTATTAAAAATGCGGCGATGAGGATTGAGAGAGGGACAGGAACTCTTTATTTTAAGATTATTTAAGGTTTTCATTTATCTTTTTTTCCAATCGTGCTTATTGTGTTTTAAATATTTTCTTGTTTCTTCTGTAACCATTGTCAAATTCATGTTTTTTCCACTCAATGTACCACCTGACGAATAGAACGAGTAATTCGGTCATTTTTAAAAATCTTTTTGCTATATGTTGTACCTTTCATCTCAATTCGCCATCTTCATAGTTTTTGTTGTACAGGGAAATTAGGGGTTTCTTTTAGCGGGGTTCAATCCCATTTGGAACTCCTGTTGACCATCTTTTTCAATTGTATAATTTAATTGTTTGCTTCGTTGAACTAATTCTATCTATTTGACAATGTACTTCTAATTCTTATAATTTGTCAATGCGGAACTATGGTTTCGATAAATTTCTTTGGATTGATTTGATTGATTGATTGATTATTTGTCCCTCTCGTTAGAACGCGCTTTCTCCATCTGTTCGCTCTAAAATTCTAGCAGGTAGTCTCTCATCCTCTCTCGCTTTTATCAAATTCTGCTATCAAATTCTAGCGGGGCCTTGCAGCCATTTTCGCTTGAATACAATACAATTCAATTATGCTGATACAATACGAATACAGACTTGTAATGAGCGATGATTGCAAATTTGATTTGATCTCGTATTGATGACGTAAAATAATGGAAAACGTCATAAAATAGTTAATCGTCTTTCCGTTACTTTTACGATTTGAAACCCTCATTAGCACTGTTGTCTGATCCTGGTCAGATATACATGAAAGTTTTGCGAATTTTCGAATATTTCTCACTTCTCTCGTCCTCTCCTGTTCGCAATCTTGGAATCGTCGTCCATGCGTGATTGTTTCTTGCATCATTTTATGGAACTCAGCATCGTTTCTCCAATTTCAAAGACAGTAATGCAATATGGATTTAATCTGAAAAGTATTTTTGTCTGAAGCATATCGTTCAAGTTCAAACATCTGTGTTTAACTTCACAGAACCACTAAACAGATAAAAATTGCAGTTTTCAGTGGAGTTGATTTTAAGACGAAATTGAGCTAGCTAAAACGACAGCCTTAGTTCAAGGCTAGAGCCTGTTTATGCAAAATAATGTCCCATTGTCCATATTGACCGGATATTACTACTGTCCATGGGCCACAATTGGTCGTGTTTCACGCTTTTTTCAATTATCTAGTTCAGTCATTCAAAACGTGCATCTTATGTGATGCATTCATGAATAAACCTGAGTGTGCACTATAATAAATTATAATTATTACAGCAACAACAACAAAAACTATTACTATTACTACAGTACTATTACTACTACTTCCCCTACTACTACTACTACTACTACTACTACTACTGCTACTACTACTCCACCTCCTTGCTCTCTACTACCACAACTACTATTTCCACCACTCCCCTTCCTCTACTACTACCAGTTCCACTACTTCCATCACTGCTACCAATAATCATCAACGTCATATTCATCGTCGTCGTTGTCAGCGTCATCGTCGTCGTCGTCATCGTCATCATCATCATCATCGTTGTCATTGTCGTCGTCATCATCATCGTCGTCATTATATCATCGTCGTCGTCATTACCTGAGTCATGTGCAATTCCTATGAATATAACAAATGTCCGGAGACAGTTAATGGTCCTTGGAGCTGGAACGGTCGCTTCTCATCCAGTTCACCGAGGAGAAATTACTACGACAGGCAACGGAGTTGAAGTGCTGCATAATTAAGAGTAGACATTGAAGCAGACGGTCAGCTTTTGTATCATCTTCCAGAACTACGAATTAGGCTGCTTGCCAAATCGGTGGCGAATGCCAGCACGGTGACCAGTGCTCCTGGCTCCGACACACTTATTATTCAGGTTGACGACGGTAAATAAGTTATCCGCTTCAGACGAGCCATCTGCTCCTTACTGTTGAGTGTTATCGAAGTAAAGCAACTGAACCAATTTAATTGCATCAGTCCTGTCCAATTAATCATTTCTATTCCCCACGACACAGCTATTCAACCCGATATTTTAGCATCGACCACAACATCAGAAATTCCACCGATGCTGAATAGCTCTATGTATTGAGGTCTGCCAAGTGCCAACTACAGCATCCATGATAACCGTACGATTAGTCGCCATTGCAACTCCATTTTCTGTCCAGAGTTGTTCGAATAATGTCATGGCATTTACGTAGCGTCAACTGCAACTCCTTTCAATACCTAAATAATTGAAGCTTCAGCGCCTCAACGTACATTGAATGGAGCTACACTTCGAAGTGTCACCGATTCAAAAATCACTGCATTGTATGTCATTTGAAAGGCTGATTGTATACGAGAATGAAAGCATCATTCAACCTGACTGTTTCTCTCCAGTCTATGCTGACTCCAAAGACCTAATGGCCCTCAACCAGGATTTTTTACCTTCTCAATCTAACAGTTCCAAAGACAAGGAAAGCCTTTCTGTCGCTGAACTCTCTTCTGCAAACGTGCGCACTGAGAGCAGTCTGTTCTGACCTTCACTCCTCTATTAAAAGCATTAACCATCCTTTCAATTAACTTAATTTCCTCTCTAGACTGTCTCAGCAACCTATTAAATTCCAATCTTGGTTTACGAGTGAACTCATCTTGAGCTGCACAACGACATCGCTTCGCATATGCCATCGACAAACATGTCTTGAGCATTGTAATGGTTGCGTTGCAGAAGATTCTGGACTGGATAAGATATGGTCCAAACCGTTCGATGATAAGGCATGCTTGTATGGCATTCGAATCACGCCTTAACCCAGCTGTGTAGCTGTACGCAATTAAACTAAAACTAGTTTTCAAGATGCACCCTTCTGACTTTAGATAAATTGTTGCTGCTTTACCATGCAATATTTGCCCCTTGAGGATAATGATGATGAAGACGATGACGACGATGACGACGACGATGACGACGACGATGATGATGTCTCGTGCGCATGTCATCAGGCCGTCTTGGTCGACCTTATCTACTGCTGTCCTTTCTCGTATCGGATGAATGAATTTTGACGATTATTTACCTCTAAATGCGGAATTTACTCTGTGGCTTTGAACGTGTTGGAGTTTTCTAATAATAGGTTTGTGTGCCGGAATTATTCGTCGGCTTTTGCAAGGATTTTGTACGTCTGGGAAGCATTTTGTTTGCAAGTTGCCTAGTCCATGTGACAGCATCAGACCATCCTTTCTTATGTACGCGGTCGGGTCTAACCGCGCGGTTGTGTACGCCTCCTGTAGCCGAGTGTTTACCCCTCGGTGGACGATAGTCACAGATGGCTATTCAATCTACCGACCAAGACACGACGAATGCCTTTTTTACGTCCTCATTGCACCTCGACGAGTATCAGGAGATGCGCCCTCTTCCACCAGCGAGGGACTACGCGTCGACAACGTCCCGTGTCTGCGATCCGTACGCAGACACCGTTGTCGCTCTGCTCATCGACGCAACTTGGCCCAGAGATTCTGAATATCCATGCCATCTGTCAGCTGTCGACTGGAATCAGTGGGCTTGTTCCACGGTTGTGCCTGTGCCCACCACCGGTGAGTGGTGACTCTTTTTAACTTTCTGTGCATTGCTTTTGCTAATAGGCGTGTTTTTACTTGTTCGCTGTGACATTTAGCATCATTAAGGCCAGCGCAGAGAACGCCTCTGAATAGATAACTTTAATGGGCGCTTTATAGATGCTTGATTACATATATATATACACATATTATATATACATGATGATGACGATGAGTTGTCTGCAGATTCAATATCCTTGACACTCTGAGAGGAGACAATGAGTGAGGAAGCTTCCTGTTTCCTTCCTTACAGACAATTATGGGTGAGCAACTTGTCCAAGGTCGCTACGCAGTTGTTTGAAGTAGATTCGAACCATCTACTTATTGGTTACAAGGCTCAGAACACGCGGCAACACCACCACGTCTCACGTTTGTCCCCTATGATAGTTCACATTCGTTGACCATGGAAACGGTAAAACGGAATGCATATATTATGCACTGCAGGTAGTAATAGTGATATTACAAGCTAGAATAGGAACAATGGCGTACGTCGCATAGTCTCACGCTCCAGCCGTACACACAATTCTTGCTAACTATATTCTTAAACTAAATAGTCACTCTAATTCTTACTGAACTGGATCAGGACATTTTATCGTAAATTACACACGGATCGTTTAGACATTATTTTGTGATCACTGATCCTTTGACTCTACATATATGAATACTTATATATTCATCCTCTTCGTTGTTAAATACTGCTCTGCCATCAAATTATAAAATCATGCAGTCGTAAGGTAGGCCTACATTTAAACACCGGACTCTGCTGTATTAGGCAGTCCTAGTGTCTGACAGCAATAGTACCAGTGAATAATAATTCTGCTTAATTGTTTCAAAAATAGCCGCAACAGCGTCTAGCATGCTTTATTAATATAAAATTACAGACATTTAGTAAATGTGAGAATTTTGGAAACACTGATTTCCAAATATTGCTTTACCAAGTGAAAGCTAAGCAGTCGGCATATATGTCTGATTGTCTGTTACATGTCTGTCTGCCTGTCTGGCTGCCTGCTTGTATCTATGCTTGACTATCTGTCAGCTGTATGCAACCATCTGATATGTATGTGTGTTCGATCGCTTCCAATCGTCTTGCTTTGGAGCGTCGTTGAGTGAGCAAGATTAAATCCTTAAAAAATCTAAAAATAGCTTAACACTTACATTTGCTATCGTCTGGAAGCGTTTACCACTCTGTCCGATTTACCCCCTTCGATTCACCCTTTCTTTGACTTATCTCTGTTTCTGTTCCACCTGTTCCAGTCTGTACATCTACTTTTGCCTGTCTTTATCCGCTCTCCCGTGCATTTCATTCATCCCATAATCCATGCAAATTCCAAAAACCCTGAAACCTCTTTCATGACGGCACATCAGTCGTCGAACCACTCTATTCGGTAGTTAGCCCCATTGTTGTTATCCCAGTGGCTGATAGTGGTTCCGCCCTCTTTCATAACCCTACAGCAGAGGGCAAACTCCACCGCTGACGTCGGCCATGCACTCGCAACCACTTGATCCTCTTCTCTCGGTGACTGGACTGGCTTCCTGACCGCGAAACAGTACGTATCGTAGTCGAACCCAAGGTTGGCCACTCCCGACAGGCGTTGGGCAGGAAGGTCAGCGTAGGTCACCCAGTCGTTGTCCGTGCACCGGGAAAATACGACGATCCCTCCTCCTCCTCCTCCGTCCGTGTGTCTCACCTTTATGCTGCAAAGGATCGTCGTGCTCTGCCTCTTCCTTGACGGTCCAGTCCCACTATGATCGTCGTCGCCACTCTTTGATGAACGGTCGTCGACGCGGACGTTTTCCAGGCACAGGAACTTCTCACGCAGCTTCCGCTGGAATCCGTCGAGATCAGCGAACGGTTGCTCGAAGCGCAGATGGAACTCGTGACGTCGTCCGCTAACGCCCTCATCTACTTCCTGCTTCGCTACTTCCGCTTCCAGTGATTCCAGTTTTATTACTTCCTGTTTCGACGGTCGATTCTCTCGCAAGAGGCGACGATTCTCAAGCAATTGTCCTTTAGACCGGGAGTCGAGCGAACCCCAGTCCGACCGGAGCTTTCTATTGACTTCGTCGTTAGAGCGGAACAGTTCGAAGTCATTCAGAAACTCAGATCGAGGTCTCATCACTCTGAATCCATCTGTCGCCGCATTGCGCTGAATGTCAGTCGAAATCCGGTCATCTGATCTCCACTTCCGGTTGTCTGGATGAAAACACCAGTTGACGTCGTTCCGCACATGCGCACTGAAGCGCGAAGGGATCATAACGAATGTGTTGAGGTTAAGGCCAAACTCGTCGGCAAATCTGACGCTACCTCGACGACTGTACTTCCTTCGAACCTCGTGTTTGGACGGCGTCACGTGATCATCAGTGAGCCGACCAGGAAGTGACTTTCGGCTATGATAAGCAGGCTGTCGTAGGGGCATTCGATCGGAGTCCTGACCGTCTGAATTGCCCCCCATGAGTGGTCCAGGGTCCGGATCGTTAAGTCCCGTTGGACCTGTCTTCATCGACGTCTTGAGCCTCTGAAGGAGCCTGCTCAGGTCCCCGACGGAAGAGTAAGTCGATTCGGTAACCCCGAGGCGTAGTGGTTGCTTCGAAAGGTGGTCGAGCTTGCCCTCCCAGCCCAAGGTCTCATGACTTCCGGTCTGCCAGGTCATGATTCTCTGAGCCGAAGTCGCATTTTTTTCCGTCACATCCGCTGAAGGCCTTTCAGAGAGAACATTCTGGGAGGCGTCATCATCACAGTCGTCGGTTACGATTTTTGGGACATTGGACGGATTCCCAGAAGACGATTTATGTCTACCGTTGAAGATCCCGTTCGGCTGATTTCTGCAAAGCTTTTCAGATGCGCGTTTGTCTGTGTTACATCCGCTTCCGGTGTTCGGGGCATCGTTGGGCTCTGTGCTCTTGTTGGCGCCATATCCGGTCGAGTTATCTGATAGGAAGAGATAGTTGGAAAAGTCAAGAGACATTTCAAACGACGCAAAGTCAAGGCCGTCCAAGATAGCAACAAAAATTTGACACTGGAAGTATCACCGAACTGCTTCACAGATGTATCACGGGATATTTCGCAATTATCACCAACCTGTCTTGAATATCACCAACATGAATTATTGTATATAGGCCTATAGGCCTATCACCATTCTGGTTGTTAACATCATTGAAATCTTTCGTGAATTTCACGAAAACATTTATTACTCGTGTGTCACTGTATCCAATATGACCTATCTGTCGTTAATATAATCTTAGCCTTTCACAGAACATCTGCAGAATCTGTTGCATCATTGCATGTCTTTATAAACTTCAGTAAGATACTCGTCCAAACCTGCTGTGAACGTCGTCTGTAGATCGCTTGCTCTTTGCCTTTCAGACTGAACGGCAAATTTTTTACCCAGTCATATCCCGCGACTGACTTTTGTCAGATGCTGAACATCGTCTTTCAATTTAGGGTGATATGTTGCGATTGGACAGACAGATCTATACCTACTGGGGTACGGAGTCTCAAATGTGACATTCATTTGCTCGAGATTTTCTAACAATTCGTTGGTTAGACTTTCGTTGAACCTCTGGATGTGAACTGTAGATAGCAAATTATATGTCCATCACAATTTCAATTACTAACTACTTAATTAATAACGTGTTCCTTTGGGTTTATTTCTCCTTTGCTCAACTCAAAGCTCATTCTCTCAAGCTATGCCAGAGGAGACCAGTAGTAAGTGTGCTGAAAGCAAAAATATCGATGCTTCAAGTTATAAATCGTGGAAGGAGATGATTGAGAGGTGGATCCTACTTTAGATGTTTTGTTACTAAATGGTTGGCGATGACAAGGGTCTCACGATCCTCTGGTGGCCTCAACAAATTATGTATAGATATTAACGAATGACAACATTATTTATAAAATTGCGCTTAAGTATTGTTTATTGTATTGATCTTGGATGGTAAAATTTATGACAAAGATCAGGTCTACCAAATGATAAATGCGTAACCAGTAAAAGCATTACCGTATATAGGATAAATATAGATTAGAGCCTCACGAAGTCGAAATCTGTCGCTGAGAGCTACAAAAATGGCATGACCCATCGACCACCATTGACGGTGAATAGGACCCTAAACATTTTGCTCTTTATTCAACTACATCCGTCTCTTCTGAGGCTCCGTGCTGTGGCCAAAATCCATGCGCTCCTACGCATTAGCTCTCTTTGGTGTCACAGCGTTGTAGGACAACCAGTAAAGGCACACGTCTGCCCTCACCCTTGAAACCCCACTCCTCCTCCGAAGTCAGTCGAAATTTTTCAACCCATCTACCACTCCATGCATGAGTCGCAGTAATAGGATATGGCGATGTTTACAGGACAGGGGTCCAAACTACTTCGACCCAACAGCCGTAAGTCCAGGTGCCATCGCCGACCCACTTGCATATATATATATATACATATATATATATATATACATATATATATATCCAGACATATATAGTATATATACGTATGTAGATATCTACAGAGATGCACAAATAAAGATACATACATGGACATTGGACACACACGCAAACACACAGACACAAATAAATGCACAAGTAGTTTATATTTGCAATACGATACATGTGAATATGTGGACAAACAAGCAGACAGACGGATTGTAGATAAATATATAGACATGTAATATACATAAATAAATACATAAATAAAATACAATGTAAGAAATAAAACGAAGTGACCTCGTGCTTGGCACCCTTCCGACTCGTGTCGCATGAATGCCATGTTCAAGTCATTGCTGCTCTCCCTCCGTAACTCTTAATCTAGGTCTGATAATCAATCGTAGACTCATCCTACAGAGGTCACTTCTATATACGCGCTGCTTTGGAAATAATGTTCCTCTCACAGGATTCCAACGTAGCAACACGTTTTTTTACCACCGCTTTTGTTTTCATAATTATAAGCCGGGTGATGGCGTCAAAATGTCAAATCTGGCTTTAGGGTGTTACCAAACGAACCACCCGAGGCATGCGTCTAAAGTTATCATTTGATTGCTTTTACTTATTTAATTAGGAAATTATCTTCTGACATACTGATTATGATGAAGTATAATCTGATGTTGTTCTTGTTGAAATAATGGCAGATGATCGATTCCCAGATATTGACACGACATGTAATATGCGAATAAAAGAAATATATTAAGACGAAGACGAAGACGACGAATGCTTTGGATAGACACAGAATTTACAGGTGAAGAAGCCTATAAGACTCCGACTAAACCTCAGAAAAGCAATGAACTTGAAACATAACAAGCAAGAAGGGAGGTTATTTTATTGATTACCGGCATCAGAAACCAACGACGACCACAACGATGACTATGATAATGATAGCTGTAATAAAATAATTAAAATGATGCTCATAGTAATAACAATAATAATAATTATAATAATATTATGATGATGATGATGATGATGATTATGACGACGACGACGATGATGATGGTTGAGTATGATGATCAGGAGGAGAACGACAAGAAGAAGGATGGTGATAAGGATGGCTATGGTTATGACCGTATAACTATATGTAGATAGCGATGACCCCTGCATGTATATATATATATATATATATATATATATATATATATATATATATATATATATATATGTATATATGTATATATATATGTATATATGTGCAAATATTTGCTCTTAGTACTATGCAATAGAAATCTGTATGAAAATTACGTCTTGAAGTCGTTGGCGCCTGGAGTCAATCCTACGGATAATGATGGGAACGGATCCTGTGAAGAAAGAGAGTGAATTAATCGATAGGTACACGAGCAGAGTTTAACGCTGCAAGCATCTGACAATCGTCCAAAAGATGCGATGAAAGCATTTGATTTATCCGTCGATCGATAGCTGCACCTCTCTCCCTTGTACGTCATTTATCTCTCCTCTCATTTCTCTCTTTCGCATTTTCTCAGCGTTTCGTACTCTAAATCGATTGCACCGACTGATCCCGACCTGTCAACAGCCAGGATGTGACGTCATACGCAACCACTTCACTTCTAATGAAGTTCAGTGATGGCCGCATGCATCGGGAAGGGAATAATATTCAACTGTACCCGGTAAAGTAAGATTCGTTTCATAATTCACAAAACTAATTGAAATGACATGTGGTGACATTTCAAATTTTCTTATTTACTATTTCTTAAACGTCTAGACCTCTAGTCAGGGTCGTACTGAACTATAATTGCGCCCTGTGTCTAGCATCAATCTGGCGCCCCCACATTTTGAAAATAGAGTATTTTATGGAATAATAAGTTAGTCCATCCTGAATTTTGCACCCTTTCCTCATTTGCGCCCTGGGCCACGACCCCGCTAACACCCCTTGGTACGGCCCTGCCTATAATCACAATGTCGTCGCCCACCACAGCACAAACTATCTTTTAGCTGCTGGGCCGAACCTAGCATTACTTTTGTAATCTACACAAAGAACCCATACTTCTCTGGATTCATCTAATTTCCACAATGTAATCTCTGCTCGGGAACCTTTCTTGGCTTTTGACTGGACCTATCATAGAATTTGGCTTGCACGGTGCTTTCGCTTAGTATGTAGCATCGACCATGCTTTGAAGACAATTTGCCTTTGATTTCAGCACCAACTCATTGCTAACTATGGTATAGGGGACCTCTACAACGGTGTCTATGTCCCTTTGGGTCTACCTTTGTAGGCCTACCAAACGATGAACCTTTTCGTGACTTACGAATGGAAATTAGTTCCCACTTAATTAGAATGTTCTGTTGAAACAATAAATAAATCGATTGAAATTGAATGATGTCTTGAGCATTATGACAAAATGACATGTGTGTTTTAGATGAGATTAGGTTGATTAGAATTTGGAATTGGTGTACGAATTCCCATGGTGTTAAGCCCCTTACTGCTGCGAACCTCTCATATGTAGCTTGTCTGTTCACTGATCCCTGATCCACACTTTTCTTTGCCAGAGGTGTCGACGTGGACCACCATCACCCTCCTCAATCCCTCATGATACTGCAGTGGGAGTAGCAATACAGAGAAGCGTTGACAATCACTCCTCTGAATCCGCCAATGCAATGCTCCTATATCTTTGCTCAATGGAGCCACCGCTGAAACCGTTGTTTACTAACCGGATGCCTTATTCCACGACGTGACATAGTCCCCTAAGTTATCCGTTCACTCCTTCTGTCCTTCTGCGTGTAATCGAGGGCTGCCAGCCTCCGACATAAGAGTCCCACTTAACGAGGGCTCGAAAGAACCTTCTCGATCGATTTTCTCGTACAAAGGTCTTTTCGTGGTCGCCGATAGAAATGTTCTTTGCGATACTCAGCGAAGACTAATCAGCTGAGCCTGCTCCACTGTTGACGATGAAGTAGTTCCGACAGAAGAGACTCTTTCAATGGCAACTTCTCAACTCGCTTCAGTTTGTATTGTATCCAAGTTGTAGCATTCAGATTTAATATTGCTATTGGTTTCTAGTTTCAGTTTAGATTTCACTTAGTCGGTTCAATTTTCAGTTTCTTTAACAATTAGCGCTGTCGTAATATTATTAACTACTCCACTTTTAGTTTCCGTTTGATTAATGTTAATCGTGCACAATTTTTGATGTTTTGTTTGATTTAAAAGGCTATCATAAATTACATGCTTTAACTTTCTGTTATTAAGAGGCAAAGCTATTAATTTTGGGGATGCCTTTTCTTTTATGTCTGCTGTTGCCAGGGACTCAGAGGGGTCATAGTCTATGGTTGAAACTAGAGACAGAAAATATTCAGGTAAGAAATGAATGAGGAAACAGCTGCTGCAGAGGATACGAACTACACAAGTGAGGCGAATGCTTCCCCTCTAAGCCTTCTCATAGTTAGTCACGAGTTCTGCCTTATAAGTGTGGTCCTTAGTTGACTCTATGACAAATACCCACTTGAATCTAGATCTAAACTATCTTTTAAAAAATGTCATATCAAAGTCCATAGTGATCAGCGAACGACTATGGCGGAATCACTGGCAAGCCTAAGAAGAAATTCTATAGCTTAGAAGTCTCTATACAGGGAGCTCCAAAAATTGCCACAGAAGCTGCTCGTATGCATAATTATGAACAAAATCTTCAATTTAACGATAGTATTCGGCCGTTGAATCTGCAAGATCAAAATTAAGCGCATGAATTCATTTAGAATTATGCTGATTTGTATTTTAATCGTTAAAGACTTGAAACAACATTACAGGGTTAATGAGCGTTATCCAGGTTTCAATTCGGAAATATACGAAGACATGAGACAAACTATAAACAGTTAAGTAACAACATTTTCGAAACAACGACAATCACAATATTGATATTTCACAATTTATACCTAATTGCTTAGGTCATTTTGAATATTTTTCGGCTGTCTTGCCAAAGAGTAAAGATGACCCCAAGAGTATAAATTCATCAAAACCGTCGCTTGTGACATCTTGGGTCAGCGTCGACTAATCAAACATGCACACTGAATTATTTAATGCGTAATATGCCAAATGTTTGTTTAAGAACAGTGTGATAAGCTACAAACATCGACAACAGCGTCATGCAGTTTAAACGACAAACATAGACGTAGAAATACGTCAAAACATTTATAAACTCACGTAGCATAGGTTCTATACCTCATGCTTAGAATCAATGGTTAGGCTAATAATATTATACAACTTTAAAACGGAATTGACTCCAGTAGTCTAAATATAGCCTAGGTAGGTAAGAGACACTCACGCACGTGCGTATGCACAAATGGGCACATATATACCCACACACAAGTTGAAAACTTCGTAAGTTTTATTTCGCAGTGGACTGGTCGACTTGCTACTTATTCTCAAACTCATCTTAATCTCTGGCGATGTAGCCAACATTTTGAAAGGCGAAACAAGAATGATTTGCATACAGACAACGACGTCCTAGGCAAGCAAAACGCACTTTCGGATCATACAAGCATCTCGGATTAAGAGAAAGCAGACCATTCTCTATTTCTCCAACATGTGAATTCATTTGATAAATATCTGCAGGGCGGATCATCAAAGAGTGATTTTACAAATGAAGAAGAAATCTTTGTGATAATTTATAATTAATGACAATGCGCAGTAAAGACGTCAGCCCGAAGCTAGGCTGCACGGCAGCGTTACGTGTTTGAAGGCGAGTGGTGTCATGGTGAAGGAATCATGGGTATAAGTTTTTTAATTATTTTATTACCAGAGAGTTTTACAAAATGATATGAAATGTCATAACATCCTCGTTCTCGGTCACAAAGAATAACATGCTAAACTATTTACATGCAGGACAGCTATATCACGCAAACTTTGCCATATTATTAATTTTGCAAATTATTATTATTATTATTATTATTATTATTATTATTGTCATTGTTATTATTACTATGTTCTCACCCGAGGTAGTTATAGTCCAACAGGAAGCCAAACTATCCGGAGACAGTTAATTACATCTAGAACGGCTACGTTCCATCCAATTATAAGGTCTATTATTATTATGATCATTATTATTATTATTACTATAACTTATTATTATCAGTAGTAGTAGTAAAAGTAGTAGTTGTAGTAATGGAAGTAAGTGGAAGTGGTAAAACAAGTTAGTAACAGTTGCCTTTAAAGGTTTTACTGTCACATATAATAATATTAACCAAAGCCTTTTAAGCGCAATTTTAATTAATGTTAGCATATTGTTAAGCCTCAGTACAGAATTATTGTTAATTACATTGAATGCACTGACATAGTAAACAAGGTTAAACACCTCAAGTGTCACAGTTCTCAATTTCACACATATGCTGCATTATCGTCTGAACTAACGTCGTTGCAAAATGCTTTGCTCTCTGTAGTCTCGCAGTAAATTCAAGTTCCTATCCCTCTCATTCATAAGCGAAGAGGCAAGTCGGACCTACAGACGCCACAAATTTAAAGCAATGGCCTCATTTTAGATATTCTTCACCCAGCTAAGTAAGCGCCGCGTACTTGGAGCATCCCAGGATGCTTTGCCAAAGTTGCCGTCATTTCAGTTGCTGACTCAGTTCCACGTTAGTTTAAAAGCTAAATAAGCGAGGTCATGTCGCATTAGGCCTCTAAGTAAATAACGTGTGTGCCGGCTTGCATGTATTTGTGCGCGCGCGCGCGTGTCTGTGCGTGCGCGCGCGCGCGCGTGTGTGTGTTCGGACATATATGATAATTTATTTAGCACCATTTTAGATTCCCATAAGCGCCAATGAGCTGCTTACTATCTGGCGGAAAATTGACGATTATTGTGTGTCAGAACACACGTAAAAATCCAGACATGGACCTATTGCAATTTTTTATATGCTGTCTCTCAAGTTTGGAAATGTATGATTATACGCAGTCCTATATTTGGGATATGTTGATCCTACAATACCAGAGCTTAAATCATTCAAACAGGCATGCAAAATTGCAAAAATACACGCTTGTGTAAGAGTTCGTTGATTATTATACCGGCCTATGAGAGCAGAGCCTAGAATGCAACGCGCTTCTCACTTTCCGCCAAAGCCATTGGTCGACCGAAGTCCGTCTTGCCTCAATCTTCGGCCAATCAGCGGTGTCGACGTGGCTAGACGATGACGCAGCATACGTCATCTTCGTCACCCACGCCGGCTGCCATAAAGCCCATCTCCGCTATACTTGCCGACGTAGTTCTGAAATGTCGCGAGCCGTACTGCAAGAGTCGCCCCGCCGCTGCTCCGAAATGGCTGCCCGTTCCCTGCGGGGCCCCCATTGTGTGACTGGTTATTGTAGCCGCGAAAAAGACAACAATCGACGTAGACCACCTTTCGCGTCCCGATTGGCTGCGTCGCTCGTCGGTTAGAGATCATGACACCATCATACTCATCGTCCGGACGAGTCTCGCTTTCGCAGTAGGAGTGCAGCGTTCTGAATTTGCTTAGCTGCGCCGAAAAATGAGCAACAACAATCAATGAACTTGTCGATGCTTAGGTTATTCATATCTTCATAGTTAGTAGTGTGGCATGGTGGCCGATTGGTTAGAGCGGTCGGCCCGTAACGCTCAGTGTGCGCTCAGTGTGCGGGTTCGAGCCTCGTCCGGGGCGTCACTGTGTAGGGACCTTGAGCAAGTCCTTCGAGCACCATTGCTCTGCAGTACAACTGCAATTGCGCCGTTGAGGCGTGGGCACTTCTGAGCAAAAGATGTTGGAAGGAGGGCGATATCAAATTCCAGAATGAAAAATTAAAATTAGACGTTAATGAAACCGATCCATAAGCCTAATTGGCTGTGATCGATCGAAATCGAATAAAGTCGATCAGAACAAACGAACTGTTTGATTTAGTTCTGTGAAAATATAACAAGTGCATAAAACGAGTGGCATGTATTACGGAAACGTTGGAAAGTATGCGAGAGGCCAGATTGAGATGGTATGGTCACGTGATGAGAAGAGAGGACGAAGCTGCATCAAAAGAATTATGAAGCGGATGTCAACGGACGACGCAATCGGGGATGACAGAAGAAGAGATTGGAAGATACATGAGACGATACAAAAGAACCTGAAGACTTTCAGATTGAAAAATGAAGACACTCGTGACAGAGTCAAGAGGAGAAGAATGACTGACCCCTCCCCTCTGAGAGATTACTTCAAGCCTGAAGGAGACATATAAAATATACAAATAGGCCTAAGGGAATCAATTAAATGGAAAATCGATTGGGCGAGGAACTGTGAACTAGGTTACAATAAATAATCCAAGAATGAACGAAGGCATGAATGAATTAGTGAACGCATTATCATAACGAAGAATGACCATATTAATCTGTTTGAAATTTTGAAAGCCTTCTATATAAAACGAAGATTCCGATGGCTTGGACGTGCAGAGAGAGAGAGAGAGAGAGAGAGAGAGAGCCTGTTGAGTGTTGACAGGCGGAATCCCACATAATGTACTACATGCAAGATTCAAATAAAATAGAAAGGCTGACCAAAGCTGGGCTGCATATATATATATATATATATATATATATATATATATTGTAAATGAGAACATAGCATCACTTGAACAACAGTAAGGGAAGCAATGAACTCGACAAATGACCGAAGACAATAGAATACATTTATTCGTACACATCGCCGCCTAATGACTGACATCAGAAACTGATGCTGATGATATACAAGTCAGGACTGAAAATTTTTTACTGGTGAGCGGATGTGTTTAAAAAAAACCTGAAACAAGAAATTGAAGTCTTCTGGTTCATTTAGACTTTAGAGTATTAGTGATAGGCTGTAGTATAAAGGAATGCCAAGAGGAGTTGATTTTTAAGAGGTTTTACTTATTTACACGTCTGCTTACATTGAATTATATAATGTTACGTTACGGTAATGCATAATTTGAATGCTATAGTATGGATACGGCTTGACCTACCACATTGGCGTTTGTCCAAATGGGTTTTTCCAGTACCACCCACGTGACCGTCTCGTAACAGGGTGGAGTACTAAACGAGCCATGGTATGTCCAGTACTTGTTAAGGTCATCTGGTGCACACAAAAACAAAATACTCTCATCAAAATATTTCGAAACGACATCACAGTGGTGCGCTACTCCGGAAACAGGACCAGAATATTCTTAACGACATGAAATTACTACTACTAATGTAGCAAAATGACACACCGTCACCACCTGCAGAACCAGTTGCAAACCACCACACCATCGCTGCCACCACTATCACCACCACTACTACCACCTCTGCAGCAACCGTTGCATACCACCAAACCACCTCTACCACCATCACCACCTCTACCACTACCTACACCACCACCTCTACAGAGCCATCCGTATTATTATATAATTTTATTACAACTGCAATCGTCAATATTAAATAAATGCAAACAACAATAGACCTAAATATTATACAATATATGTAGATTGAACAGGGTCTGTGTCATGCTCTAGTTAGATGAAATAGATGGCGAAATGTGACAGAACTCATCAAAACTTGCTAAACAGAAAACGTGTCTTTATAGATAGACTCCTGTAGCGCCGTTTTGGAATGCCCAACACATCATCAGTCGATACATGGTTCCTTCAAGTATAATCCTAATTTAAACTGAAAAGTCGTGATCCGATGGCTATTATGGCAATACAAACCAGGTAGTAGAGCCTTGACAGGGAACTCCTTTGG
>OY365811.1:27066524-27128815 GCA_959347315.1 Bimastos eiseni | reverse complement strand
GATCTGCACGCTAGTGACGTACTAGGAATGTTTACGTGCCTACATTAATCATATGTGTATATCTAATTATAGAAAATGCAACGTTGCGAACTGCTGCAGAAATTCTGTGATTTGAGGCAGACGATGTAAGACAATCTCTCTGATCTCTCGAGCCCCGCTTTAGCTTCTCACAATCCCAGTGGCATAAATTCTTCTTTCCTTCAATATCTTCCTGTCTGCATCTATCCGTCAGTCTGTCTTCTACATGTTTGTCCAGGTTTGTGTCTAGACATCCTCTGCCTCTTTCAATATCGTCCGTGCTATCATCTGCATTTCACGCCAACACACACACACACAACTACACGCACACTCACTACATATTTAGCTATATATTTATATAATTATATATAATATATATATATATAACAAATATCCACACAAATCATTTCAGTTACATGTCTACTATATATATATACATACATATATATATAAGATGCATATGAGACAATATTTGATTTTGCATTTTGTTCCTTTCCTACAGAAGATCATTAACCGGATCTCTCCCTCAGTTAGAAGCTGCCTCACTGTGTGTGGCTCCTGTTCACTTACAGGAGTTTTACTGATCCACCCTGAGCTCCGGCGCCGTGATTCTTCTAGGCCGATAGAGCTTCTTGTCCCCCGGACGTATATATTGTGCAGCGCCGTGTCATTCCCTTGCAATCTGGAATAGGTTACAGAGGCACTGCGCCTAAGGACTCCGGCCCTTACACCTTGCGGTCACGTTCTACACTAACCTCAAGAGGTTCCAGGGGCTTTCACCTCCGGACGTTTCACCTCCGGACGTTTCACCTCTTGGGGCTTTCACCTCCGGACGTTTCACCACCTTTAGGGGCTTTCACCTTTAGGGGCTTTCACCTTTAGGGGCTTTCACCTTTAGGGGCTTTCACCTTTAGGGGCTTTCACCTTTAGGGGCTTTCACCTTTAGGAGCTTTCACCTCCTAGGGATTGCTTACTTTATAGACATGTAAAGTGAAATTTAGATGGCGATTGTCATTGAATTATACATAAATAATATATAACATGCAAAGCAAATTTATTTAGCGTAGGCATAAGCAATGAACTGTAAATAGACACAATAAGGAAAGAATTAGATGTTATCCCTATTCCGTAATCGCAATAACCTCGATTTACTGTCCATCAGAAGCCATTATAATTATTAAATGTCTCAGACATTCTGCAACGGTTAGCTTTCACCTCTGATTTGCTACTTCTGAGATTTGATGCTTATATAGGCTTTGCTAAACACTGCGCTGCAGAAAATCTATTTACTCTAGACCTATATATTAATTAGTGTCACGATAGTCGCATTGTATGCGCATCAAGTGGTGTATGAATAAATCTTGTGCGTTAGCCTAATTGAATGTTTGCATACTTGCATCCGAAATGCCGAATTGCAATAACTGTGACATTCTATAACATTTTGCTTATTAGTGTCATGGTAATCGCATTGTTTGCGCGTCAGTCTTTAATTTGATAGTTGAGGTGAAGGCCCCTAGAGGTGAAAATCCCTAGAGGTGAATCGTCCGGTGGTGAAACGTCCGGAGGTGAAAGCCTATGATACCCCTCAAGACTATTCTTTTTAGCCAAGGTTGGATCGGGAGCGCTCTTTAGTAGATAATCCAGAAGGTGCGCTATATAAATCTCCGAAATGAATAGTGGTCTAATCAATGGGTTTCGGAGAGTCTCCATGGTATTATGATAAGGCCTATATGTCACAGATAGGCCTACAAGCAAATATATACATTGCCAGAATACAAATCGAAGACGATTCTCATTTTTTTAACCAAATATACAAACGGTTTTATGCTTCAGCATAATATATTACATGAGATAAATGCCTATAACTGTATACAGAACACAAGGACATATATATACATATATATAATTACATATATATATATGGAAAAAATCCATAAACGGTTATATGCATTTCAATGCACACACATATCTGCGCAAATCGCACGTGTGGATTTGACACGTGACAGGTAAATCCATAAATGGTTACAGACAATATATTTGATCACAGAATATATGCTATAACAATGGAGATAAACATACAGTATATATATATATATATATATACCGATGTCGTGACTTGCAACGATAACTGGATGAAGTATTAGAGCCTCCGCCTCTGTCAGGTGCATCTCTCCAGTCTCCACCAACCTACAGTCTACACCTTCATAGACCTACGTTTAGGCCGACGGTGAAGTCTGCATGATATATTATAGCAGTCCATGTCTTCGCTAATGTTTTCAGCCAATGCACATCAATCGACTCCTGATTGCGAATATCCCCTGATTAAAGGAAGCGAAATCCTTATCGATTGGCGCCGCATAAAGGACCTAATAGTCGGCCGCAAGATGGCGTCACTTGAGCGAGGAAAGGCGCCATATGAATGACGGAGTGCGTGGCCTGCTTCGGTCGCACGCCTGACCTTACCTAGATACATTGTAATTTACACGACTGACCTAGATAGTAGATGCAAGTAATATAATTTTTGTCAGTGTTGGGCACGAGACCAAAACCTCGAGACCAAGACTGAGACCAAGACCGAGAGCTCCAAGATCAAGACCAAGACCGGGTGGTCCGAGACCAAGACCAAGACCGAGACCGGGTGGTCCGATACCAGAACCAAGACCGAGGGTCCGAGACCAAGGCCAAGACCGATGCTTTTTTTATAAACAATTCAGTTTATTAAGACGCTAAAATGGAAAAACACTTAAAACATAAATTTTACTGCTGAAGAATACTAATCTTAATAATGGTCCAGAAACAGTTTTACCCGCCACTATGAACTTTTGCGGGTTCAAACCCTGGCTTCGGCCTGAGAATATCACACTATAAATTGCTTACAGTATACGAAAGATTCTAAATAAGACATCTGAACAAGTAGATTAACGTTCCGTTAGTATGGTGTAGGCCTAGGTCTACTTGTACTCGGAATTGTAGGCAATGGCGACTACACGTGGCCGACCACATAAATATTAGATTGTTCAAAAACCTTGAAATTTGTGAAAGCAAATTTTGAAATGGCTGGCTCCGTTGCAAATGCATTTTTTACCCACAGTAACATGTATATATAGATGGTCAGTAGGTCATAAATCGGCAACAATCACGTAGGGCCTAAGCCTAAACACCGGGGTCTCTAATGGAAAATAACCGACAAATATCAAAGAAATTGCTTTGATACAGCAAATGACCAAGAACACTAACCTAAGACGGAGACCAATCCCAAGACCGTTCCTTAAGACCAAGACCGGTGCATTCGAGACCAAGACCAAGACCGATGGTCCGAGACCAAGACCAAGACCTATGGTCCAAGACTAAGACCAAGACCGGTGCATTCGAGACCAAGACCAAGACCGCAGTTTTCCGGTCTCGAGACCGTCTCGAGAAAAAGAGACCGATGTCTCGAGACCACATCCCTGATTTTTGCGTGCGCTAGATAATTTACTGTAAACCTTAGTTTAAATACATAGTTTTATGGGCTTACTTAGGGTTAGGTGACTTAGGTCATTCGTGTGATCGAATACATATTGTCACAAAACGGTAAAACTTTACTATTCTTTCACTATTTTACTGACTCACTGGATGGCTGGCTGACAGATTGGTGCAGTAGAAGGAGTCAGCACCGTCCACGCCCCATCACCCGGTAAGGGAGAACAAGCTCTGAATATGGCCGACTAACATATCTGAGCGGCTAAGAAATCATTCAAAACTGTATTGCATATCGGAAATCAACAGCAACCACGATGATGACAACAACAACAATAATGATTCAAATCGGAAAAATGCCAAACCACGACTTCTAGCAACCACGGGAGATCGACTCCCAACTCCGAATGATAGAAACCACTGGAAGGAAGAGGAGAAGGAAAATAGGAGAAAAAGAGCAGGAAGAAGAGGAAGGATAGCTGAAGAAGAGTTATAATCGAAGGAGGAAAATATCATAAATAGAAGGAAGAAGATGGCAAAAAGGTGAAAAGGAAAAGGAAGAAATGTGAGAGAAAACGAATGGCGAGGAAGAGGAAGTGGAAGAAAAGAGGGAGAGAAGAAGCAGGTGCTTGTATTGGAATTGAAAGAGCACGCCACACAGAGGAAGAATACGAACAGAAGATAGGAAGCTGAAAGGAAGCGAATAATGAAGAGAAAGAGGAGGAGAAAGAGGAAGAGCAGTTGGTGAAGGATGAGACGGAAAAGGAGTAGGAGGAGGAAAAGGAAAAGGAGGAGAAGGAGGAGGAGGAGGAGGTGTATGACGAGTAAGAGCAGAAGAAGGAAGGCCATTCAGTTGTGATGTTCGGCCTACAGCTCCATAAAACGCCCGAACGCATTCGGTCAATATGGCCAACGGCGACGGCACGTACATGTAGCGATAGCAGCGCGGCCTGGAAATAGCAGAAAACCAGCGCACGTACAAGGAACCTGAAGGCAAGACACAGAGAGCAAGGAGACAGCGTCGTACGCATAGAGCAAGGAAACAGCGTCGTACGCAGAGAGCAAGGAAACAGCGTCGTACGCAGAGAGCAAGGAAACAGCGTCGTACGCAGAGAGCAAGGAAACAGCGTCGTACGCAGAGAGCAAGGAAACAGCGTCGTCTCAAGCATTGGCCAAGCAACAGGCAACGCCAGCTAAATGCTGAACAGCTAACTGTCCCAAAGGGCTGTATATATCATATTACGTACAGCACATAAACGTAATTATGTGGGCTTAGGCAGCGTGAATATGTATTATATACGCAACTATACTTCGATGTGCTTTCGACATATCTTTTATTATGTACAAACACATATGCAAAATATAATTATATGAAGCATTTATATATAATTAATCATATATGGGTCTATATAATATGGGTGCGATTTGATTCGGCCTCCAACAGACCGAATGAAATCTCCTTCACTGGTGCAAAGCACTGTGGAATGCAGAGCCATCCAGTTGAAGTGACAATATCATTCTCTGGCTCCCTACATAGTTCTCTTGTGTAGGTAGGCTGTAATTTTACACTCGTTGCTGCCCCCAACACAATTCATCCTGTTTTATGAAGGCCTGCATGGTGGCATTTTGTTTACACGTTAAATTGTCTCGTTTAACCTTTGCCTTTGGGGCTGTCTCAAAATCGTCAAGCTAATGGTCCGTTTTATTGTGACACGGACAGCCAGGCTGCAGACGCAGAGAAAGATATTTATAAGTACGCCCGCACACGCACACACACGAACGCACGCACGCACACACATACATACATATATGTATACACACACACATTGACATTCTTGGGCCGAGTCCTGCCATTGAGTAAGTAAGTATGGTCATTGGCCGCGTCTCCAGCTGCAGGAGAGCAATCCTATGCTGGCTCCCTATCCGCCAGCGCACCGAGTACAGAATAGCTGCCTTGGGTTTGAGCTGTCTCGTGGTTTTAAGTGAGCTAATCTGCTTGATTTCAGGTATCTAAGCTCAGCGGAAAAAGGCGTTGTCATGGTTGCTTTCGTTCATACGGCATCCGTGCGAATCAAGTCTTTCTGTGGTAGGTCCAGTGACCTTCCACCAGAGCTGCATCCTCAACCAGGGTCGCTACGTACCTAAAGCATTCCTCCCAAAACCATTCTTTTGGGGCGCTTTGGAGTCGGGACTCGGGAACACCTCGAGTTTTTGCTACATGGGACGCTATATAAATTTCCGAAATAATAAATGAACGAAAGACATAGATACACAAATACTACATACATCTATATAAACAAAGGCAAGATTCTATGAGTGTGTGTGTCTCTTGTCGGCTATGCATTTGCATAGTTTTACAGCTATTGACTCGAAACTTTCGCCGTTGGCTCGAGGAACACCTGGGACACCAAGTAGAGGGGTTGGTGAACTCCACGGCCGCTCTCTTCCGGGTCTCTAGGGCCAAAAACCTGTCTCAGGACCCCATAGGAAAGCATGTGATATCTGTCTGCTACACCTCTGCTTCTTTTACACCATTAAGAATGAATGGAAGGTTTTGGAGATATCGTATTGGTAGCATGTAAACAGTCTCTCTGTCAGGCTATGCATTTGCACAGTTTTACAGCTATTGACTCAAAACCTTCACCGTTGGCTCGGGGAACACCTGGGACACCGAGTAGAGGGGTTGGTGAAGCACGCGGCCGCCCTCTTTCTGGTCTACAAGGTAAAAAAACTTGTTTCAGCCCATGCACAATGCCGGGTTCCCCAGCTAGTACATTATGCATACGTACGTATATACACCGTACAGTGTACACGTATGATGAGGCTTCTCTGGCCCAATTCTAATAACACACCAGTTCACCTACATGAACAACCTCCTTTGAAGTCCTGACTCCTTTAAAGCATGTCATTCCTAAACTGCTTCTCGATGAATTTCATACCCACATAGCTCATTGTTTCTGGACTTAATGCTTTCTATCATCTTACTTCACTTATGCACACCGTGTCTCCTGCTGACATTTAATGTCTTCTTTAATGTTTTAAATCTGCCCTACTCAAGAAACCAGAGTTGAGACACCTAGTCTCTAATCTCAATGTTTCAAAAGACGAATCATGGAATATGTTAACAACTCATCTTCAGTCGTTACCATTCAGCTCAATGTGACGGCAGCTCCACTGGTGACGATGGCGATGGCAATGACGACGGCCACGGCGACGACGAAGACGGTGACGATGACGATGATGATGATGATGATGATGATGATGATGATGACGATGACGATGACGATGACGATGACGATGACGATGATGATTACAATAACAGCCACAACAACAACATTTGTAGAAGTAGTACCGAATAGTAGCAATATTAATAGAAGTGGAAGTAGTGGAAGTTGCTGTTGCAGCGGAAGCAGTAGGTCTGTATTAGTAGACATAATACAGTGGGGTAATAATAATAATAATAATAATAATAATAATAATAATAATAATAATAATAAAAATAATAATAGTCATCTGCGAAGACTAGCCATTCCAGAACAATGCCCCCCTAATTATTGAATCTAGAGGGATCATATGTACCTCGGGGAAAACAATAATAATAATAATAATGAAAATAATCATAGTAAACTAGAATTTAAGAAAAACAATAATAATAATAATAACAATAACAATAACAATAATGACGATAATACAACATGCATACATACATACATACATACATATGTACATACGTACATACGTACATTCGTACATACATACATACATACGTACATACATACATACATACATACATACATACATACATACATACATACATACATACACACATACATACATACATACATACATACATCTAGTGGAATCAGCATTAAGAAGAGGTCTAGGCAAGTATAATTGGCATTGAATGATCGTAGGCATTTAATAAAACAAACAGAATCTGCATAGGCAGCTGACGAATAGGTCTCCAAGCAGAACACTCCATGGCCCAATTCACTTCCCAATGCTGCCGTGTTTGTTTTCCTCTCAAATCTTGTTCGCGCTTGTTGTACCCAGCTACATAAATTCTGTCTTTGACTGTTGATTTTTAGTCGTCTCTGAAATGCCCCCTCCCATAGAATTATGGGCAATTTGCAGTTCGTGATAATCACTCTTATTGATGCTATTAAACGGTGAGGTACAATGATCCAATTGTCTCCCCGCCGCATTTTACAGTAAACATAATACACTTTGTGCATATACGACTGGAATTAAGTTTAGGACACCCCATATGCGAAGCTAATCGATTTGCACACTGCCTCAGCCGTGTGGGGGGGGGATTGAAAACCTTAGTCATGAAATTTACTAAGTGTGAGGCTACTGCTTCAGTGTTCAGGTTAATTTAAACCAACATGGCTACCATGTTAGACCTTACTTGCTATCATGACCCATACATAAACTTTTCTTGTCATTCCATTGTTTTACCGGTAACATCAACAACTGGCATGCGAACCTTTTCTGCTCTTAGATTAATTAATTAACCCATAGCTAAGAAGTACTCTGTTTGTCACTCGTCTGTGCAATACTGTCAATTGACTTAATTCGTGCATAGTCGATAAACATGCATGGATACCGTACCTTTGCGCATGAGTTTGACTCTAGGCACGCCCGTTCTAAACATGGACTTCATGTTAATGGTATGCATTGTTCCGTGTTCAGGCAAATAGATTATTTATTAAAATATATAACAGTAAATAGTGCCTGTGAAAACGTTTGAAATTGTATTCAAACTAGAAAATAATTAAACACGGACAATTGCAAATAACACACGAGTATATATGTAAAAACTATTTAGCTATAATTATCGGTGTCAGTTTGCATATAGTCATTCGAGAAAGCTGGAAATTCTTTAATGTAGCAAGTACTAGCAACCTACCGTTACCATATAATGGTTCCTATTTACAAGCTTTTTTAGCTTGTAACCGTAATTGTAATAACAACAATGATAGCATCATTGGTAGCATCATCAATCCCCCTCTGAGTGATGGAGGCAAACCTCTGGCTTCAAGTGTCATGAAGGCAAGAAATTCCCCCTAAGATGCACCAAATGTAATGTCTCCCCTAACTGAAATTGGAGGCATTTACCTCCGAACCCCTCTTATCTGGACGCCCCTGGTAAGTAGTAACCTACTTCTTCTATGCATTACAGGGCTGTCTACAACTTTCATCGTAAATGATAATGCTTCGAGCAGTAGTTCTTGTTAACTTAGACTAAGAACAACTTGGTTCCTGTCAGATTCCTCTGCTTTTCCATGCTCTTCCATGCCCTTCCGTGTCTTACATGTTAAAAAAGCCTAAAGATGCAACTGATTTGCCGTATCTGCATTTCAATAAGCTAGCTCTACAAGTATACATAAGATTCAAAGTGGACATCATCCGAACAAGCTTATTTATTATAATTCATTGTAATATTAACTGAAACCCGATTGAATCAGACTATGGTACTATAACGTAACTCAGGGTTGCTCTTCGCCAAAGAGGTATCAATTTGTGGTGAACCTCAATCCTACCCTTCGGTATCGGTTGCGGCAATTCTGGTTCACCTCCCCTTAATTCTCTGGTACCCTCAGGAGGTCGCAATATTGTTTTGCCCAGGTCCGACTATCCGCGAGGTAAGTCTGGCTTGTTGGCGCAGATATGAGGAAGATTGCCTGTGTCAACGATCGGAGCTCATTACAAATAACTTCGACTCGATCCCGACTGATTTATCTTTATTTCTTCGATAAAATCCACAGTCATCGAACAGTTATTTTACAGAACGCTGTCTTTACAACTACTACGACAACGACGACTTACGACTGCCCTTTATTATACAGCGACGGATTATCATAACTTCCGACTACTCTCTCTACTCCCGTGATTACTCTCTCTTTTTCTTCTCTTTTTTTGACTTCACACTCACCGTATATATATATACCCGAAGCCAAGCGAGACATTGTAGCGAGACATTGTAGCGAGACATTGTAGCGAGACATTGTACACAATAATTGCTTATGAGCTAGGCAATTTTGCCACAGTACTAAACCACTAACATATTGTGATGGTTTGCGGTGTGACACTCCAAGAATATTATTTAAACGAATATTTATTAGTGTTCCGTTGTATGTCCGCAAAGCCTGGACTATTAGAAGGCGAGACAGAGACAGACTACTGGCGTTTGAGATAAAATGCTACCGACGAATTCTAAGGATACGCTGGGAACAGAACTATCAAGCGAAAAGGTCAGAAAGAAAATAGGAAACAAAATAAACATTGCGCATTGGATAATGAAGGGAAAGCTTAACCTCTTCAGAATGGAGAATCAACGACTGGTGAAGCACGTGACGTTTGGGAGGATTGAGGAACGAACAGCAAGGGGACGACCATGCAGAGAATGGCTGGACGACATCAAGGAAGGATGCAACGAGGAAATACATTTCCTAAGCAGGCGAGTGCAGGACCAAGAGGAATGGAAGAAATTATCAAGAAAGCATTGCACACCTACGGGCGACGAACCCATGGAGCGATGGATGGACGGATGGCCATCTAAATTTACATAATCTGCAGTAACACTTGTGTATATTTTAGGCCTAATTGGACGCTGTAGAGATCTGTCCGCTGGTTCCCTCCTATGTATATACCTTCGCAACAGTCTAATCTGTTGCTTCGTCAATCAGGGATTCTGTCGCAATTTCGTCCATTAAAATCTTTTCGACTACAATCTTTATCTGCCCAGCGTTCCACCATACTTAATTAAAGTCTGCTTTTGTTGTTGCGTGCTTTTCTTCTTTTCTTAGTCTACCTTCTGCAGACAATGATTTTAATCAAACATTTCACAGTGAATCTTTTCAATAAGAACAAAATTAAATCTCTACAATGAACGTGGAAAGAAAAACTCGGGTTAAATAATTACCTATTTAACAACGAAGCAGCTTGAGATTGCAAATGCTAATCACCTTAGTGGACACAAACAGAGGATTCATCTTTACACCACGTATCCACAACTTGTATGCTAAAAGTCATTATGGCCTATAGCAATTACGCTGGACGGATATATCTGAACTGAACTGAGATAGGCCCACTAGATTAGTACTATCATTATCCGTCTATATATGCGTTGCAGCTATACCAATACGAGACGCTAGATACGCTGTACACAAAAAGACATGCGATCCATTTTCCAGCTCCGTTCAAATGGGAAACTCTGAATGCCACCGCAACGGACGCCATATCTGAGTTCTTAAACGATAGATTCTTGCACTGCCGAATTAATTCCGCCATTCCCTGCACTATGGCGTTGCCAGTCTCAAGCCTGGAGAAAGGAGGAGGGCAATGCTGATCGTCTTTGTAATCACACAACGTCGCTAAACAGTAAATAATCAGCCAACTGTGGACTCATCCGAACAGAAGTGCTGTGCAACAGAAATGCATGCTTCTAAGCTTCAATTTAATTATATTTAAGCTCATACTTTAAACGGCTCAAAGTTGAGTCCTTGGGCTGAGCTCTTGGCGGAACAAGCTGTCGCCGAGGGAAGAGAGTGGTGACGATTTATGTGGTAGGACTATATTATATCATTTGTCCTGAGAAGGGCGCAATGGGCTTAACCAGGATATCAGATTAAGTTGAATCTAACTCGACAGCAAGGGGATCGGTAGCTGCATGCCTCTGCTAAACACAGCAACATCGGGAGACAATTATTTAAGTTTTAACGATAGCAACGTTGAATATCTTCTAATGGCCGGTGGCTTACAAAGAGTCAACTGGAGTTGGAATATATTGGAAAGAAACGGTAACCCGTGGAGCAATGGCAGCGGCTCAGGAAAACTATCTATAACATCAGAAAAGCTAGATCAAGGGATTATGAATTCAATTGTATTACCCAAGTCACGAGTTGAGAAGTGCCGTGGTACATAAGATCCAAGCGCATGGGACATTTGTGCGCATATTAAAATGATCTATGCGTAAGCCTATATTAAAGTCGTCCGTTATTGTAAGTTCTGAAGAATTTGGATCCGTGCAGATGGGTGGAATAGGCTCGCATATGCGAAAATGAACAGAAAGTACAGAGAGGGAGTATATGATTATATCCACGCTAGAGCACGGTCATGAATATTTTATGGCTCCTATATATGGTCCGATGGTCCGTGTAGGAATACGACGAGTCTCACATGGGTCCAATGTGGACACGTTGACACGGATGTAATAATGATAACTACGGCTGGTGATTCGTGTGAACTCCTCCACCGCCAATGCATGCTATTCTGGTGCCAGATCGAAGTCTGGAGAAAGGAGGAGGGCGACATTAATCACTATTATTCAGACACAGTTAACTGCAAAGTGATGCCTGTAATGTCAAGTTCTGTACATCTGCATACGGGCGACAACTTGTTGGTAAGTAGATATGGATGATAAGAATACAATTACCAATACCTAAACTGCAAAATGTAGCAAATAAGAGCATAAACGGCAGACTGAATTCTAATGGAAACCAGACGAGAAACTTTTGACTCAATACAATTGATTGGTGACTGGTCTGTTTTGACTGTCGGCACGCTAGGCTAAATTATTACTACAGTGAAAGAAGAAATGCATTGCACGATGGGGAGTTCAGAGAAGTAAACTTGCAAACGGAGTTTAATTACGAAAAGATGATGTATACCTCAGTATACAACCCAGCATAATAGCCAACCGAGGAGTTTTGATAAACTAATCGAACAAAATATAAATTAGGCGAAGGGAATAAATTCGACACTTCTTCGAGCAAACAATATATTAATTATATATTATATATATATATATAGTAACTTGTTTATAAAATCTCTAAGTTAATCTATACATGCTTAATAGAATATATGCTGGCAGAACTTGAAACCAAACTTATTAACTTTCAAAAACTAAAACCCTGTGGGCTTTATATTTACTCAAGGAAACAACGACGCCCTGCCTTTGTCCTTGAACTAAATTTAATGATGATAACGATAGTAGTAATGATAATGATAACAACAACAATAATAATCTATAAATCTCTATGGAAACGAGTAATCGCCAGAAAGAATGGGACCTCCGATTAACAGACAAGGAACGGAACAGTCTACTAGAGTATACTAACAATCCATGCGACCGTGCTCGCCTGCTGGCCGCACGAGCACCTCATTCTGGAGACTGGATGCTCGCTCTATGACTGCCCTAGGCCTGCGCCTCGCAAACGAGGAGATACGGTACGAATTGTAGCCGGGCTGAGGCTAGGAACGACTCTCTATGAACCACGTTTGTGTCACCAATGTCGAGAGAACGTCGACGCAAAAGTGCTCCATGGACTGATTTGTAGAAGACGCAGCGGAAAACACCGAAGACATAGTATGTTGAACGACACCGTCTGGAGAGCTCTTGGCAGAGCGAAAATTCCAGCGCAAAAAGAAACTCTCGGCTTGCTAAGAGAAGATGGAAAGCGACCAGACGGCGTCACACTCATTCATTGAACACCTGGTCGATATCTAGCATGGGATTCGACTGTGTCTGACACCTACGCCAAGTCCCATCTAATAGATATTAGATACATCCATCGGAGCTGAAGATAGCTGCTGAACAAGCAGATGCGTTCAGGAGGGCTAAAGACTCTACCATCACTGACACCCACGATTTCGTAGCCCTCGCCTTGAATCGGGCGGCGCTTGAAGCAATGAAGGACTGAAATTCATGTTAGACTAGGGAAGCCGGATTAGTGATGCAACCCATGATCCAATGGAGAAGTCATATATTTTCCAGCGGATCTCCGTAGTTCTTCAGCGAGGGAACGCCTTTTCGGGACATTGCCACTACTTACTTAACTCGCCGACATGGGCGATAACAGCAAATTATCTGCAGAAATAATAATAATAATAATAATAATAATAATAATAATAATAATAACGCGCACCTTTATCCCCATGGCCTTCGAAACTCTTGGGCCTATCAACATCGAGGGCCTGGAGTTCTTGACGGATCTAGAGCGTAGACTGACCGCCGCGTCTGGGGAAAAGCAGGAGACGACATACCTATTCCAACGCCTCTCGCTCACCATGCAGCGCTTTAACGCAATAGCGTTCAAAGGCTCTTTCGCCATTTGTAAGACCGACGAGTAGGGCCATTCCAGACTGCATTTTCTATAAAAAAATTAAATATTTAAATAAAATAATAATCAAGAGCCATCGATACTCTTGGCCCTCTGAACCTTCAGCTTTGGATTTCATCGATGAAATTGGCAGCCGAATCTCTTCTATTAGTGGTGACAAACGCGAGTCAAACTTCTTTTTTCAACGACTGTCTATCACCATTCAGCGGTATAATCTAGTCGTATTTAAGGGTACCTTCTCTTCAAGCCCTGATGACGAGGCCTGATCCTCCAGACAATTTCGCATCATATAATAATCTCTAAGTCCTTGGGGGAATGAAGTACATCAGGGCATTAAAAAAATAATACTAGCAGTTGCAGCAGCTTTAGTTAGTATTTGTAGTTATGATAATGATAGCGAGGGCTATTATAATAATTAACAGAAAAAAAGAAAAAAAATTAACCGGAACAAGAAGAACAGAAACAAGATGGGAAACAAAAGACAAAATCAATTTCTTGAAGTATTTTCAAAGAATCATTCAACGTCAGGATGAAACTTAATTAGTGATAAGAATGACAATATTATGTCAGGTCACAATAAGTATCCCCGAGCGGCATAAACCCAACGGACCTGCATTCGGGCAGAGAACTCATCATCATCAATTAGTGCAGGGATACTTCTACTGTATCAGACTCTAGATAGATACTCACGACTTATTCGTCCAATTCGATGATTCGGTTACTCAGTGGTTGTTAAGGTATCCGCGAATATTCGTCTTCGTCGTTCAATTTTCGGCTTAGCTCTTGGGCATGCACAGTGGACGAATATCCGTCCTCGGTCGGCAAGGCTCTCCACGTTCGGTTGGTCGGTCGTTTCTCTGATGGCAGGCGGCAGGAAAGGCGGGTGGGCGCTGGAGCCGATGGGTCCACCGACCCTCTCAGTAGTCACGCTCTCGGTCGAAAGGCCAGCATCAATCAGCGCTGATACCGTCTCTGCAGAACCAGCAACGCCGGTTACACTGTCCGTTCGTCTGGACGTTGCGTTGCTTTTCTTCGTCCGCCTGAATGTATCCGTCTGTGCCAGGCGACGTCGTCGTCGTATTAAGCTCTCAGTTTGAGGGACGATTGACCACGGATGGCTTGCCGAGATCGTTGGCAGTAGCAGCAGCAGCAGCACAGTCCAGCCATTGGTCGAATGATCCATCCGCCGGTCATAGTCAGGCGCCAGAGGGCGGACGCGGCGTATGACGCAGTTCAGCCTATGGCATCCCATACGCTATCGAACGCCGTGGCGCTCAGAATGCAAACGATCTGTCTCGTGCTTTGAAAGCAAATTCTAATACATTTAGACACATTGTTTAACCAAATCGGCTTCCTAATCTATAACGCACACATGCATATTGCATATTAACGTTTATTTACCAATAGTCGAGTTGTGTAAAGTAGTAAGCGACGACTGCTCTCAGCCAGAAGATGTCGCTAAAAACTGGAAACTACGCCATGCGACAACTTTGTTTTGCGACTAGTATTTCTCACGTTGGTTGCTGTTTTTTGTACATCTGGGTCTTTTTGACGGTTAATTGTCTTAATGCGGAATTGGCGGACCTGACGTTAAGAACTAAACAAAGGGTCTATTATGGACGGCAGTCACGACATCGTCGCTAAACTTTAAATACATCAACATCTACACCGGTTTTTGCTATATGACTAAGTTTAACTTATACCCCACATCGGTATTAACAAACAGTGCATAATTGTTGTCAATTTTTGTCAATGTGATGCTTATGGTGCGCTTGCAGCTGTCAAGGGCAATTCCACCAGCCTTGGAGCAGAATTTAATCATAATAACATTCATCCCTAGTGTGTGTTCAACCATGGCTAAGCGTGTAGGCTATAGTGAATCTGTTTATAGATCTATGTTCTTTTACGAATTCTTATGCCATTCCGGGTGTCACCATCTCTGATCTAAATGGCTTTGAGGCACACATTGACACAGTTTGATGTGATGCTACATGTTCGCTCTTCGCGTTTAAGTCACCCACGGTTTTCAACGACGGTTTTATGTTGTTCGAGCTATTACCCTCGTACGATTACTCCAGTCTACATGTACGCCTACCCTGTTTGGTGGAATTCGCAAATGTAGGGGAGCACAACCGTCTAAATGGGCTCTCGACAAAATTTACCCATTCGGGCTTCCTTCCTGTTAGCCTAAGAATCCTACTTTTGAAGAACACTGCTCCGAAGCGGATTTCGCTCTTTCCCGATAAAGGTTCCAATTAATCCGTCTTTCCGTAAGTTCACTCCATACAATAAGCGATCCAAACCACATGGACTTACTGACAGCCTTTACCACATCTAGAATTGATGCCCTTGTCAATATTGCATTTATTACGCGAATGTTATACGACTCTTTATAAACTATTGCCATCATTTATACATTTTATAAGGTACTAGCTGAAGCACCCGGCTTACAATTCTTAAATGTGTTCAACATTGCTTCCCGATGTTCGCCTATAAGGAGGAATTACACGGACTATCCTTTGCAAAATCATTCTGATTTGATGCAGCGCTCGTGAATAAGAACCCCACTATGTTTTTTCTCCGCTGCTATAAGAAGTATTTGTGCTAAATTTGGGAGCAATCGGTTGGGTCGATCAAACGCTTTTGAGGAACATATATACACGGTGATTCATTAAAAAACGTACCTTACATAGGTTAGCATAACTCAGGTAAATGACCATTAATTTTAATGAAATTTCAGAATAATGATGCTTGATATTCTATTCAAGTGCTACATAAATCATTTGACACACCAAGCTAAAATGACGTAACCCGATTGACGAAACTAATGACGTCACGAAAATATCGCGAAAAAATGGTGTTTACCGAAGAGGATAAACAATTTGTTACATTCTTACGAAAGAATAAAAAGTACAGTGCAAAACGTTTTCTAAAGAAATTTCCTGATAAAGAGTGGACTCTTGGTGGATTAAATGCGTTACTTTCAAAGATCGACAAAACTGGGTCTTTCCATCGTCGACCAGGCAGCGGCCGCCCGCGTACGGCAGCAACAACCGACAATGCTGAAAAGGTTGAATCGCTGGTGCTCAGCCAGGAAGATATGCCGCAAACGCATCGCACACAGAGACAAATTGCTCGAGAAATAGGAATCAGTCAGACATCAGTTTGGAGAATTGTCAAGAATGATTTACATTTGCGATGTTTAAAGAAACGACACGCTCAAGAACTCACAGCAGCCAACAAGCAAGCAAGATTGACACGTTCCCGTCAGCTACTGAGGTTGTATCCTGCAAGCTTAGTGAATTTCATTTGGTTTACTGATGAGAAATTGTTTACTGTGGCAGCACCCAGTAACAGTCAGAATGATCGTATTTATGTCTCAGCCGGTACAAGGAAGAGAGACGTTCCAGCAAATCGTCTTTTGCGGACTCGACCAACTTTCAGCAAGTCCCTTATGGTATCTGTCGGGGTATCTGCACTCGGTCGTACGAACATCCATTTCATCGAACCAGGTGTTAAGATTAATGGACAATATTACAGAGATGTTCTACTAATGCAGGGTCTCTTGCCTGACATTCGTGAGATAACGGAGTATTTCATCTTCCAGCAGGATAGCGCTCCTGCGCACAGAGCTCGGGAGACCGTTGCGTTACTCGAAACTGAAACACCTGATTTCATCCCGCCTAATTACTGGCCACCTAATAGCCCTGATTTGAATCCAGTGGACTATAAGATATGGAGCGTCATGCAGGAAAAAGTCTACAGAAATCGAATACATGATGTCGACGAGTTGCGTCACCGAATTGTGGAGGTATGGGATGAAATGGATCAGCGCAATATTGATGAGTCAGTCAGGCAGTGGCGTAGGCGTCTTCGCGCGTGTGTTACTGCCCGAGGGGGTCAATTTGAACATAAACTGTAACTTTCTTCCTATTCAGAACTGATTCCTCTATGTTCACTTAAAATTTTTTTGACATAAACCGATATTTGACGGAGTTACAATTAAATATCTAGGGGTACGTTTTTTAATGAATCACCGTGTAGTTACCTACATACTTTTCTTCTCTATCCCGCTATACTTATACTAGTATAAGCTTCACCAGAATCACCACTGATCTCCTTCGCATCACCTCCATATCCCTGTCATACCTGGTAAGTAGTAACCTACTGCTTCTATGCATTACAGAGCTGTCTACAACTTTCATCGTAAATGATAATGCTTCGAGCAGTAGTTCTTGTTAACTTAGACTAAGAACAACTTGGTTCCTGTCAGATTCCTCTGCTTTTCCATGCTCTTCCATGCCCTTCCGTGTCTTACATGCTAAAAAAGCCTAAAGATGCAACTGATTTTCCGTATCTGCATTTCAATAAGCTAGCTCTACAAGTAGACATAAGATTCAAAGTGGACATCATCCGAACATCACCCTCAATCACCCTCTCGCTTCTCCTCTTATCTTCATCGCTACTCCTCCAACTCTGCTCCCAATTCCCTGCCCGCCCCATACTACTCCTCTCCCTATTATCGTGCACTCTACACTTCCGTTGGCTCCCACTTCCCTCGTCTTTCTGCAAATCATGCAAAATTTGAGATCAATCGGCCGAGGTGACCAAACGTTCTTGTGGAACATGCGCACATAGTTACATACATACTTTCATCTTTATACGTGTATGGATAGACAAACGTCTTCGAAATAAATTATGTTCAAGCGAAGTTCAGCTAATTGCATGTAATACTTTCAGTCTAAAGACACTGTGTAATAACATAGATCATTAGAGTCGCCCTCCGCCTCAGGCTATTCAGGCTTAGGACTGGAGTAGTTGAAAGTGTAGCAGTCTGGCCCAAAATATGCAGAAACCTAAGCTCTAGGTCAAACGCTAACCTATAGGTTACCATTTCATTTTTTAACCCACCCTAGGTTATAAAATGTCTAAAATATGCACAAACCTAGGTCCATGGTTCAAACACCGACCTATAGGTTACCACAATATTGCAAATCCGTCACAATTCATGCACAAACCTAAGCTCTAGGTTAAATCTCTAGGAATTTCCAAAAGTTTTCGATGAGTCAGCAGTTTCGTCGAAACCTATAACCTTGGTTAAAAACACCACCTATACTCCCTATAAGTCAAAAGCCAAGGGAATTTCCAAAGTTTTCGACGAGTCAGCAGTTCAACGAGAAAAAAAGTCTTGTGTGTATAAAATGAATAGACCATAAAATATTTTCAAAGTTCTACTTAAAGATATGTCACCCCAATATAAAATGGAATACTCGAAGAAAAATGTTATTGAATTACGAAAAATTGCCAAACAGAGCGGTTTGGTAAGTTATACGAGATTGCGTAAAGCGGATTTGATTAGTAAAATTACAGCGAACGAGGCCTCAACCAACGCTAGTTTGCTTGATGCACCAGTTCCTGACATTCTAATGCAAACACTCGAACCCGTACCAGCCACGACAGCGCGAGAAGTATACGACAAAACTAAATCAGCGATTAATACATTCGCAAAGTGGATCGAAGGGCATATACCTGAAGAACCAAAGAGAAAGGTGAATGAAAAGTTAGAAGCACTAAAAGCCAAAGTGAATTCTATATTCAGTAAAATTCATATGAGAACACTCAAAATAAGTGACACGGCCTTAGCCATCAAGGGCTTCACGAAACAATACACGGTCGAAGGCGCAAGCGGAATTGACGCCACATCTTTTCTTAACACCATTGAAACACAGGCGGTACACTTGTTGACAAAAAATCGTCAGACTAAGGTCAATTTTGTCCTTACCTGCACAATGGAGCGTGTAGATATGAAAACCGGACAAGTAGATTCCACAGATTTTCCTTTCGTCTCTAGGACCAAAGTTGTTTTAAACTCTACCAACCAGAGCGAAATATTTAATAATGCGAGGGATAAAATCTTAGAATCAATGGCCGCCTTCCAGATGCGAGGTAGTAACTGGAGACTTAGAGCGGTTAAAAAATTAGATATCAATACGGTTACTTATAAACCGCTGAAGGGTAGTTCTTATATTCCACTACCGAAATGTCTAGCTGGGAAAAAGGGTATTGTCAATATGAAGAACGAAGACGAAGAATGCTTCAAGTGGTGCGTAACGAGAGCCTTAAACCCGGCTGATAAGAATTCAGACAGAATTAAAAACACAATCTGAGGAACTTGATTGGTCTGGCATCGAATTTTTAGTAGCTGCAGATGATAATTTTATAAATAAGTTTGAGAGAAATAATAATATTAGTATAATGTCTTTGGTTTCGAGAAAGATGTCGGTCTATTCCCGCTATATTTATCAAAGCATGAGAACGATAAGTGTGTAGATCTGCTACTCATTTCTGATGGAGAAAAGAAGCATTATTGTTGGATAAAGAACTTTAACAGATTGATGGCGGTACAAACAGAAAACACCAGTACTTCGATGTACCATTGTAAAAGATGCTTAATCGGTTTTAGTAGAAATGATTCGCTACACAAACACACCGAGTACTGCTCCCAACACGCCGCTCATAAGATAGAACTTCCAGAACCAGGAACTATGTTGAGTTAAAAAAATTATTATAGAAAGATGAGAGTCCCCTTTGTCGTGTTTGCCGATTTTGAAAGTCTAATTAAACCTATAAAAAACACATCCCAAGTTCTTTCTGCTATTATATAAAATGTTTTGACGATGACCTATATTCGCAAGCTCCCGTAACGATCACAGCGGAGAGCGAAGATGATGATGTGGCTCAGATATTTATAGACACTCTTATAGATAATATAAAAGATATTTATAATCGATTTAAATTTCCAAAGACAATGATATTCGGAAAAAAAGATCAGGCTCTGTACAACTCGGCTACAGTTTGTCACATATGCGAAGGCGAACTGGGTAAAGATCGAGTTAGACATCATTGTCACCTCAACAGGTAATTTAGAGGCGCCGCTCATACTAACTGTAATCTAAAATATAAAGTTCCCCAAGTTTATCCCAGTATTGTTCCATAATCTATCCGGTTATGACAGCCATCTATTCGTAAAGAAATTACGAGGAGATGATAACGAAAAGATTAACTGCATCCCTAGCAACGAAGAAAAGTACATCTCATTTAGCAGAGAAGTTGTAGCTGATAAGTTTGTAAATAAAGAAAATAAGGAAGTACAGGTTAAACGAGAATTACGTTTCATCGATAGTTTTAGATTTATGGGATCGAGTCTTGACGCTTTATCGAGGAACCTGAGCAAAGACCAGTGTAAGAATCTAAGCAAGCACTATTCTGGTAATCAGCTCGACCTCCTACTTAGAAAAGGTGTCTATCCTTACGACTATGTTGAGTCCGTCGATCGACTGAACGAAAAAGAACTACCACCAAAAGTCAGCATTCTACTGAATACTTAACGACTCAGACATTAGTGACGAAGACTACAACCATGCACAGATAGTATGGAATGAATTCGGATTCAAAACGTTTAGAGAATACCACGACTTATATAACGTGAGCGATGTTCTCCTGCTTGCTGATGTATTTGAGAATTTTAGAGATGTATGCAGTGAGAACTATGGTCTAGATCTCGCCTGGTATTATACTTCACCAGGTCATGCATGAGACGCTGCATTGAAGTTGACAGGAGTAAAGTTGGAGTTGTTGAGCGACTATAATATGATACTAATGGTTAAGCATGGGATAAGAGGAGGTGTTAGCACCATTTCGCACCGTTATGGACAGGTAAACAATAAGTACATACCATCGTTTGACGATAGCAAGCCTTCAACATTTATAACCTATTTAGACGCGAACAACCTGTACGAATGGGCAATGTGTAAGAATCTACCAACTCATGGGTTCCAGTGGATGGGTAATGATGAGCTAAACGATTGGAGATCAACACCATGTATATTAGAAGTGGACTTGGAATATCCGAGAGATTTGCACGATCTTCACAACGACTATCCTCTTGCTCCAGAGAGTGTTAAGGTTAAAGAATCGGATGTTCCAAAACTTATACCAAACCTGTGTGATAAATTAAAATACATAACACACTACGAAAATTTAAAACTGTATGAGAGCCTAGGCTTGAAGATTACCAAAATTCATCGTGGAATTATATTTGAAGAAAGTGCTTGGCTGAACAAGTATATCGATTTAAAAACCAACTTAAGGACCAGCGCCACCAATGATTTCGAGACTTTTTCAAACTAATGAACAATAGTGTGTTTGGCAAGACATGTAAAAACATAGAGGCTCGCGAGACATAAAACTGGTTTCCAGCGAGAGGCAAGCCCTAAAACTAGCAGCAAGATCCAATTACGACACTCGAACTATTTTTGATGAAAACCTAATTACCATTCATATGAAACGAACGAAGCTATGTTACAACAATTCTATATATCTTGGTATGTGTATTTTAGACTTGAGTAAAACTATAATGTACGATTTCATTATAATTACATCAAGAAAAAGTATAAAGATAGAGCAAAGTTACTTTTTACAGATACAGATTCTTTAGCCTATGAAATTAAGACCGAAGACTTCTACGCCGACATAGCTCCCGACATTAGAAGTAGGTTCGACACTAGCGACTATCCTAAAGACCACCCTTCTGGTATAGAAACTGGCATCAATAAAAAGGTCATTGGCATGTTCAAAGATGAAGCAGCTGGCAAACAGATCGAAGAGTTTGTAGGTTTAAGATCGAAACTGTATTCATACAAGATGGCTGGAGTAGACCACAAGAAATGCAAAGGTGTCAGGAAGAATGTCGTTAAGAAATCAATCACTCACGAAGATTACAAAGACTGCTTGTTCACCAAGAGAGAACAATTGAGAAAGATGGATGTCATTCGGCCGCATCTTCACGATATCTACACCGAAGAAGTCAACAAGGTGATGACAAACGAGTGATTCAGTAAGATGGCATCCACACTTTAGCATATGGACATTATTCTCTAAATATAAAATGAGTGTTAAACAAATCGATGTCGAAGGTGTAACGCTACCTAATATTGTTTTGTCGAATGTGGATCTAATCGAAGCGGCGAGGAATTTAAATATAAATAATTTCAGTGGAGTTTTTCTAAGAGACGAGTTGCCGAAGAGGTCGAGAGCGAACGAATGTGGCATCCTTAATCTAGACGATTCTAACGGTAAAGGAACGCATTGAACGGGTTGGATCAAGCGTGCTTTTAAAATTTATTTCGACAGCTATGGACTGCCTCCTCCTGCAAAATTGATAAAATATCTACAAAGACCGCTGTTTTACAACAGTGAGCGAATACAACCCAACGGTCAAGTGTATTGCGGTCATTTATGTTTGTACGTACTCAAGAAGACGAACAACGATGGTTGTAAATTTCAAGAAGTCATAAACGAGTTGCATTAAATAATATCACCTATTTAAAAACATGCCTGTCGATAAATTTGGACGAACTGATACTGGATCAACTCAAAGAATAGTGTCTGGAGGTGTTACTCTATCCCAAGCGAGTAATACCTTTCTAAAACGAGATGGAACGAGCGATATGGATGGTGATTTTAAATATGAATGGTAATATGATAAAAGGTCTACCGACTGACATTCATCCACTGTTAGCTAGCCAGGCCGCGAGTTTTGGTCAAGTCGAAACTCTAGTCAGCCAAATGAAAACGAATAACACTGCTAACGCGAGACTATACGTGACTGCAGCACCTACCATGACTTTGAATGTAACGACGATAAGCGGTTTTACTTACGAAGCTAGTGCTAGCGAATATCGCATGGCGGCTGGGTATAACTTTTAACCGTGGAAAGCGCTTCAAAATGCTTGTCATGCCCCCGAATGTTGGATAGCCGATACAGTAACTGATGTTTGGTTACAGATTAAGTATCCCGTTCCTTTGTCTATGTCGGGTTTCTACATCATTGCTAGTACAGTATTAAACACACGTATTACTAGATGGAAAGTTCAAGCGAATAATGATAGAATAATATTTACAGATATTCTAAGTCCTAAAACGGATGTCCTCGATGCAGGAGTTTTGAACAAATTTACATTTCCAGCATCGTCTAATTACGTCTACTGGCGATTTCACATTATATCCACGAGGGATGGGGCGGAATGGACGGGTATTGGGTTGTTACAGTGGATTCCTACTCTTACTGATATCACACTCGGAAGAAAATGTAATGTCAGTTACGTTCCTAGATTAACTTCGAATACTAGTAATTATGGCTTTGAAGCGAGCGCCACTTCTGAATTTCAAAATAACAAAGCCTTCAATGCTTTCAAAGACGAAGGCGAATGGGTGTCTAACGTCAACAGTCAAGTGTCTTTTTAACTATCAAGTGTCCAACAGCCGTAAGAATCTGGAAGATTGGATTGAAAGGAAGGAATAAATCCTCCGAAAGGATTTATGATTGGAGGATAGAAGGAGCCAACAACTCAGGAAGTTGGAATATTTTATACACTGCACCTAATCCTACTTACTAAGGAGATACTTATCAAGAATTTTTAATCGATTCCGTAGGAAAATACACATCTTACATGTTGTACTGTAAACAAGCTGAACCGGGCAAGCCTGGATTAAGCTGCATGCAGTTATTCGTATACGATGACTAAAATTTTCAATGACTATTCTCATTGAGAATTTAAATTACAAGTTCAACAACTTCGTTATTTCCAGATACCACGATATACGGTATGATGTATTCTGGTTCCGTTTCTATCCTCGTTTTCACGAAAGTAAATGTCTTGTGTAGGATATTCTTTTCCAACTTGTCATGTAATGACCCTTCGAATACGCTCATGTAATACTCTGTCCCGTCCGGTGCCTCTACTGTAATTAGGAAGAAATAACCTACCGTGCCGTATAGATACTGCTTCGTTTTGACTGTGTAAACAACATCTTCTTCTAAATTTTCGAAATCTAAAAATTTACGAGTTCCCATTTTAAATATTATTTATTTTATTTAGATCGGATCTTAATCTCATATTTTTTTCTCCATACTCTTCCATCAAAGTTCTTTATAATTTTACCGATTGTCTTATGTGCTCTTGCCGCTTTGAACAATGATGGATACTCTACAACTTCACCCGTTTCCAAGTCTAAGATATCAACAGCTATTGGATTCCTTCTTATTTCTCTAAGATACATGTACCTTGGATCGATCTCCTTTTGCTCTCTCTCTGGTTTCTTCATCTCTGGAATTATTTCTTTCTGGACGAGTACACTTATAATTTCAGCTTTTTTCATATGACTCGAGCCTACTAGCCCATGTTCCTTCATTAGCGATTTCAGTTCTGGGAGTTTCATGTTCTTTTTATAATAGAAAATATTTTCTTTAATATACTACATTCATCTTCTGACCGTCTGATTGGAAGTTTAACAATTTATCTGAAATGACGACTGCATAAGCTTCAGTTCCAACAGGGATCACAGCATTGAAAGTAGCCTTGATCTGGATATCGACAACTGATGACTTTAGCCGTTCAGATTGCTTACTCATATCGAAAACGAATAGCGGGTATAAGCGTTTGTAGTCAGCCGGAGTGATGTTGCTCTGAGTTACCAACTGGTCCATTCCGTAGAATTTTTCGCTAAAGGTCGCCGCGTCTCTGTAAGCTCTAGAAAATTGCTGATTCGGGAATGAGAGGTTGTAGTCGACCGCTGGATATATGTCCTGGTTCATCATCACATACATGTTCTTGATATCGCAATGATTGAAAATTGATGGATTAGCCTCTTGATTGCGGCTTCGATTCGTTTGAAATCCAACTATGATGTACCTGGGTTTTTCTGGCGCTGTCTTTACACTAAGTCGCCGACTAAACGTGGTAGATACAGGAACCGTTACAGTATCGCAAAGATGGGCTCGATAGGCTACTGGTAACGTTGCCTTTGCTTCGATCGTTTTATACAGTTGCACTCTTTCCATATCAGACGCTTGAACGTGCGGCGTAAACCATGAAATTTTACTGAGGTTGACTTTGCCAGCCGCTACCGAATTTGCCCAAAAAATAGCATCGCTGTCAGGTTTGCGAACGAGAGTTAAAGACTGCTTCATACCGTAGACTACCTTATCATAATCCTCACAGAATCCAAAAATGTGCTTCAGAGGCACGATGAAGCTAAATGTACCCTTTGCAGTTGGTTTCCTAAGATACGCATGTCTTATCGCGAAACCCGTGTTATCGTTTATAACAGCAGTTGCGACTGTGTCTTTAGTCCATAATTGCCTAAGTCCTTGAGGAAGAGCAAAGTCGTTGGGATATTTCAGCAAGCCCAGCATAGTTGTGGCTTGCCCGGGATGAAACACGCTTTCTATTTCTTGATTCGATAAGAAATACGACATTTGACTGAAGAGATGCATGAGGCCGTTGTAGGTTAAAGCTACATCATCGGCATCAACGTAAAAGGTTCCATCCGCTTTAGTCAGTTTACCTTCAAATAGCAGGTATGACTCGGAGGGATGGCTGAAGATATCTTGAAGTTCGATATTTATGCGAATTTCCCCAGTGTTAAGATTCGCCCCCGCCACTGGTTCATATTCATGAAATTTATATCTTTCAATTCCCTCGTCTATAATAGTATTTTCAGTAAATCTTAGAATATCTGACTGCATTTTTTAATATAACAAGATTTGATTTTAAGCAAACTTCATTCCAGATCCACGCACCCCATCTCGGATCGATATGGCACCGCCGTTACCAGACAGTAAATTATTTATATTCGCCGAAGGGTGGGAATATATTAAATTCTATAGCGTTTCCTTACTCTTTTGACTAAGTGTCGTATTTCCATGGGGAGTTATTAACCCCTTTAACAAATCCTCGCTCAGTTGGCTAAGTACAGGCGGTTGTGGATTAAACATCTTTTTGCCGCTGCTTTATCAATCAATCGCTTTCCAGCATTAACAGCAACGGTCTTACCAACATCTATGACCTTTTTTCCAATCTCCGTTGCAGCGTCTTTCCCAGCACTTAATGTGGTTGTTGCTACCTGTCTTGCAGCATTCGAGGAAAACATTCTTTTGAAAAATCCTGATATCGTTTCAAATATTCCAGCGCCTCCTACGACGTATCTTTTAGCAAATCTTCTCTTAGTTATGACAGTCATTTTATAATTGCATCATTAAATTTTTATAGCATAATACATTTATCACATTTTGCCTAAGTAACTCATCGCAGATACCGAGTATCTCGTTTCTTAATCCAGTATTTCCCGCTATGAAGCCAGCCATTCGTAGTTCCAACATATCCATTAGCGCATCGGGGTCTTGTGGAAGAACTACGACCCCTTCGCCCGTTGAGAACCTCCCTTTCCGCATCGAGAGCAATGGCTTAATGATTTTATTATATTTTAGGCCTCTAGACGATTTGGGCTTGTTCGGATTATTAGGTACATTCAAGGCGCCCGTCGATTCAAGAATTTTCAAGTACACGTCCAGATCGTTTTGACTGTATATTGACTCGTTTGGTTCCTTCATCGTCATCAATTCCCATAGCCCTGGAGTTCTCTTGTAGATGTTATTACCAAAAGATATATCGTCTCCTTCGATTGAAATTGGATAGTTTCCGGTGTAAAACCCCCATCTCTAAAGTGTATTCCGAAGGTCGTGTCCGTCAACTTTTTATTCGCAGCGTATTCTTTTAAATATTTTGTGGCAATATCACCTAATTCCAAGGTTCTAATATCTGAAACGAGATCGTCCGCAAACACGTCTATTGAGGGACATTGTGGCAATTGAATCGCATTCAACGATGTCGATAGCGATGCCGGCAATGCTCGAAGAGCTATAGAAGTCGCCGTAGTGCTTTCCTCAATCGCGCCTAATTTTTTTAGATAGTCCAGACTGCGAGTCGATTATGGGTTTGTACGTCTTTATCAATTCCCGCTGAAGTCCAATGTGCCCTAATTTCTCAGATAATGAGTCTTGTCTAATATTTTGTTTCATCTTGAGAAAATTCTCAACAATAAAGTCTCGTTTGGCTGGGTCCTGAATTTTTAGAAACGACATTTTTAAGTTGGAAACATAATATTTAAACGTAAAACACATATAACGTAAAACGTAAATAAACGTTCACTTTGTATTAAATTCGTTTTGCCTAAGTGTTTCGTCGCTTCATTTATGTTGATATGGGTTTTACTCCTAACCTCTTCCTTCATCTGATTAAATTTCTCGAATTCACTTATAATAACAGAATATTCCAAGTCTGAGATATTATTATCATCTAGGGCTTTTGAAACAAGGTCGCTGATCGAATTGAGTTTCCCTTCAGCTATAGTCCTGATCTTTGCATGTTTTTCTTGTCGCAGCGATAATATTCGGCGGACTTGGGTGGATATCAGAGATAGTGCTCCAGCTCCAGCGCATAAAGATAAAATGGAATTCAATTTTTATGCGTTGACGCGGTAGTCCACATAACATAACGAGTCTCCTTCGTTTATGGTGACAGCTCCAAGATCTCTAAAATTCTTAATATCGAGTAAAATTTCTTCCGCGAATCCAGTAACGGTATCGCTTAGCAGGCTACACCCCGCTTCTATAAATTCCGGATGGAGCGAAATTTTACACGATCCTTTCGTCATTCGGAGACCTAAGCCTAACGGTAAAACAACCGTCTCATGTGAATTAATAGTTATCGCTTCTTGGGCAAAAAAACTCCCATCTTAAACCACCCATTTGTCTTTGCGGTCTATACGTACCATCCCACATAGCTTCACACGCCTTCCACGCGACGGATCTCGGTTGTGTTCTCGTAGATTTTTCAGTTTTCGGTTTCGTCCACCCCATTTTATGAATTGGAAATAGAGACATTTTATATATGTACAATATTTTTCAAAGTAACAATCCGAGAAGCGGAATGTTTTTAAATGGTGAATCTGGTCCTAAGATAAGTCCTTCCCCATTTATAAACCGATTACCTCTTTTCAGATACAGACCTTCTCCTATGACGTTTTATCCAGATCCTTGGTATGGCTTCACGTATAGACCCTGCCCTTGTTGCTCTATCTTGTAGTTTTTACCTCGACTATTGACATATATAGCCCCACCCGTTCCGATGACTTTATCAATGACTTTAGAACCAGCCGCCGCACCTATTCCAGTTAATGCCCCCGTTGCTAAGCTCGGTAATACGCTAGATAGTAGGAATTTGCCAGCAGTTGCAAGAAAAGGCAAAATTGCGCCGATAAAGACGCCTTCGACTTTAGCGTTATGTATAAATTGTGTTTTACTCATTTTTATAGTCACGCCTTTCCCATCCTGATACGCTTTAGCTAGTTTATTGAGTTGTGCTTGTGTAAAAGCTAACACATGCTCTCCGTTTAAATCGCTGTGCTTTAATCCAATACTAACACCTGTTCCCGCTTGTAGCGATCTTTTAATTTTATCTATTTGTCCTTCTGAAATATTGACTTTGACGTTCGTGTATCGACTCATTTTATATAAAACTACAAAAACTTTTAAGCTTCTCTAATATGAAACCGTATCGATAATTCCTCACCTCGCAGATTAATTAGTTTACCATTCTGATCGGTGAGAGACGTTTCCATTGTCGAAATCGTGGATAGGGTGATTGTAAGATAGATCAAATTTCTCGGCGTTTCAATTATCTTATAGCCAGGCCCTACATTCGGGAAGAAGGAATAGATAATGTTATCTCTATATCCGTTGCTATAGGATGCTCCGATGATATCGCTCGTTACTATCAGATTACTGACATTCATTATGTCCACTATATTCTCCTATTCTTGGTACCCTGCTGAATAACGCCGTCTATCGAAACCGAGGACTTTTTCAATAGTTATACGCATAAAATCAACTATGTAATTCTCCGCTATATGCAAAACTGTATTCAACGTATTGCTGTTTGCTTCTATCTTAATATTGTATGCTTCGTTAACCATATTATAATGCTCCTTTTCTTTCATGCTTCTCTGCACGTATTCATTAATGTCTGTAATTTCATAACAGCCTTCAGGGATGGTTATAGTAGCCCACATACCTGCACGATTCGGCGAATACGAAAAGCTATTATTAGTCGCGTCGATGTTTGGGAATGAAAAATATGTTTTCAGATTGACAAGATCCATTTCATACTGTTTATCTTTATCACACTGTATCAGCGGATTGAACCGCGTCCTTATTTGCGAAGTCTTGTCACTTAATAATATGTTAAACGATGACTTTGGCTCCGTGTAACGAGCAGTCCTTTCGGTGTTGTCTGCAATCTTTTGTAGAATCGATTCCATTTTTAAATTAGCAAAGATTTATTTATAATGGAATGTAGAATTCATCAAAATCTCATCTATACTTTCCGTTATTCTTATCACTAGAGTGATCTATCACTACAAATCCGTGAGGTTGCTTCCAGACTCTTTGACATAGTTTCTTAAACTCATCCTTAGACATGTCTGTGCTGACGTGGTCATTGTAGATGTGATCAATATTTTTCAAGTCTTGGGGAAACAAACAGATATAGTTTGCATTCTCTCTAACTGTCTGTCTCGGTTGTTTGAAATAATTCTGTGCTAGATAGAAACAGTCGACGTTGCTATGCCTCCCTCGGATGTAATAAGTCTCGCATTTATTCTGCTTTTCTAACTGTAAGTCGTCGAAAATCATCAGGTTCTTCTTGTCATGGTTCAAGTCACTCGGATCTGGCACGTTTTCTGCTGATTCAAAGAACTGGGAAGAAATATCAGATTTTTGAACCAATTGTTATGCCATTTCCTCAACGACAAATGCTGGTGAAAGATTTTTTCTCATGATCTCGTCTTGAATATCAAATAACCAGACGATGGATTCTTTAGACATTTTTTCCTCGAATGCTTTTTTCAGAATTTTATACTCTGGTTGAAAGAGAGACCTTCCGAATACTTGCAGATTGTCGTAATCTAACCATCCGGGTCTTAGAAGCAGGTTCAACAATAAAGTCGTCTTACCACATCCAGACTTTCCTACGATTAACCCTCTTATACTTCTAGGTAAAAGAGGGTTATTAAATCTCTTGGATAGTATGTCGTTCCACGATAAAAAATTTTTTACTTCCATTTTAAATATATCTAATTGTATATAAACTAATTGTATATAAAATGTATTGCGTAAAGTGTAAAACTCATCCTGAAGCCAAAAATATTCAAAATGTTATAACGAAGAATGGAAGGTCAAAGATTAGAGGCACGTGTGATGTTTGTGGAAAAACAAAGACTCAATTCGTGAAAGCAGTAGAAGGTGGGGATCTAGTTGGGTCTCTAAATTCAGTAACTACCGGTATTAAATTACCGTGGGCTAAATTTCGAGGTGAGATGCACTTGCCGGGACATCAGTTTACAGGACCAGGAACTAGACTAGATTTGAGATTGAATCCTGATGGAACTCCTAAGGATTGGTCGATACCCGTTGATAGAGTCGATAACACTGCATATTATCAAGATTTAGCTTACAACCAGCACGCGGATACGGCTTCTAGGAATATCGCCGACAGAGCAATGATTAATGAATTGAATAATATACCTTATCCTAGCTTACGGGAGCGAATAGAAAGAAGTCTTGTCAAACGTATATTATCTACCAAAGCTAGTCTCGGGTTAGGTTTAAAAAAAAGCTTAAAATTACAACCCGATCTGAAATGGACCAATCAATTAGCGAATGAATTGCATAAACCTGGAGTAAGGCATTTTTAAAAAGGCATGTTTTTGCTGGTGGAATAGATGAAATTTGGGCTGCTGATTTAGTCGATATGCAGGCATTCGCTAAAGATAACGATGGCGTGAAATATCTATTAACCGTTATTCCCAAGTACGGGTGGATCGTGCCGTTATATGATAAGAGTGGAAAATCTACAACTTTTGGTTTCTTGAAAATATTAGAGAGCGGCAGAAAACCGGGTAAGGTGTGAGTGGATAAAGGAAAAGAATTTTATAATAAAGACGTAAAGAATTTCGTTGAGTTGTACTCTACTGAGAATGAAGAAAGATCCTGCGTAGTTGAGAGATGGAACCGGACTATGCGAGAGAAAATGTTCAAGTACTTTGCAGCTAATTCAACAAGGAGATATATCGAAGTGTTAGGCGATATGGTTAGTAATTATAATGAAACAAGACACAATTCTATTAAAATGACGCCCGCTAAAGCTAGTATGAAAGTGAACGAGAAGGTTGTTTTTATGAATATGTACGGTGATGAGATTTCGGAACCTATTGTGCCTAGGTTTTCAATCGGTGATAAAGTTAGAATAACAAAGAAAAAGAACATATTTGAAAAGGAGTACACACTTAGATGGACGGAAGAAGTTTTTACAGTATCAAAGATTCAATACACGGATCCTCCATCTTATAAGATTACTGATTATAATGGAGAAGATATACAGGGCTCATTTTACGAACAGGAGCTACAAAAAAGTACTCCAGAAATATTTAGAATCGAAAAGATTGTTAGGAAACATGGGAAGAAATCGCTAGTGAAGTGGTCGGGTTACCCTGAATCCTTTAATTCTTTGATTAATAATGAAGATTTAGTGGTCACGTGATGACTCATCATCGAAACTGCTGACTAGTCGAAAACTTCGGAAATTCCCTTGGCTTTTGACTTATAGGGAGTATAGGTGGTGTTTTTAACCAAGGTTATAGGTTTCGACGAAACTGCTGACTCATCGAAAACTTTTGGAAATTCCTAGAGATTTAACCTAGAGCTTAGGTTTGTGCATGAATTGTGACGGATTTGCAATATTGTGGTAACCTATAGGTCGGTGTCTGAACCATGGACCCAGGTTTGTGCATATTTTAGACATTTTATAACCTAGGGTGGGTTAAAAAATGAAATGGTAACCTATAGGTTAGCGTTTGACCTAGAGCTTAGGTTTCTGCATATTTTGGGCCAGACTGCTACACTTTCAACTACTGACTGGCAATGTCAGAGTGCAAATAGTGGCGGAGTTTATAACAGCATGTCGTCGTAGTTCTCAGGTGTATACCCGCCGAATGCACTTAATAAAATGTGTGGGAGAGTATATTCGCGACAGAGCAATCGACAGCGCGGCGCCAATGAAATCTGGAGCAAGGCACTTTTTGCGACATATGGACTTTCCCAATTAACGCCTGGAGCATGGGGAAGAGTTACGATTTTCGGATCGCGAACAACCATTGTTTTTGGTCGAGTTTTAAGAAGAATTCGTGCAAATTTTGTGGGCAATCAGTTAAGTAGATCAACAGTTTTTTGTGGAACATAAGATAGAAAGTAGTTACATTCTATCCTTCTTTGCATGTATAGATTGTGCTTTTGCTGTTTATTTAATAAACAATGCTCCTACTGAATTACATTTGCATGTCGTCTGCAACCAAATATCTATGACTCTGTGAGGGAAGGACGATGAATGACCGTAATGGCCTCTAATATCATGTCCACATAGTGCGCAAAGGACTTGCACAGTCTTGAAGTCCCCTCATCGGACGAAGATCAAACACAAAGGCCTATATTCTCTTGTTACAGGCCGACCGCTGTAACCAATCGGTTACAGTGCGCAATGACGAGACGATGTGCATGAAGTAACTGGAACACTAAAAGCAACTTATTTTATTCAAATATAAACTTACATATAAAATTAACGTTTTGCTAAAACGCAAAAAACAAACAGGTGTAGGTCTATACGCTTTCGGCGACGGTGAAACGCATTAGAATGGGTGAGTTTTGTTCCAAATGCATTCGTAATCGTAATCTCCAAATTTCGTAAGCGCCACTCAAAATTCAAGCGCTGAGCACCAGCTTATTCACGAGCGCTGCGTTAGATCAAATGGGTTGTCAAATGGTAGTCTGAGGAAGGGCAGAATCTGGTTTTCAGAGGGTCATGGGAGGCAAATTTTCTGCTTCGCATTGAAGTCATGAAGACCGGAGGATCATGAGATATATTATTTAACAAAGCTATGTTTTCATGGTGAATTTCCAATAGTAATTCTTTTCTCTTGCCTCCGATTCTAATATTCCAAGAAACGATCCTCTGGATTTTTGACGGGGCAATGCTGCGTGACCCAAGTCAATGCCTATGTTCGAGTATTTGGCCACCTCCTTGACTAGACAATTGGCAACAACCATGGACTTCTACAACCAAACTCAGTCCTTCCTTATCTCACCGATTATATACAAGATTGATCACCATTTATATACCACACCTTTCCATTTATATACCACACCTTTACTTGCATGAAACATGTCAAGATGCAAAACTGTGCAAACCTTAAATACATACCTCCCGTAGCCTTTTCCACAAGTTTGGAGCATGGTTTAATATCTAACACAACTTAAGGAAGTGTACGAATAAATATCATTCATTCATTCACTCATTCGTTATCCGCTCATGCACATCGGACATTTGTATAGCGTATCTTCAAGAATTCTACTCTGAGATCACTGATAACAATCTATTCAGGGAGGTATCAAACTAGATGCAAAAGTGGAAGGATGTTCAACTGATTCCTCTGTGTTTGAGTCAGATAAATGTTCCTACAAATCCTAGGCTTCACTGTTTATCTAGGGTACAAATAGCAATAGTTTCAAGAGCATGGCCGTGATCCATTTAGTACATTTATGGCTATAGCAGAGATATATTGAAAATAAAAGACTTCCCGAACTGGTGAGCCTGGTGAGGCTGCGCTAGAAAAGCTAATTTAATAAATTTCCACCCTACAGTTTTATAGAAAAGAATGTCGGCCTCTCCAATTCCATTCCGTCCTTCCTCCCGTTTTGAGAAATTAGACGATGCATCTCTTTATTTCGTCAGCAACAATTGTTTAGGATAATATAATTTCGATGGGTGTTATTCCGGATGAGTGGTTTCGATGTGTGGTTATCTCGGATGAATGGTTTCTCCTCTGCGTCAGGGTGAACTATCTTTGGTCCGTTGGGAAATCATGAAGCCCAATTGATGGTTTCCAGGGACGCGACAGACTATTTGCAAGCCCAATTGAAAATAATGTCACTTTACATACACTCACTTACTTGTACGTCTACACAGTACACACACACTCATACATACACACCTACACACACACCTCCAATGCGATGATGTATTCATCCAAAGCGATCAAAATACGTACTAACAGACATGCAGACAGACAGACAGACAGACAGACAGACAGATAAACCGATATCGATGCAGTAAACAAACATTGGCGTAGACGCAGAAGAGGCAGTTTGCAGGCAGATTAGGAAGGATAATGGCAGATTAGACTGAATTAGGCCTAAATAAAATCAGACAATACATGATCACTGGATTAGATTGGAGCAGATTAAGTTAGATAGGATTACGTCAGATCAAGCCAGATCATTAGATTGGAAAATACGAGATCCGATGCGATTAGAATAATCTCTTCCATATTAAAGCAAGACCAATTACAAGTGCAATTAACATTTGGGTCCTTTCTGCTCAGATCAAAGAGACTTAAGTCCAGTGGCAAACACAGGTAGGCCATAACAGATGGGTTGATCGAATTTCCCAAAACATGTGGGAGGTATATTGTTCTGGATCTCCTTCCTGCAACTCATCCCTTTAGCGTAAATTCCTTTAAAGGGATCAAATACCTCTCTGGCCCGGATCCCTCTTATATGTGCAACCACTGCCTCCGTGTTTCTTTGTTCAGTGGCTGCTGTATGCTGAGCTCGTCTGTTCATGGTCACTTGACAGCTCCATTTGCTTGCAACACTCTACGTATTATATAGCGCCTATTTTTTCTGGGGTTGACCGGATAACATGGAATGAGAGCTACCAATGGCAATACACGACACCTAAGAAAGGTGATGAAAGGACTAGAGATAGGAAACCGTGTCTGAAGAGGAGGGACTTGGATAAGAGGTGAAGCAAGCGCTCACCTGTTCCTTGATTTAATCTTTCCGTGGTCCTATGCTGGATGCGAATGCGTGTACCTGAAGTACGTTCGACAAGTTGGAGTTTGGAAACTTTGGATGGACCTTGGAAAACGATTATCTTGAATCGACGTGATTATATCATCAGTCGCAGAAGGTGACCAGCCATCATTCTGTGACCATGATCACCTTATGGTCACCAATGTAACTATATGAGTCTAAGTTTTCTTGATATGTGCGCTTATACCATCGATGCCTATACCTTGTGCGCCTGTGCCTTATAAATTATGCATCTAAACAATGGTCGACTATCATACGTACAATCATATTACAATACGCGCCTATGCCATGTGCACCTATGACCCTGTAATGTAATGAGCGCCGACTGCAGGGTGGGTAAGATGGATGTGCAAGCGTGAGGCTGTTTGAGAATGGATTAGACGTATACATGCCTACGTATGTATCTGTCTTGGGGCTCTTGTCGTTCGTGATTGATAATGATTGCATTGTATAGTTTTTTATTTGCAGCGTTGAATGCGAAGCGAAGAATGTCGACGAGGCACGTAAAGGGTTTATAAGTAACAGATGGGACAGCGTACATCAGGCCGTCAGTCAGTCAGTCAGTCAGTCCGTCCGTCCGTCCGTCCGTCCGTCCGTCCGTCCGTCCGTCCGTCCGTCCGTCCGTCCGTCTGCCTGTCCTTGTATCTATGTAGGCCTATATGTGTATGTATGTATGTATGTGTGTGTGTGTGTGTGAGTGTGTGTGTGTGTGTGTGTGTGTGTGTGTGTGTTGGGTAGGCGTATGTATTCAGAGGCGCCAGCACCATATATCTGGCAGGGGCACGTTCCTCTGCACACGTGTTTTTAAAATTGGCATAATTACATAAATATTTTAATAATTTTTAAGTTTGCTTGTCAGCTGATACCAGACGGATACAGTTGTCATTCCGCATGCACTTGTACTCATTCATAAGCAAAACAAAAGCTATATATTATGACGTGTGTTCTAAGCCGCTATTGCTCTATGCCTCTGCACTCAAGTGTACGTCGATAGTTGCTCTAGCATAATTTAATTTTTGGCATTGCATACGGTTTTCCCAGTCATTAGTAGCCAGCATCAAATCTCAGAGATAGATTAAGTTAGCAACCATGCGTGGAAAGCGTTGCGGCGGACAAGATATATCGCCACATTATTCAGGCCTATAGGATTAAAACAGTAGCCTAGCCCATAGCATGGCTGGACTGGCAGATCTGCAGACTGGACTCAGATGAGAAAATTAAGCAACACGGCTTGCGATTCGCTATGATGTCAGGAAAGACTCAATCACGTCAACTTAAGCATGCACAGAGGTTTATTTGTGCAAATGAGAGACGTTCGCAATTTGATAAATTCAATATATTATTTCAAATATGTAGCCTACAATTTCTAATGAGTAAACCTTCACTGATAGATAGGCCTAGTTGTTTTTGCACATAATATAATATAATCAATAGTATTTTATCCGCAGCATGTATATAGTGGCTTTCGCTGGTCTTTGAATGCATGAACCTACCTAATGATAGGCCAGGATTTAGGCCTGCAAATATTTGACTCAGACAGCAATTCTAACCATGTCATAATTGACTATATATTGGACAAGTTCTTCTGCAAAATGGCAGAGTGCTCTACAAATTGAGGGGCACTCTCAAAAAGGAGGAGGGGCAAAAATGTCCGCTTCACGCATTTTTCACGATCTTCTGTTTTATGGGAACGTCTAAATATTTGAATAACAATCTGTGTACTATTCTTACTATATGTGTGCTAAAATCAACCACAACTTTTTGAAGCTAACATAATTGACTGCATTCTTAATATATAGGCCTATCTTCGTAACAGATACTTGTTTTTATACGTCATTAAAAAGTAATCAAGATTGCTTGCTATACACTGTGCATTTCTAAGCGTAATATTTCAACAGTAGGCCTAGTGAAGAAATTCTGTTCTCACTAAGCGTATCCTTTAAAGTATCAAGTGATGATTCTATAGCTCCGTCACACCGTATGCAGAGCGGTTACCGTACCTTAAAATTATCGACAGAATAATTATAGTCTAAGCTATATAGTTTTCGAATGCTTGAAGCTGACATATACACCGTGTCTCAATAGGTGGAAAATTTATATATACACCATAAAATTTCAGCCATTTTTTCCATGTATACCTACCAAAAATTAAAATTATAAGGTTTTGCTGTTGTCCAAAGATGTAGACCTATGTTTCCTCGAATAACCTAACATTTAGGAATGTTAGAGTGCGATCGAACTTAAAGTAGTCGTAGTAATTAAGCGTGTACAGTATGGACTATAGCTACGCGTGTTGAGGGGTACCATGCCCATGGGCGTCTTGCCTCATGTGACTGGGCGTCTTGCCTCGTGTGACTCGTCGGTTCGACTTCGGGTCTACAATTTTGCTCCAATTTCAAAGTTAAAAAATTGAAAAGGTTGCAAGAGTTTATAGGTTTTTCACTGACTATCACGTACAGTATTAACAAAATATACATAGGCATTAGTTAGGCCATTATGGGCAGAGTCTACACAGATGTTAAGACTGTTTTTGAATTCTAACTGATACCTAGAGATTCTTAATTTTAAAATTTGCTTTCTATTTTTATTTAGCAATGGCATCCAGGCGCGGTGATTCCGGGGGTCGATGGGGTAAGATCCCCTCCCACCTTTTACAAGAGGGGGACAATTTATACATGTGTCTCCCACATTTCCTACTCATCTCATTGGGTGTCCCCCACCTGATAAGCGAGACCGACACCTCTTTCGTAATGCAACGAAACATTTTATCTAAACGTTAGCTGTTAAATGCATGTAAGGCTAAGTATATAGACTATGATTAAAAATTTTAATCTATTTGCGTATTTTAATTTAGTGATTTTGTAGCATCAAATCAAACAAATGACTTTGATGATCATATATGTTCATCCGCTGTCATTATGCTCTCTGAAAACATTTTCTATAACGAGGGTGTTTTGCCTCCCCCTCCCCAGTTCCCCTATATCGTAGAACTGATCGACTTCTGCTGATTGATCATCTTCATCAGGTTCGAGTCTAAAAGTCCATAGTAGTCTAACGACTGTGACCACAACAATTAAGTAAAGATATAAGCCTAACACAGGCGTTGTGAGTAGACCAACTCTGGAAACTTAACCACTGAATTAACGTAACCATTGAACTTACTTTGACAAGTTATAGGCCCAAATAAAAACTTGCCTATTAGATTAAATAACAAATTACTTTCTTCAGAGGCCAAACGATTGTTGGCAACTAAGCCTATAGGCATGTGTGGCACGGTGGCCGATTGGTTTGAGCGATCGGCCGATAACGCTCAGTGTGCGCTGAGTGAGCAGGTTCGACCCTCGACCGAGGCATCACTATGTAGGGACCTAGAAGCAAGTCCTTCGCGCACAGTTGCTCTGCAGAACAACTGCAATTGCGCCGTCGAGGCGTGTGCCATACCAGATCCAAGCTGGCAGTGATTATTATTTTTGGACTCCGGCTGCTGTCAGTGCTGTGTCGATCACCGTGCTCTCTAAATTTATGCGCGCATCCGTTGTTTTTAGACGTAATAATGGATGATCTCCGTGATTGTTGCTCTGCGGTGTAGGCGGTTGACTGCAATCGGGTCGGTCTAACTGTGGGCACAAAATTAATCGTGTCAGCAAACAAAATGAAATGTGGCAATGTTTTGCTAAAATTAAATTATGATTAACCACGCAGAAAGCAAGATTAGGCAAAGAGTTTCACATTGCAAGACTTGCTGCTGTGGTTGCATTAAAACGGATATTTAGTCTGGACAAGCTTAGAGAACTAACTCCTAATAAAGGCGCAACACAAACTTTTAAGATGTGTTGCTCTAATAATAGAAACCGGATGTTTAAAATTGTGTTAAAGTTACGGAAAATGTGAACATTTCACTGGTTTATGCTGCCTTAAGGCTTGCGGAACTTTCATTTAATTTCTTAAGGTTTTAGTTGATGTCTTGACCAGTTTTTAACAGTTCTTGGTCTATTTTCAGCAGCATAATTATAAGAACACGATATGAGTTGTTGTACAGGAAGATGTCTCTTGATTGCCTTGTGTTGCCTGCAGTTGGTACGTACATGGATTTCTTAAAGTACGCATGTACGTACGTATTTAGACGATTTTTTATATACAGATCGTTAAAGATTTAATGAGTTTGTGTGTATTAGGTTTAAGGAGACGTGAAATATAAGAGTTCGCGGCCTTCGGCATAACACGCGGTTTGGCAATGTAGGGCGTAATCTATGTTTCACTTAAATTCCTGATATTAAAATGTTCGATAGCAGGGGTGTACGACCGATGTGATATTAAAGCTTGACCAAGGTGCCACTTCTGATGGTATGGCCATCACGCTAATTTCTCAAAAGTTAAACTTTTGGACAAGTTCACTCAGCACAGCTGCCCATTTTGATGAGCCATATAAATAGGATTGTAGAGTTTCATGTCAGTCTAATTTTTTTATATCTTACACAGTGTCATTAAACTGCAACTAACCTCATGTCAGTCTAAGGCCTTAGTCAGGCTTGTGAAAGAGAGCAAACCTGTCATCTCCTAAACAAATTTTCTCACCTATGCTGTATTCTTGCATTGGCTTTCTAAACTCACATGGTGGGAATTGCCTCTGGATACCCGTTGTTCTAGACCACAGAGCTGTTGTGCTGTGGTTTAGAGAGACAATTTGTGGTTGTTCTTCTGTCGCAAACTTTCACAATTCCACACTACAACATTTTGCAGTGGCAAGCCGACCATACAGGTTGCCACAGAAGTGTACCATGCTTGTGCATTCTACTCTTTACTCCATTGTTTATTGTTCCATTGCTGTCTCAACTATACTGTAGTGACTGCCTCTTTATCTCACTGAAGTGACTTTCTATCATGACTACAGCTTGGTTTTGGCAAACCACCAGTTGATGCTCCATGCATTAAACACAAGCATTGTAGAAATTGTGTATTAGGTATGCATATGGGTATTTAAAAGCAACTTTTTGAGTGAACAACACAAGGACCATTTTTGTGATTGATTCTATTGTGTGCACTCCTGGTTTCGTTTGATCAAGCCATCTGCACTTCTTAGTAAATTTTTTGGAAGCATTGCCACATAAATGTCTAAATGTATATTATGATTTGGTACTTCTTGTAGATTTCAACAGCTGAGCGCCAGGTTTTTGAGTTCCTTGGCTACATGTGGGGACCAATCATAGGAAATTTTCTCAATATCATCTTTATCGTAATTGGTCTGTTTGGTGCCTGCCAGTATCGTCACCGAATCCTTGTAGTGGTAATTACCAGATTCTGTTTTTGCTAAGTAGAAAAGAATGATTAGTTGTGGTATTCATAGGTAAAGCAGGTGTCGTTATGTCACGCTTTAAGCATGGTATTGTTATGTGTTAAAAGAAAATTTTAATTATGATAAGTACAATGATGTCTGGTAATGTCGGATAAGATGAGGTTTCAAAAATATGGTTATCTTAAGTAATTGTAATTATAACTGAACATTTTTAAAGCACCGCTGAAAATCAGTGCGGTCCCAATCCAAGTCGGCAGCTAGGTGAAAAATAGGAAGGTCTTCAAAACTGAGCAGAGAAAAGAAGTATCAGCTCCACCCAAATGGGAGAGGGACACTGTTCCAACTGGAGGTCCCATAATTATGAGCAAGGCTTCTTGCTCTTGTCATAGCAGTGCACTTGCGGGGAACCAGCAATAATTCATAGGCAGATGAGCGGATAGAAGCTTGTGGTATGGATGACGCACTGGTACAGAGAGCCGAAAAGATATGCTGGAGCAGAGCCAACAGAACAGTTTCGCATCAATGGAAGAACTTTGAACTGTATGCGTCAAGGTGCAGGGAGCCAATGAGGAGAGCCACAGATGAAAGATGAGATGTGGACTTATTTAGGGATGCAGCTAATTAGTCGGGCAGCAGCATTAAGTATAGATTGGAGCTTAGGTACATTCGATGAAGAAAGACCGATGTAGGTAATGCTCCCAAAAGTCCACCCTGGACTAATGTTGTCACAGCATGCATTGACAGCAACTGGCAAATAGAGTAATGCTAGGTATTATCATATTAAATTTATTTCTTATTATTTTATTAGATTATATTTTAAATGATTAATTTATTGCTATAATACTCTTGTAGGTGTGTTAATTGGCTCATCTGGAATGCATTTTTCATTCACATTAGACGGCCTATGTCTGAGCTTTTTGCCCACATTAAGATTGACATAAATTGTACTGTAATTTAGTATGACCCTCGTAGCCCACGATCCATTTGTTGGTAAGGTGAGGTAAGGTAATATTAGGTAAGGCAAGATAAAATAGTGATATTTATTTATTAAAAAAAATTTTAATTAATTTTTTTAATATATTGTTGTTGTAGTACTGTGTTTGGTGTATCATCTGGCTCATCTGGAATGCATTTGTCATCTGCTTCTACCTTGAAGTTGGAATGTTGAGTCGGGTTAGTTTTTTAAAATTATTCCGTGCTTCATACGAAGCTGGTTTCAAGTTGAAAGTTGTGAAGTATGCTGAACTTCATTGTTATTCAAATGCTATGTCAAATGTCAATTAATAGCCATGTATTCCAGAGTTTAGTTATTTAGAAGTAGGAGAAGAAAGTTGAGTTGGGTCACAGAGAATATGAGAGGTGAAAATTATATTAAATGTTTTGTTGTATTGGTAGTTTTGGTCTTTGAATAGATATATTGGGTGATTTATTTTTGGAAGATGAACCTCTAATTGACAGTAACTTAGTTTATTTATTTGGATTTGTTTTAACAGGAGATGCCCATCCTGAACATTGGAACAGGGAACAAGAGTTGGTGGACAATCACTGGCATTGCCTGCCAGAACACAAGCTCAGCAACTGACCTGGTGGAATTGGTCACCAGTGGTTGCCTACTCCAGTATTATTATGTCGAAGTAATCCACGCTGGCATACAGTGTGCTTTGACGGTACGTGAATGTTGCTTCACATAGCAATATTCTGTCTTCAGTGTTGCTGTAAAACTGTTCAAGGCAACAATCGTTGGTGATGATGATTTTCGTTTATTATTAAGACATGGTTGGCAAATCGCGACCTAGTTACAAGATATTTGATTAAGAATAATGTTAGGTTTTGATGACAAGGGCCATTCTATTGCATGGTTAGTGCTAAGCAAAATCAGGTTCAGTCGACCACCACAGAGGAAGTCTAAGAAAACTTATAAATTGTCTTCAGGAAGGGGCAAGCTTTTAGTAGCGACCTGACTAGAAATTGTCAGTCTTTTGTAGATAACATTCAGCAATGCAGAGCGTGCTACCCACCCTACAAATTGGTCTGTGTTGTGTAATCTGTTTAGGATATTAGGGAAGAAGTACGGTCATTAATGACCGTTAATTGCCTCGGTTGGGGTTTGAACATCCATTTTTTGGCACTATTCTCCTCAGAAAATGCACAAATATGGTTGCCAAATAAACTTTTCTTGATTCTTTTTTTTTTTAAATTTGTTTTATTAATAATTTGGTAGAAAATTGCAATTTATGAGTTCACAAAAAGTGTCAAATCCATTTAATTGATTACCTAAACTATGCTGCAATATGATTACTAGTCATAGTATGAACAGATGATTGAACGTTATGACAGGAGTCAAGTTTAACTGTATGGCAGCCGTGCAAGGCTGCATACAGTGCTAGTGCTCATTTTGCCAAGGCAACCTAGTGAATGTATTGTTAAGGCTTACATATATGTTCGTTTATTAGACAAACCGACACACCACGTTAAGTTACACGAAGTATGACCCAGGACCCCTCTCAACCTACAATTCATTTATAGTATATGATGATCTGGTCATCACTTAGATGCATTGTGTTTTGTTTTTATATAGATGCTCAGTTTCTGCACAGCCTGCTACGTCATCTACGTCTTCACAGCCGAAGAAGACACAAGTGAGTGTGGTTGTAGTAACCTTTTGATGACGACCTTGTATTGTTCTGCTTATAGTGAACTGTGCCTCCTGTTTGGACTGCCTGGGACTTTCCTGACATTATCTGGGTTTTGAACATCTTTGTATGCTGACCTCACCTAGTAGCAGTTTGCTGCAACTGTCTGAGAAGAAGGTCAACATGTGTTATACCAGTCAACCACATTGGTAGTCATTTGCTGCTTTCTGATAACGGGAGACTTGGTAAATAGCTGCCAAAACCAATGCTATGTGTTGCCTGCATACTTAGATGTTCAAATCATGGTGATCCAACCATATTGGCCAATTATAATGATACTTGCAGTTTCAAGCCACCAGCAACCTTCATGTACTCCTGTTATTGCACGACTATCCTTTGATAAAATTCTAAGCATTAGAAAGACTCAGATTAATTAATATTTATGTTAGTTGTAATTGGTTTGGACACGTGGTAGGCACTATAAGGTTTCAGGTTAGTAATTTAATAATGCAAGGAGGTAACTCAACTTTCAAATTGATTATAATAATTTCTTTTGTAATATATTATTTCTTAATTGAGCCAAATGGTAATATAATGCATGGAGTAATTGATTAGAAGGAAACAGGTAATAACAATTATGATGTTAGAAATAATTATGACTGTTGTTTTGTTCCTGACTTATCGATGTACTAACTTCTACCCATCTTCCAAGTCGGATTGCATTTAGTTGACCTTTGTAAAGAATCTTGAGATGTCGAACATATCCAAGGCTCTTTAGATGAACAATAATACATCTCATCTTTTAGTAATTTTTCTGAGATTACTACTTTCAGTCAAATGATATCATTTGTGCTAAGCATATATCTGGGATACCTATGTATTTTGCATGAAATATTTAGATATCAAAGGATACACAATTCTCTGGCAATTTACACGATTCCTTCATTTCTAGAAGCTGCTGGTACCTAAAAATTCTGAGCTATAATGGGGTCCCTTGTTTCTGACTATCGACAAATGCTAACAGTCTCACATGTTGTTATATGATATCAAATACCTTTTTTTTTTTGCGTGTTTCAGTGAATATTCATATTTTGTGTCAGCATATACCCTGAATTTTAATATCCAAAGTTGAGGATAGTCACAATTAACTGGATTTTTCATCGACACTGCTTATATATACTTCATTATATTGTCAAATATCCAGCTAAATACCATATTGTCTGGTAGGGTCTTTGGAATCTGGGATCGGAAAGACATATACTTTGTCTGCCTTTTATCACAGTTGGCAGCGCTATTCAACATTTTGAGCATAAAAAACAAAACTTAAGCTTTGTTCTATATCTAACGTGTTGGTGTTTTATGTTTTGTTTTGCTCTGCAACGCTCAGGGTTTTGGGAATGTAAGTCACTGAATGTTTGCCTAAGCTTTTTTTTAATATTCTGCTATTGGCTATATGCTACGCTGTACAGTGTGCATTCATTCATTTGTTCATTCACTACATTAAATATATAAAAGCAGGTGAAGGTAATGCACTCGCTTATATGCTTCGATTGAAGCTCCTTAGAAGATTAAAGGTAAATAGTGCTGGTAATACTTGTTTGTATCAAATTATATTTTTATTCATGTTCCTGAAAGCATAAAGGTAAAGGTAGCACACTTGTTTTGCTGCTGGTAGCTACATTACATTAAGCGGCACACACCTGTCTGGATGCTGTATTTAATTTCTTCAGTAATTTTTCTTTTAACAGCTAAATAATCTGGTTGAGCTGTGAATTTTTATTTTCTAAACAATTTGATCTTCCTGCATGTCTGCTAAGATAAGTGTTTAGTTTTTATGTTCATTTTTATTTAAGTCTTGCTTGTGTTGTAACCATTTGGTCTTATGTATAGTTACTGCATGTGCCCAGCCATGATCTCAGAGTTTATGCTGTTGAATCCACACTAGCAGTGGCTGGTGCTTTTGATTTTGTTTTGCATTATTCATTTGTGATTTTAACTGTTGTAGTTAAGTCATGCCTTTTTGCTTTGCTAGTTTTTCAATTGTTTGGTTTTTATTTTTGCTGCCCCATTGTGTGGCTTGACTTTGCATTGTTCATGTTACTTGCCAAATCCTTTGACGTGTGCATATTATTGAATTCACAAATATATTGCCACATTCTTATCTATTTTTTAACTTTGCTCTGACCCACTCTTCAGTTTTTATGCTTTAAGTCTTGCTTATGTTGTGTTTAAATTAAATCTTGATTGTGATTAAATTGGTGTCAGTGACAGTCTTTCTCAGGGTCTTCTGAGGTTCCTTTGAGTTTTCCCTGTCAGCGACATAGGTTCCTGTGTCCTCTTCTTCGGCTTCGTTTTTGACTGTTGACGTGGAAACAAGCCCTTGTACAGTTGGAGTTCATTCCAGTTATTAGTCTCTTCACTTCAGAACATTCCTTATTTATATATATATATTCTCTGAATGATTCCTGGCTTATCAGCATTCATTTCTGATCTAATTCCTCCCAAAATACTTTGTATCCTGAAATATCCATGCTTCACTATTAAGTGTGAGTGAACTACATTTCAGTCATGTCTCCCATTGCTCTTTATCTATCAACACCCAATTTTTATCCGGATTTAGCTTGTTATTGAGCACTCTTCATGATACGCTGGAGAGGCATGACACTAATCCATTAATTACCTACCAAGCCCATAACAAGGTCTATATGTTATGAAACTCATCATAATAATTTTCAATCACAAGTTTTACATTCCATTTCTTTCATCAAGGCATAGACCGCTTTTTCAGCCATGGTTGGGTCTGGAGCGCTTCTGAGTAGTAACCTTAAAGGGACACTATATAAATCTTCATAGTGAGTGAATAAATTAATAAAATAGATGGTTAGACACTTGTTTCCATGATTGCAAGAAGCCCCTCATAAGTATTAAAGTGAAAAGTGAGTACACAAGGCCATAATTATTATTTAGCTATGTAGATTTTGTTTTTAACACTAAGAGATTTAGTTTGTCTTTTAAAAAAATATTTTTATTAAAAAATTTCTATTTTATTGATTACCCTCGCCCTACCGTGTTTGGGCCACCAAAAGCCTTGTACCTCAACTCAGTCGGGCATATCTAGATTAGTCCATGAATTATTTGTTGGGCACTAGATAATTATAGAATTTTTTACAATTTTGACCTAGTGAGCAAAGTTTGGTTTGATCGATTGATTTTTGTCAATAGATGATGCCTCCATATTAATACTGGATGTAATAAATGCCTTTTAAGTGTTTTCTTCAACTGATTTTGTTTGTGGCTTTGAGTAAATCTTATAATTTCCTTGTGACGTCCAATCATTTTCTGCTTGCTTGTCTGTGTTTTGGCTTTGATTGCTCATGTGTTTCTCAAGTGAGTAAATTTGTTCGCTGCTTGTATTTGGAGCATATTTATGGAATAGAAAAGAATATTCGGTTTATACACTTTAGAAAACGACTTTCAAGGAATATTCAGAAGATATTTTAACTAAATTGCATTAATATTTTAAAATTCAGAGTTTTTAGCTAAAATTGGACACTTTAAGACAATGTTCAGACAGTGATGCATGATTTTCCTCCCTCTTGTACTGCATGATATTTTAGTTTTATGCAAGATTTTCTTTGTGAAGCACCTAGGGCATTTCATGTTTGGGTTGAAGCAGAAATATTTAGGTAGTTTTTTAATTATATAAGCATACATGTGCTATTTGGTAGTATAAGTTGGCCCCCTATTCAAGTACTTTTGCATGTAGAGCTATTAATGTGCAGTTTGCAAGTAATGTAATTGTAGTGTAATTATGACAAATTGGAAGAAGAGCCGCCCCTTAAGCTAACCACGAGGAAACCATGGCAATGAAGTGTTAGCAACACTTCATTTTCATAGCCTCGGCATATGAGGGCTGATGGTCAGTCCTCCTCATCTTCTCATCTTCCCACCAACAGTTTGGGGTTCATATACTCATCATAGCTAAGTTGACTAGTGGTTGCACAGAAGCAGGAATTTTGATAAAAATGTCGGTCTTAGCAGGGATTTTATGTAACAAGGACAATTTGTGTTGCAATTATGTATAGCAGGTATAACTATTTTTGATCACATTCAGGCACTATATGATGTTTCATCGATTCACTCATTTATATATTATAGAGTCATTCCATCTGAAAGAAAAAAAATTGTTTGCAATTTTCCCACTCGACCATCTCAGATATTGATGAAATTTGCACAGAATGTGCATCGATGTATTGAATACGCTTTGCAAAATTAAACAGCAATATTGTTATTTTTCTTTTTAGGCTGAATTTTATGGATGTCTGGGGTTTTTGTTGCGATTTTGGAATCACATGTTAATTTACTGCCATGTTCAGAAGGCCGTATGTCCACTATTATTGCAGATAGATTGATGAGACATGGCCAGTCAGCTGCCACAGATGAAGATGGAGTTAGATAGATATCCCAGTGTTTTAATTGCAAAAAGAAATAGTGAATTTTGAGCCGTTTTTGAAAGGAGAAAGTTAATCTGAGTTATGATGAGAATGTGGCAGTTAAGTCCATTCTTTGAGAGCTGAGACATGGTATGCATGAGAGTTCATAGCTGTTTTGCATTGTGGTTACTTACATAGATGCATGTGCAATACTTGTATTCATGCTTATATACATATTATAGACACTTTCATTAATATTGTCTAAACAGATGGGATTCTTTCGTTCGAATGTTGCACGTGGTACTTTGTATGAGAGTCATTACAGTCAGCGAACTTCCCATTGAGCTTTAGTTGAGTTCTTCTGATTAGGTCTCGTGAAGATAATCTCAAATGTTTAATTTAATTCTGGCTTTAATTGGGACAAGTCCTTTACATGCTGTTTCTCATTGCCATCTGCTGGGACTTAATCTGCCATTTTTTTCCCATCAGTAATTCGGTCATATGAATTCTCCTTCACGTTTCTAACTTCTTCAGAACTGTTCATGGAATTATTTCTGAAGCTTTGTGTGGTGATAGTTACCTCTGCCACTGTTGAGGTTGTTGGGTGACTACCTGGACAGTGTTCAATTTCAAATAAGGCCAAGAAAACCCTTAGATTTGTGCTGACCTTTCTGCTATTGTGACACATTACAACAAGTTGCCTGGATAACACTGTTCTGAACACTGATTATTTGCTGGTTAACTTTTTGTTCTTGGTGACTTTTTCATATCATTTAGTCGGACACAGGCTGCGGATTTCGTGGGCCACTTAAGAGGTGTTTTAGTAAGTGTCTATGTCGTGAGGTGGTCGTGTGTAATAAATACAGAACTGAATAATAGTAACGATGATGAAATTGCTATTGTATTTGTGTTTGTTTCCCACAGCCGAACCAGTCCTCAATGAGCTTGAGTACATCCGAATGCGCTACCAATCGCCAGCGCGCCACAGTTTCCGTGGTGCCAACAAGACTTACGAGAACCTCACTGTTCGTTCCGATAGCACCGTCACCACTGGCGACCGAACGTTCCGTGCTCTTCAACCCGCCACTGACCTCCAACCTCCCCCGTCGGACAAAACTCCCATCGCCCTCGACATTGCCAAAAACCTCACTGATGGGAGTTATAATGAGGTCGTTGGCATGACAATGCCCCTGACAGGAGATTTCGATGGCGATCAAAAGACCTGAGGACGCTGCCCGATCGTCTGTCTTGAACCCGATTAGCCTGGCCACGTGGCTCTGTGATTGATTGCTTGGTAGGTATTGACAAGTCTTGGCTTGCTTGTTGCCGCTGTTGCTGTGGTATATTTACAGCAGTGAGTATATGCGCTATCTGACTTTGCTGCGTATTATCTCTGGTTATGTATGTACAGATTTAGTTTTAAAAGTTGATGCCGTTGCAATGCGAATATTTACTGTTCTAACGCTTTCCCTATTTCTACTGGTACATAATTTGCTGTAATTTATATAGGCATTTATTTAGCCATGAAAACAGTTAGAACTGATGGATGAAATTTCATTTGTTGCTATTTTTCATATTGTTTGGTTTTTATTAATGTTACAATTATTGTTAGTGTGAAGTTTATTATTTATTTATTAAATGTTAATCTTTAGCACCTGAAATCAAACAAGGACGGGGAAGCTTTATTCTTTTCAGTTCCTGCGTTTACATTGTATTAAATTGTTGAAATTTTATTTAATAACTTCATCACTGTTATAATACAACTGCATTTTATTTGTTTATTATTGTTGTTTTTAAACTCAAGGTTCCAATTGTAATTGGTTTTACTAAGTGCCATTTCAAGGCAAACTCGTGGCCCGATGTCCCAAAACTAGTAGGAAATGGTGTTGTCCTTTAAATCCAGCTGAAATCCAAAGCCCATCTACACACCAGAACATTGGTCGTTTTGGGTTTTAAAATATTAATCTAATATTAATTTGTGTTTTTCTTGTTAACTTTATTATTATTATACTGTTACCTGAGTTAGGAAAGATTCCTCAGGAATAGAATTGCTATTCTTTTGTTCAGTTGTGTGTAAATTCGTAAATGATAGTCAATAATTTTGCTACTATGGCTCTTACTGCTTCAAGCATTTCTTAACTGGCTGATCTGTTGTCGAACCTGTTTCTAGGTTTTCGGTTGTGGTGAGCTGGACATGGTATAGATGATTTGTATTGGTCAGTTCTTAGTCAGACATATTATGTCTCTCTGACTTTCTATCTCCATTGTGCTGTAATTGTCGATTATTACTATGAATATTGTTGTTATTATTATTATTATTATTATTATTATTATTATTATTATTATTATTATTATTATTATTATTATTATTATTATCATCATTGTTAGTATAAGTTTTAATTATTGTGAGGGAGAAATGATCCTGCTTGCTTGGACTTGAAAGTTCTTCAGATAATGAAATAACTTTGTAAATGCAAGAACTCATTAAGTTCAATCATGTTATTAGGAAGTCTATTGTTATGCTTATCTTTCCCAATGTATCATCCCACAGTTATATTTTCTTACCTTCTGTATCATCCCACAGTTCAAACAATTGTCAAGTGACTAATTAATGTTACTTTTGTGTTATATTTACCCAAAGTGACCTATATATGGTCAAGAATGGACCTGGTTCAGAAAAAATGTTGCCGAACTTGTTATTTTCAGGTTGGGGGTATGTTGTTGTGGAAATCTGTATTAGTACTTTTTGGCTAAAAGTAGAAATGACCCTCAAGGTTACAAATATTTGTAGAAAATATTTTTTTTATTGTGATTGTTATTAGAGAGTAAAGGGGTAAATAAGTTATGCGTGGTCGGTATTTACATGATTCGCCTATGAAATTACAGCATTTTGTTACTTTGTCAATTGATGTAGAAGGGGATTTGTGATTTTTGGAGAACTTGAAGGAGAAATTGCAGTGGGACGAAAGTGCACTGGAATTTCCTGATGATGATGCCATAAACTCTTAACATGATACGGGTTTCTTCCGCTGGGGTCTACAGTATGAATTCTTGAATGTGATTGTGCTGAAAGTTAGAAATGGGAGACCTCCAACTAATTGGTCCAATAAAAAGTAAAAACTGTCACTTTTACCACTCATATGTACATAGTTGAACATTTTTATAGTGCCTTTAAATACACTAGGAGGTGCATTGTTTCATAGGATGCACTTTTGGTTAAGCTAAGATTGTTGTTCGGTTCTAGTTTTGAGTGGAAAGCCGGTGCTATAGTCTTATTGGTTCTGGCAGCACGATCTGTTTCTCACGGTAACATTCTACTTAAGAACATAATATATCTAATCTTATTTCACTTCTTTTACACGGTTGTCATAATGCACACATGAGTTGATGGTTGCTAACAAGAACGCTAATAATTTAATTCAATTGGAGGTAACCCAGCTGAAATACTAATTGGTGTGAGCGATTAAAAGTCAGACTATAAGTTTAGTCTAAAGTGTAGAGTCGGTAGACCTAAGTAAGAACTGGTGGAATTATTGGAGATTGCATTCCAAGGCATCAGACCAGCCACTGACTACGCATAAGATCCCAGCACCACGCTGGTCCATGATGTCGTCATCTGACTTTTCTAGTATATCTAGGATTTGTAGATGACTGTCTGTGATTCGTTTAGGACGCATCCGCTAATGAATGATTGCTTGAAATGATGAGTTAACGATGATGTACCGGATGAGAATAGAAATATACAATGTATATGGTTTAAATGTAACATTCAGGATTCAATTACTACCTTGTGTGATTTCTGGCTTATGTTGTCATGCATTGCATGTTGTGAGTTAAAGCCTTTATTATTGTGAATAGAGATTGTCCGGCTGTGAGCTTGCTTTTGTCATGTTTGTGCTTTTGTCCAAATGTTATTCAATCCCAGGCGCTTTCCTGTAAGGGTTCACACGACATACAATACGACTGATTACTTTACAGGTTTTGAGATACCTATGAAATTTTGACTTATCATGCAAGTCGTTTGATATAGAAATTATTTAAGGAAAATTTGCCAAGAAATTAGATACCAAAGGGATTTCTGTTGAAAGTTCTTCAGATCTGAACTTAACACTGTTAGCTGAGAACTGGATGCAGTAATTGTGAATGTGGAGCTGAAAAGCTTGAAAACAATGAATTTGGAATAATACTAGAATGGCCATAATGCTTTTCTATTCAACGAATTGGGATTATTTCTAAAACCGAGTATGGTGTAGTTGTGGTCTATGTTTGATTATGGTGATATTGAGGAAAATAGTCTCAACGATTTGTCTGTCATTCTTTCTGTGCATCTTATGTTTTATATAACCTTGTTAGAACTGGTTTAATAAGTGCTTTGAGAAGAGATTGTGTATTATGTGAACTGTAATCATGGAAATCTTTATTCTGTTGACATTTTGACGACTTATGTAGAATTTTCAATGTAAAAAAGTCTAACAACTTAGGTAAACTGCTTAAAAGTATTTAGCAATGGACTTTTGTTTTATTTTATGCAGTCATGTTTGTTCAGTGGTGTCGTCACTTCATAACTTATACTCAACTTGTGTATGCCATTTGGGGATGACGGATGAAGAAAAGGAAATGGAATGACTGATAAAGAATAGAAGGATTGATAGAATTTAAGAAGAAGGAAAGAGCAAAGAATGAAATGACAAAATGTATAGATATAATATAGACTTTAAGAAGATGGATAAAATGATTGGATGAGGAAAGAAAATAGATTAGATTGAAGTGATAAAGAAGAAGTAGGGAAGAAGCAGACACGGGAAGTAGTTAAATATGAATAGAGGGAAAGTGAGCAAATGGAAGAAGAAAGGAAGGAAACAGGATGGACAGAAGTAAGTAGATAATGAGTGAAAGATAGGTGAAAGAGAGGAATGAAAAAAGGGAAGAATGAACAGAAGGAAGAAAGATATCAATTAAAGGAGTATAAGAAGGTTCGACAGATGAAGGAAGAGCAGTGACCCATATGAGGACTCGTCACAGAGGGAGTTTCTCAATAGGAAATCGATCAGGTTGTTTTGCTGGACACTTTGTCGTATGTTATTTTTCAGAATCGTGAAAACTTTGTATGTCTTTCATCCCAGTGTTCAAATTTCAGTTTTGTTTCATCTGACAAAATCGTGATAATGGACCAGTGTCAGAATGAACGGTTCTTTGCTCTGGTTCTACCCACACTTTGAGGAGTAATGGATTTGCTTGTCTGTATATTTATATGGTACATATATGTATGAAGCGTACATTGACACCTTTAGACGATCCAAATGACATATGTTTATTTATATGTGGGTTTGTGTATGAAGAAAGAAGTTAGAGAAAGTTAGAGACAAAAGTGTGGTAAGGGACATTTGCCAATCCTATCACAGGAGGGGATGGTTTCAGGGCCGTACCAAGCAAAAATTATGCCCTGCGACTAGCAATAATCTGGCGCTTCCACAAATCCCGCAATTTGTTGCCTATCTAAATTTTAAATATACAATGTAGGCCTAATATAAAATTCAGTTATAGACAGATATTTTTGAAGAACTTATTTTGGGTCAATAATAATAAATATTCTTTAAAGAAACGAAATATAATGATAGGTCTACATAGATAATTAGCTATATAAAAATAATACCACATTTCAAGAAAGAATGAATTTATGGAATAATTAAAGTTGTCCCATCCTGAAATTTGCATCCCTTCCCTGTGCCACGGCACCGCCCTCAGTACGGCACTGGATAGTTTTAAAGAATGCTGTACAACTTTTCAAAAGCGATTACATGTTGCAATTGGAAAGGACTGATTTATTACAGTTTTTAATTACAAAGGGACCTTGGTTGATGTGCCAAGACAGATAATTGTTTTAGGGAAGCCTGGTTTGCTTCCAGACTAGTGGATCAATGATTGACTGATGGGGCATTGTTTTTGATTGCCATTCGATGTGTCCAAAAACTTACTTGGATTTAGTGATGCTGTTAAGCAGTGTTTTTAATGCATAGGGTTCTGAGGTGCTTGAATTTATCAGGTCACTTATGTGATCAGCACTGTATGATTGAAATTGTTTTTATGTGTAATAGTGCAGATGTGTGACAGTCTTTGCACTGAACGACAACGTATAGTATTTGCACTTAATATGCCGGATGTAAAATCGTATTTGCACATTAAGTAGATTGCTTTTGTACTTTTTGCATATTTAGCCACATTTGCACTTGTTGTAAAAACCACATGTCTGTGTAATATTAGGTAAACTTGTGACATTAGAAACCCATTTACACTTTATGCAACTACGCAATTGTGCAATTAATGCAATTGCGCTTAGCTAAAACCGTAATTACGCTTCAGTTCATTCTTTTTTTTTCTTTATCAAACGAATATGTATCTGACAACATAAACCTACTACGACTGCTCTCAAAATGACTATTCCTGATTTAGTCCAGAACGACGAAGCGATGGAGAGTTAGATGGAAAGATGCACAGTGGCCAGAAGGAAGAACAGGCACACTGCAAAATCATAAGAAATGTCTGGCAGATTGTAAGCATGCGTATTCTGCCCATTTCAGGCTCATTTCGTCTGTAAATTTATGCTTGTAACAATGGTTTGCTTTAAATTTTCGCTTTGTTTAGTTGTTAGTTTCGTTATTTGTTTCCGTTGTGATTTTTTAAGTTAAACTTGTAAGGGTTTCTGTAGTAAATGCGTGTTGCAGAGGTTATTTTGTGCACTGTGGCTGAATATGTCAAAAGGTTGAGACGTTTGCGTTTCTTGAGGTACACGTCTCTTGATCATGTCTCTTGATGTCTTAATTGACAGCTTCCATTCAGTTATCTACCTATCCGTTCAGTTATCTACTTATCCATCTTTCAGCTTGCTTGTTTATCCATCTGTCTACTTACCCACCTATCCATTCATTTTCCACTTGTGACTTGTTCATCCATTCACTTATCAACCCATCCATCTATGCATTAATCTACACATCCATCTGTCTATTCATTTAATCTTCATGCATTTGTCTGTTATTTGTACACTTCTCTTATATTACCTAGATATATCTGATTTTAATCTATTTTATAATATACAGCCCCTGATAGCACTCGATGTGATAACTTGCCTATACTGGGCACTCACGTCTGTGACTTTTCAAGCTACACAAGGGTCTGTTTTAAGCAGATAACAATTTTACAGGGCCTTCAAAAATGAGGCTTGACCAACTGAAACAATGCTGGAATATGCTGTGCATGGTGTGAAGTTTTGACCATTGTTGACAGTGTACATTTACTGATCAGCAGGTGTCGCACTCTTTTACGACGCTATATCTGATTTTGAGGAGTGTATAGTATCGTGATGTTGTTGATTTCTGTGTTATTCTCCGTTCTTTCGCGTAATATTCCTCTTGGCTTCGTGTTTCCGTTATATCCTAGTCGTTGAATTTCATTTTTCTTTTCCTTCTGCTGCAGATGTTTTCTTTTTGGCTGTGCTATGATTCTTTGAGTTTGCTAAGTAAATGATTTGCTTTATACAAAACTTGTGTTGTTATTCTTTGTCGAGTTGTTATGGTTGTCTTATGTAACAACCACTGCAGAGGCTATCTGTCAGTTGTGGTTGCAATATATGTCTGGGTCGGTGTAGGACAAAAGCCCCCCCCCCGGACAATATCTCCACCAGTTTTAGGCAGGACATTATTCTTCGGGACAACCCCCCCTTCTGGGTTTTGGTATGTCCAATAAAATACTGGCGGCTTTGAGGTGAATCTGCTGAACAAACAGATACCACCTTGTCATATATGCAAATGAATAATAATATTCTTGTCAACTAAATGTACTGAAATAACTCTGCAAAACCAATATCATACGTGCAAATTAAATATACCAAAAAGAAAGGCGATACGTTGTAGACTAATTGACAAAGAGCATAGGGTCTATGAATTGCGCACAGCGATGCATTCAGCGTACATATTTAGATACTAACATAAAAAAATACAAAGGAACTATAGAGACGTAGGCCTATATGTTTCGCTTGAACCACCATATTTGCTATTTAACTATTTGACAACGATACCTGAGTGATCGCATATAAACGGGAAATACTACTGTCCAGGTGAAGTTACATAGATAGAACTATTAGAAGACCTCAAAACAGCAGTTGCATTAAACCCGTTCGCAATAGACGAATGTTCAGTAAAAGTAAAAAATAATTTTCTTCTTAAGAGGGTTTTTGTCCTACTTTAGTTTCTGATTCTCAAGTCTAGCTCAGTTAAACCAAGTCCAACAGGTCATATTGAACAGTTGAACCATTAGATCCTAGTGTTATCTGTCATTCTGTCCGTCCGTTTCCCTCAATCTCGGAGTGTCTGTGCATACTGTTTGGTATAGGACTGTTTAAGATCACTGGGAACCTGTTCAAGTGCACATTTGTAAATGAAATAATCTTCAGTTAAATATGAACTGAAATAACCGACAAGTATTGATATTTATCCACAGGCCAAATGGCTGGCATCAGATACTGTTGTTTGATTATGACGGTGTTGTCATGATGACTTTGATCTTATCTTATCTTGATATTATCATGATGACTCGTTTAGTTGCTCTTGTCATGATGTTGTCATGATGACTCTTTTAGTTGCTCTTGTCATGATGCTGTCATGATGACTTTGATCTAGTTGCTCTTGTCATGATGTTGTCATGATGACTAATTTAGTTGCTCCTGTCAGATATTGTCATGATGGCTTTGATCTAGTTGCTCTTGTCATGATGTTGTCATGATGACTTTGATCTAGTTACTCTTGTGGTTAACTTGATGGACTGCCGATTGTTGCGTGGTGGACGAGCGCGGATGGGGAGGACATGTTCACGTGACGAACTGAAGACTGAAGAGACGCAAAGTAGGTAAACACTTCATAGCCATAGATGCCTCTCGGGGTTTAAGTTGAGTTTATACTGCTTAGTGTGGAAGATTTTAACTACTTTATTAGTTGAGCAGTTTTATGAAGGGCATTTAAATTGCACAGATTGTAATAATCCTGGAGCTGATCTCCAGAGCATTCTAAGTAAGAAGTAGAAGGGCCAGTGATGTGTGTGGATCCAAGCTTAGAACTGGGCTGGAGTCAAGCCCCATCCCGGCCAAGTGGGTACGTCTGCGCTGAGATCGTCACATTATAGTTGATTGTGTTGGCGACATCGTATGACACCTAGGGTCATTGGAGTTGACCCCGTCTTACCTTTATATAGCAAACTATCACAATGGGCAAGCGTGCATATCTATCTGTCTGTCTGTCTGTCTGTTTGTCTGTCTGTCTGTCTGTCTGTCCGTCTGCACCCTACCCTTTCATCTGTCAATGCATGGCTTTGGCGATCTGTCTATCCATTCATGTAAGTAAGTATATTTGCATCCATTCAACTGTCAGCCAATTCAGTTGTCCATCCCTAGCTGTTCGTTCGTCCATAGTCTATGAAGATGCTCTGGACCGTAAAAACGCACACGAACCGACGATCAGAGGCTCGCTCTGCATCACTGCGCAACAAAGCCCCCGTCTATTCGGAGGTGACACGAACAGTGGTTATCCGGCACCGAAGGAACTCTACGCTGACACTGCTGTGGTAACCGTGACACGCTCTAGTGCTCTGGGCAACTGAGGTGTGACCGTTGCCAATATATAATCATACAGGAGGAGAAGCAGAAGTATGTTCAAAAGCATGGACGCATAAGATTCTTTAGAGACGTTTTAGAATTATTATCCTCTGACACGCAGGCAAACTCATTCTTAGATTCCGTACGTCTTTCTATAGTTTATAGACTTCTCTATTGTTCAATGGACTTTGAATGGAGCCATGGAGACCGTCCGTCACGTTCCAATGGGTTCGTTCTAAACATCGTTGGTTAACAAGCGAAGGCGATGGCTGCTATTTTGAAGCATATTTTGGAGCGTGACGTGGAGAGGATTGGATGGAATGAAAATGAGGATTGGAGAGACGAAAGGTAAGAAGATCGAGATGGAAGTAGAGAGGAATAGAGGAGATAAAAGAGGAGATCATTGGTTGAGTGGCGATGAAGAATAATACTGGGAAAAGGAAAGCGGGAAGGCTAAGAGATGTAGGATAGGTGACGTGGGAAGAGACGAGAAACGAGTCTAGGGAAGATAATCGGAAGGGTTGCGACAGAGTGAAGGAAGAAAAAAGAGGAAGGGGATGATAGAAGGAGAAGGAGAGTGCGGAGGACGGTTAGTAGCAGGGGTGTAACAAGCGGCGGGCAGAGGGGGCAGCTGCCCCCCCCCCAGTTTCAAAACTGGGGGGCAAAGCCCCCCCCCCAGTTTTAGTGGTCTGTGCCCTCCCCTAATCGGTTCTTTTTTATGTTTCTCCAATGGCTGCTTTTTAAGATGACTTTTGTTAAGATAATTTGTGCCCCCCATTTTTCAAATTTCGGGGGGGGGGGCAAAATTAAAAAAATGGGGCAAACTAGTTTTTGGCGCTTCGCGCAATATTTTTTTAATTATGCTCCCCACTTTTCAAAACCTTGTTTCACCTCTGGTTAGTAGGGAGGACAAGCAGTGACAGTTCTAGCACACATCCTGTTTGCTGTCGGTCTCTTTTGACGCCCAAGATACCCTTCTCAATTCCCTCCCCGTACCCCACACTTCACAGGCGCCATCCTCACATCAACCCACAACGTCGAGACAAGATGCGGTTGACCTGTTTACCGTAGGGACAATAAATTCTGCTCCTCATACCGTTCACCCCTCGTCCAGGCACCCACAGCCCTACAGCCTACCGACGTCATGCGTCTCCCCTTTCTCTCCTTATAAGACCGATTGCAGAATAGTCTAGTGGTCAGCATTATACATGATTGTCAATATAAAGTTCCAAGGTTGAAATCCCCAAGAGAGTACTGAGCTATTTCGAGAGTTCGGTGGCTCCATCTGGTTCACTCCCAACGCTATCGGTTATAATGAGTACATTGCACACATACACGCTTAAATAAAGGTCTTGCAATCACACTGTCGGTGGGAAGATAGGGCAGCGAGGCAGAGGATTGCGCTTATCCATGTGTATAATTTATGCCAATTAGCTACATTTAGTATTTTCTATCTTACAATTGTAATTGGACATTTATATAATATATATTATGCCGCCACATAAGAAACTACTCAAGGCTCTCTCTGTCTATAGGCTCATATATATTATTATATTTATATAAATAATGAAATATATATATATGTGTGTGTGTGTGTGTGTGTGTGTGTGTGTGTGTGTGTGTGTGTGTGTGTGTGTGTGTGTGTGTGTGTATTAGTCTCGATGATATTTAATTTCGGATTTAATTTCCAGAATTTTGGTTCGCCACTTAGTAAGACATTGCTCAGACACCCAGAAAAGTCAACTGCAATGGGCTCTCGTAGCCTACCTACATATAGGCTGATCCCAATCAGCGATTGAGCCTTCTGAGTTGATAATTGAAAGAGGTACGACAAGCGACGATAACTATGTGGGTGCATCTTAGTCCTGTATAATCACTAAAACAAAGCCTTAAGAGACCCTACAAAAGGCTTTAAAATATACAAATATCCAACAACAACTAAGGATGCGAAGTACGTTTGTCGCCTACCAAAAACATCAGTCATCCAGCACATTCTTTTTTCTCAGTGGCATTGGTAACTAATGACCAACTTGGGGAACACCCCAATGCTGGCGAACTGACGCTTATCCTAATAGTTTTTCTTGTTACCCCTCATAGTCAGGCCAGACTATTACTTCGCCTCCTCCCATTTCCAAAAGTGAATCCGCCCAAATGTCTTCTTCCTAAACGCCTACAACGTGTGTACATATGCATGCATGGTTGCACTGATAAACACGCTCGACTGCACTCCTCCAAAAGCCAGCAATAGCGCACTGCAGTTCTCTGGCTATAACATATCGTTAATTTTCAAAGTGGACCGACTGAAGCGTGAGAGCAGTCGTAAACAATATATTAATACCCATAGTAACAATGGAAGGCGCCATATAAGCGCCCTACATACCATTTGCTACATTGATCAAAATATGATGTTACTCATATGCACAGTGTAGACATTAAATGTCTGGCACTAAATCGTTTTCTATGTATACAGCATGGGGTCTACACATAATAGATAAAACTGCCCCCTCTTTTTCTCTTGAGCTCCATGTGGACAAAATGTACCTCTGGGAAATCTGCTGATTAGCTAATAATATATACTATCTGGATGCTTTTCTGGCATAAGCGAAAATAAATATGCTTTGCTCACAATTTGTGTGCGCTCTAGCGACATCTGTGCTTTAGAATAGTGCATGTATACCAGACATGAATCCGGCTCAAATGATTTAATGTTCTCTAGATTTTCGCCATATACGACTACCACAGCTTCACTGAAACAAGACTAGGCCCATCCATACATTACGTACGCAAAAAATTGGATTTTAGAACCCCCTCCCCTCTTACATCGCGTACATTTTGTGGACCCCTCATGCGTACGTACACTTGAGCTCTACCTCCCCATTGCAAAGATTAAATAGCTGAAAAATTATAAGACATTGAGTTCACCACAGCTATTTATTTTGGTAAGCATCATAGTTAACAGCTTAAATTTGTTAACTGTTATGAAGAAATAAAACACTAACAACACTTGCATTTGAAACCGTTTTAATGTTACATAAACTTGATTAAGCAGGAATAGTCTATAGTCTGTGATCGGTTTTACAGTTCTCATTTTCATATTCGGTATTGTGGATATCATAATTGGACAATTATATTTGCGTACGTAGGTCCTACATAATTTCGGGACCCTCCCCCAAAATACGCACCCGTACGAAAATCGCGAAAATTTTAAATTTCCCCTCTCGCTGCGTACGTAATATGTGGACGGCCCCTATTGGAGTGCGACGGGCTTAAAAGTTACAAAGGTCAGACTTCCTATAAAATCTTCAACAGCCAGACTTCTTATGGAATCCACACTTCTTATAAAATTAACAATAGCCAAACTATTTATAAAATCCTTCTAGTAAAATCCACAAGTCAGAATTCTTATTAAGCCGGATTTTAGTCAATAAGCCAGTAACCTTACAAAGTTCCACAAGAGGTTACAAGAGTTCCAGACGTTGACCAATGGGTCAGTTTAATTAACATTACAGATCTGAAAACGTGTCCCAGAACACCAACTGCCTCCAGAAAGTCCGCACCAGGCCATCTGTCAATGACCACCAGACCACCAAATCGCGGGAGCGAGCGCTGAGGGTGACGCAATCAGTTGCTTTTGTTTCCCTCGATTATTGTTCTCATGCCAGCAATTTAAAACTTGACCTAATTACAAAAATTCCTACCGATGCCCAATGCTTTAACAGTATGAATGAAGCAGTTATCATTTTGTTTATCTATCCACTCAAATACATGAATGTAGGCCTACCAAGCATTCTGTATTGGTCAATGTGCATATAATAATTTCATGGCTAACTAATGGATAATTTAATGAATTTACTTTTTCACTGTTGACTTACGAAGGGCACTATATGGAACTATGCATTGAATATACTGTTGAATAATTCATACAAAAGAATTTTATTAGCCAATATTATGGGTTTTCTTACAAAGTATAAATTCTCATTCTAGACAACTGTAAAATCAGACTTGGATGGCTTAAAAATATACAATATTAGGGAAGGCCAGGTGACGATGAAGCTAAGACGAAGGATCCGAAAATCTAAGTACACGTATTTGATTTAGTCAAGAAAACCATTGTTTCAACAGGTTTTTAATATACGTTCATACAATTATAGCTGAAAACGGAGGCGTCTTAAAAAGCGCTATAATAAGATTAATGTCTTTGTAGGCATATAGGCTCCATAATAATGGTGGGACTCCCTTCACTAGTGACCATATGGCTTATATGGGTTAGAAAGAGCGCTAATTTTTTTTAGTTATCTCATCATTTGCTTACAGATGAAAGATTTCTTAACGGACGTTGACATCACTTATAGGCTAGCAAGAATGGACCTTCAGGGTCTACTACTCTAATGGGCTCTATAATTATCATGCGTCTTCTTACATAGGCCTACGTATAACAGGCGTGTAGATAAGTATACACATTACATAAAACAGACAACTTGAGGCGAGATTCGTTGGTTGAGCTCAGTGCGCGAGTGCGAAAACCTGCCGATTTGCGTGTAATTTATATTATTTGCTTACTAATTAACATCTTCCCAGTGAACTTTAACGCCACTTTGGCCGGCAACACGCTTCTGAAAGGTACTTAACAGGTGCAATATCGAGTGGCTAGGTGCACACAACTACAGTCAAGCGAGAATAATTACAGAGGTTGACATTTTTATGCCATACCTCACGCCTTGGCGACCAACTGTGCAAAACCCCAAATTAATATGGAAGCAGAAAGTCACCGAAGGAGACGAAGACCGATATTCCGGAGATGA
>OY365811.1:26724024-27059024 GCA_959347315.1 Bimastos eiseni | reverse complement strand
GCGGAGGTGTTTCCCGAGCGAACGGCAGAGGTTTAGAGTCAATAGGTATAGGTCTAAAAGTGTGCAAGTGCGAACAAAATACATCTCCTGTTATCAGTACTCCGACGTCGAAATGTTCAGTACTGATAAGCTGCGTTCAACAGATGCAGGAGATACAGACATCGTAACAGGAGATTTAAACATCGTAACAGGAGATACAGACATCGTAACAGGAAATTTAAACATCGTAACAGGAGATACAGACATCGTAACAGGAGATTTAAACATCGTAACAGGAGATACAGACATCGTAACAGGAAATTTAAACATTGTAACAGAAGAACGCGTTCAACAATGGGATTAGAGCATCTATCGTTACTGCACGCTCACTTGAACACTTGTCCTGACTTGTCTATTATAATGAACGACTTTGATGTCACGGGTCGTCGTCCTATCGCCGTTGCTTTTGACACCAACAACTGATTACTGGATTCGTCGAATTTAGACAAACAACACGTCATACACCTTCACTGTGTATATTTGGTCGACCACACTATTATTTTAATACCATATGTCACGTGATATCATACACATAATTAACTAGTTTATAATTTATTTTTATGAGTCTCTTTCTGAATTTAGTGTATTATTACGAGCGGCGGACGGAGGACGAGTGGAGTTGGGATTGGACTGTTGGGGTGGGGCGTCGGGTTGGATGGAGGGGTACGAGAGGCCGAATGCATCCAATTTTCAAACCTGTGCCAAAGTGTGCCTCAGCAGAGCAGTGACCAATTTACGACGCCAAGTGTTTGGGCACTAATCTTCTCAACACCGGATTGTGATATGCGCTGAGTTGCTAAGGCATAAATATTGGACCCATGCAGATGGGTCCCTTCGAGGGGCCCATTATAGGCACTCTGGTCCCGTTGCCTGATTGGTCGTCGCTTGGTGTCATCGATTTTACCCTTTTCATCAGATAATGGATCCGTGCGGTCTAGACAAACACAGTCACTCCAGTATCTCTTTCTCTGGCTACACATGGCTATGTCGGTCTTTCCGTCTTTTCCGTCTTTCGTTTCTTGTCTGTTCGTCTGTCTGTCTGTCTGTCTTGTACGTTTATCTGTCTTGCTGACTGCTTTTACAAATAATCGTTGTCGTTCGTCTGTTTGCTCTAGGCTTCCCTCTGTTTATCTCGTCTCTCCCAGCATGCCTCTCGTTCCCGTCGCCCTCTTTTCATTGCTGAGCGGGATGGCGTATATAGAGGGCGCCACCGTTGGCTGTTGAGCGGCGGGAGGACCGTGTGGCGGCGCCTTCTCTTAGAAGAGGGAGTGACCGTCGGCTGTTGAGGAGCGGCGGGAGGACCGTGTAACGGCGCCTTGGAGGAGGGAGTGACCGACGGATGCGGAATTGCTCGGAGCGACGTCGTCAGATGAGATTAGTTCATTTATTCACGTTGTTCGACCGTTAGTTCCTTTTTCTTTCGGATTGGATCCGTGGAACCGTTTGCTTAGATCGTGGACGCTTTCAAGTCAGGTCCGCCCTGAATTGAGCGTCAGATTCAGCAACGAATCGTATCTGATTCTATTTTCCCGTTTACCAGCCTTTAGACTGACATTACGATTGTCGCTTGAGGCGGACGCTTTAAATGGAAAAAAGAAACGTACATTGTTTTGCAATTAAACGTGTGGTATATACTTCAAAGCGAGCTGTTAAAACATCTTATAAAATTGTTTCAATAGAGTTTCAGTAGGTGCCTATCTTTCGTTTAGCATGGTTTTATATTAGTATAATGCCTCAAGTGTTGCTTCAATATAGCCTTAAAGTCTGTTTTGTTATTGTTGACAAGAACGTGCTTTCGATATTGCATTCTATATTTTTTTACCCAACGTATAGCTGAAAGACTGTGTATAGACTGTGGTATGCACTAAGTTGCTGAGACATAAATTTTGGGCTGCATGGGTCCCTTCAAGGGTCCTATCATAAGCATTCTAGAAGAAGACAAAGATAATGACAACAGCAGATTGGGACAGTTTTGAGATAGATGTAGAAGAAATAGAGGTGGTAACAAGCCTCACGTTCCTGGGATCATCAATAGAAAAAGAGGGAAAATACGACTCCGAAATAAAGAGAAGGGTGGCGATAGGGAAAGCCGCAATGAGCGGACTGGAAAAGATATGGAATGACAAACATGTGAGCATAGACACAAAAAGGGCTAGTGAGGTACTATATGGCTGCGAGACGTGGACAATGACAAAGAATATATATGGAAACAGATCGACGCATGCGAAATTTGGATATGGAGGAAGATGCAGAGAATATCATCGACGGAGAAAAAGACAAACGAAGAAGTGCGCAGGAAGATTGGAGTCGAGAATGATGAGACGTTACAACAAACAGCGTTGAGAAGGAAGCCGGGGTTCTTTGGACATGTTATACGATCAGATGGAATGGAAAATTAAATGATGCTGGCGTTTGGAGAAGAAAGGAAGAAAAGAGGGCGCCAAGAAAAAAATGGATGGATGAGATACACGAAAAACCAGAATAAACCTGGAGGAATTAAGGGACGCGACTTCGGAAAGAGAGAAACGGAGAAGGTTGATCGTCATGGTCGCTAGAGTTCAACGAACTGACAGCACAAATTGACAAGGTGATTGATAGTTGTAGGATCCACTGAGAACCATTAAATGTACTGGATGCAAAACAATTGCGTCTATAGGATGGATATAATCTTCAACAATTTCTGGGAGTGCGAATTTGTTCACCTTAGACAGCGCATTCAGCATTGCCGCTTGTACTGCAAATGCAAGTCATTCGAAAAGACTAGGTTACTTATATCTTTAAGATTAGAAGAGTCCCAAATCTGTAAGGACAGCAAGCCCAGATATTCTCTCTCATATATATATATATATATACACGACGGTGTCTTGCGCTTTTGGAAGTCTGGTGATTATGTTACGATTCTGGGAACTTCAAAAGTGCGTTTCTGTAATGCGTAAGACATCCGTACGGTTAGACGGTTCGATGATCCTTTCTAAGAAAAACCTTATTTCGAATGCATAATCCACCCAAAGTCATATGGTTCTAAGAATCTTGAAAGTCAGTAGTATATCAAAAATATCGTTTCAAAATGTGTATTATACTCTTTTCAATACTTCATTAAATATTGCATTTAACATTGCATTCATTCGAGTCAATACTCAATAACCTTTCAATCATCGGACACGGACGCTTTTGGCAATTAAATAACCCAACAACATGCTCTATACGATGAATCTCAGCAGCATATAAAATGGAGAATATTACGTTGTAGGCTATATTATAATTTTTGGAAAGTTAGCACGAATCAATAAGGGCATGATATCTCAGGAAAAGAAATTAATTTCCTCGGGGTATTAGTATCTTGGGCTTGTTTCATTGTTGTTTTCAGTATAACATTCAGAACCAAACCATTCCGCGAAATTATTTTTCCTAATTTCTAAATTCCATTAGGGCTTACATACATCAGTTTCGTTGATTACACATACAGCGATGATTAGAAATTAGAACTAAATTCACTGACAGTAAAAATAATGATGACAATGTATATTGCAGTTAAAAATGATTTTGACAATTTTTTGATAATGACAAATAAATAGAATCAATCAATGAATGTAATAATAAATAAATAAAGGCAAAATTGACAAGAGAATTAATGACTACGACTGTGATTATGAAAATAGCAATAACAACGGAAATAATTATGATGATGACGACGTGAATAACAATGCTGTTATTATTATTAGTTTATTACTACTACTATTATTGTTGTTGTTGTCGTCGTCGTTGTTGCTGTGGTTGTTGTTGTCGTTGGGTGCCTCAGGATAATATCAACACAAAAAACGATAGTAATAACATAAGATGGAATGCAAGGTAACGTAGAGTATCGATCTTAATGACGAAAGGCGCTCTATACATTTACTCTTCATGTGCGAAACATCGTCCATCATTCATCCGAACCTCAGCTGGACCCTCTGAACATCACTCCTGCAATTAGGATGGCGGAACTGGAAGCGCAGAAAGACACGATCCCTGAACGCCGCGATACCCTCTGAGCAGCATCTGCTCCGTTCAGACTGTACACCTTCCCCGTCCTGATCCCGTTACACTCGCTCCTCCCCGCCCACCATCTGTTCTTCAAGCGATCGAGAAACCCCGATTTCCCGAGGGTCTTAAGTCCCCGGTTGAACTGTTCCACGTGACCCGAGTTCTTCCGTAACGCCAGACCGTAACCAGTCTTCATAAGAAAAGTCCCGACAGTCAGAAAGTCACAAGGCTGTCTCATGGCGATGTATTCACCGATCGTATCTGGCAGAATGAAGGCGAACTTGTCCCTACGAACCCGATCGATGCCTTCCTCGTTTGTACCCGTGAAAACGGAACTACCAAAACGAAGCATGTTCCGCCAGACGATTCGAAGAACGGAATCGTTCGTACGGCGGAAGGAACGAGGAATGATGCCCTTGCGAAGGGTACCGTACTTAATCTCAGATTGGTTGATAAGGTCGTTGAGGCTACGGATGCGGAGGTCGACCCCAGTGGGGGGCCGGCGCAGCAGGAGGGTCGCCTGGGTCATCAGGAACGGAGAGGTGAAGTCGACGACGTCACGACGGTTGTCTGTCATCAGGAGTGGCCCAGCAGCCAAGTCGGCCTTCTGAACAGATAACGATTATCAACTAATGACCACCACCACAATCTAGCCTACTATATAATATGGAAAAGTGTTTGTAACCTTGTTCCAAAAATCTTTTCATCAACGCGACCGATTCCTCACAAATTATAAACGAATACTCCTTGCCACCCAAGGAAACACATAGGGGTTTGGCGATCCCAAAATCTTACCATTTCACCTTTTTTAAATTAAACTTCGTCGCAAAAACAAAATTAGGCGTGTTTTTCACGCTAATTAGTAGCAGTACCGACATTCATTTCTCCCTTCTCCCGTAGTTTTAAACCTATTTCTTTTGTCAAGCCAAACAACGCATGATTAAAACTAAACAAGGTCATCAGATCTATCAATTTCGTCGGCAATTTAGTTTACAAGAAACTTCGTTCTCGGTTAAAACGAATAATAATTACGGAATGGACGACTTTATAGCGAAGTTTGTGAATTCAAGTAGGTCAGATGTACGGAAAACTTAAACGCACTCCTTAAAGATTAGGCCTATATACGGGCAACCGACAACTATGCAGAAAACTTCAATAATTGTAGTGGGCCAACTCTAGACGTGTTTTTCTCCAATAACTGGTTTTCGCAGTGCCTGTAATATTTTATCCATAAATTCCATCGCTCCCTGTTGGGGCCAGATAAGGGTGTAGATGACGCCCGCACTGGCGGTCCGCCGCAGGCGGTGAGTAGCAGCCACTTCGCTGTAACAGCAACCATCGCTAAAAAAATGTCGTTCAACCAGCATGGGAAGCAATGTTCAACACCTTTCAGAATTTTAGGATCTAACTTACATTATTTCGACCCCCGGGCAAAGCCGGGTACTTCATCCAGTTAATGATAATTATAATTAGAAGGGAAAGGTAGATAATAATGCCAATAATAATGCTAATAATACTAATTCTAATAGTAATAATAAAAAACCAATAATACAAATTATAACAATAATAAATAATAATGATACAAATAATAATGCAAAATAATGACAATAAAAGTTAGCATGCACACAAGACGGCGCACATAAGCCGCACAGAATCTGTCAACGGACGAGTCTCACTTTACTTTATAGAACCAAACCAAGCACACACACACACACACACACACACACACACACACACACACACACACACACACACACACACACACACACACACACACAGAGTTACAGCAGTCTTAGCAGTGCACAAATGACGCTCCTGTCGTCTCTGTAATTTCAGAAGAGGAAAATTAGATTTGTTTTTGTGGTAAACAAGAACTGAGATGTCCAATGTTCATGCTATTGATAGGTGACATCTTTGTATTTTATTGATTGACAATAAAACATTTGATTTGATTGGTTATATATTTATCGCATAGAGCTATAAGCTTTAAGCCATTATTCGCAAGCTGGACAATTTTCACAATAATCAATTTTATTACATTTGCTAAATTACGATACGCTGCGTCACCTGAACTTAGAACCGATGAAATACGACTGGCGCACTTCTCACCGACTGTCGCTGCTGCTCTGTGATTTATGCAGCGCCTATAATTTCTCAGGTTTTAGCTATTGATAGTATCCTTAATTTCACAGGAAATCGGATTAAGCTTAATTAGGGAATGATTTATTCGGACTTAGGATTTTCGCAGTTGCAGCAGGGTTCATTGTGACGGATTAGGACAGAACCGGCAGACGTCGTGGGAGGAACGGACAGCAGATAGGGGTGGGAATAGGTAGGGAGGGATGGGGAGAGAGGGAAGGGTCGTGGATAATGCGTGCAAATCGGTACTGGAAAGGAAAGGATGAACAGAATTGAGGAGAGCGATAGAAGATTAAAAGTAGACAGATCGTGGTGTGAATTGATGCGATACAGCAGACATCAACTATCATCGTAAAATAGGACAAGAATGCCTTGCACAGCATAATAATTATTTAATGTCATGTTTCCGGAAGCTGATTTGCATTCACTAATCCACCGTTGAGACAGGTTTCAGATGAAAGAAGACCCTCTTTAATTTCTGCAATGGTATCGACTGGCAATAACGAAAAGCTACAATGACCAATTGGTCGGAAACATTCAGCGAATGTCTACATGTCTGGTATACAATTGACGGAGGTGGACCGAGCTAGGTCACCATCAACGAGGGAGTGCTGGATGGTGAAGTAACCGTGAACACTGTCGCCACATATGATGACTTGATGCCACATAGTCGACGAACTCTGCCATATGCTATCAATACGGAGGATGGGACTCTTTCGGTTGGACTCTGCCCTCAGAGAAGGAATGAGACTGATGACTTGTGCAGTCGTCTTGGACTATTTGCATATCGATGAAGTTTTCTACCTAACGACTTTAACAGAATTTAGGGTAGCAATAGATAGATATAGAGACACGGTGTATAGTTAGACAGATATAGAGACTGATAACATACTAGACAGAAAGATAAATAGACAGTAGATATTAGACATTTAATAGATAGATAGATGGATGGATGAATAGATAAATATAGATAGATAGATATATATATATAGATAGGTAGATAGATCGACAGATAGACAGACAGACAGACAGATAGATGGATTGCTAGATAGATAGTTAGTTAGTTGGTTAGTTAGATAGATAGATAGATAGATAGATTAATAGATAGATGGATGGATGGATGGATGGATAAATAGATAGTTAGATTGATTGATAGATAGATAGATAGATATATGCACACATGCTCACGTAGTGATACACTCAATATAAGTAGAGAAGTAAATTAGTTGTTCGTCCTGTATGATTGGCGATGAGCAGCGGTATTCTCAGGGATTAAATAGTAGAGTATACAGTATTAGGCTAAAAAGGATTCAGCGCAATGCCTTCAGTTCGCATTTGGCAGACAATAGACTTTGGAAGCTTACAGCAGATCCTTGAGTGGTATACAGTATATACGCGTACGATGTTGTCAACCCTATACATATATACTTATACATATTATATGAGTCTATGCAGTAGGCGGGTTTGAGTGGGATTTAAACGTCTAACCAATCACCTCCCCAATTAGATAAAATTATGAAAAAATTCTTACTCTCTTTTTCTTCTTCTTCTCTTTCTCCTTCGTCTTCTCTCTTTTTCTTCTACTCTATTCTATTTATCTTATTTTTTCTGTATCTGTGCTTTCTTGTTTCTCCACCCTCTCTATCTTCTTTATCGCAATCGTTTCTTTTCATCACCTTTCTGTTTCTCTCTCTTTCTCTCTGTCATCACCGCCATCACCATTGTCATCACCATCAACATCACGACCATTATCATCGTCGTCGTCATCGTCGCAAAGTTATTTGATCGTGAAGAACTTTTTCGACTCACTCCTTTGAGCAGTTCTCCAATCATTCCACTCCATCGTTCCGCTCCCTTTCGGTATCCGTAGCTTCCGTCCGGTACCATATAAAGATCATACTGAAAGTTCAAGGTCGTTGCAAGAGCTTCCAGAAGGTCGGGCAGGTAGCCATAGAATCGGTCCACCACCTCCGGCTGAATCAGAGAGGTAGAATTGCTGGTCACTTCCGGTCGTTTGGTCACCATCAGATAAGGTTCAACCTAATAAAATATTCAATATTTATATACATAATTTATATATTGTTGGATAATAGGCCTATGTTTAGTGCTGCTCTGATCGAAATATCTAACACTAGCTAGGGAACACGGAGTTGCACGGGTTAAGACAAGTTTTAGACCTTAGAGAGCAGGAAGACGGTGACCGCGGGTTCACCAAACCCTCTACTGGTTGTTCCAGAGGTTTCCCGAGCGAACAGTGAAGGTTTCGAGTCAATAGCTCTAAAATTGTGCAAGTGCATGAGCGGAATTGTGTCTAGACAATCAAACACTGATGCGTACAAAGTAAATACCAAACTGACTGACTGTGCAAATGATGGCCAACCACTGTATACCTGTACGATATCTCCCAAACCGTCCATTCATTCATTCACGACGGTGTAAAAGAACAACAGGTGTGGCAGACAGATATCACATGCACATGTCGGAAAATGTAGAGCAGGTATTTCGTCGACACGCTTCTGGCGAATGAGAAGGAAACTTTGCTCTTTTGTGGACTCCTTGGGATAGTAATCCTGAGACAGGTCTTTTGCCCTGGAGAGCAGGAAGACGGGATTCACCAACCCCTCGACTGCGTGTCCCTGGTTTCCCCGAGCCAACGGCGAAGGTTTCGAGTCAACAGCTCTAAGACTCTGCAAATGTATAGCCGGACAAACAGACGTACAGAATCTTCTCTTTATATATAGAGATATTCTGCCGTACTTATATTCTTACTGTGTTGAACTAAGGCGCTTTCTAAGACTTTCTCCTATAGTTAAATATCCTTTTGCCTTGATGGTTAGGTAGGACGGCAATTGAGGAAAGTACCTTTGGCTATAATAAGGTTCTGCTCATTAAGAGTGACCAGAGTGTGTTTGACTTTCTAGGTACGCTAGGAAGACTGTGTTTCTGAGACTGATTGTCTCTTTTGCGTATTTAAATTCCAACACCTCGGTGAGTAGTTAATTTACTTAAGACGTCGTTCTTGGTTCTCCTACTGATGCGGTTCGGTGACTCTTCGTGTGTCTGTGTTGCTTGTCTACGTTGTTAAACTTCGCTTCCCGTCCATTTGACGTGGGTCTTGCATCATCTTTTCTACGAAGTTCGGTAATGTTCGTGCTTTTATTGTTGATTTTTATATTGTAATAATATAATATTTCTGTAAATTACCCCCAGTTTCTTGCTCAATCATAGGAAGCATCAAAGGCATGACCCAGAATGGATGAGAGTCATGAGACAAAGGAAATTCTTTATAAGATACGACGGAGGCTGAGCACAAGACAATAACGCGGAGGCGATATTTGATCTTATGTTAGATGTGCGTTCAATCAGCAGAAGGCGCAATTTATCCCTTATGAAGCTAGATACATGTCCAAACCAGGTGTATAGGATTGCACGGGCCACAGCGATTAAGACAGACTGTCGTTGGTCACGAAATGGCCGTCGTGTCAGCATGAGTTGCAAGCGAATGACGTATCATGCAAATCTGGCGCAGGTGATAGAAAATAAATTATTCAGCATTCTTTATGCCCTTAACACGTGTTATGAATAGGTCAATTGAGTCAATTCCTGGACCGGGGTCAGACCCAAATCACTCACAGCAGGAGACAAGGGAGCCACATGGAAACGATGCAGTAAACTAGAGCAGAACGATCTTATAGGTCAGCCGAAGGCTACCAAGTCAGATAAGTTGGGTTCTCTCTAGGTTCAGTCGGTGGCGGTTGAACCATCTCCAGGTACACAACACCTCTCCGAAGTCTGGACCATTTTCTCCGCCAAAGAGAACAACCTCTATTGCTGGTTTGTGAACATATTTCTGGACATCTGGCTTGAAGTAACATTTCTGACTTGAAGTAACAAAGTTAACCGCTGTAACAGACTGCTGGTCGACGCATCTGGTTGTCTCTTGGACGGAGTGAAGTCGGAGCCCAACGCCACGGCTTATCATTAACAGGAAGAAGTACGACCACGTCACGCCGTTCCTCTTTTATGTCCTCCGCTGGCTCCCTGTTCAAGCCATGTATGCTTCCTTTAATCAATTCACTGAGCCGCGTTAGAGTTTCTGCACTCATCCCTCCTAGACTGCAATCGATTGTGAGCACTGATCTCCGAGTGCGAATGATAGAGATGCGCTTCAGCCATTATGCTTTCTCGGTATCCGGTCCTCCATGCTGGAACAGTCTTCCTTCTGCTAATCCACTGGCCTCTCCAAGGAAATCCTTCAAATTCATGCTGAACGCATACCTGTTTTCTAAGGCTTATCCGCCGTTGTTGGCTGTTTTGTGATGCGTCCTTGTAATGGCATGGCCGTTTTACGGCTCCAAAAGTGCTTTTACAATAATAAAAAAATAATAATAACCATAATGATGATTATGATAATAATAATAATAGTATTAAAGACCGGAGCTGCCTTCGACGGGGAGCCTACCCGTCTTCAGCAGGTCGGTCGTCACTCCACGATGTCTTCTCTTCACGTCATTCTGAGACCAGAAACTGATTGACTCTAACGTATTTAATAACGAACTAATGAGTCTATATTTATGTCCGTTGGTTCACGAACGTATATGATAATAATAATAACGATAAAAATAATAATAATTATTGTTATTAGTAGTTTTTAACTCGAGTTATTAATAATCCCTCAGGCGATCAAAACAATATCCGGAGATGTGATGATTTTCTGGAATGGCAACTCACTCGGCAGTGTGTGGTAGGGCAAATGTGCCTTTTAAGGCAACCGCATCATTAGTATTATTATTAATTTTGTTATTATTGTTATTATTGTTATTATTATTATCATTGTTATTATTATTATTGTCATTACTATCGTTGTTGTTGCTGCTGCTGTTGTTATTGTTACTGTTATCGACACTGTCATTATCATTGTTATTGTTATTATTATTGTTTCTATTATTATTATTATTATTACAAATTATATTATTATTATTATTATTATCATTATTATTATTATTATAACTGCTATAGGTTTTCGTCCCCATCGGGCTGAACAAAAGAGCCCCTGAATGCCACTGCATTAAAACGTGTACAAATAGATAGACGTTGAAAAAGATGAATTGTTTCGCGAGGGTCTCCCATTGCCTGTGTCATACGGCGGCCCAGCTCTTGTAGAAACTCCATTCCAGTACGGTTTATGGGGCCCAGTGATTCGATGGCCATTGGCACAAAATCATGCGTGGTGGGGAGGGATGAGTACTTGATGCACTTTCGTTCTGCGGCATGTTCTGCTGCTCCACCGGCTGTTGATGCTGTCAGATATACATAAGAGGATGCGCATGTGTGAATGGCTGTTGCGTCCCATGCTAGGTGTCTGCCTCTCGCCCATTATTATTATTATTATTATTATTATTATTATTATTATTATTATCATCATCATCATCATCATTTTTATCATTATTATTATTATTATGAGTCGTAATCCCCAAAGCAGAGAGAATCTGGTTTAAATCGGCTGTTTATAGAATATATAGGTTGCGAAATATCACTGTTATTTAAGTGCCAGCCTATGCCAATACCAATCTCTTCTGTTTGGCGACAGAGGCAGAGCCTTGAGTGATCAACTTGTCTATAGGGTTGTGCTACCGGTGATGGGTCAACAGGCTCGAACCTGCAACCTTTAGATCACAAGCGCCTTACTGATAAACCACCGTGTAGTACACAGGCAGTGATGGGGGAGGGATGGAGGGTTGGCGAAAGAGAGAGAGAGGGGGGTAGGGTCGGTGTGGGAGTATACGCTGTCAGAGAACAGTCTCGGATACATTTCTTTGGCGCATTGATAAATTATTCAGCGGACAGCGAACTCGTCGGTTGCAGAGGCTGGTGATGGTTGCTGATGCAGATGTTGATGGTCATGCAACTGAGAGCAAGCTATCAAGTGCATAGGACAGAAGACGGAGTATGATGCTGGAAGAGGAAGGGAGAAATGAAGATGACTGAGGGGTGGATGATGAAGGATGGAAAGGAGAAAATGCGAAAGGAGGAAAGAAAGGCACAGAGGAATACCAGTGAGAGGAAGGAGGGACAGAGAATTAATGGAATAAGAAAAAGATTAGAAAACGAAGGAGCGAAACGGGAAGGAAGAGGAGAAAAAGCCAAACGAGGAAGGGAGGGTCGGAAAAGAAAATAGAGAGAGAGGAGTTTGGTGAGGAAATGATGTGATAAGGATTAGCCCGTTCTTCTCACCAGCTCTTGTGATATCGCACGAGAAGAATGAGGAAGAAGAGGAGATGTCGGAGGAGTTGGGGATGATAATAATTTGGAGGACTACGAACAGGAATTGTAGGACGACTAATAGTTGCAATAATAATTTGGGCGTTTAACGATTAATTTAACTTTAATAGTTAACTCTGAAGAATTAACTAATAATTAATGGTTAATTTCGATTAAATCGCACAAATGTGTTTAATTACATTTGTCAAACAAATTAATGACATATCAACCAAAATTCTCAGTTTCTGTATTTAGTTACATACAGAAAATAACACATGCAGTTTTCTTGTACATTCTGAAGTGTTAGATCCATGGTATGCAAACGATTTATCGCAATGAATGCAGCAAAAGTTATCAGCATTTTCGATATTTCCGTTAGCTAATAATTTAAATCCAAAATATCATGTAATCGACCTGATATGTGTTTATATTTAACATATCGATTACTACCCGCCGCAATATTGCAATGTATACGGTTTATGTTGTTTCTTTCAGACTTCCGGTACATGTTAATGATGGGCGGAATAATCGAAACGTGTAATCGTTAAAAAATGTAATCTTTAAAATAGATTAACGATTAATCGATTACTTAATAGCTAATTTCCGCAGCTCAATTAATAATAATAATAGTGATTATTTTGCAGATTCATTGCACCCATCCAGTCTTCATTTAAGCGCAAAACTTTTCGTCATTGCAACTTCCATTTGAGCAAGGAGAGTTTCATCAATCCAGTTCTAACCTCTATTTAAACAGACTTCTTTCCATCAATCGAACTTCTATTTAAGCAAAGAAAATGATTCATTACTTAGTACAGGTTCTATTTCGGCAGCAATCATTTTTGTCATTGCATGCTTCTCGTCAACAAGCAATTAGCAAGAATTCCTTTCATCAATCCAACTTCTACTCATGCAATATTATTTTAACCAATCCAGCTTCTACTTAAGCAGGATACCTTTCATATATCAAACTTTCTATTTAAGCACAATTCTTTTAATCAATTCAGCTTCCATGTAAGCAAATAATCTTACACCGATCCAACTTCCATTTAAGCTACAACTGTTTCTTCATCCAGCTTCTATTCAAGCAATAATTCTTTTAACAATCCAGTTTCTATTTAAGAAAGAATACCTTTCATCAATCCATTGAGAGCGCATGATATGTGCAAATAATTGGTTACAAGCAAATTATACAACATAAACTTGCCGCTAAGCCAAATTTGTTATGCGCAAACATTAAACAATGTTTGGAATCAACATTATTGGCAATAAATATTAAATAGTAAATAATTAATTTAATAGCATATACAATACACTCTCAAATATATGTCTGTATAGAGTAAATAACCAAACGCGAGAAAGACATATCTGGGGGAAATGTCTTATGGCGAAATATCCAAGAGGAATGTCCGGGGGAATATCCGGGGAGGAAATATCCGAGAAACTAAGAAAAGGTCATTGGCTGGATCATATCTCTCCGTCTCAATTATGGATCAGCAGTCTTTGTTCATTATTGAGACCATTATTTTAATAAGACGACTCACGGAAGAGAACCGACGACCGGCATCAAACGATCACCTATAAACATTATTAGCAGAGCGACCCATCGCCCGCACACAGAGCCACCCATCACTTCAGAGAAAGATTCTCTACGCCATTCATTCCTCGGCGCCAGTCGTTGTCTCTCTGTCTCTGCCTCTCTTTCTATGTCCTATTTTTTTCTCGCACCTATCCTCCCTACCTCTCCGCCTCTTCTTTCTCCCTAGATCCTTCATCCTCTCTCCTCCATCCGTGGCTTTTTTCCTCTATCTGCCTGTCTCTATCTTCCGCACCCTATCCACATTTCTGGCATTCTCCTTTTCCATCTCCCTTTATCTCTTCTTAACTTCATCCATCTCCTTCTCTCTTTCCTTTGGATTCATCTCTATAAGTTACTTTCACATTAATTCCTGTTGGATCAACATAGGCCTATGTGCTAGAGCCAGCCAGTGCAGAATGGTGTTTAGGTCGGATTCCAGAAGTATCTTTGATAGGTTCATTTGTTACACCACTGCCATTACCGCCGACGAAACCACAGACCAACACCTAGTACAACTCGACCACCAACACCTCTACCACCACCAACGCTACCACCATCACCACATCTACCACCTCCAGGACCACCATTGCTAATGTTAACATTGCATTCTCAAAAGAATACGCTTATGCCGCGAGGCGTCAGTTCCACCGGTAGAAACCGGTTCAGTGCTTTTCTTCTGTTCCACATTCCTTCGGATTACTGCGCCGTCTCTTCCGCTATTCGCATGGTTTATCGCCTAACCCCGCAACGGTCACGAGATGCTCTCTGTCTTCGTCTCTTATTCTGTCTCTGTCTCTGTCTGAGCATCTCTTTCTCTTCCTCCTTCTCTTTCCTGGTTTTCCATATCGATGTCCACAGTTCTAGATCTACCGCCATCCTCAAGCCTTTAGTTACAGCAAAAATAGTTCAAGACAACACGATGAATACGTTAAGCCTAATATCGAGCGTCAAAGGGCTTAACTTCCAATATTGCCCAGAAGTTTTGAGATATCCATATCACATAATTATTGCACATTTGTTACATTTGTAGCAAGGCTAATTCCATATCCAAGACTCTGCATTTCAGCCAATCTTATACTATTCAATCTTCGCTGACTTCAAGACTTCTCCATACTCAACTAGGTCTTGAGAGACGTTCGTGTTTTCGGAACAGTCACATTGACAGTCTGACTGTTCCGTGAACACGAATGTCTCGTCAATTCCGTGACTAGCCCTAGACTCTGGATGGTCCATCTAATAATTAATTTCAAGGTGACTTCGCTGTCGCCTATTTTTCTCTCTGACCTTTTGCCTGGTGGTGTGCCATTATTCGATTTTTACCTGATACAAAAATATAGTTTTAATACCGCTGCTCTAGTGTATTCAAGAGCCCACAAGGGTTACCCGGAAAATGACTCGGCATGCACGCTTCTGCGGTCTGCGTCTCGCGGGACGCAATGGGAGTTCAATATCTACTATAAGCAGGAAGCCCCGAGGGTGTGGCTGTCTGGGCAAATTCAGTCAAATGGTTTAAGTACGCTGCAGTTCACCGAAGAACGCTATGTGCGTGCTATATTTATACTATTCCGGTAGCAAGGAGAATGGGGAGGCGTACGGTAGGAAGAGATACAGGAAAATAAATTGAAGTCAGGGTAGAAGGAATAATAGAAGGAACAGGGAAGGAGGGGGAGGTGGAGGACAAGGAAGTGGAGAAGGTGTTGCGGTGAAGGAATCATACAAGGAGGAATACAGGGAGGCAATGAGAAGATACAAGAGGAGATGAAGGCGAAGGAGGTGGACGAAGCGTTGGTCTCGTCAGTTATGAATTCCAAAATGAGACATTCATCATCGATTTCCAATAAATGCCTCTGGACTCCCGCAGTATTTATCCTCCCTTGAGCAAAAGATCGAGGAATGGAGGCAGGGAGAGAGTCATAGAGGCAGGAAGGAAGGAGATAGAGGCAGTGGAAGGGAGAAAGACACAAAACCGATTTAGGGAGACAGTGACATGGGGAAAGATGGAAAGGAGTGATGAATAGAAGGAGGAATAGAGGAGCTGATATATGAACGGATGGGTGAAGAAGAGAGGAAACAGATTAAGGAGGGAAGAGAGAGATAGAAAGACAGAGAGAGAGAGAGAGAGACAAACGGACGGGTGTCTACAGGGGCAAGTCAGAGACAAAGAGACGGTCGAGATTGACATTAAAGACGGATGGACAGACAGACGCACGTGTGGACAGACTCATGAAAAGATGAAGTAGAGGGACAAGTAGAGGGACGGGGATGAACGTAGATGTCGCCAACGTCGTAGCGGAGAGATGGTGATGCGCCGCTATTCCCTGCCGCTGTAACCGGTGTAGCATCTCTGGTCATTAAGAGATGTACGATTGCCAGACACTGAAACCGATTACATTATAAAAAATATTGTCTGGTCTCAATAAATAATGATGATCCAATGAATCATTATCCTTTATAACGTCTTATCAGGCAAAGAACCACTCTAACTGGATGCGCTACACGTATCATGATGCATAGAAACATAAATTCAACCATATTTGTCAAGACATCCTTAGGGCCTACGCTCAGCGAGATAGGAACTTGAGCACGTTTATTTGAGAAAATACCAAGAAATTGTCGTCGTCTTATGTAATTATGACAGAAGATTTTGTATGAGTTTAATCTGAACATTTTTATGGTCGTTCTGTGGTAATGATCTCTGCTATCGGCAGTATTCACTGCATGACGTCGCAGGACACATAATATGTTGAATAAATTCTGAGACGATAATCGTCTACACATTGTAGTAAGCGAATAAGTAATGTCTGCCTATTTTTCCAGAAAGACGAATGAAATTCAAATGACATACGTGTCACAAATAGTGTTGGTTTCGTAATTTTAATAAAAAACGTTTCACATCATCTGTTAACAATTTTGCTCGAATAACATGTGTGCTTATATTGTCTCATATTTAAATAGTTAAGATTGATTATGGTTTTCAATTTGAATTGTCCTGCTATACCGCTGCTTGCCATTTTCCAAGATAAGGTTAGCCCGATAGCGGGACCGCCGGTCCCTTTAGGGGCTTTTCTCTTCCCTATTATTTCCTCTCTTGTTGATTATCAATGTATGCATTATAGCCTACTCGTATTGTCTTCTGTTGGAATCAATACAAAGAAATGTTGATATCGATATAGGATATATATATATATATATATATACGATAAAAAAATTCAGGAAGCTCACGTAAGGAACTCTCTGGCGATGTGAAATTTTGAAAAACGTTCTTTCAAGTTAAGTTACTTTAAATTCCGATTGCTTGACATTCTTAGTGTCGAATTGTCAGGACTGTCGACATTTCATGCAATTCACGCAGCTACATGTATTTGCAATACCCCATACGAAGGCGGGGCATATTCATTAGGTTTCGTTACAGCCAATTTTATCTGTAATACGACAGCGTAATTAAATATGCTAATCAGGTGCTTTTGTTATGCGTCAACGAGAGACATTTCGATCGCCGATGAAGGACTTCAAACAAAAGTAACAAATCGTCTACATTTTCACGGCTGAAAATACTGAAATAATAAAGATAACTTAAATCCCTGCGAATACTGGCAGTAAGGCTAGTATACACTATAAAGCGGAATTTTTTTTATTTTGGTCCCATGAAGGGCTCACAAACGTAACGCTCTTGCGATAAGAAAAGTTGCACAAAAGGTTCTAACGCGGATTTCTAGATGAGCGTGCCTATTTCAGTACACAATTTGCTTAAAATACCTATAACATAACAAAAAATACGGTGTAAAGGGGTTCAGAAGACAATCTGTGCTAAAACCACTGCAAGCTGGCCTGGAAAAATTTTCCAAGTTTCCTCTTAAGAGCTGCGATAGTGTCCACTGAGACAGTAGCGTATACTACCATCCAAACAATTCCACAAGTCTACAACTCTTCCACTGAAGACTTTCTGCCCTAATGTACCTCTCGGTTTCTAAATGATCTGCCACGAAATGAATGCGACGAAATGATCTGCGACGAAATGAACGGGAGCCATTTATATCTGTGTCCCGGGTGTCCCTGTGTCAACGCATCCTTTCCAGTAATAATCCTGTACGCTTCGATCAGGTTCCCCCTACTCCTCCTTCTTTCCAATGCTGTTAATCCACTCTTATTCAACCTTTCTTCGTATTTCAAATCTTTGTAGCCCCAACCAATTATTATTGCTCTTCTTTGCACTTTCTCAAGCTTCTCCATGTCGTGTTTCAAACTTGGACTCCATACCTGAATGGAGTATTATAATTGCGGCCTAATCAGTGATTTGTACAACCTCAGCATTGGCTCCTTGTCCCTGGTCACTATTTCCTTCTTATCATACCCAAAGTTGAGTTAGTCTTCTTTGCCGCTTCAGCACATTGCCTTTCGGTTTTTCAATCATGTGCATAATCACTCCAAAGTCCATATTTGATCACATAGACCTATAGTTTCGAATAGCAACATCAGCCCACATTTTATTTAATAACAATCGCTGTTTGCATTCGCATTATCTTAAGATTAAGATAATTCCAGTATGCACATCAAGCACGGTCTCACTCAGAGCGCTCGCCAAATTGAATACTGGCGCATCCAGAGTTCAAAATACAATCACAGGCGAAACTGGACTGTAAGGCTAGTATAAATTGTATAATATAGTATAGAGTCTCTTACAATTTTTCTCTCACCCACCTACTATCTTTGCGTTTCACTATTTATGGCTCTACCTATGTCTCAAAATGTCCGTCTATCTCTACCTCTTTGATTTCTTTATTTCTTCGCCTTAGTCTATATAGTTGCTCTCTGTCTATACATGCAGTTCTACACTTGTCTACATCCCTAAGTTCGGCATTCATAATTATTTCACCGACAATTACAAACAGCGCATTGGTGCTGGTATTCTAGCCAGTTCGAAGAAGTGCGGTTACATCTGCACCTGTGGACCGTTATATCCGGCAATTTAAGAGGTTGAGGTTTACAAGACACTGGGTAGCATAGCAGAAGTCACGTGCATTGAAAGACAACCGATATAACAATATCTCACATAGAACGTCAACTGGGTAGCATAGCAGAAGTCACGTGCATTGAAAGCCCGCCGATATAACAATATCTCACATAGAACGCCAACTGGGTAGCATAGCAGAAGTCACGTGCATTGAAAGCCCGCCGATATAACAATATCTCACATAGAACGCCAACTGGGTAGCATAGCAGAAGTCACGTGCATTGAAAGCCCGCCGATATAACAATATCTCACATAGAACGCCAACTGGGTAGCATAGCAGAAGTCACGTGCATTGAAAGACAACCGATATAACGATATCTCACATAGAACGTCAACAGCAGAGTACACTTGACTGCTATGGGTGGATGGTTGAACGCTGGTGTTATTTTGTCAAGAACCGATGAGTGATGTGTTGTGGGTCAACAGCTTTATCCTTAACCTCTCTTGTATTGACTCAACAATTGTGATCAAGCTTATGCCTACTCTTAGTTTACAAGTATACCGCTTTGGATATTTCCGCTCATACAAAAACGATTAATTATAAAAACCAAGCTTTCTCTGCACTTGTTTCTCTAGTCTCGTCTGTCATCCATTAGGCCCAGTATCTCCAATGCAGACCTATAACCAGGCATCTATCAAAACATCAATCCACCCACTCACTAACCGATCCACTGACCCACTCATCTCACCCTCTCTCCCTCTCTCACTATCTCCCTCTCTGCCTCCCTGCCTCCATCCCTTCATCCCTCCTTGCCGCCCTCTCGCATTTATGCCTACATCCATCTATCTATCCTTCCATCCATCCATCCATTCATCCATCCATCCATCCATCCAACCAGCCAGCCAGCCAGCCATACAACTCCAATTCCATCTCATTTCCTCTGCATCTCCATTTGTCTCCCTTTGTCCCTGCTTATAACGCTACCGTACATATTCTGATTACCTTAATGCCATGTCATTTATCTTAAGGCGTTCTTGCCACATTAGTTCCTGCTGTTAACAGACACTTATGCGTGACATTCGGTGTCGATGTCGAACGTTCGAACCACGGACTTAAGTGGGATTCAACTTCCGTTTATCATGGGATTCAACTTCCGTTTATCCCAAACTGGGTAACACGACCCTACCCGCACCGAAAAGCAATTTCCGGGCCGGCTCTCTTTTAGTTTTATAGCGCAAGAGTTTCCTTTGGTTAATGACGTTCTTCGGATTGGCGACGCAGATTTTATACCATACATTGATGTGGTTTATTTATGTCTAAACGAAACAAATGATATGCAATAACATAATAAATAAACTAAATAATAAATGTCATGCGAAATTGATGGACAATTTAACAGCAACGGAATTGCACCTGTCATAGACGCTGCCCACAATGTTAAGATTTATTAAGAATGTAACGAGTTCATATGAGAACAAATAATGCTCAGATGAATAGGATTTAATTACATATATAGGATTGTGATATTTATAAATAAATAAATATATAAATAAATATAAATATATATATACAAATGTGTAACTTATAGATAGCAGTAACTGCGCTACTGGGTAAGGACAGAGATGTATATTGTTTAAAACTTTCCTACGGTGACTTTAATGGTGACCTACAATATAGAGAAAGCTTTATTGGTCTACTAGTGTGCTATGTATTATTGTGGATGAAGTGGAAGCTGCCGAAGTACTCAATAAATACTTCAGCTCAGTATTTACACAGGAAGATTCATGAACCCAACCAAGTATTTACAGACAATGGAGGTAAAGGATTAACGCAGATTATATTTACTTAGGAACATCGCTTCATAGCTACAGCAGATTATATTTACTAAAAATCATATCTCCATAGCTACAGCAGATTATATTTACTAAAGAACATTGCTCCATTACAACTAATCCCTCCAGCGTTAAGACAAATATCAGATCCATCGTACAAACTCACCAAAGCCTCACCTCTTGCCATCTTACCACGGGCTTTCCATTAAAAAATGAAAACATTGCTCTGTCACAAATCCTAACCTGAACCCTTCTTTACGCCATTCCTTCCTCACTGTTTCAACTCCAAAGACCACCTTAGTCGTCTGACTGTCTAAGCCTGCCTGCTAGACTCTCTTAAGCTGGTATCGCGACATAGCTTTCGTGGGCGCTGTATAAATCTCGAGATTGCGATTACGATGTGATAGAACAGCTGAAGAGGTTAAAAGCTGACAAAAGTTCAGGATTAAATGAACTACACCCTAAATTCTTACATGATGAAAGGGAAGAAATTAAAACGACATTAGCACAGATTTTCTATAAATCAATACACACTGGAGAGGTGCCTCATAGTGCCATTTTAAAAAAAGGGAAACAGAAGTGAACCATGTAACTATAGACCAGCATTGTGTGTAATGTAATGGAGATAATTGTTAGGTTACATATGGTAGAGCATTTGAATGAGCATGATATTATTAAGGACAGTCAACATGGATTTACCAGAGGTCGCTCGTGGTTGACAAATCTGTTAGAATTCTGTGAGAAAGTGCGTGATATGATCGGCGAGGGAAAGCGGATCGATGTAATTTACGTAGATTTTGCCAAGGTATTTGACAAAGTACCTCGCAAAAGACTGGTCAAACAGCTGCAAGCATGCGGGGTTAGGGGACAGGTGCTAACATGGGTTCAATGCTGGCTATCAGGTAGAAGACAAAAGGTGGGCATAGGAAGCAAATATTTTAGCTGGACGTCAGTGTTAAGCGGAGAGCCACAAGGTTTAGTGTTCGGGCCATTACTGTTCGTACCTTTATTACTGACATAGACGATGGGATTTTATCTAAGATTTATAATTTTGCGGATGATACTAAACTTTGTAGAGCTGTCGGTGATGACAAGAAAGGGGAGATTCTGCAAAAATGATCTAAAAGAATGTTCAGATGGTCACAGGACTGGCAGATGCTTTTAATTTGGAAAACCGATCAGTTATGCATTTGGGAGGAGAAACAGCGAGTTTTCTTAAGAAATGGGGGCAAGGCATTGAAAATGAGTGAGGAAGAAAGGGCATTGGGAGTGATTAAGCACAAGAGTGCGAAGCTTTCAAGGCAACGTGGTGAAGTGACAAAGAAGGCTTGCTCAACTTTGTGTATGATCAGAAGGACAATGGTAACCAGAGATCGACAATAACGAAAATAGAGATTGAAAATTGATCTGAAGCGACTTAGTCGAATGCAATTCAAGTGATAATTTGAGGATAATGAGTTCCATATTGAAGTCCAGGAATAGGCGACAGGTGGCTAAATAGCCGTTATATTCATCATCATTATCACATCGTATCGTCATCATCACTCTCATAAAGTATCTGCGACAACTTTATCATAAAGTATCTTCAACGGCCTTGTCATAAAGTATCTTCATCAATATTATCGGTATCGCGTCTATTGATCCCCGTCAGTTGATCCCCATTAGTTGGTACCCCACCAATTGGTCCCCTCGTCAATTGATCCCCTCAAATCTCTAGGCTGCACGTTACAGACTTGTAGCTGATACTGTTAGTAAACATAAGATTGATTTTACAGATTTGCAAAATAATATTACAGTAATAAATTAATGCCCAGGTTTCGTGTCATTTCGGCTCATTTATTCCACGCATAGGCACTTATGGTTAGGACTTTATGCTGATAGACTAATCATATCACGACTCTCAATTACGCTGTTGCAGTTTTTTATCATTTTTAAAATTCGTGCTCTTTTACATCGTTCTTTTAATAAATGGAGAAGATTGCAAGTAGAGCATGAATGTTGTACCAATTGGGCTGGGTTCAATAGACAGTGGATCAATTGACGAGGGGCTCAATTGACTAGGGGATCAATTGACGAGAGATCAACTGACGGGGGATGAAAAGACGTAGAACCATATTATCACAACGTATCTTCATTATCATTATCATAGCGTATCTTCACCAATATTATCGAGCACGAAACATCTTCATCAACAGTATTATAACGTAATCTTCATCCTCGTTATAATCAGCAGAACTGGCCTACCCTCATCATATTTATTGTATTAACCATAATACTTGTATCTGCATTATCGATACCTGTTAGCATTCACCACTGTCCGTGATCATGACCATTCATCACTGTTATCCAGCAATCAGCCAAGCTTAATTGCACAGAATTGAATCGTACCTCGATTGTTGTGATTCGCAGTCTGCCTTTGGACGCTAGGTCCAAAGAATCTAGAAAATGTCACACATTGAAATCCAATCATCGACTGTTCTTCTAGGTAGGCCTAATTGCACAGGCCAATACTAAATGACTACGTTGCATATATCAACGATAATATTTCTAAATGCACAGTTATTAAGGTTTACTGCACTTTTCATAGGAGGAATGAGCGACAACGATTTGAATTTTAATAAGCTGTGCAAAGGCATATGAGCGCTCATGAGTATAGTAACCTTGCATGGGCACTATAAAAATTATCGTAATGAATGAACGAATATGAAAATTAATGTGTCTATAAATTGTGTATCGTCCTACAATCGTTTGAAAGTCTTGCTGAAGTAACTGATGTATACAATGGATCATAATGATTAAACTAAGGTATTATAAGGAAACTCTTTAGAAGCTAAGCTTTATAAAACAACGTTGTCAAAGTCATACTTCTAAAACGCATGCTTGAAAATGAACTCTTTTCCAAGAAAGTCTAGTTAAGGCATGCAGACTACTAGGCCGTATACAGACTTCACAGATAAAGATTACCAGCAGTGAATAAAATGGTAAATGGCTATTATGTTATGTAGAGTTGCTGTTCAAGTAGCATTTCAAAAGTTCATGATTACTGTTGTCACTGTTTAATGCAGTCATGTGAAAGATTCTTTTGAAATAGTATTGAAATAGTAAACGCCTATTTTCTCTTTAGTAAAAGTAAATAGTCGCCAACCAGTCTAAAAAAGTAAATTTCAGCCTCTGTCATTTCCTATTCATTTGTTATTAACTTTCAGTTGAGTAACAGTTTAGCGCCAAAGCACTGATTCCAACCATAAAAAAGAATAACTTACCTGATGAAAATAGTGAACAGTTGCTCTCAGCCTCTCACTCAAAGTCAACAAGAACTATTATTCTAGTAGAAGGTTACTATTAGAGAATGTTCTCAATAAAGCGCAATAAACCTCAAAAACTGTGCCCAATAAGTATGTACAACTGATAATGACAATAGCTAAACAGTATCTAAATAGTCATGTGGTATTTGCAATAGTCCGCATCCATTAAGCCAACCACGTTAAAAAGCTATTTTCAATAGTTTGCTACATATACTATTTACTATTCTGTTAAAATACGCAACTTTACTATTTACCTCAGTAGTAACAGACAAGATGTAAGTCTATTAAGTTCTGTAGGGACCTACGTTTGTTCGTCCATCGATTAATTCGACAACGAATACACGCACGCATATTATCGATGCATCCGTTCGACAACAACTGTAATTAAAAAAATACATACCGGCACCATTTTCTTTAGTCTCCGCCACTGCCTTGACCACTGCTGCCCAGGTCATTGCGAGTGTCCACAATCGAGATCGCCAAGGTTCAGCCAACATCTGTTGTGTGTCCGGCGTTGATCAGTTATTCAGTTGCTCAGCTCTCAACAGAACTACAAGATGGTCGATAATAAAACTCTCATGGAACCCCAAACACTACGCGGTTGTTCCTTCGGCGCCCCATACGAATAATAGTCTGCTGCAAGTGTAGCAACGCACGGAGGAGAAAAGGCCAGTTTAAGTCAGCGCTGTCGTCACGATTCTATGGAGCACTGATGGTACGATCTCGGCGGTCGCTTTCAAGATGGCGGACAAAAAGAAGTTGAAAGAGGCGGAGAAGGAGGACGGAGATAGGAGTACTAAGGGAATAAGGTGAAGATAAACAAATATGACTGCGAGGGAAGCTACGATAATGATGTCGACGGCGACAATTTAAACAAAGGCAGAATAAGAAGAAGAATAAGAAGAAAGAACAGTGATGCAAGAAGATAAAAGATGAGAAAATATGTGGAGTAGGAAAGCAGGATGAAATAAACGAGGAACAAATCGAATGTAGGATAGACAAAAATGATGATGATGACGATAATGATGATTATAATTATGATGATGACGACGACGACGATGATGATGATGATGATGATGCTGATGGTAGTAGTGATGATGATGATGTTGATGATGATGATGGTGATGATGATGATGATGACAACGACGACGACGATGACGGAAATGAGGAAGAATGCTAAAAAGAATAGAAGAATGCGGACGAATGTGAAGTTGAATACAAAGAGTGCGAGGAACTATGCCAGAGAAGAAGAAGAAAAAAGGAGGAGAAGGAGGAGGAGGGAATAGATGGAAAAGGGAAAGGGTAAGAGGAAGCGCAAGAGGTTAGGGAGGAGCGAAGAGCAAGTGAAAGAGGAAGGGCAAGGACAAGGGCAAAAGAACTGAGAAGTGTAAGGAGAGGAAGAAAAAAATTAAGCAAAAAAAAAGAATTCGCTCATCCTCCTATTATGGCCTCTTTATTAAACCTCTGCTCCACTTGCACTCTCATCTGTGACCTTTCAATCGCGTCTGAAAACCGAGCTCTTCAAGCCACCTTATTCATATTCTCATTTCTACCACCATCGTCACCATCGATTTCCTCCGTAGCACCTTTATGTCTCCTCGATTTGACCTACCGGATTTTGACCTGTCACCGTAGCGAATCGAGAAGCTGGACGATAGCATGACATAGCGCCCGTGGATAAGCTGGTCTCCCTGACGTGGCTAATGTGGAGGAGACGCTTAGAAATTTTCGAAGATTTACGTTACACGTACGTTACATTCAGTGGTTGAACCATCAACCTGAAACTGATTTCCTTGACATCAGCATCTCGTCAGAATTAGTGATTCTGCACGCAATGTCTAGAAGCCTGTTGAATCCATCATTTTTGGGCGGCGATGGGTACAGCCTACAGGAACGTCTCTGAGTATTATCTATGACAGGCGCTACATAAATGCCAGAACGACTGAATGAATTTGTGTATATTTCCCTATGAGTGAGCGTATGGCCTACGCATGCATTATAATTACTGTATATGCACTATTCATAAAAATTATGTATAATTGTATGTATATATGTATGTATGTTGTAGTGGCACTCATTGCACATTGAACCAATTGAATTCACAAATGGTTATTTTTTCCCTTAATATTTTTAGCCTGCCTATGTAAAAAGCACGTTGCAAGGTACAAATACAACTATCATTGATACTGCATTCTCCGAACATATATCAGACGCGCTCTCGACACTGTCAATTGCACTCTGAGAAAATACGCTGTTTAGGCCCTGCTCCTCTACTTCGCTCAGTACAATGTCCAGTAATTCGGCTGTTATCGTCGCGGAATCGATTTGTCAGCAGAAATCTCATTAGTAAAAATAGAGAAAAGTTGCCGACGATGTTCAGCCGATGACCTGCAGAAGAAACTGAACAGCTCCTCTCCTTTGGGTGACATCCTTTTAAAATCAATTGAATTACAAAGGAAAAGATGGCCATATCAAAATCTAGGTCAAATATAAAGGTCAGGAAATCGTTTTTCATATTTCAAGCAAACACAAACCAAAGAACAGATGCTGCTTAACTGTCCATAGAGATTTATGCGATCTTAACGAAACAACCCACCTCAGAGCATCCATCAGTTAGCTTCTCAACAACCGGATATGGATATTTCGCAACTGATATGTCTCGAAAATGACATCTGCTCTCAATCAACGCCTCGATTTAAATTTGAATAAAGGCTTTAAACTCCTCAACTATGCAATCTATGTTAGCTAGTCAAATACAATGTTCCCTCAATTTTGTTGAGATAGTGTGCGCAAGAAATTTTGCATATGCAACATTTTTTAAATAGTATACATTTTTGTGCTCAGATCCGAGTAAAACATTGGACTCAGGATGCACCATGGCTAATACGTATGCGTTTGCACACTCAGCACCAGAGCCTCACAATGATACATTCGACTCTGGAAACTCAACTCAACTCAATTAGAATTATAACGAAGAAAATCATGTTAGCAATTGAAACTCGCCTTACACTGCCAGCTTTAAGAGCATAATAAATTGATGATGCCAAAGGCCAAAGGGTAATATAATGTTAAGTGATAAAGTTTATCTTTAAGTAAACAATGTAGCCTATATATGTGCATAATCATGTAGGCCTATATACACACATGTATATTCGTTTATTGATTGACATTTGCCAAATCCTTAGTGAGGTAAGCCAACATTTAGTCGTTTTCAAAGTAAATGTTTGCCTGACTAGAAAATGGCGCCACCGATGGGCTGCCGCATACGAACAGACACCAACTGAAGGTGTTCCATGCAGAGTTTAGAGGAATTCGATCACTTTAGTCGAATTATTTCATTGTCTGCCTCTGGATCTTCCAATTATCAGCATTCAAGAGTTCCGTTTTAAATCAAAGTATCACCTCTTCAAGAATTCTTACCCTGAGCTATGATTCCTCTTTCTGTCATCAATATGTCTCAGCCTAAAAGGAAAACCGCCTGAGCAGTTTCTCTCCCTCCCTCCCTCCCTCCCCCTCTCTCTCTCTCTCCATATATATAGTATATATATGTACATATATGTCCTCTCTCTGTCAAATGTACTCGAACTTGGATCTTCATTTCTGATTTATGGACAACCCATCCGACACGACGCTCAAGCAAAACACTTGGTGCACCGAGCATAGCAATTTAGAGTTCAGAAGTAGGCCCTGTGATTACGATTTAAAATATTTAACTCTAAATCAACAATATCCGTATTCGTACACATCCTCTTTTTTCTCTGTCATCCTCTTCCCAATCCACCTCCTCCTCCACCTCCTCTTACTCCATTATCTCATCTTCCTCCTCCTCCTCCTCCTTCTCCTCCTAGTCTTCCTCTTCCTCTTCCTTCCTTTCCTCCTCTTTCTTCTCCTCCTTCTCCTCCACTTCTTCAACTGCATCTCATTAGTCTTATGCGCTCTATTTATATTTCCTTCTTCTCCTTAATGCCCCTCCTTATTTATCGTCCATAAAATTGACATTTTAATCCGCCCGCCATCCCTAAACCACTCACCACCCGGTCCATGCAAATCGAATTCCACTTCCGGTCATTGTAACTCACCGCAGACGATTAGAATCCGCTCCGTTTCGCTCGATATAATTATATAGCGCAATACAGTATCCATCCATCCGTCCATATATCCAGAGTCGTCGACTGGAGATTCTAGCTGTTGTTGTTTCTTAGTCTGCCATGTTGCGTGGCCTTTCGAGACCATTAATCCTACATCCGGTTACGCGAAGCAGCTGGCATTGGCGACTGCGCGTGCGCGTGCGCAAGCGCGGTTGGGTGACGTCTGTTCATTCTCAACGAAAAGCTGGCCAGTTTGAGAATGATAGCACAGTGGATGACGTAGATACGTCCGACCGACCGACCGACCGTCTGTCTGTCTGTCTGTCTGACTTAGCATCTGTCTGTCTATGTCTGTGTATCTGTGTAGGAATGCTCGTCATGTTTGTTTGCGAGTATTAGCGTCTTTCTATCCGATGATGTTTCTGTCAATTTATAGATGCCTGTCTGTATTTATCTGTCTCTATGTCCGTCTCTCTGTCCATATGTCTGTCTCTCTGTCGGTCACTATATCCGTCTGTCAGTTTGCATCTATCTGTCTGTCTGTCCGTCTCTGTCTCTCTGTCTCTGTTTGTCGCTCTGTCGTTCGGTCATTGCTTGGCCACGTAATCATTGTTAATATGTCGTTGCGTCCTTCCATTCGTCCATCCTTCTGTCCCTCCGTCCGTTCTACCTCCCTCCTTATGACGTCACTGCCTTGTATCTCATTCAACTCAGTCTCTTTCTTCTTTTTCGGTTCATCCACTTCTCCCTCTCTCATCTCTCATTCCTTCAACGCGTTCCTTCATCCTTCTATCGCACCCTCATTCGTTCCGTCAAACCCTGGATCCGCCAACCTCGCTGCTTACCCTTCCGCCTACCTTATTTATTTCCATCCCTTTCTTGTCTCTTTCATTTCAGCTTACAATCCTTCGTTCCTCCACCAGATCGCCATCTTCCCTCTTATCCTCTTTTCGACTTTCCACATCACTTCCGTTTCTGCATATGTTTTCATCAGGCATACCCGCAGATTCACCATCATCACAACGTCGCTTTCACTAATCCCTCGCCTTCGAATTCTCATCCTTATATGTATTTGAATTCCTTTCCGCTTCCTCTGAGTCTATTTCCTTACTCTTTTTCAAATACTTCCTCTTTATATTCCTCTTCTTCTTATTTTCTTCTTCCTCTTCTTCATCGCCATCATCATCGTCGTCGCCATCATCATCATCATCATATTCTTCTTCTTGGTTTTCTTGTTGTTGCCGTTCTTGTTGTTGCTCTTCTTCTTCCTCCTCTTCCTCCTACCATATTTCCTCTTCTTGTTATTCCATGTATACCCGTGCTCACTTTCTTCCTCGCCTTTTTTATGTTCATTATCCTTAGCTTCAATCAACTCATTTTCTTCTTCCTATTCCTGCTGTTCCTACTCTTGCCTTATTACGCTTCCTTTTTTGGTCTATGCCTTTTCATTATCTTTCTGTACGTCTGCTCTACGTCTAAGATGTCCCTTCGTTAGTTTGTCAGTTTCTCTGGTTGTCAGTTTGACTGTCCGTCCGTCCGTCCGTCTGTTTCCTTTCACGCTGACGTGACTGCTTTTCAATGAGAACGCGTCTAAAGAGGACGTCACCAGTGGCAGGCCTCATTAACTTGTCGTTTATCGGTTGCTTTCCCCATAACCATTAAGTCACGCGTCAGAGAACACACTGTTGTCGTACTCCTGGTGATGACGGACTTCTTCTTCTTAGCAGAATGCTGTTTTACGCGTGACATCAATCGATACTTCCTTGTGGTGGCCATAGAGCGATAAATATCACCGATAAATGAAAACGCAACACACGTAAATTGCAGAGAACGGACAAAAGTTTAGAATTTTTTATTTGCCCGTCCTACGACGGTTTTAAACAATTCGAAAATATCTCTAGAGCCACCAACGAAATTGAAAGAATTCTTTCAAAGCGTAAAAAAATGGCGAAGGAGGCTGTGCACTCTCCATATGCTCTTCTGCTCACTGTGCTCTCTTCTGCAATCAGTACTCTATGCTCCCTGGTCTCTCTTCAATTAGCTGTGCTCCTTTTTGCTCAATGTGTTCACGTAGTTCTATAGTGCATACTGTGCTCTATTGTGCTCACTGTTCCGTCTTCTGCTCACTGTGCAGCTTTGCTCACTGTGAATACGTCTGCGTACTGTGCTCTCTCCTGTTCTCTTGCGCTCCATTGCCGTCGCCACGGAGGGCAAGGGGGTCAGCTGCCCCATCCTGGCCCAGGCTGGGCCCTGGGATTCGTGCAAATCCGAGGAGTTTTTATGGAGGCGGGTGATTTGTAATTTGACATTTCACAATTACGGTCCTCTGCATATAATGTAGTCAAACGTTGTCACAAATCTAGATGATTTAGATACTTTTATTTCTAAATTATAGTTGAGAAATTTGTGGTAAACATGAGCCCAAAATGTGCTTCATTTGGGATCAAATGCTTGAAATTGCGCAGACTCCAGCCGCTCCGCCCAGACCCCGATACAGAAGCCTCCTAATCCTTAGGGATTTTTACTCCTCCAACCTTCAAGTTCTGGCGCACTGTGCACAGTATGCACCACCTATTTTGTAAACAGCCCTACACAGAACTGCGGTTCCACATGAAGCTAGGTTGCACGGCTAGTTTTACTTTAAAATTTAACTTCATCTCGCTTTTAATAATCTGACTATAACCTGCAGTTGAAGTCTAAAAAGACACTGCAATTACCAATGCTTCAACTGCGAACGACCAAATGTCCTAACGCCTTCTGACGTCTAAATTCTCAGCTTTCTTACATATAGAATAGGTAAATTTTGTCCGGCATCGAGATGATTTAGGTACTTTATCTCGAAAAATTTGATTAAAAATACGAGGTAAACAAGAGCCCAAAATGCTCAAAATTTCGCAGGCTCTTTGGCTCCGCCCCAGACCCCGCTGGAAGAGCTTACTACGCTCCCCCAGACCCCTAGTCGTTAGAAACTTTTTGCCCCCACCCTCTAAGCTCTAGCAACACCACTATTGCGCTCACTTTGCCATTTCCTGCTCACTGTGCTTTCTTGGTGATATGCTCGCTGTCTGCGCCATACTCGAACGCCCTATATCGGTGTCTGGTGCTGACCTGTACATGTAGTACAAAGTGGGACTCGAGCGCGTGTGGAATGTAACGGGAATGTTGAATGACATCATGACTGGGTGTTCAATGACCGCTGACTGTTCACTCCATAGCCTATAGCCCATTGTTCTATTTTATGCAGCTATACGAATCGAATATGAAACAAATGCCTTGTACGCAGAAGCTCACGAAGTCGACCGCGTTGCCTACGTCTCGCCTAGTCAACACAGCGTGATCGATTTTTAAAGCGCCTGCTCTTTCAAACGGGAAGCTCACAAGGACCGTGGTTTTCAAGGCGACGATGTCAGCTTGAAATCGGTTGACCTATTTAGCTACACAGTCCTCTTGAATTACATTTTAATTAGAGCCATTCCACCTGTGAACGTTGCAGCAGACCAATTATTTTGATCTGAATACCGCTGTTGTCGTGACAAAATCACTGAAAACGTTAGTGAGTAGGCCTACAAGCGAGATTGCTTCCAAGAGTACGATAAAAAACAACCGAGGGGTCTTGCGCAAACTGGATATGCCTTCATCATAAGAATAACTGGTGGCGGCATCAAATCTTGTTGAGATCGAAAAAGATGACCTTGATGCATGCTTAGTAAATGAGCTGATGGGCAGTTGACTTTGTGCACACGCTATAGTACTATTGTGGGTGGACAAACAAAGTTATTATGTCTCTCGAAAAAGTTACTTATGACGGCTGATACTCCAGAAACAAGTTCAAGGATTTAATTTGTATCGTTGAAATAGGCCTAACTCTCCTCGTTTATCTGGTGCTGAAGGTTATTTTAGTCCCAGGTTAAGCCTAATGTTGTGCCGGACGATCATTCTCTAATGAATCCGATAAACCATAACCATAAAGGTCTTACTTTACGAAAAGTTCGACCTGTGATCAATTTTGTCAAATTTGCGATGAAAACACGCAATGTTTTATTAATTTGGTTTCATGCCTGATACAAACTTACATAATATGACATTCAGCTGTTTCTTATTTTCGATATATTATGTGGTAATTTGTGTTTGTGCGCGCTCCTGAAATATTGCATGATCAATGATGACACAAAGGTCAAACATTATTTCTTGCATTGCTAGGTGGTCATTATGTTTTTGGGCATCTGGGCACTGGCACGTGATGATCATGCCTACATATATATCAGGGCTTGTGACCAAGGAAGTGATCTATAGGTCTACACATAGCTTAGGCATAAAAAGAAAAGTATGCAAGGGCCTATGTAACAATCCTTTTGATCAACTCGCGCGATTGCTCCCAAATTTTGCACGAATACTTTCTAGCAGCTGACAAAAAAGTATAGGGTGTTTGCGATCCCGAAATGTTATCTCTTCCCTATGGCTTTTACCCCTTCCCCGCCTACATATATAAGGAGGCACTCACGATATGTGCAAATACCTGCCAAAAGAAATTATAAAGTCATGGCCAGTTGTAGGTGGCAGGCTCAAGAGTAGAAACTTTAATTTTTTTTTATACTTTAAATCCGGGAGGAAAATAAATCAACGTGGTTCAACCCGGGCGAAGCCGGGTCCTTCAGCTAGCATCTTATAAGGCAATGGTTCTTAAAGTTGTGGCCCGAGGGCCACTGGTGATCCGCGACGCTCTGGTCTGTGGTCCGCAAAAAATGTTTGACAAAACAAATTATTTTTACACTTCCTTAACACTAATTTAAAATTAATGTAAGTTTTCATTAATTTAACAATTTAACACAATCTAAATTAATAACTAAAACATACATGTATGAATACGACATAGTCTCATAAAGGCATAAGCGTCGTCTGGCACTGTGGCTAGGCTTGCCACGAGTACTCGATTCCAATAGCTACTCGAGCAAATTTTTCAAATCAAATCAAATCGTTTTTTTGTAAAAAATATAAAATCAAATTACAATCGTTATGGTTGATAGCGGCCACAAGGAAAGGCCCTGAAGAGATTAAAACGATCCCGCTATAGTAGGGACAACTGTGTACAATTTAAGACAAACACGGACGGCCGAGTGTAATACAGCAATTAAATATAAGGTTAATATGCACATGAGTCTTAACTAAAACAAACAAAAGTTATCAAATTAAAATATGCAATTCACCATGAGGTTAATTATTTTTCTACCAAGTAGGTGCGTAGTTTATTCTTAAAAGACGAAAAAGAGGATGATATAATTTCTTTCGGAATTTCATTCCAAATCACTAGATTTAATTGAGAACAGAAGAGTTTAGTCCTGTACTCGAGTACTCGCATGCTGCCACTTCCGGTAGGAAAATTGCAATTTCTGGTTCTGTTTTCCAAATTATATTGATTAATGACATCATGGCATGATGACATCTCATATTCTTATTCTTAGCTTATATTTTTCTAGGTGTAACAAAAAAACAAAAAACTTTTGCTTTCTTTTCTGTTCAGTAAGACCTACTACTGTAGTTTGTTAGTTGTTACATTGGAGACTAGCTTTATTGGTGAATTAGAGTTTTAGTTAGAACCTATGCTGTTGTCTACTTAATCTATCTATAGTCTATAGTAGGAACCATAGAGCTTGTATATATTTAAACACTTCCGGTATTACCGAGTAGGGGAGACTGGGCCTGGTTGTAATAATTTACACATTTAGATGTTTTATGACCGAACTTTTTCTCCAATAACGGTTAACAAAATGTCATTGTAGTTCTTCAAAAATGCACTTAACTATGGAACGTTTCAGATGTGTAACTCTATTAATTATGAAAAATGTGCAAAATATTTTTTAGCGTTACTACTTGCCCCGGCTTGAGGTTTTGTTGTAACAAGGGATGGGGCAAATTGTAACACCGCTGTCAACATTGGGGCAGGTTGTAACGCAGTGAACACCAAATAACTAATTAATATTCAATGTTAACGTTTCGGGCCTTTATATCGGCAAAATCTTTAATTATAACAAATGGGCTCAACAATTATGAAAAAAAATCACAAAGATATTTCGGCGTCCTAAATTAAAAGCAGCGAAGAATGAAGGTGTTTTGGCTTTAATACTGTGGATGGTGTTGTCTGAAGCTGTTTATCAGTAAACAAAACTGACAGAGGTTGATGATGATGATCATAAGAAGAATCAATTCAATCAAAATCAAATCAAAAAATGCTTTATTGTTCATCAGTAAATTACATAGTACAGAATACAATCGAGGTAACAATAGAGTAACACAGTGCACAATGGGAAACCCCAAACGAACGAACCGCTCCGCTAACAGAGGTCACCCAATTTCATGTAATTGCGAAAGGTTTTTTCCTTTTTCACAGAAAAAGGAAAAAACCTTTCGCAATTACATTAATAACAACTAACCAAAAGGTGAACGTCATAGCAACAAGTTCGCCTCGCATAGTGCAGATGTAATCAATTACAAAGTTATAATAACAACAATACTGTGCATATCATCAGACCAAATCAATATACAACATGATAGTAACAGCAGGCTTGTAGGCCGAAGCTGATTGCTAAGGATCCCTAATCAATCAGTAGGTATACTTTATACTTATTTTTAAACTGACACAACATAAACGCGTTAGTTAAAGCAGCTGGCAGCATATTCCACAAGAGCGGGCAACATATTCGGACGCTGTGTTTTCTAATTGTCGTGCTAGCGCCAATTTGATGAATCTTGTTTGAATAACGAGTGGCGTGACTATGGATCTCTAGGTTTTTCTAAACCATTTGTCGAACCCACTGGGCAAGCTCTATACATGAATATGCCTATCTGAAGCTTATTAATTTTTACAACTGGCAATATTCCCAAACAATTCGTTTCTGGAGAGTTATCAGAGAGATCAATCGAGTACAATACGTCGATGCCCAAATTAGGTTGCAGTAGGAGAGATAAGGATTGATTAATGAATTATATAAGTCCAAAAGTATATTTTTTGGCAGAATATGTCGAAGTCTGGATATTATGCCTATATTTTTGGCCAATTTAGCCGAAATATAGGTTATGTGTTGTTTCCACAATAGCTGATCATCTATATAGACCCCCAAAAACTTGGCAGATGTCACCCTATTTATGCGTTGATTATCAATATTGATAGCAAAACGAAAAGTCAAAAACAGAAGCAATCTTCCTATTTGAGCCGAAAGTATGTAATTTGTCTTTTTTAAGTTCAATGACAGTTTATTAGCTTTAAACCAGGTCCCCACCTTTCCAAGTTTCACATTAATCTTGTTAATCAGTTCAGAAAATGAGCTATCCGACATGAAGACATTTGTGTCATCTGCAAACATGATAAACTGCAGAATTGACGAGGCAAAATGGATGTCATTCACATATAATAGAAACAGCAGCGGGCCTAATATGGAACCTTGTGGGACTCCACAATTTATTCCTAGTAAGTTTGAAATATGTCCATTATAGAGTACACATTGCTTTCTGCCTTTTAAGTAATCCTTAATCCAGTCCAGACACAAGCCCCTTATCCCATAATGTTCTAGTTTTTTAAGTAAGATTTCGTGGTCCACTGTATCAAAGGCCTTGGATAGGTCGAAGAATACTCCAATGGAGATAATATTGCTATCCCTAGCCTCTGAGATCTTACCACACATTTCCAGAACGGCCATGTATGTGGATAGGACCCTGCGAAAACCAAATTGGCCATTAAATAAAGTATCGTTCATGGCAATATAGGACATTATTCGTTTGTGCAAAACTTTTTCAAAGTATTTTGAAAAAAATGGCAAAATAGAAATAGATAGGTCTATAATTTTCGATGTGCTTTTTGTCGCCAGTTTTGAAGATTGGAACAATCTTAGCAATCTTTAATTCGTTCGGGATTATTCCTGAATTAAGGGAACAATTTATTATCGCCGATAGTGGAGCCAATACAGGTTCAATAGAGCTTCTAGCAATTTTTGGGCTAATCTTGTCCAAACTCTCGCTATGAATCGGGTGGAGTTCTTTGACAATCAAAACCAATTCTGACGATGTTGTAGATTCAATACCTATAGAATTTAGGGATGGATTCTTTAGGTATTCAGTAAATGAAACTTCCGTTGGGCTTATGTTCGTGGCTAATTTAGAACCAATTTCAGTAAAGAACTCGTTAAATTTGTTAGCTATATGAATTTTATCTTTACAGACCTTATCATCAATAAAAATTTCGTCAGACAGTGAGTTGGACTCATCGCCACGCAGCAGTGTTTTTATTATGCGCCATGTTTTGTACAAATTATTCTCACATTCCGTAATTTTCATAGAGTAATAGAATCTTTCAGCTTCTTTCCTAATCCGTTTAAATTTATTTCTATAGATAACGAATTTTGCTCTATTTTCTTCTTATGGGGATTTTATAAACTTTTTATACAGACGAGATTTCTTTTTACATGATTTCAGCAGGCCCATAGTCATCCACGGCTGTTTAATGACATCCCTTTTATTTGGCATATGAGTTTTTTCAGGGAAGCTGTGATTGTATATGGTTTTATACCTCTCCAAAAACGTCGAATAAGCCAAATTTGAATTCTTCTGGTTACAAGCCTCATAAACTTCAAAACAATCTGTCGACCATAACAAGTTATTAAACTGAATTAGCGACTGTTCATTCACCATTCTTTTCGTAGAAGATGTAATTATTTTTTTAGCGATGTTGTTGGCTCCAGAGGTCACAAAAATTGGCAGATGGTCCGACATATCATTAATTAGTATAGCAGAATCAATTGAGTCCAACAGAACATTCGTAAAAATGTTATCAATTAAAGTAGCAGAGTCCGGTGTAATCCTGGTAGGTTTTATTTGCAATAAAAGAGTTGTCTTGATAGTCTTCGGTTAGGTTAAAGGTTAGGTCTTGAGGTATGCACTTCAAAGTGTCGTCTAGAGAATTGGTAGTTTCCGCTTGGTGGATTGTAGTCAGCAGTGACAGTTCATTGGCAATGTGCATGACGAACTTTGGTCCGCAATCGTACGAACCAGTCAAATCGTCTTTGTCCACAGACGTACGCCTAGGGCTATCCATACCCAAGGCAGTTCAGTCCAGACGAAACCGAAATAGACGATCGGTTTCAGGCCGAAATCAAACGATCGGTTCCAAGCCGAAATAGACGATCGGTTTTTTTTAGTCTAGCGAAGAAGGCCAAGACTGCAACATACCATATTCATTGCAACGTAAAGAGGAGAGGAAACCATGGCACAGTGATCCGAACTTATTTGTCATCCAATGCTAGGTCACATAGCGACTTAGCTTTGGTGGGCTTTTCATCAGGAGATAAGGTCCTCTTGGTGTAGACCTCCCCGCCATAGGTCCACGTCCCCGATAATCGTTTGTTCCGTAGAAGTTGACGCGATCGGAAGTAGATCTCAGCATTAACTTTAGTCAGATCTTCATTTATGAGAATGGCGCTAAGGAATATGTTACAACTAGCCCCGACCATGTACCTAAGATGCTAACACACTAGTAGCTAACAAGATTTTGCGTTCGGCCACGCAATCTTAAAGTAATAAGCTTCAACATGACTTAGGTCTACTCTAAGTAAGAATATCGTGTGCCTTGAGCTTGCCATTAGAAAATTAACACGTGGGAAAAAGTAACTTTTAGTGTCGAAAATCACAATTTGTGAAAACAAATTTCTGAAGTTGAGGCTTAAACGATGATGAAGGAATAGACCTATAGATTGGAAACGATAGGACGCGCGTTTTAATCTGTATACCCTGGTTCTCTGATTTACCGTTTCCGGGATTTATGCGTTGTTACAATCTGCTCCCGTTACAACCAGCCCCAGTCTCCCCTACTCGAGTACTGGCTAAGCTACTCGACCGCTACTCGTCTCCAAAATTACTCGTTAGCGGTAGCCCTAACTGCGGCGGCGTGAAAACGGTGAACAGATAAATGTATTGGTAATGTTTCATCTTTGTTTAATTTTAATTCCAATAGTCTTTGGGAGATGAGCGATAAAATCAAGTTAGCGTGTGACGATTTGTAGCAGAAGATTCATTATTTTTAATTATTAATGCGAATTCTGTAAGACTACAAGATTATTAATTGTTAAATTTTAAAATTTTTATAATTAAATAAGAAATAGGCCTAACCACGAGCAAAAAGGAACAATCATCTATGAACAGTTTTATTAACACAAATCAAAAATATGCGGTCAAAAGCGAGAACATTCAGACAGAGAACCGAAGAAGAAAACAATAATGATGACCGTGAGCAATATAGGCCCTACATGCAAGTCGAAGAAGCGTCAATTGAGACGAGAATATAATCCAGATTATTTAAAGTATAGATTTGTCATTAATTATGACTACTGCTACTGTTAATTTTTGAATTTTATGACAGATTTATTGGTTTGCTGTGCAACTTGTAAAATCAATAAATGCTTCGTTATTTTATAGGCCTACATGAACAATTTAAAACTTTCATTAATTTTGTAATACTTGGTTGTTTTTACAATGGTACAGCCTCAGCCTAATAAATTTTTTTAGCAATGATGTTCATACAAATAACTTTTTTATTATTATACCTACATAATCACTACATCAAATGATATTAACAATTTAGTCTTAATACATTTCAACAACAACAAATTATGAAATCAAACTGCAGGGAAAGCGTACAACGCCCCCTCAGACTTCCTTATCGTGGGGGTATCCGTCGTTTGTCTGCTTAGACTTCACTACACTCACCAACGTGCTGTCACGTTTGGTGTTAGTGGACCGAATATAGGCCTAGTGGTCCGCAACAATTTTTAAAAAGTCATTGCTGGTATCCCTGGCATCAAAAAGTTTAAGAACCACTGTTATAAGGGAGAGGTTCCAGAGTGAATATGATACACGAGAGGGAGATTTTGAAGTTTCTCTTAACCTTGGCATGTCACCTTTTCTGTCAACATTCCTTCTAGTGAATAGAATTTTGGCTTGACCTCCCCGGATTTTGACCTGGCACCAAACGAAACGACACGCTTGGCTATTGCGTACTAGATTTGGTTTAGCGCCGGTCCATTTATCTCTCACAAAAGCTATTTTTATACCTACTTTTGTGGGCGATGAGAAATTTTTGAAGATATCTTATATTACATTAGAGCTCATTTGATCTGATTGCATCCAATAATATTTCTTTGATTTGCAAATGGCCTAGTTACGGGCTACGAATTTCAAATTATTATTGCATATTATTTGACTAATGAACAGTCTTGAGACCTATGAAGTCTTTGATCACGGCGTCTGAAGCGTTTTAAAATGGCTACGAAGGTGTGAAAGTCTTCATGAGAAATGATAAACATAAAGAATAGTGTTCTTTCATAGTGGCGTTTGATCAGTTAACTGATAAGCAGCTATGGGAAATACGGCCGGTGTCATACCCTCCGATAGACAAATCGGTTAGTTATAATGAAAATTGCATCTAAGACGCGAATGGCCTCTCACTCTTGCCTTCATTGTAGGCTTTATTATATTGGCTTATTAACGAAAGTTTTTTTTAATGTACTTGTACATGATTTTCTTTATATCCACTGTACGGCCTGGACTTTTACTCATTTTTCAGTTCTCATGTTCAGTAATTTAGTCGGATGCGATCCTGCGCCTCTGTTGATCCTTAATTGGGTTCGCCATTTAAGGTCTCCTTGTACGGATGCTAGTTCGAATTATGTAATTTATATTGTAATTCAGTTTAATTAGATAACATGTATTGCTAAAAAGATTTATGTTGAGCCGGTTGGTCATTATAGGGTAAGTGGGATAGCATCCCTAATTACTTACACGTTTCCCTGTAGTTTCTATTGATTTGCATCCTAGATTCAGTGCATCCTTTACCTTCAATGTAATTGCAGTTCAGAGTATTCACTTTCAAGAAGTCTCCAAAGACCATTACAACATAAAATTTAAGTAACTGATAGAACATGATGAATAAACATCATTCTCACGATAGCCATACGAAACCTTAATGAATTTTCCCAAATGTATTTTTTCTGCTGCACAAATTCTGTGGCTGCCTATAGAAGCTGTCATTTTAGGCACAATGAGTCTCCTTAAATATATGAGTACATATAAGTTGTATGGCATAACAGAACACATTTCGTGATTATGAACCATACAGGCACATCGGTCCGTTTAACCGAAGATTGACGAGATTCTTTAAAGGCTCTACATGAATGTGCACTTTCGATTATGATGTCTCGTACACTGGAATGAAATGACTGCAGTACCATATGTCATGTATCGTAGTTAATAACTTTTGGTATTTATATAGTACTAATAATATCTAGTAATAATTATTATTATATAGTTAATGATTATCTATTATGGCTATCTAGTATGACTATCTAGTATCTAGTCTATGCAGGCATTCTAGAAAGCATATCTGTGTAGACACAGTGCCTCTGAGAGGCTCTTAGGATGTACTATGCAGGTGTTCTGTTAAGTTACATTACATTGTTCAATACATTATACCATCATGAGGTTCTACCAAACACTTTGCAGAAATCCAGATACATAATACATACATATGCGCATGCACAACACATGCATAGATACATATGCCAAATCTTTCTTTACACATGTTGTTAATGGCTACATAGTGTGTACCCTTCGTAAATGTCCAGAAACATGCACGTGCTGCTGATAAAGGATGCTATATATGCTGGTGCATATAATTATATGATTTTCAGATCATGAGATGTTCCTGAAAGGTGCTATATGAATGTTCTGTACTAATCCGAGACTTTCTCTTAAATGCCACTTAAATGATACACCTGGCTTCTTAACTCATAGACCACGAAGAACTCTCCATAAGCATTATGTTGTCCTTGTAAGCAAAAATGTCTGATTGTGTTCAAAACTGGTGTGGCTTGAACACTAGTGGATACAAATTGTTTAATATTTAACAGCATAACAGCACTCCAAAATCACTTTACAGCTGAGTCATGTAAATTACTTTGAACAGCATACTTCATCATGTGAAGTTGTATTGTGAAGAGGCTTCATTCCAAAGCTGTGTTAAATTTTGGAGCCATGTTCCCAAACATGTTGTATGAGACAGTTGCGTGCCTACTTTGTGGACACTGTGTTTACTTCCCAGCTAGTGCCAAAAGCTATTCTTTATCGTTTAAAAATTTTCCTTTATCAATCATATGTGCCAAAATTAAAGAAATCACCTAAATTAATAATATTTTTGTGTACAGTTGAAGTCTTTCTGGATAAAGCAAAGCAAGACTTTGAGAGGAAATATGCTGCACCTCCAGATGTAAGCATATATCAGATTCTTTAGAATTTCGAGACAGATGTTTCCAAAGTTTTTGTGACCACAGTTATGTATGTTGAATGTGTTGAACTTCATGAGTTACATTAAACCTGGGACGAATATGAAAGGGATGTGAAGCCGCAACGTGGCAGCCAGTCAGTGATCGTCTTTCGGATACATTTTGGGTGATGTCTGTGATGGCCCTGATGGGCCATGTAATAAATAAAGTGACATCCGGGTAATCGGCAGGATAACTTTGAACATGTAATCGCCGAGAAGTTCATCTAATTTTATGCAACTTCAGTCAAAAACCTTCCTTTGAAAACGTGATATTTATTATTATTGCAAGTACTATATATTAAGTCATTTTATTTTGTTAACAAAAACAGGAAGATTTGTCCTCCTAGAGTCCCTGATGTGGTCTCAGACATAATCTAGGTGAATGACCCAGTTTTCATCGACTTCATGTCCTGTCCTTTTTAGTCCCAGATTAAATGTAGTAAAACTAGCATAAATAATTATTTAGGCTGGCGAAACACACTAGTTTCAGACATTATATTAGTGACAATAAATAGTATTTTCTTAATGTGTCGAAATCTGAAAACTGTGTTAGCTGTGCCATATGTATACACATTGATGTTGACTTGGAAGTAATTCTGATCAATCTGCATGCAAAAATTTGGAAGAAGTCTGATGAAACACAGGAGAAGCAAACAATGGAGAAATGGATCCAAGGGGAATTCGCTCCGATGAAAATGTTTTAAGCCATGATCTATAGTTTTGTTTTGGCGTCACGAAAGGAACGTTAGTCAGTAGAGATTAGTGGCACAGTGCTTTTTAAGGTCTTCAAAAGGCACTATATAAATGTTCAGATACAGACATACACATTCAGACACATCTGTGTGCAGCTGTGCATAAAGACAAGCATGAATGCGGACGTGGCAAGCATTAACTCAGCCTTCCATTCGCCAGGCGGAGTTGGCAAAATGAGCTGTAGGACAGATGGTGCCTTGCAGGCTGCCATACAGTTAAATTCGACTTCTGTTGAACTTGTTATCATTTGTTTCTCATCTCATGTGAATTGTGATCTTACTGCAGTCTTATAGGTTTAAATTAATAAAAGAGTACATTGTTATTATTCTTATTACTTTTATTATTATTATATTAAAAATGGTAAGGTTATTTAGGTTAGCACCTCTGATTAGGTACTACTGTGGGAGGTGCTTTAGATTATATCCAAGATAAGATCATTGAGCTCATAACATTTTATATAGTTAATCTGAGGTTAATTAAGCAAGGTTGTGATGTATTTTTGTTGGCATCCTCTCTAAGCCTGTTTTAGAAAAATTGTTCTAACTTTTGTGTTATATTATTTTTTAGAAATCCATGACACTCGATCAATTTGATTTACGGAAGACACTTGGCACTGGTTCCTTTGGCCGGGTCTTACTCGTTCAACATCTGGGCACAAAAGATTTCTATGCCATGAAAATACTTGAGAAGAACAGGGTTAGTTCCAGTTTTCCTCATTTCCATTTGTTCCAGTTCACTTGCAATTTTTAAATAGTTTGTACTGTTAAGAAATTTCATCTGGCTTTTTTGGTCATTTCTTGGCAGACAAAGGTGGGATTATTTTGTTCATGCATAATTTCTATGATTAACACTTCAGTGATGAAAGTGTACTAAAGGCAACTAGGAGATCAATAATGCTAAAATGATAATGCAAAATGCTTTAAGTGTTTTATATAACCTATGGCATTTACCTTGTAAAATCAAGACCCCAGTTTTTCCGAAAGAGGCCTTGTGATATTTGGAAATCTGTTTTGTGGTATGTGGGATAATGATCATGGACCTTTTAACCCAAGTTATTCATTACTATTTATTTTACTTTATTTACCTTTTCCAAAACAACTATTGAAATGAGCTCCATTTCATGCAAACTGCTCCAAAGTGTGTACCTGGTTTTCAGATCTGAGCTCAAGTTACAATAGGAGTGGAATTAAAATGTCAGCAGCTGCACAAGGCATCCATTGTTTATTAATCAAATTTATCAATCAATCAATCAATTGAACCTATGCAGTTTGTCATTAAAGTGTTCATAGAGTTGGAATGAAGACAATATGCAGCAGTGTTGAACTGTAATGGCATGCTATTTGAAGATCAGATCAGAAGAAACAAGTGGGTTTGAGTTGATGTGTGAAAGCACAGCTCCTGCAGACTGCAGACCCCAAATAATGAGCATTTTACAAAGGCTTGTATGAAGCAATTGTGGGAATGAGTTTGTGAGTGGTTTTGGTGTTGAGGCTGAAATTCTCATTTTAAACACCCTATCATTTCGATACATGCACTGCACAAATTCATCCTTTTTGTTCTTTTAGTGATGATGAGAATGCACAGGACCTGAATTATTTTCGTTAAACCTGTTTCTTAAACATTTCTTACGGTAATCGTGCGAAAATTATCTGTATGTTGAAGGGCCAAACAATGATAAATATTTATGATAATGAGCATGAAAACTAATTCTGTGTGTGATATTAATTATTACTTAATCTTCATTGCAATATTATTGCTTATGCATGATTAATTGAATATGCAGAATACATTTGCAATGCGATGAAGTATTATAAGAAAATTGTGTACTTTGACAGATTGTTAAGGATTTTGAATGTACAGGAGATTGTGATAATGAATTATGATTATGATATTCATTATTCAAGAGAATCATACATAGACAGACTGACTGCATTTAGTTGTATATTTAATATAGCCATCATGCATTAGAACGTGACTGTGAGTATGCAGTTTGCATTACAGGTGGTCAAGCTGAAACAGGTGGAGCACACGCTAAACGAGAAGAAACTTTTGAAGTCCATCTCTTTTCCAAACATAGTTCATCTTGCATTCAGCTTTCAGGTGGGCAACTTCTTCAGCAGCATTTGTACTTTATTTGACTTGGTCTGAACAGCAAACTGGTGGCAGAAACATTTACACGATTGCATGGCACTCACCTCCCGCACCTACCGAGGCTTTTGAGCTGGCAGTGGATGAGTCCATGGTTCCTTTATGTGTGTTTGGGACTCGCACTTGATTCCAGCTTATGCATATTTACCAACTTATACTATTGAGGCCAATGAATGTGTGTCTCTATAACGGTTGTAGAAGAATTGTTTTATGCTGATGAAAGGAGGTTCAAACTGATTCTTGGCCGTCTTATGGACCTTCTCTGGAGAGCAGTCCATGTACTTTTAGTGGCTGATTTGGAATGTGACCTTATGCCATTGAAACTAATGTCTGGAAACAGCAGCCAATGATCTAGCTAGAATGCTCCTAGATCCAGCAGTATAGCACAGTGCCATGATCACTGGCTATTACTGTGGCCTTTTGATGTCATTAGACGAGATCCTAACGATGAATGTGCTTTGACACCAGACCATCTGTATTCGGATGCCAGGGTTGATCGATTACAACACTCATGAGTATTCAATTCTCAATTATTCTTTATTCAGTTATACAATTATTTTGTACAGTTATATAATGAAAAAGTTAACAATGAGTTGAATTGATTTCCCCGTCACTGTTAGTATTCAATCGTCGTTAATGTGTTAAGCGTGGCTTCAACTAAACATTTTCAACATGATACTTGAAACAATACCATTACTGCAAAATGCCATACATTATATTTTTGGAATAATCAAACACTTTTATTTCATCAGTTGCGACGGCGTAGGAGTAAAAAAAAATGATTTGTTAAGCAAGAATTTTGGTGGTGACAGGGTGGGGTTTCCTTCTTGTTTTAAATTTGTTTTGGTTTGGTTTTCAGTGGTACCAAAAGATTTGACTTGTTAGATCTTGTATCGGTTGTATCGACAAAAGCGCTGATCAATACAGTTTCAAAAAAGTAAAATTATTCAATTATAGACATCTGTGATATGATATAATGTTAATATATGAAATTCAATGAGATTTATTATTTATATGGCTATTAAATTATGACCTTGTATAGAAATTTGCATGCACTATAATCTGCCCCACCCCAAATGGACCCTGCAATTAATGGAGCAAAAGGCTTACCTACTGAGCTCATGTTCAATCTCAGGCAAAGCTGGCTTGTAGGACTAGTTATTTATAAATCAGCTTATTAATTAACATAAGAATAGTTTCAATCTGAATTTTCCAACATCGTAATAATTAAAAGGTTATATATAATCATGTTATTAAGGTACAGGCAAACTGCCATCTTCAAATATGTCAGATACGTGATCCTGCAAGCAAGTCTGTTTAATTAATTGCAGAATCATTCTACTTGTGAATTACACCAACAGTTCTGTAGAGATTTCCTGATGGTACTTTTTAGATTTTTGATTTTAAATTTGTGAAAGTTTGAGCCACACTGGAACAAACTCTGCTCTGAGCAGGAATTTTTTCGCATGTACATTTTTTCACATGTGCAACAAAAGATTGACTAGAACACCGTTATAAAGGACCTTTTGGGAACCATACCAGGTTCCACCTTATAACGGTCTTATTTATGTATGCAGGTGTAGTCCTACATTTGCCTGTTTCCATGGCAACTTTTAAGAACTTTACAGAGCACTATAATGTGGCAATGAAATAAATAATTTAGGAGTCATGTGTGACTGGCAACCTTACGTCAGATCATGGTTATACAACGCATTGGTAATTATTGTTCTTCAAGAGTGTTATGTACAAGGCAAGTCTTCCCTTATCCCGTAATGGAAGATATTTATTACATGCCCTTAGTTGACCAGCTGTGCGTGAATCAAGAGTTACTGGACATTTCGCCAAGCCACAGTCAGTAGAGTCGAGGCCCAGTGTGATACGGAACAGACTACCACCTGCGTAATTGTGAAGGGATATTGTTAAGAGTTTCCTGTGTACTCTTTCCCTTGCTTTCACATGCCAACCATATTATGAGTTTTCACTTCGGTGTTTGGACAACCTATTTTACTTGATGCAGCGCTCATTATCAAGCTGGTGCTATGTGTTTGGATGTGCAGTGTTGCTATGAAAATTTTCATGTTAGGTTCAAGTAGGTATCTTGTTTTAGATCATGTATCTTTACATTTCCCCTAAATGACATTCTTGAGTGATCATAAATACATAATTGTTCTTATTTATAAATTGAACCATTGAGATTTTCCAGTAGACAATAACAATAATTAGGATTCTGTTTGCGTGTTTCAGAACAACGCTAGTCTGTTTATGGTGCTCGAGTTCGTTGTGGGTGGCGAGATGTTTTCGCATCTGAGGAACGTCGGAAAGTTTACGTAAAAGATCTTTACATGTCTCTTGGCTGGATTTGATTGATATGAATGAATGATTGAATAGGTATATGGTTTGATGGGAAGCAATTCTGCTATAAGCATCCGAAGCATGTACTAGAGAGAAGACTGGAGAGAAGAACAATGAATATAATGAAGTTTTGTATGAATGCAAATGGATTAGTTGATGGATGATGGTTGAGTCGATCAACGAATGGATGTATGGAAGGATGGATGGCTGATTAACTGATAACTGAGAAAGGGATAAAAATAAGTAATAGGCTTATGTAATAATGCATAAATAAATTACTCATCAACTGAAGATGACAAAAGAAAAGAAAAAGAAATGACATGTTTTGATAATAAAGAACAAGTTTAGGGGTATCTTTTGATGGCAATGGTCATTCGCGTCTAACATCAACGACCATTGCCGTCATAAGATGTCCCTAAACTTGTTCTTTATAATTTAGATATGTTATTTATTTTTTAATGACATATTTTAAAATGATTATTGATCCTTTTAAAGTAATTGTATTGCCATCTGGTGAATGACATTCGATGTTTGTACTTCGCCCTAGTGAGCCCTTGTCGAGGTTTTACGGAGCACAAGTGACTATGGCCTTTGAATACTTGCACCATCTCGATATCGCCTACAGGGATCTCAAGCCAGAAAACCTGCTCATTGACCGTAATGGCTATGTCAAGGTTTTATTCAGTTAATCTCATTGTTTTATTATCTTTGTTATTGCCTCAGAGCTAATAGGCATTGGTTAATCAGTTAATTTCCATCATGTGGCTTTTGTGTAATTAAGTTCTGCGATTTATGTTTGCATTTAATTTAATTTATTCATTCCTGTGGCATTGCTTTTGATTTAGGCATAAATAGTGAAAACAGTTTTAGTAATAGTGACAATGACATTGACAGTCACAATAATAATAATAATAATAATGTTTACCTTAAGTTTTTAAATCTTGAACAATCATTCATACTTTAAGAGATAGTGGTTAGTAGTAATGTTAACAATAAAAATATTAGTATTAAAAAAATTACAGAGCTCTACTGATATAATTTTTTCATTTGTGTCAGACACCGTGCAAGTTTTTACTTGCACCAATGTTTTGTTCCTGAATCACATATATTTTCATTCATACAATTGTATGTAAATATATATATATTATATATATATATATAAATATACATATATATTATATGTATATATATATAACATATTTAAGGTAAACAATGCGACCTATGATCACCTACCTCATCTACTTCTGGACGTCCTCTCTACTTTTTAGACATACCTATGGCACCCTATGCTTCTGTTGGCCCTTTGCGATGGAATGACCTTCCTGCTGTAACTGGTACTGAAATCTTTTCTGGTAGTAGTAATGTTACTACTTGTCTCTTAAGACTTTTCTTTGATCAAGGTGCTCTTCTCAATGGGAACGCCTCTGGATTTGTTGTGCTGTGAGAAGCGCTTTATGGGTCAGAATAGAATATTACTGATAAAACTATTACCACTGACCGAAGATAATGATGCACTCAGTTGCATCCATAGAATGGTGAATTCCTTCAATCATTATCCACCGTCTGTAGTCCTTGACCGTCAAAGTGTCCATGTCAGCTAGCTTATGCATCTAACCAGAAACCAAGTGAGACCCTGGTCAAAAACATCGCTTAATCAAGTACTTTCATTGCACAATTCTAAGATAGGTGGTCCATGCTGTGGAGAAACTTATGCTCTTAGCCATCGTCAATTAGCTTGGTCATCCGAACATCAAGTTCAGTTGGGATTGCACCATGATCTTTGAATGTTGAATCTGTTGGCATCTGCAATTTACAAGCTTCCAAATTGATACTTATCCAACCTACCCATCTACTTAGCTTTCTGCTTACGCTTATATGGTATTATTTACCTGCTGAGACGATAAGCACAGGGATTTATTACCATGCATGTGGATTGATTAAAAGACAGAATAGAATTATTCGAATGTGCTTTGATCAATTAGAATACATCTGGAGAGATTAAATTACACCAAGGATGGAATAGAATGTGCATGGATGGAACCAGTTGCTCTGGATGGAATGGAATACACCTTGGTTGATTAGAATACACCTGTATGGTAATGATAAAGTTGGATGGATTACAATACATCAAGATTGATTACAGTACACAAGGACTGCTTGCAATAGTTCCTCGTGCTCAAAACTTAATGATTAGCAATTGCCTTACTATATCTTGTAAGATATAAAATCCACCATTTCAGTACATAACACTAGTATGGCATGCACTGGATTTCACCATAATTATAGCACCGGTGATATTCCTGTTTTCTTCAGTAAACTATTTCATGAGATAACACATTGCTAAGGATCCTTTGACACATGACTGATTGATCAATGCCAAGATGATTGGGCCAAGCACATCAAATCCACTCCTGAGAATGTGAATTGGCATTGCTGTTTGTTAAGAAGAGAGAAAGCATATGAACGAATTCCACCTAAATTTAGTATTGAGTATCTCTTGAAGGCTCCATCGAGCCATTCTTTTGACAATCCTTATGACTTGATGCCGCACTGATGAATAAGCTGGTGCCCTACACTTGATTTTGAGTGGTGCTTTTGAAGTTGGAGATTTCGATTGCTACTATATAAATACACAGTTGCATTACAACTCTGTTTGGATGGTTGCAGATGACCGATTTCGGGTTTGCAAAGATCATCAAAGGTCGAACGTGGACACTGTGTGGCACCCCAGAATATCTGGCACCGGAGATCATTCTTAGCAGAGTATGCATCTATGGAAGTATGTCTGTATCTGGCTATTTATATAGCCTCTTTAAAAACATAAATAAGGTCTGTGTTTTCGCTATGTATCTGTTAAGGCCATCTAAGAACATGGCATTTTCTTTCTTTGTCTTCATTTCTCAGTTTCTGATGAAGCTAATATTCTGTCTTTCTCTTTGCCTGTCTGTCTTTTTGTTCTTTGTTGCTTATTTTGTTCTTAATTAATGGAGCTTATACTAAATATTAATTGACTTACTTTGCCTTTCCTTGCCTTATCTTGATCCTTTGATCCTTTATCAATGAGCGTATACTGAAATGTATGGTGAAACCTATGCTGCTCGTCGTCAAATAGTTAATGACGAGCTGCATTGATACCCAGAGGGGTAATATACACTTCCTGATCTTGTTGTTCCTACCTTGACTTTCTTAATTTACCTTACACTGCTGTGCCTTGCCTTAACTTATGTATTCGTGTTTCTGTAGGGCTATAATCGTGCAGTTGATTGGTGGGCTCTCGGAATCTTAATCTATGAGATGGCGGCTGGATTTCCACCGTTTTTTGCCGACCAACCCATCCAAATTTATGAACAGATTGTTGCCTGCAAGGTCTGATAAATCTAATGTAATAAAATTGATTTAAACAAAGAAGTCAGCCTGATGAAATTTTATCTGGTTCACTATTAGCTATTCAGTTCAAATTATTATTACATATCCTAGCAGGCTATCTGATCTAGTTTCTCTTTGTTGATCTCATCTAAATAAAAGATATCAGTATAATTAAACTGTAATTCAGTTCAATAGTTGCTGATTTTGTCTAACTATAGATATCAGTATGTAAATCTTGTTAAATTGTTTTGAGTCAATCTCATTTGATCTAGCTGAACTGGTCAAGCCAATATTTAGTAATCTAACAATGCTCTCTAGTTGATTATTCTTACATGGGTTGCTTCTTGATTTAGCACTTTCTTTAATAATTTGTGACATTTCTAGGAGAAAAGACAATAGTTTGTGACATTTCTAGGAAAGAGGACAATAATTTGTGACACTTCTGGGAGAGAAGACAATAATTTGTGACATTTATAAAAAGAGAGAATACAATAATTTGTTATATTTCTAGGAGAGAGGACAATAATTTGTGACACTACTAAGAGAGAAGACTATTTGTCTTCTCTCTTAGAAGAGAGCACGCTATTTGTGACCTTTCTAATAGAGAAGGCAATGATTTGTGGCATTTCTAGGAGAGAAGACACTAATTTGTGACACTTCTGGGAGAGAAGACAATAATTTGTGACATTTATAAAAAGAGAGAATACAATAATTTGTTATATTTCTAGGAGAGAGGACAATAATTTGTGACACTTCTGGGAGAGAAGACAATAATTTGTGACGTTTATAAAAAGAGAGAATACAATAATTTGTTATATTTCTAGGAGAGAGGACAATAATTTGTGACACTACTAAGAGAGAAGACTATTTGTCTTCTCTCTTAGAAGAGAGCACGCTATTTGTGACCTTTCTAATAGAGAAGGCAATGATTTGTGGCATTTCTAGGAGAGAAGACACTAATTTGTGACACATCAAAGAGAGAAGACTATTTCTAAGAGAGACGACTATAATTTGTGACATTTCTAAGAGAGAAGACTATAATTTGTGACATTTCTAAGAGAGACGACTATAATTTGTGACATTTCTAAGAGAGAAGACAATAATTTGTGACATTTCTAAGAGAGCACGCTATTATTTATCATCTGTCTCAGAGAGCTGACTGCAATTTGTCCCCAGTTCTGAGCAAATGCTGACCTTTTGTGACATATTGCCTTGTGTATGCTAGAAGTAGGAATTGCAAGCATTTGCTATGTGGGGGTCAAATGGGGCATGTCTGTGCAAACTGATGACCCATGCATGGTGTTTTCATGGTGTTTTTAGCAGACAAGCAGTGCCTTCAAAGTCAGTGCTGGATGGAGAGTGCTGTACCTACTTAAGCAGCACTTTAGCGATTTTATGTTTATGATTAGGAATTGGAAGGAAAAATTAGTAATTTAATGTAATTTAAACATTTATTTTAAATACATGAGGCAAATATAATTGCTTGGGATTTATCTGGCTTTATGGCCAAGCCATAATAGCGGAACCATGCTTGAACTAACGAGAGGCACTCTTCAACTTTTGCCGTGCTGGATTGATGATGTTGTCAGCATACTGTTTATGCATGTATTTATATGCATGTTTGTGTGTTTTTATGACACTTAAAACAACTCTGAACTGTGTTTTTTTGATTAAAGCTGAAATTCCCAAATCACTTTACGAACGATCTCAAACACCTGTTGATGAACGTTCTCCAGGTGGACACTTCAAGTCGCTATGGCAACCTAAAACACGGCGCCAGTGACATAAAAAATCACGAATGGTTCCATGGAACTAATTGGATAGCGCTCTACCAACAACAGGTGATGAACTCATGCCATTAGATGTGCAATTGCTTTCTTTGATACCAATTATTTTCATGTCTTTAATATTTTATCGATGAGCTGCGTGGGTTCCCAGTCACGTTTAGTACAGTGTTAAACTCTAGTAATGAGTTTGGTTGGAGAGGAAGCATATAGAGCAGTGTTTAAGAGCATTTGTGTATGTTTTGTGTACATTTTTATGGTTCTGTCTATTACTTTTATCATGAGAATGTTAAATTTGATTATAGCCTCACAAAGGTGATAAATTGTGTTGTGTGGTATTTTATTAATCGATTTATTTAGTGCATGTCGAGGAACACACTACTGAGGGCGCCACTGTAAAGCAAGGTCGATGCCCTCATGCCCGGCTGTCACAATTATCATTCAACTCTGGACTTACTACAAGAGCCTATTTTTGCTGAACTGATTTTACTGTACTTGGCATTACCACCTTCCCTGCACTCCCTTTGCAAGTGTATCCAGTCTAACGGAGTTCTAAGGGACCTAGTTATAATATTTATTTCGGTATCTGTTGGTGTGCTGCATACTGGATACAAGGCATTACATGCCATCTACTCTCTCTAACTAAATTCACGGAAATTAGTGTCTACGGCACAGAATGCTGTCCATGATGACTGTATCTACCAAATTTACTTGCAAGCGTCTGCATTGGGCATATCCTCTATAACCTATGTTTGCTTTTGGGTTATTCCTTCCTCCCTTCTGCAGGCGTCCTTAGGACCGGCCCTGATGGCGCTATGCGAATATGTAGATTAGATTAGAAAGAAAAGATGACTTATTTTATAAATGTTTCATTACTGTCGGTTCTCTGACTCATCAGATTTGAACAGGTCCCCTTCAAGAGATTCAGATTCTTTACTATACTGTTTAAATTTGACGTAACCATCGATTAATATCCTTAACTGCGCTATAGAAGTTGCTGGATTAGTTATTTGGTTTCTGTGACCCAATTGATTTTGACTGGTATTCCCCACCATATCACGGTTTTGGCTATAGTTTCACTTGAGCAAGCATTGATTGAATAGATGCCATGGGACTATTGGGTGCCATAGATGCAGAGGCAGCGATCTCGTTCGACAGGTGGGGGACATCCAATGAGAGGGATAGGAAATGTGGGGGGGACACACGTATAACATGTCCCATTTCTGTAAAAGGTTGGGGGGACTAGTCCTCCCAACCTTTTAGAATAAGAAATGATTAACCATTAAGATTAAGAAATGATTTATTGAATGATTTTTGATTGATATATTAGTTGGGTTTACATTTTCTCATTCATCAGGTCAGGATGTTTTGTTGATTTTGTATGTTAAAGGCCCATCCATATATTACGCACGCCAAAATCGGATTTTCTTACCCCTCCTCTGTTGCACTGCATACATTTCGTGGACCCCTCCCCATGCGTACGAGCTCAAATGTGTACATTTGAGCTCAACCCCGCCCCCCCCCGTTGCAAAGGTTAAATAGCTAAAACCATCTATTAGACATTGATTTAGCACGGGCTATTTATCTTTGTTAAGCATCATATTTAACAGCTTGAATTTGTTAACTGTTATGAAGAAATAAAACACTAACAATGCTTGCATTTTAAACTTTTAATGCTACATAAACTGATTAAGCAGGAATATAGTCTGTGAATGGGTTTACAGTTCTGATTTTAATATTCCGTATTGTGTACGTCATAATTAGAAATTTGTATTTGCGTACGTACATATTTTCGGGACCCCTCTTCCCCACCGTACACACCCGTACGCAAAATCGCCCACATTATAAACCCCTCCCCTCGCTGCGTACGTAATATGTGGACGGCCCCAGCATGTATTAAAGTGTAAGGCATAATCAATAACGATGGTCGTTAAAGGGTTAACTGAATTCAGTTTTTAAATTCCTTTCGTATGTATCTCTAGTCATTTTCCATTTCAGTCATTTGTTTTTTTATTTATTTGTTTGTCCAGTCATTCCTACACTTGCTTGTCTTTTCATTCAGTTGTGTGACTTGTGTCTTCATTCTCTAATTCATTCATTGATTTCTGCATTCATTTATTTGATCATTCAATCAATCATTAATTTTCAGAGTTGTATGGTCTCGAGACGTCTCGAGACAGTTTTTAATGTCTCGGTCTCGGAAGCCTGCTGTCTCGGTCTCGAGGTAGTGTCTCGAATCTTTAGAAACCGTCTTGAAGTGAAAGTCTTGTTTTGTCTCGAACAAGCGCTCTCGATAAGTTTTGCGTTAACTGTCTTACAATTTTACACTAGAAACTTAAACCGGAATTTGCGAGAAACGGTAATTCTGGTTAACGAGCGAGTTACATGTTACTGAAGTCAATTCAATTGTCTTAAAGCGGAAAAATGACTGAGAGAGAACCTGAAATTGTGAAGTTTGCGTTTGCGCAATTTTAAGTTAGACCTATTGACAAACAATAGCTATTGGCTATTAGTTTGTCATTGATATAAAACCACCATAACCGAAACGATCCGAACAACTTCGAGTTTCTCAGGGTGAGTAAGGATATCCGCACATGTATAATTTCCTTTCCCAGATAGCCACCCACGGCGTTCTGACGACGGTAACACGTCCACAATTCATCAGTATCCGACGTCTGACCGACGTCTTGCCGCTCAGCGGGTGCTCAGATATTCGGCGAGTTTTTCCGACATCGGCCCGACATCGGTTTCCGACGTCAATCCGATGTCTCTAATTCACGTCGACCCGACGGTTTCTTCCGACGTCAATCCGACGTCTCTAATTCACGTCGGTTCGACATCAGTTCAAATATCAAGACAGTGCTTCACAATCAGTTACTGTGCCCAATGCATGGTACCCGATTGCTTTATCAGTCAAATTTTCTACTGTTACAAATGAAGTGGCCTACACTGATTATAGACAATATCGTTATAGTGTTTAAGCTCAGATGAAGACTTTTGTGAAAAGGCAGATTTAGCTCTCACTCAGTCTTTATTCAACATCAGTTTAATAAATGTATGATTACATAATATGCAATTTATGGGGTTCAAGAAAAACCCCCAAAAAAACTAGAGGTAAAGGACTTCTCCAATGCTTTGCTCTAAGCAGATTTGGGTCTACTCTAATCACATCTTGGCCACAGCTGTTGTGGCAGGTATGAGTTATTTATAGTAGGCCTAGTCACAATCTCATGTTCATCATCTTTATGCACACAATGATACTTTGTAATGTTGAAGTAGAACATAGAAATCTATAATATAGTCATTTTAACTTTATTTACAACTCAGTTTCAATTCCATTTTATTGTTTCAATAGTAGTCCAATCTTCAGATATAGCAGGTAATAATCATAGTAAACAGGCATCAATAAAATAACACATTGGAAGCAATAGGAACCCAGTTGGGACAGTCCCAATTTAGCATGACATGGCAGGAGATTCTTATCGTATTGGTACAAAAATACACGTGCTTGCACAAATTTAATTTACAGATATTTGTTCTGCAGGATGATAAGCCTAGTGCAGGCATTAAAATAAAGGCTGTGCTTTAACTTAAAAAGTATGCATATATCACAGCAATTAACTCACAAGGGCACTCAGGTACAGCTACCTAGGGCAATGTGGCAGTTCATAGTGTTCTTTATCTTTATGTAGATATTATGAGCTCAAAGCGTTCTCAATCTTGACTTGTTCGATGAGCATGAACTCTTCCCTGTAGAAATTCTGAGGAGGGGCACTTTGGTGAGAAGCGTCTCAATTTGACTCCTGAAGTCTGCTCTCACAAGCGACTCCAGTTCTTAATTCACAGGCATCGAGGAGTTGCTGGAGCTTTTGACCACAGACCTGAACACTGCAGATGAAAAGGCAGGCCCGTCACACAGCGTTGATTACGGATGCTTTGAAGTCGAAGATGCCATTTTCGTTCTGGTTCTATCCTTTCCCTTGGATGCACCAGGGACGTGTGTGCGTTTGCAGCCCCGTCTTCTCAGGTCTGTGGGCATTCGGAACAGTCAAGCTTCTTGCTTGTCAGTGACTCTTTGCAAGCTATGCTCTGCAAATACTTAGCTATAGGCCCACAGACAAAATAAAAAAAGAAAACAGCATGTAGAAGGCAGCACAAATTCAGAAATCATAAATGCTAATCCATAGCCAACCTCGTTGTGGGGACCACGGCACAGGACATATTTGTGAGGTCCTGAATCGTGCGTAGGAGCATGTTACCTGTTACGTAGACATGTGGCAGCACATGGTTCTGTGTTTTTTCACCAAGAGAATCCCATTGCTGGTATGCCTTTCCTTAACCTATTCCTATGCTTGGGCTCCTCGGATAATTTTTAACTAATTCACGGATATTCAATATGGATAACTATTAAGAATCGTGAATTAGTGACATCATGACGATTAGCGCCAATCAATGAAAAATATACCATACAATAATGTTATATGGTATACAACAAAATATACAATACAACAATAATAATAGTTAGGTGGTGCTTGGAGGATTTTTACTTTAATGATCTGCTGGTCTTGGTGGTTTACTAAGAGAACAGGGATTCAACTAAAAATGCTAGCCAGTAACATCAAAAAAGCATGATAATTCCACTACGATGCAATATCGGGCTTTTCCAGCTTTGGGCCCGACCATCTGGAATGGTGTTCACTAAGAGCTATGCCTCCTGCCTAGAAATGCCTCGCCTGCATTTTGCTCTACGTTTAAATCCGTATTTTCAGCCGTTGTCAGTCCAGGAGCGCCTGCGAGTAGATATTTTGAAGGGGTGCTTTATTAAGTTCACATTGATTGATTGATTTAGATCTTAATTTTAATGGAGCAAAAGTGAACACATTGTCATTAATAGCAACGTGTGAGCTTTATATATCAGAATTATTACCCTCTTCTATGCTGCTAAAATTCAACAATTCCTGACCTTAGGCCCCACACAACCATTCCATAGTGATGATATCCGTATTCGCTTCACTGCGAGTCAGTCAGTTTACCATATCTGTGTACAACATAATAAATGCAAAAGTTAGTGAATAGGCAAAGTAACTAAAGTAACAATATCACACACGTCATATTATAAAATTATATCCGATCATCATGTTCCTGATACCAGGAATTTGTGGTGATTGCCCCAGATGGATCTGCAAATTTCTATCTTTATGATATATATATATATATATATATATATAATAATTAAAGTAAAAATAAATTAATTTAAAGCTGAGATCAATTGGGAAACCCGAATATTATTGCAAAAAAGATGTGGCATGGTGGCCGAGCGGCTAGAGCGGTCAGCCCGTAATGCTCAGTGTGCGCTGAGCGAGCGGGTTCGACCCTCGTCTGGGTTGTCACTGTGTAGGGACTTTCAGCAAGTCCTTCGCACACAATGCTCTGCATTACAACTGCAGTTGCGTCATCGAGACGTGTACGCGCTTTCGAACGCGACTTGTGATTAAGAGCGTTATAAATGTCAAGTTGTATTGTATTGTAAATATATATATATATATAATATATAATAATTAAAATTAAATTAAATTAATTGAAAGCTGAGATATCAATTGGGAAACCCTAATATTAATGCCAAAAAGAAAGCTACCCAATCAGTTCAGATTTGACATCTTGTTTAAAAACAATGTGTATGGTGTCAACAAACTGGAATATCACATCTTATACAAGTGTTGTGCATTCAATATTGCATCTGTGAACAGGGCCGTACCGAGGGAGGGGCCAGCGGGGCCGTTGCCCAGGGCACAAATGTGGAAATGGCGCAAATTTCAGGATGGAATAACTTATTATTCCATAAAATGCACTATTTTAAAAATGTGGGGGCTCCAGATTGATGCTAGGCACAGGGCGCAAATACTATTTTAAAAATGTTGGGTTCCAGATTGATGCTGGGCACAGAGCACAGTTATGGCTCGATACGGCCCTGTCTGTGAAGTATTTTGGCTAAGAATTTCTGCACTCATCATCAAAAAGTCAAAAAATTCTTAAACCTGCATCAATGTCCAATAAGTCAAAATCTTGTATATACTCAGTATACAATACAATACAACTATCATTTACAGCGCACCTTAATAAAACAGATCTTACTTAAAGGACGTGTTACAGAAACAGTTATATGCACTTCTAAAGCGTAATTTGCTGATATAATGTCACATTGAAAAACTAGCCATCAACTTTCAATTGCAATAATTTTAAGCTGTGCTTGCCATGCTGCCCACAAAAGTTGAATTGCTACATATATGCCAACCCTTCATCAGCAGGGCCACGAGTATGTCAACCGTAGTGACCTACTAACCTTGATGATCAACCCTTGATGACCCCATAGTTATTATGAGGGACGAACCAAAACTTGGAGAATTTCTCTAAATATTTGAAACTCGGACTCGGAACAATTAAACTCGTAAACTCGATACTCTAACTCGGCACAAAATAGACACTCGGTTCATCCCTAATAATCATGGCCTATAAAACAAAACCATCATAACAAACCTAAGTTTTTTTATGTTTCTGTCATTACAGGCTCTACATAAAGTCTCAAAAGAATCCAAAATAACTGAGTAACTTGTTCTTGTGGAGGCATTATATATTTACGAATTTACAATGCGAAAATTAGAGGCATGGCTTTTAAAATTCACAATCGAAGGCTGACCTCAATTACTCATGACATAATAAAGTTCTCCCAACAGACTTTGATTTTGATGTCCATTATGTGTAACGTATCTGATCTGTAACAATAACATGAGCATGGAAAGAAAACTGAAATAAAAATATCTACACGCATGCATGCCTTCCATCAGAGAAAATGTGCTGCATGATTATTTCACAAATGAAATATTTCTTAAGAAATTGAAAATTTATAAGAAATTTTTTTAAATATAATAATCTTAATTGGCATTGTTCCCAATTACAATAATGGTTTAAGCGAAGGCAGAAAAAGAGCATCTAATGTTCACAAGCACATGCTATTTTTCTGGAGAGTTCAACAACGTGGCCGGTGTGGATAAAATGCGAACCGGCGAACTGGTAAAATGTGAACCGTTTGCGAACTTGTCTTCGATTGGCTACGAAAAGCCACGTGACAGGTTCGCGCCTATGGTTGCCATTTATATTTTTATTCATACGGCCAAAGGTTCTCGGCAATTATCTGTAAACGATACTAACCATGACCCTGAACGCTATCTATCAACTACACTAACCCTAATAATAACCGACCCTCACGATGCTCATCCTGACCCTAACCGACCCTCACGATGCCTTAACCTGATCCGTTCGCATCAATGGTTCGTATTTTGGTTTGCAGTTCGCCGGTTCGCATTTTACCAACACCCCAACGTGGCAGCCGCCATATTGCAAACAACCAGAAACCAACAGTAAAAATTTTCCACGTGCTTCTGCTGGTCAGTTGCACATCTATTGCTGTGAGGGCACGGGTAAAATGCTGATTTGCTGATCTGCTGAGGTAAAATGCTGATCAGAACTTGCTGATTGATCATCATTTTGCAAAGCAGACAATCAGCAAGGTGAATGGTAAAATGCTGATTGGTAAAATTAACAAACAAGTATTTATGAAGCCTTTAAGCCTGTTTGGTTTAAAGAGTTCATGAAGCATTAATCAATGCACTAATTGCATTAATGACAGTTAATTAGAACTTTGTTGTCTTCAATATAGTTAAAATCAACAAACAGACAGCACTGTTTATGAGGCATTGATGATCATAGGCCTAGTAATGTATTAGTCACAGTTAATCAGAACATAGTTGTCTTCAATACTGGTTTAAATAATAACACTTAGTTCATGAAGCATTAAAATCAACAAGCAGACAGCACTGTTTATCAGTAAAGTCAATCAGAAATGGTTGACTGACCCTAGACACCATATGCCTATATATGTGCATTATCCAAAGAAATGTTAAAATTTGAAAAGTTAGGATACATTTGATTTGAATATAGTGAAAGCATGAGTGATACCTACGATTTATTTACTACTCAAGCAGTAAATGCAATTGAGAATCGACCGACAGGTGGAGCAATTATTCATTAAGAAAACAATCTAGGCCTACGTTCATGATATGTGCAAATAAAAGTTCAATAGTTTCTTCACATTGTTGTTTATAAAAACGAAAATCAGCGAATCAGCATTTTACCCACCAATCAGCATGACCAGCAATTTCCGATCAGCATTTTACCTGCCCCCGATCAGCAAATCACAGATCGCATTTTACCTGTGCCCTTGCTGTGACTATCGTGACTGCAGTATCGGGCAATGAACTTTTAATGTGTAACTTTGAATAATCGGCAACCATTGAACGCGCCAATCTTGGAGCATTTTACAATCTTAAAGCGAATGTCAAAAGCGCAGATATGGTGGCTGCTAATAACCGAGGGACTTTACCCGATCCCACTACAGTGATAGACGCCTAGCAGGCAACCACACCGGCAGGTGTGACAGCCTGTTTGACTATATAATATGCATTATTATAATCACCCATAATCGGTAGCACTAAATATCGAAAAAATACCGAAAATGACGTACCCGTATAGTTTATCGATACAAGGCTACAGAAGTAATTTCTTTGTGCTTTTCGGTATCTTTTCGGTATCTTTTCGGTATCTTTCGGCCTTTTCGATGTCTTTTAGGTGTTTAGTGCTACCCCATGTGATCGGTAATGAATATTACGCCTATGAATATTACGCAAAGGATTAAGGATATACAATCAAAATAACGTTTAATTAGGCCAAACGTAACGCTGCTATTTACAGTTACAACGTTTTAGTGATAAATATAAAACAGCGATGTGCATACCTCATTCAGCGCTACTTCACAAAAGAACGATCTCGCATGGCCTCAATTTAGAATGGTCGGCCATTAGCCCGCAGATGATTCGCTATCGCTCGGCCACGTGATCCAACTCAAACAAGCCGCTGCCTCCCGCACTGCCAACGGAGCGGGAATTTTCGGCAAAGGGCCCTTCTCGTCGGGTTGAAAGTCAAACGTACGAGCACCCTACGAGATGCCCCGCAACGATGAGTTGCCGATTAAGAAGACGTCAACTTGACGTCGGGTCGCCGAGTAGTTTACTGGGTTGGTATTTGGTATCGAATTTGCTTGTTTAAAATCGTCTAGAAAATTTCAGACGTGCTTTCTTTATACTATTCAGAAGATGGGCCGAAAAAGAAATATCGAGAAAGATAAAACTCGGCAATATAAAAACTGTCCTTGGGAATTGGTACGATATGCATTATAATTAAATTTCAAATTGAAATTACAATTGAACCTTATTCCCGAAAACTGATACATTAGTAGTTTACAGCCTTTTATATAGGATCACTTGTCTTTTGCTGTCTTGAACCTAGTGTCTCGGTCTCGGCACCTCACGGTCTCGGTCTCGGCATCTCACTGTCTCGGTCTCGTCTTGGTCTTGAAGTTTAAAGTCTTGCATACAAGACTGTTAATTTTTGACAGCAGTTTTTTTATCAACAATCAGTTGATAATTCATTTTTTCTCCTTTGTTCATTCACCCATTCATCTATTCAATACTGAGTTATGTTGCTTACTATTTTACTAAATTATTCATTCAATTGATTACTCAGTCCGTCATTCGATTTTTCGTCTATTCATCCGTCTGCAAATTAATCCTTTGGTTTTGCTGTAGGTGCCTGCCTCGTTCAAGCCGATCTGTAAGAGTCCGGATGACACCAGCAACTTTGAGGAGTACGACGAGGAGCCTATCGTTCATTTGCCCGTTGACAAATACGCGCGAGAGTTCGCGGATTTCTAGCAGCGCTTCATCCCTCGTATTCCGCTTCTCACATGTCGTCATTCTCCTCTTAATCCCTTCCTCCTGTTCTTCCATTACTCCTTCCTTCCGCTCTACGCTTCCTTCTCTTGTTCATCCTCACCTTGACCTTGTCCTTCTCTGTCGTCGAATTGTCCTTGTACTGGCATTCGGCTTTGTGCTCCTACTTGTTGTTTCTTTCCTTTGCACCAAATGCTCTACGGGTGGTATATTAAATTGGCCGGAAGTGATGCATTCTGGGTTGGAAGAAGCATTTCTAGGTCAGGGCTGTGCGCTGTCGATAGAGACTGTACATTGTGGGTAATATAAGCAAAACAGAAACATGCACTAAACTAGGTATTTGTCTGGCTGTAGATGTAGTAATTTTCATTGATATTTTAATTATAACACATCATAATTTCCCCATTTTGTCTGGCTGTATATTTAGTAATTTACGTTGATGTTTTAATTATAACACATCATTTCCCGTTTTAGACCATTACTTTTTTAACGTTAACATTCCCTTCTTTTTGGATCATTGTGTCAATGTTGGTAATTAGTCTCAGTGTTATATCCATTCCTATGTTTGACCAGCATTCTCAGTCTTGATCATCAGCCTATTTTTAATTATTGTTCCCATTTTTGATCATTCTTAGTTTGATCATCAGTTCTATTTTAAATCATTCCCATTTTTGATCATTATGCCAATTTGGATCATTTTCCCATTCTTGAATGACCTTTTGTTTTTTTCTATTATTCGCATGTAAGAGAAAGAAAATCATATCTATATTTCGTAATTATCCTCAGTTTCTCATCATTCTTATTTTGGATGATTCTTATTTTTGATCACCTCTCTTCCTTTCGACTATTCCCATGTCATTCATTCTTCCCTTTTGTGATCACAGTTCCCGTTGATAACTACCTATGCTGTGTCACAGTAGCCAAGAAGACTGGAAGAGTTTAACAACGCATGGATAGGAAATTAATCTGATTGAATTCAAGTGCGCACCTGGGTGTATATCTGTGTTGTGAGTTTCTCTTATGTAACACTGTGTGTAGATGTGTGCCCACATAAAAATGTGTATGTCAGTGTATCTGCATATGTGACTGTGTTTTAGTGTATCTTTGATGCGTGTGTGCTCGTGTATCTGAGTATAGGCCATATATCTGACCGTGTCTGTGAGTGTGTGCGTACGTGTGAGTGTGTGTGTATATATGTCTGCTTGTGTACCTGTGATATACAAAGGCATTGGCAGTCTCTTTGAAAGGGGTTCGCAACTTGACCCCAGCTGCCAATGCATTTCTCGTCAAAGACGATCCTTTGAGCGGTCCGCTTGACCGCATTCTCTTCGCCATTATAACCAGACTGATCTATAGACCGGCTGACCATTGACCAATGGTCAGGTCGGGTGAATGTGATGTACATCCCAGCGGTCAGTTGACCGGTGCGAGGGGATGCTGACTGACTGACCATTCTCGTTGCGGCGGCGACGCAGGAAGCTACAGCGTCCGAATCGGTCTGGATATTGTGCAACTTCACCACACGGTCCATCTTCAGAGTGGATGGTTGGCTATATTGTGGTAACTGGAACTGAGGGCTTTGTGGACGGCGTCTGAGTAGCATTGAGCGCTCACGTAACCCTTGTGGACAGCATTTTAGGAGCAACAGTCTTGTCAAGTTTATTTATCAATTTACTAATTTAATACATTTCAACGTATTTTAAGAATATGCATTATAGACCACAAATCCCATGCATATTAACATAATCGCAAATTCGCATAAATCACGGGGCCCTAATAGGGCCCCGTGGTTTATACGAATTTGCGATTAAGTGACGTGACGCCCCTTCCGCTCTGGAAGCAACCGTACTTATACTACTATACTGACCCATCAACTTGATACCTCGATTCAACCTCTGATTAAGAATTTCAGCAGTGTTTTCGCTTGATGCCGTGTGCAATGTGATCAGGCGCTATGGAAGTCATTGGAGTCGAATAGCATCACTGACCTCCTAAAAGTGTTGACAATTTCTTTGCCTTAAGCCTATAATAGGCCTACTCGAATTTGTAATGAATTGCGGGTTGTTATAGCCTTCGTGGAGGACAACCTCCACTTCTTCTGCCCGCTATAATGACTAACAATAGCAAATTAAGTTTTATTAAGTTTTAGTGACATTTGTCAATCGATGGTCAGTTCAAAAAGAATTATTGTTAGTGGCGGCGCTGGCTTTGAAAATTTGGTAGGCTACGCCACAGCGGCAATGTATACGCATGATCCGCACATGATGTTCATTTAAAACATATTGAAAGATGTACCATAATTTCGTTTAAAATTGATCTTTTATCTTTCTTTTGGTACGCAATTGCGTATTTTGCTTCCATGCAGCGCCGCCCTAATTATTGTCAGTGCGTGTTACTATCTCTGTATAATTTGCCTGCCGTGGTCCGCCAGAATCGAGTCGTAGGCCTCTAACCGACCACCAGGTGAAAAGTGATGAATAAGACAGAGCCAGGTGAAAGCATTGAATAGGCCAATGGTCGGAATGCTCGGCTAAACCTGATTTACTCCGATCTTGCATGTGGTCCAATCCTCGAACGGCGCTGACCAGGTCATTTATTATATAACTGAAGTCTACAGAGTATTGCTCGGGTGTCACCATGGGCGGTGTGACCTGTTGATTGAATGGGCGGACGATCTATCGATCGATCTGTACGTCAATTGCGCTCCAAAACAGCGTCCATTGTTGTCGAGGTCTTCTTCCGAGAGCTTTCAGCTGATGTACATGTACGTTAGCAAGTAATCTCTTGTCGCAGATGATATCGAACGTTGTTGCATACATGTACTTAGGCTCTTATATGCCTATATAGGCCTATAGATTATGTAGGCTATTTATATATGCTTTCTCGGCCGCTGGTCCGCGGTGCTGGAACGGTCTTCCATCTACCGCTAGATTGGTCGACTCAGTTGACTCCTTCAATACTAAGTTGAAAGTATTCCTGTTTTCCTAGGCCTACCCCCTCTGCTGACTTTCAGTTTAGGTTGCACGGCGCCCTTGTAGGGGTTAGGGCTGCGTTACGGCGCCTTATAAATCGGCGTTGTTATTACTATTATTTAGGCCTTCCTTAGTCCTCAGACCTATCCTGGTATTTACAGGGTACCTTAATGATTGTTAGCCTAACGCCGTAACACACTGAAAAATGCGCAAATGTTATACGGCCTTGTTAAGTTTAATCCGAGTACAAAACACCGGATGTTATCCAGTTATACTATGTTTAATTCGGGTCCTGAGGCCTATCTGTGTCTTCCGCCTTCTTTATAATCCTGCCATACCATAATTCGGGGTGATTTGGTCCCCAGCTTTTCTTTTGGCTCCTTACTTTTAGTTTTTGACCGACCCCCGCCTATAATTCATATCCCACAGCCCTACACCAAACGGTTCCATATTAATAACAACACAGTCTCCATTATGACCAATCGCTAGCTATGACGTTGATACTGGAAAATGCTTTTAGGACTAGGGTTATCCTCTCAGGCAATGCAGCAACTTGGTCCTTCTCGGCCAACGTATTTCCGTCTGCTATTGTCACTTGTTGGCGTTGTTGCTATCATGCTATGACAGGGTTGTTGATAACTATTCTAGTTCTGCTGCATTTGCGTTAATTAGTCTCGTCGGCAGCGTTTTGTTTTTTGAGAAATTAATCGAGTTAGCAAACTACAAAAGATTTCCTATCTTTAAACACCCTAAGTAGCTTTCGTTGTATAGGACTGTAGGCTACATGTAGGCCTACTTCGTCTTCAGATGCAATTTTTTTAGTGACGTTGACGATGATGAGTACGATTTATTTGGTGTTTCTATTACTTCAGCAACGAGTGTAAAATGCGACTGAAAATCCTTTTAAATGTTAATATCATGTCAGAGGCATAGCTAGAAGGGTGCAGTGGTCTCCGGGCGGCGCCAGTTTAGAAGGGGGTGCCAAAATGATGATCAAAACTATCAATTTTTTATATTTTGATGCAAACTAATTATTTTATCCTAACTAAGATTTAATTTTGGCGCCCCATATGTCCTCATTACGAACAGGTTGTCAAGCATGATTTTGTTGCCCCAGGGCCCCAACCAGCGATAACTTAGGGGACATACATGTAAGTACTCACGACAAAATGACATGCAGGCCTATAATGTTAGGCTTATAGTGGGACACCGACGTCAATGGCCACCAACTGTGCACCGAAATTGAAGACTGTAAAATGCTGTTCCGTACCCGGAATGAAGTTCTACCGGAAACACCTCTGGAACATCTTTGTTTTATTGCTTTAGGCTTATATGAAGATGACGTTTTCCCGAATCCATGTAGGCCCTATTTCGCTGCAAATTCTTCTAACAGTTGCTGTTTCAATTGCAATCTATGTGAGGTCCTTCAGCAAAGTGAGGCTAATTTGTCGTATTTTGCGGGCTTCGATGGAACAAGATCGTCTCAGCGATCTAGCTCCTCTTAGCATCGAACGAGAAATATTTGAGAAATTTTTTTATGACATTATTGACAATTTTTTAACAGTTAAATCAATCAAAATTTATTATTAGACTGTCTATAGCAATAGCCTTCAGATAGGCCTAGGGAAAGGTGGGGCAAAACGCCCACTCTAAGGAAAATTGTATTCTGAGAGCAAAACATAATATTATTTATTATATGTCAGCTGATAAACATTTATGATCATCAATAACATCTTCTCTGATGATACAAAATCAGCAAACTAAACACGTAAATAAATTCAAATTTGAGCTTAAAATTGGCTTTAATTATTTTGGCCAGAATGGGCATCTTGCCCCTATACGGGGCAAAACGCGCATACCTGGGCATTTTTTCCCATTGAAAATATGACATACTTTTAGATGCCTAGAAAGAGTTTTTCGTGGCACTTTATAGGCCTTTAATTTGTTCTGCTTTATTCTTACCAATTTCGCCCAACTTGACTTTACAGAATGCAATCGCCAATGGCTCGTACTCTCCTCTCTTTGTCTTTCTCTTACATAATAACTAGCTGGAGGTACCCGGCGTTGCTCGGGTTAAGCAACATGGAGAATGGGAATGTACTTGACCCCTGGATATCCTTCCACAGGTGTGTCTGTCTTTCGTCTTTGCGAGGTTTTGTTGGTTTGCCAAGTGTAGTACCTCGGAACCTATGAGTACAGTAGTGTATTCGCTACATCATCCTGCTGATTGGCCTGATGGGACTGTGCAGCCTGCCTGGTCAGAGTCACCTGGGCGGGGATTCACAGCCCTGACACCAACCTGTTTCGGCGCTTTTTGTAGCTTGTCTGATCTGTCTCAACTGGGGGAATTCTGAAGCCCGGTAGGCTGCTTGTCTTTCAGCATCAGCAGCCATTCTTGCCTGTCTTGCCTATTGTGGTGCCTCTAATGCTCTGGAGGATGAATGTCTGACGGCATCAGCAGCAAGTCTTGCTTGGTAAGCAGCAGGTGTTTTGTCGACACGTACCTGCGGACTCCTTGGGGTAGTTGTTGCAATCCTGAGACATGTTTCTGGCCCTGGAGACCAATCTCCAATGTCTCGTACTCCCCTCTCTTTGTCTTGCTCTTATATAATAACTAGCTGGGGTACCCGGCGTTGCCTGGGTTAAGAAATATGGAGTATCCCAGGTGTTCCCCGAGCCAACGGCGAAGGTTTCAAGTCAATAGCTCTGAAACTTAGCCGGGCAGACAGATACACACACAGAATCTTCTCTTTATTTATCTAGATATAGTGTCATTTTCTATAGTGAAGACGCTTTTATTGCAATATATGTTTTCAAATAGCAGACTATAAAAAATATTGCAATTGTGTGGGGCACCTTAGGTGCCCCACACAATTGCCCCACACAAGAGGTGTACATGAGAGGTGGATCAGATAAGGCAAGACGCCCAATCACATGGGGCTAGACGCCCAGTCACATAGGGCAAGACGCCCTGTCACATGGAGCAAGACGCCCAATCACATGGGGCAAGACGGAAATGCATTTAACAAAGTGTTTCAAACTAAACTTTGGGTTCGGTATATTAGATGACTGAAAAAATGCCCATGGGCGTCTTACCCTCCCCTATATCTGAAAAGATTGTGAAATAAATCAGAAAAGGGGCGTCAAATCTGTAGTTTTTCCCTGGGCACAAAATACCCTATATATATATAGCTACGCCTCTGTAGCATGTTTTCATAATAGGTCTAGCTATGAACATTCATTGATCTCACTTGACACATAACAAAACTTGGAAGTAGGGCCTAGGGATTGAAAATGTTGACATTGTTCTCTGTGTATGGATCATTTGAGTTGTAGATATCGCGAAATTATATCCTATGTCAGTGTTTGCGACGCGAGGAACAAGTCGCGAATAAACATAATTGGCGGAGCTTTGCAAATGTTTATTATTAATTATTTTAAATTTTATTTTTTCTAAAATTTGATATTGCCCTTCTTCCATTTTTTTGCTTAGAAGTGCACACACGCCTCTAATGCGCAATATTAGGCCTGTTACAGTTGTACTGCAGAGCAAATGTGCGCGAAGGACTTGCTCAAAGTCTCTAGTCTCTACACACTGACTGACGCCTCGGACTAGGGTTGAACCCGCTCACTCAGCGTTACGGGCCGACCACTCTAACCAATCCGCCACCGTGCCACACAAATTAGTAGGCCTATTATTTGTATTTCCGAGGTCGCTTCTTTTTTGACAAATCGGACCCTTTCCCAGGGTCTACCTTCCCACCCCAAAAAATTGCATTGCCTAATACCTCCGTACACGAAATGCAGTCGAATACTAATCGCTCCCAAATAAAAAGTCTGTTTGGCTGTCTATACAGTCCTACAACGTAAAAGCTCTTAAATAATAATCCCTCCCTTGCACGCGGCAAACGAGGCCATCACACGCCTGGATTAATACGCACGCGCGCATGAATACACGTCAATGCGCCCTGATCATCCGCGAACTGCATGCGACTCCGGGTCATTGCAGTTTTATGCAAGTCATTATAAACTACAGAGCTCATGTATAGATAAGGCACATTTCTGAAAACGCCTTTAATATCTGCGCGGTCTGCATATTAGGTCTACTCTGTAAATATAAGCTTTTGAGGGATGCAGTGAAGTGGTAACATAAATGTTCAGATGGGCGGATAAACATTATGTGGACTATTGACTATTCAATGATTTACTTCAGAACTAATAGCTATGTCTGTCTGTCTGTCTGTCTGTCTGTCTGTCTGTCTGTCTGTCTGTCTGTCTGTCTGTCTGTCTGTCTGTCTGTCTGTCTGTCTGTCTGTCTGTCTGTCTGTCTGTCTGTCTGTCTGTCTGTCTGTCTGTCTGTCTGTCTGTCTGTCTGTCTGTCTGTCTGTCTGTCTGTCTGTCTGTCTGTCTGTCTGTCTGTCTGTCTGTCTGTCTGTCTGTCTGTCTGTCTGTCTGTCTGTCTGTCTGTCTGTCTGTCTGTCTGTCTGTCTGTCTGTCTGTCTGTCTGTCTGTCTGTCTGTCTGTCTGTCTGTCTGTCTGTCTGTCTGTCTGTCTGTCTGTCTGTCTGTCTGTCTGTCTGTCTGTCTGTCTGTCTGTCTGTCTGTCTGTCTGTCTGTCTGTCTGTCTGTCTGTCTGTCTGTCTGTCTGTCTGTCTGTCTGTCTGTCTGTCTGTCTGTCTGTCTGTACTGTGGCCTTGACAAGCACGAGATGCCTGCAATGTTGCCTATCATATTATACTCACGAAATGTTGCTAAACACCGCTTCTTGACAATGACCTTTTGCTCAACTGCTACAACCAAACCTAATCGTAACTTACACATTCAGCTATGCTTGGAACTTACAAGTAACTGGCTACTGACGATTGCGGGGTCGTCATTTCGTTTAATCACTGTTCATAATTAAGGTAATTGGAAACTAACTGGAAATGTTGATGTCAATGGCTCTGACACCCATAACATTTCTTTAAATACTGAATACTTATAAATCCGCTTTTTCAGGAAATACGTTTCAAGAGTAAATACAGATTATCCTAGTATTCCTACTCTCCTATAATTTTGCAGGCAGATCACATATTTGTTCCTATAGGAAATACCTTTTACGTTGGCACCGACAGAGGCTGATAGAATAGTATATAGCAATAATATTAATACTGCTAGGCCTACTGATTATTATAGTAGGGGAGTTTTGGTGGTAGTAGGCTGCTAGTAGTAGTGCGGCACTCGTGAACAAGCTATAGTGCTCCGCTATTACCATTCAAGAGTGCTATAAAAATGTGAAGTTTGCGTTTTGCAGAGGAAGTTGTAATAGTGGTAGGCCTAGTTGTAGTAGCAGTGGCGTCACCATGATTTGTAACAAAGCGGTATCCATGGCAAAATGGACAGGTTGAGAGTCTGGGGTCAGTGGGGTTCAGATGCGAAGCCTTGGTGAGGTTAAAAGGTCATCTCTCGCTTTTGCAGGTAATATTATTGACAGGGTAAAAACGCATAAGAAAGCATAAGAATTGTTGTCATAATAGGCCTGTTAGAATCGAGCGCAGCTATTTGAGCATCAGTAATCTTATTTTTTACTATGCAGGCCTAGTTTATGAATCGATATACATGTAAATATAAGTTTATGGATGTGAATCCGCGGTGGTGCCTTCTGACGAATAATATAGAACATTTTTGGCAATTGTTTTCAAGGCATGTTGGCAACAAGAGAGGGGAAAGGCTGAGAAGGAAATGGGAGAGCAAACTGCAAACCGAAGAGGTACGATGGAAGTGTAGGTGAAATGAGGGGGTGATATGAAGATACAAAAGTGGAAGGAGTGGAAAGAGTGGAGGGAGAAGCAGAAGATGAGGATGGAAGGGATGAAAGGGATATAGGTGAATGGGAGGAACTGGAACAACAGATGGACAATTTAGCAGAACCAGTTTAACGATGTATCTAAAACCGTTTCGTGTGTATAATATATAACATGTATTGATAAGATGTTATGCGATATGAGCTGGTGATATCAAAATTATCAATTATATATAGTACATATAGTTATATAAATTTGCGTGAGGTGTTATGGCTGCGTAAAATTGTTAATCTTGGTTTTCACAACTAATAATGTAAAAATATCGAAATTTATGGTAAAATTCACTCTTGCTTCAAATAGTCACGCTAACTTTAACGTTGTGTTGAAATTTCATATCGCCAGAGACCTTTCGTTCGATATCCCTTCGCATACTAAAATAGTCAACTTTGCTTTATGAATAGCTGAGATATTACATAGAATAAAGAAAATTATATATATATATATTTGCGTACAATTATCCATACCTTGTAAAGACACCCACGTCATGCATAATGTTAACATAAGCCTTAGAGAATCCGTCGCTGTTCTTACACCGACAGTGCCAATTTCCAAGTATGGATAGAGAAGGAGGGCAGCGAAATGATGTTTTTGGCAGACGGTGACTGGAAGTACTAAATGTGCATTAGGGCTACATTCTTGCCTATATAGGAAGAGAAATGTGTCAAAGTATGAGGAACAGGCAGTAGAGAGGAAAAGAGGGAGAGAGAGAGAGAGGAAGAGAGGGAGAGAGGAAGAGAGGGAGGAAGAGAGAAAGAGTAAGCAAAAGAGAGAGAGAGGAAAAGAGAGATAAATAGAGACAGACAGAGACAGAGAGAGACAGAGACAACGCGTGACAGACAGAAAGAGTAAGAGACAGAGAGACAGAGAGACAGAGAGAGAGAGAGAGAGAGAGAGAGTAAAAGAGAGAGAGAGAGAGAGATGTTGAGCTGAGCGATTGAACAAAAGGCGTTCATCTGCGTTGAATCCGTCGCAGTTGGCTCCGATTCGTAAAGAACCAACGTCGTCAGGCATTCGTACAAGGTGAGCAATGTCTAGTCTACATATTTAATTAGATATTTACATTTTATGGCGCCTTTTGCATTATACTACAAGCGCTACATAAATGACTTAGTGCATTCTACATACATATTATATATAATATTATATATATTATATATAATATGTATAAATTGTACACTACAAATACACGCTTGTGCAAACGTTTGCATGCGTGGATCTGCATGAATACATGCACACATTCATATCGCGCATTTTGAGATGCTAAAACGCCATATTAAATGCCTGTTGCATAGATGGGCATAATTTCAATACGTTTAATTGTTGTTTATTTGACAAGCTTTAAATGAATTTGTCATCAATCATTGTTGAAGCTTAAACGAAATGTAATCGCAAGTCATAATGTGAAGCAAAATATGCAGAGGACATTTAGAATTTCTCAGCTTAGGCCTACAATAGGCCTATAGGAAGAAGCTGTGGAATCGGCTTAGATGGGCGTGTAGTGGGTGCACGTGTGTTCGGCGTATATTGATCTATAAAACTGTCTACGATGATTATGTATTTATTTATTCATTCTTATATATATATAAGAATGAATAACATAACATGTGTGTGTGTGTGTGTGTAGTAGCCTATATTTTCAGGTTTGAACAAATATAAGCAAATAAAGTATATTCAAACGAATAGCCTTTTGACCAATATATATATATATATAATTTAGGGTGCTTCCATCCATAATGTAAAAAATGAAAGTTAGTTATTTTTCTTTCTTCATCCTCCCATTCGGTGAAACTTAGCATGAAGACTGTATACCTGAAATATTGTTTAGTTTGAACAATGTTTAGGACTTGACCAAACGATTTTTATTTTTATAAGGCTGATCATGTATTTTCATTGATGGCTGCTGATGGAAAATATACTCACAGAAAGTGGATGAGCTTATTATTAGTACCAGCGCGATCGGGAGAGCAAGAATCAAACAATGACACTAGTTTGCTTCTGAAGTCAATGCATCTTTTGACCCCACAGTTCCGTTAGTGCTACCCTGGATGAAAAGATCATACATGACTTCACAGCACCTGCAGAAGAGAGAAAGTTGACGGGTTTCCTATTCTAGTATCAAGTCAAAACGTCATAAAACTTTTATCTGTTCCAAAACTCCACGACGGAACAGCAGCTACTATGGCTCATGAAATTATGCAGACCATAGATGAATGGGGATTACGGGAACGTGTCAGAGGTTTATGTTTTGACTCTACCGCTTCAAATACAGGAGTCAAAGGTGGAGTATGTGTCAGACTCATGATGGAATTTGGACGACAAGTTTTAAACTTAGCGAGATGACTATTGTCAACTGTTGGAGCTCACTATCATTTTCTTTTGATCTGTTCTTTATCGAGGTATACATTTCTTGCATCCTGGAGCAGTTCACCGTGCTCGTTGGATGGCAAGGGCCACTTACTTTATAAAGATGTGGTTGTTCCATAACCAGTTTCCATTTACTCATAGACCAAAGATATAAACGGCCTTGCTCTTCTTCGTGAGTTATCTCTGTATGAAGACACAGCATTCAGCTGCCTTCTGTGGTATTTGTCTTAGCAGCTGATAAGCTTTGCTTTCTTTGACAAGAATGTGTCCTTCAACGAAAAGTGAATGGTGGTAGCTGCCCTGAAACATAACGATGGTGCTGACAATCCTCTGAAACACAACTTGCCATTCAGTGAACCTGTGAACAAGGGTTTGCACGATTTTGTCACAAAATCAACCATGCAACTCTTCAAAATTCTAAACCTGGATGAGACATTTCTGGAATTTGATCCAAGCAAATGGGAACACCAGCCAGAATATAGCAGAAGTCTGGAAATGTGTCTATCCTTGAAAGTCGTCAATGACCTGTCCGAGCGTAGAGCTGCCCTCATTCAGGAATTCAACTCTTCTATTACCAGAAATGAGGAGCAAAAGCAGTACTTTGAGCACAACAGAAGCTTAATTTCAGCTTCAACCAAAGCTGCAGATATTATGCAAGCCAAGTCACAGTAAACTGCAATATAGCAGCAAAAGTTGCACGTTAACAACAGTCGAATCTTGACGAACCAATGAGCATTTTGTAAAAACTTTGCGCGCTTTGGTCAAGTTCTAAATATTGTTTGTTTTTAATAAAAATTGAACTGTATCGTTTATAGAGCTAGTGAAACAGAGTGGTGTGTTGGAGAATGTCTTTATTAAACTTTGCATTTTTAGAAGCACCCGAATATATATATATATGCCTATAGGTCGTCCTTAGTCGTCGTTAGTAAACGACGTCTGCATAAAGAACGTAATTCAATTATTTACTTCGGAATTAATAGCTATGTCTGTTTGTCTGTCTGTCTGTCTGTCCTTGACAAGACTCGTCCTCCACTTGATTACATTTGTCAGCGGTTGACATCAATCAAACAAAAAGACTTGATATAGCGCCCCTTCCAGTCTGGGAGTTCCAGATATCTATAGACTCAGAGGCGCTATTATAGTTTCCCGTTTCAAATTCGGATGGAATGCCTGTATTTGACGGTGACATGTTTACGTGGATTTAGAAGGTGACACACGAGTGCTTAGAAAAAGGGACAAAGCACACGACTAAAGCCAGAGACTGCACTATAGCGCTCGTTCATCCTGCAATCCATTCCGTGATTAGTTTTCCATCTAGCAATCATCAGTAGGTGAGCAGCTAGTGTAACCGCCGCTCAGTGTAACCGCCGCTCAGTGTAACCGCCGCTCAGTGTAACCGCCGCTCAGTGTAACCGCCGCTCAGTGTAACCGCCGCTCAGTGTAACCGCCGCTCAGTGTAACCGCCGCTCAGTGTAACCGCCGCTCAGTGTAACCGCCGCTCAGTGTAACCGCCGCTCAGTGTAACCGCCGCTCAGTGTAACCGCCGCTCAGTGTAACCGCCGCTCAGTGTAACCGCCGCTCAGTGTAACCGCCGTTCGCGATAAGTAGGGTTGAAGTTCAGGATGAACGTATAAACGTACAGCAACAAAAGCAGATTCAATTTCAAAGGGTCTATATATAAACACCAATGAGACTCAGCTGATGATGTCATATTGAATTACTTGTTATAATAATTTTCATGGATTAGTGAAAGTCAATTAGCTCTATGATGGATGATCAATTGGATTGACTTCTTTCTATTCAATATCAGAGCATGAAGCAAACTAGCAATTTAGTCTTGCCATGCAAAGTATACGACAGAGACATTGATCATAGGTCTAAGTAGGCCCCCTAAAGAACCGGTGATCTAGTGACTGTTAGACTTCATCTGTTGGCTAAGTCTTGTGGCTAATTTCTTCATCGACGTTAACCTGAGAAACCACGATTAAACTAAAACGCTGAGTTTTAAGTGCACGATAGTTAAGCGACTGGTTTCGACTTGAGTGCTTAGCGGCGACAGTTCCAGAGTTGGTGTCAAAGTCGTCGCTACATGCATATGCTGATGACTAGCCTACCAAATTTAGGTAGGGACTTCCGCTTTGTACATTGTTCGCTCTGTCCATTGTTCGCTTTCATACGCATTTAGGTGAACCTCTTCTATCATCGTAGTGTCATCTGCAGCACACGGCAAATGACACTTGTTCACAGTAAATTGTCAAATGTAGGCCTACATAAGCATATAATGGCGGGAGTACATATAATATTATGTTTCCAGAGTCTACACGAGTAATCAATAAGTGTGTATTTATTTGTAAGTGTATTTAATAATCTTATTGATGTCGGCCTACTTATTAGGAACGCGCTCCTTTAGGAACACGAATGACCGACTGCTCGTTAGAGACCTCTGAGACCAAGAAGGAGTCACGTAAATGCCAGAGACGCAGAACCTGATGGGGCGAATTGACAGGCTGGACATGTTGTGGCAGTTTTCGGCATGTTGTTCTATAATTGGGTCGTTCTAATTATGTTGCGTTTGATGGACTTGTTCTTCATGAATTCTGATTTTAGTTAGAACAGTGAAGTTCGACTTCGATGGATCCAGGTGCTGTGAAATGTCTGCTAAACTTAGACAACGTTACACGCGTTATTCCTGGTCACTAAGATGACAATCAATCAAAGTTACATTTCTTCATTTGACAATGCCATGACACCAGTTACATTTCACGTTTAGACAATACCATGTCACCAGTTACATATCTTATATAAGTTATTTGGCAATACCATGATACCAGTGACATTACTTAATAGCACGATACCATGACACCAATTACATTTCTTCATTAAACAATCCCATGACATGAGTAACATTTCTTTATTAGAGAATAACATTACACCAGTTACATTTCTTCATTAGACAACACCATGACGCCAGCTACATTTCTTCATTAGACAATCCCATGACACCAGTAATATTTTTTCATTAGAGAATAACATGACACCGATTACATTTCTTCATTAGACAATACCATGACACCAGTCACCCCTCTCCACAAGGCATTACCATGATGGGCAATATCACCTGTCATTTCAACGTTTACCACATTATAAAATTACAGTTAACCAGTTAATTATCACAGTCGCCTATTACAATCAGTCATCATGATGACAACCAGTTAATATCACCGCTCTCTTCTTCATAGCATGCATAGCTTCAGCTAGCGGCTATCTTGGCTGGTGTCAATGTGTTTACTTTCCGCTTGGCTGCATCTCGCATCAGTTGACAGGATGCTGAGGCTGCTGCTGCTGTCGGCGGTGAAACGGTTGATGACACTGAATCAGACGCGGAGTCTGACGATGAAGATGCGGTCTTTGCAAAGATCGGTGACATCGTTGATGACAGGGTGTCTGTCATCTGCCGCTCTTCATTTCTACCATCTAGTGGCAGCAACAAAAGCAGCTAACCACCACCTCCACTACCACCTCCCTGCTACCTCCTCCCTACCCCTCATCACACAACCACCTCCATCTCACTACCACCTCCACCATCACCTCTCTACCACTTCATTCCACATCACCACCCCCACCTGACTACCACATCCACCATCACCTCCCTACCACCTCACTCCACACCACAACCACCTCACTACCCCCTCCACCATCACCTTCCTACTACATCACTCCACACCACCACCGCCACCTCACTACCACCTCCACCGTCACCTCCCTACCACCTCACTCCACACCACCATCGCCACCTCACTGCCGCCTCCACCATCACCTCCCTACCACCTCATTTCACACCACCACCGCCACCTAACTACCACATCCACCATCACCTCCCTACCACCTCACTCCACACCACAACCACCTCACTACCCCCTCCACCATCACCTTCCTACTACATCACTCCACACCACCACCGCCACCTCACTACCACCTCCACCGTCACCTCCCTACCACCTCACTCCACACCACCATCGCCACCTCACTGCCGCCTCCACCATCACCTCCCTACCACCTCATTTCACACCACCACCGCCACCTAACTACCACATCCACCATCACCTCCCTACCACCTCACTCCACACCACAACCACCTCACTACCCCCTCCACCATCACCTTCCTACTACATCACTCCACACCACCACCGCCACCTCACTACCACCTCCACCGTCACCTCCCTACCACCTCACTCCACACCACCATCGCCACCTCACTGCCGCCTCCACCATCACCTCCCTACCACCTCATTTCACACCACCACCGCCACCTAACTACCACATCCACCATCACCTCCCTACCACCTCACTCCACACCACAACCACCTCACTACCCCCTCCACCATCACCTTCCTACTACATCACTCCACACCACCACCGCCACCTCACTACCACCTCCACCGTCACCTCCCTACCACCTCACTCCACACCACCATCGCCACCTCACTGCCGCCTCCACCATCACCTCCCTACCACCTCATTTCACACCACCACCGCCACCTAACTACCACATCCACCATCACCTCCCTACCACCTCACTCCACACCACAACCACCTCACTACCCCCTCCACCATCACCTTCCTACTACATCACTCCACACCACCACCGCCACCTCACTACCACCTCCACCGTCACCTCCCTACCACCTCACTCCACACCACCATCGCCACCTCACTGCCGCCTCCACCATCACCTCCCTACCACCTCATTTCACACCACCACCGCCACCTAACTACCACATCCACCATCACCTCCCTACCACCTCACTCCACACCACAACCACCTCACTACCGCCTCCACCGTCACCTCCCTACCACCTCATTCCATACCATCACCGCCACCTCACTACCACATCCACCATTACCTCCCTACTACCTCACTGCACACCACCACACCACCTTCATTGCGCCACCACCACCGGCTATATACCACAACACAACTACTGCATGCTCAATTGTTGGCATTGAAGGAAAAAGAGAAGAAGTGGACGTTTCAAAGGCGGAAGTACCTCTCAATTAAAGACTCCAATGATATAAGCGGATGGGAGGAGAACGGACAATAGACAGAGACCCTTGATCTAGCAATAGCAAAGACTACATCGCGTTTGTAGATAAATAAACGGCGTCGTTAGAGAATATCGTCTGTCTCACGTAAGGTCCGAGCATTGTAATCGAAATATCTAGATTTATACAGCGCCCAAAAAACGAGGCCGCTGGATGCTGGTTATTCACGGGCGCTTAGAATTGAAGCGAAGATAGAGGTAAGGGGAAGAGTTGGCATCGGGATTCGATTTGGGGAAGAGCAGAGTACTTCGTTTTTCTAAGCTCGTGGAGGGACAGCAGGGGTTGAGCTTCTGTTGAGTTCGCAAAATGAATCGGACTTTTGTCGTAGTTCTGGAGAGTAGTTTATTCCGGAGAAGGGAGCAGCTACGGAGCTATTTTGCAATTGTTGCGACGAGCAGAATGCCGGATAAGTGTTAGGAACGGAAGGGGATCGGGTTTCGCAAGTGCTTGAAATTGTTAATAACTGATAAAGACTGGATTTTGAGAGGGTTGAGTGCGTGTTAGGAAGCGATTGGACTCTGTATTCCACTTCTTTAGAGATTTTTAGCCATGAGCGTTTATGTTCTTGGGTGCCAGTGATAGCAAGAGCCAGTGACAGCCGAAGGGTGAATTGGAAGGTCTTATTTTAGGTTGTGTTCCTACTCAGAAGAAGTGAGTCATGTCAACGGACGCCTCGTTCGGAGGATCGAAGCTAAACTTAGAAGAATTAACTGTTGATATTTGTACATATAATTTTTATAGCGCGAGAACTATAAGAGCAGTTTGAGCGAAACTTATTGAGACTGCTTGTTCAAGACAGATAATTAGACTACAAGTTCAAGATGAAAATTAATTAGGAAACAACCTCGAGCCCAGGACTGAGAGACAGTCATCAGAGATCTGTCGAGGCACCGCGAGACGAAGACGGATTTTCAAGGCCATACAAACCTTATGAATATGTTTCTGTTGTGAAGTTGAAGTGCAGGTATAATATAATATTATATAATATACTATATTATAGTTCATGTGTCTAATGCGAATTGTTACACAGTTGCAAGCAAATCGAGTTACGTATTGGTGAATGGGAATTGAATGGAAATGTTAATTAGGGATAGGGTCCACTGGTCGATCGAATGTTGCATCCGAAGGGGATCGAATAGCTGGTTAGTCGCTCATAGGAAGAGAAGAAAAGAAGGCGATAGGACAAAGGAAACTAAACCAAGAAGAAATGTGTCAGAAGGTGTAACGAGTTCTTGCATCAACTGCGATGTCTAAAGTAAATTTTATAACAAGAACATTTCGGTCATCACAACGGTAGCTCTACTGTAACACAGAAGACAGATTGTCGCGTAGAAAAGAAACGAAATCAGGTGAGAGTAGCAATTTATCAGAAGGACTCCAGCAGAGAGATTAACATGTAGCAGTATAGAAGACAGGTATAAGAATTAAAGACAGAAATCAGGCTCCATATAAAGGACGACAGTGAAGTCAGAAACGTAAATAAGATAATTGCAAATTTGGGCAGCATCGAAGTATGAGCTACTGCTAAAGCTGAAAAAGCAAACGGAAGGAACCCTAATAACATTGGATGCGATATAGAGGAAGAAAATTGTTTTCTGGCAAAAAGGAGTCAATAGGGAGTGAAGCCATGTTTACCTTGAGGGAGATATGTTGACCTTACGAGTGTTGCGAAGGGAGATGAACAATAATAATGACGGGGACTATTCGGCAGTTGAGCGAACAGATCGCGTTATGGTTGAACCATCTTATTACCAGGATCTGTTGGAATAAAGCATTTTGGGAGTGTAAACAAAGAGAAGGAACATGTTTACTCTAGGAATTAGTTCCAGTTGTCGACCGATTCTCTGAGTATTTTTCGTTTCAAGAACTGTGGCTTATTACTTTGTTTTTGGACAAGTCGCACCCCAGGTAATTGGTCGGTGTGAGATCAAACCAACCCTTCCTCATAGAAACACCCGTTCAAAAAATGAGTCCACACACCTGAACCGAATGCTGAATACAAAATTAACAATGACGACCATTTCCACAGGCCATAGAGATATCGTTTTGAGACACACAGTATCTCTGAGGTTGTATTTCTGGGCTCGCAACATTCTCATGTATAATGAGGAGAGTCCACACTAGCAATGCGATTGATCCTGCTACTGATGTGGTAGTCTTGCATGCATAGACAAGGCTGTTGCAAAGATGCAACTGTCTCTCGGCTTGACATACATTTCCGGTGGCCTTATCCCTGTTGAAAGAGACTCCGTGATTGCAGGGTTTATTACGCCACGTTTCGCCAATTGCCACCGGGTGATAAATGCAGCTCAACATGTCACGAAACCAATCAAAATTATGATGAATTGTCTAAGTAACCAAGCAGAAACGAGCTCCAGATCCCCATTCATTCTGTTCACGCGAAATTTTTGAATCACCTGAAAGATCAGAACTGCAGGTACAAAAATGCAAAATAATATTAATAAATGGCAGACCTTTCTCACAACTGAGTCGTTTCTCAAGACAAACATCGAACCAGTTGCGTGTTCTGGCGCCTGTGTGTCGTCATCAAAGTTGAAGTCAGTTGTCTTCTGCAGCAGTTTTCTTCTTCCAGAGTTAACATTACCAATTAATTTTCGACAACTGAGAGAAAATAAATACCATAGGTTAATAAAAAAAATCATATTAAGGATAATATAAATAATAATTACCGGTTTAATAATGATAGTTGTCTTGGTAGCGATAACAATAATAGCAATAATAGTAATAATAATAATAATAAACATTTTAATAATATTAATAATAATAATGATAATAATAATAACAATAATAATACTAAGAAGAAAAATATTATTATTATTATTATTAATGATAATAATAATAATATATTAATAATAAAGATAATAATAATAATTATAATTATAATAAAAATAGTGACAATAATAATAATAATAATAATAATAATAATAATAAGAACCATGTCAAGGCTCCAAGCACCTGGTAAGCGTCCCATGTACTCTGATAATAATAATAATAAGAATAATAATAATAATAATAATAATAATAATAATAATAATAATAATAATATCAATAATGAAAATGTTGAAGTCCCTGATGATCCCTTTTCATATTAGTTCTGAAAATAACAATATTGTTTTATCATAAGCATAAAGAAGAGAAGAGATTGCCGAGCCCTGCATCACTTGACCGGAAGCAGGCTAAGGTTTCCTGCTAGAACATCGTTAAGCGGAAGCACATGTCTCAGCAAAAGGTGTACCAGATAAAATATGCCCCACCAAAAAAAATAATGCGTCAGAATACGGCTGCGATGCAAATATACTAATCACCATTATCTAGAATTTTCATGTTATTAGCTAACTATGCCGGCCGCTGTGTACATGTATGTCTATGCACATATGCAAAATATTTTCGAAATATTTTGAAAATAAAAAATAGTATTTATAAAATACTTTTGAAAGTAATTTTCACAATACTTTTAAGAAACCGAATTTTGCAGGCTACTTTTATCACTACTCGCTAGCGTGTACGTAAATATGAATTGGAGAGAGAGACAGACAGAGACAGACAGACAGAGACAGACAGACAGAGACAGACAGACAGAGACAGACAGAGACAGACAGAGACAGACAGAGACAGACAGAGACAGACAGAGACAGACAGAGACAGACAGAGACAGACAGAGACAGACACAGACAGACAGACAGAGACAGACAGAGACAGACAGAGACAGACAGAGACAGACAGAGACAGACAGACAGAGACAGAGGCAGAGACAGAGGCAGAGACAGAGGCAGAGACAGAGATAGAGAAAAAACAGAGATAGCGAGAGAGTGAGAGAAAGGGGGAGAGAGTTCCAAGAAGTGGGTACACTAGCCTAAAAAGCTTGTTTGCCAAGAACTGCTCTCGTTTTGGCATGACTAGACAAAAATAATTATAAGTCTGGAAAATAAAACTGATGTCATGCATTGTGACTGGCTAGATATCACAGTGAGCCCAATTTGAAACTAACTCTTTACCGAACATGACGAATCCCATGCATATATTTAAGCATGAGCGATATGTTCATATTTGGATTTATTAGTCATGGCCTTAGCCAAAGAAATCCGAATTACTGTATATATATTATATATATATCATATATATGCTTATAGGCACGTTCTTTTCCGATCAAGAGGTGGAAGTGAGTTGCTTAATTTGAAAGTGGGAATTGATACCAATAAGAAAAGAGTTGCAGTAATGTAGACCACTGGCAACTAATGCGTTTGACAAGAGATATTTTTGCAGACATTGGTACATGACACAAAATTCCGCGTGTATCACGAATTAACACAACGATGACTTACAAATACTGTTTGCATTATCAGTGAGAGACATTGTCGACTTATTCTATCATGTCACTCACAGTCGGTGTAAATGACGACTAATTTATGAGCAGTGTCTGTTGCATCTCAACAAATGAGTCACCCGGTTTCAATTACTCAAGTATATTTTTTAGAGTTTGTGTGTGGATTGCACAGTGGCAGAAATTCAGTCTTCGATGGCTTAAGACCTCGATTAGAACGTGACATGCATGAAGTAATAACGATCTTTTAGTCACATTTATGAGTGTTTTGCATCAGGATATTATTATATCCGGTTCTAATGTTCTCTTTTTTTACATTATTAACAACACCACTAACAGCATTGTTGGATAATCATTTCCTAGGATTTCATTTCAGTGCTGATGATAAATACTCAAATCAATATTTCATTTAACAATCTGTTATAGTGTGACTCATCTTTGCTTTTGTTGACCGTTTGTCTTTGATGTTTCACAGTCTTAGATGGTAGTCAACGAACTCCTTAAGTCTTGTGACATTTATTAATTTGGCATAAGAATATTTCTAAACTTTTCTGTTGAGTAGCAATTTAGAAACTAATTTGGAAAAGCATTTTGAATTGTAAGAAATAGGCCTACTTTAAATGACTATTTGATGATACTTGTACATAATATTTGTAAAGGTACTTTGAAATTATAGAAACCTAATAGGATCTTCTATTTTGAAAATAAAAGACAGTTGTGAAGATATTATTATGCCCATCACTGCATGTGTGTAGGCCTACTTGTATGAATGTGTATTTACACATGCACCGCGTGGTTAGAGCGGTCAGCCCGTAACGCTCATTGTGCGCTAAGTGAGCGAGTTCAACCCTCGTCCGGGAGTCACTGTGTAGGGCCCTTGAGCAAGTCCTTTGCGCACTATTGCTCCGCAGTACAGACACACACACACACACACGCACGCGCACACTCACATTCACATGCACAAACTGAGGCACAATGAAACATACAGGTACACAAAGATAGACAATCAACTAATAATTTTTGGACATTTTTTGCTGCTGCTATTTCCTAGGCGTGCTATGTCCTTGGAGACAATTGCCGTTCTCATTGCACTTGCCTTCTGGACGGCAAGAAGCGTTCGACCAACAGACTTCAGTCAACAACAGTGGCAATCCAGACTCATCGCAGGTAGACCTACTGGCAATTTTATGTTCACCGTTCACATGCGACGTCTACCAGTCATATGGTATTTACTCTTAATTTAGAGATCTTACAGTATGTGGGATATAAATAATTATATATAATATATATATACATGCATATATATATAATATATATATATAAATAAATAAATATATATATATCATATATATATACGATTCATTCTTATTTTAGCCTAAAACCTCTAAAAGCCTAAAAGCCTGCCCTCGCGCTTTTAAAATTGTTGAGTTTTATCAGCTATGAGTTTCATATCATACATATACAATGATATTATGTGTGTGTGCGCGCGTCTGCGTGCGTGCGCATGTGCGTGTGTATGTATGCATCCATCTGTTCATTCGTATCTGTATCCGTACTCATCAGTCTCTTCCTGTAAAACTGTCTGTATTTGAATTGCTATCGTTTAATATATTGCTGGTCTTTTTTCTTGCAGTCATTCATCTTACGACTCTTTCCCAGCAGCTAACTAATCTCAATTTCCTTCCATCTATGTCTCCATTCATCTCTCGGCTGTCTCTCCGTTCGTCAGTACATCCATCTATCTGCCTGCCTGCCTTCCGAAAAGTCCATCCGTCTGCTTATCGGCCCGTCATCCGCTTATCGGCCACTATCTGCCTGTCTGTTTTCTTGTCAGTTGGTCTGTCTGTCTGTCTGTTTGCCTATCTATGAGTGTTTGACTAACAGTATCGCTTAATATTTCGTTGCGCTCTTTCTTCTCTGGTCTCAAAATAGCAGTTTGGTTTCCATCCATTACGCTTTCATCCGTCTACCTGCCTGCCTGCGTGTATGCGTGTCTATGTCTGTTATTCGAGCGACACATCTGCCACATTTGTGTCGACTGCTTCCCACTAGGCTCTCCCTCATCTGGCAGAAGGCAAGAAGAAAGATGACGCATAATATTAGATGGAGTTGACCTTCATTTCAACTTAACCTACATTTGCCTTGCATTCCATTCCATTTCCTATCCCAATCCCTTCCTCTCCTTCCCCACCCCTCTTCTCCTCCGTCTCTTCGTCTTGTCTTCCCTTGCACTTCTTATGTTGCCAATTCCGCTCTTTCTTTATCGTATACGTTCTATGCGCTTCTCTTGCCCATTCTTCACAGAGTCTTTGTCTTCTCTTCCTGCTGAAACAATCTCGATCGTATCCTAATTAAGCCAATACTAGCTGCCTCTTCGCGTCCACACAAAGCAATGCTAGGGCCACCTAAATAGATTGAGAGGGATTGAAGCTGTTGGTGAGTCGATGGGGACTTTATTAGCACTAATTCCATTCACGAACCCTCTCTCTGTGTGTGTTTATGAAGGCCCCTCCTTTCTCGTCTCACCTGAGTCCATTGAGGAGTGACCGTTGCCAGCGAATGTCAAATGCCAACAACGACATTGTTTTTCCCCTTGTCTGATGGAAGAGGAAGTCAACTCCACTTAGGCTTTTTGGGAACGACGGGAAACGTACTCTGCTTCTATATCTATCAAACAATTATTGTCTTTCTGGTTGATTAGCAAACCCATCCATCCGTCCTATTTACCTGCCTTCATTTCTACATAATTTGTCTACATGTAAATATGCGCATCTATCGCTCGTCTTTACCACTTTCTACATATCAGCGTTTCTTGCAATTTATCACGTTCCTGTTGTCTTTCTGTCTATCTCAGTGACTGACCCATTGACCTCTTGTCTGACTTCTTTACTGTTTGCCTGATTATCTCGTCTACAATTCTTTTCAGTAATTACTTTACCTCACTATATATAGCTTTTTATTTTCAATCTATTTTTTCTTCCCTCCTATCTGCATTGCTTTATTTCAAGACTATTATCGCGTCTGCCTGACTGTCTGTTTGTATGTCTGTCAGTCTACCGGTCTTTCAAGTGTTATCCGCTGCCAATCCGTTTCTTAGACCATGTTCCATTTACCCTTTCCCCGTTCTATGATTTCGCCTGCGGAGGCAAAACGTGGCAACGTGACAGCTTCTAATTACGTCTTTCCCGACGAGTTGATTCTAATTTCTTCGACTGGAAGATATTTAATCGACTCACCGACCAACCAACGATGCTCGTTACTTGCCTCCATTCATAAAGCGCCTTTTATGGCGCCCAGAAAACGTGAACTGTTGTCCGACACCTGCGCCGCAAATTACGAGTCTCATCAGTCCATAATGGAACCGTACGTTGGCAGATGAGCGGCAACCCGCGGTAAATGATTTACGAGAAATACCTTGTGGCCTACGTCTCGTTTTGACTGGCAAGCGCGTGATGGATTAGAGCGCAAGATGAATGTCTCGGTTGCAGAATGGGTCGGACAAAAGTGATCACAAATAATGACATTTCTCCTCCTTTAATCGCACCATTTCATATCGGTTTATTCAGTTGAATTTGTAATCAACTAATTATATGAAAATTGAATGCATGATATTTTATTGTCTTGACCAATCGATACAGTTTATTGATAAATTTCAATTTACTGTTATTGCTTTTTTATTTAACCCAAATTGGCTAGAATGTAACGGAGAAATACACTGAAATGGAGTATATAGGTTACATGTAGCCTACATTTCATCTACTTATCTACTTGTATTAAATACTATAATTATTACCAAATTATTATTATTATTTTTTTTGCCAGAGGTAGAAATGATCCATCAGGCTTGATAAAACCAAAGCTAAAAACTGTGCGTTCGCGTATTATTATTATTATTGTTACTATTATTATTATTATTATTATTATTATTATTATTATTATTATTATTATTATGCCCCAATACTATTAATATTGTTATTATTATCGTATCTGAGGCAAAAATTATTTCCCAGTAGCAATAGAAGTATATTAATCTCATAAAAATGAATATAATAATGATAATTATTATCATTTCTGCATTTAATAAACAATAATTATGCTTGAAGGACTTGCGTTTATAAGATTCCTAAACATTGACCTCTACGGTCTAACGGGAAGTCGGTTATGACCAGCACCCACTTCACATTGACCATGAATTAGTCCACACACATGCATACTATTAAAACTATCCCGATAACATCTTCTTCTAAATTCCAGGCGGCGTGAACTCAGGTGTGAGTGCACATGTGATCCCTGTTGCGAATTCCGGTCCGCAAGAGTACTGCCAATCAGAATTCTTCAACGTCACATGCCCAATGAACTCCGTCATCGTCATGGAAACGGCAAACTATGGGCGAATGCGCGCTGGACGTTGCGTCACCGGTAACTATGGTTACCTCGGTTGCTATGCCGACGTTATGTGGTATTTCAACCGCAAGTGCTCCGGGCATGCGCAGTGCCTCATTCATACGATGGACGCGGCGCTGCACCGAACATCCCCATGTCCCAAGGACCTTTCGACTTACCTCGAAGCCAACTATCAATGTGTAACTGGTGAGTACAAATCGCCGATATCAAGTACTGTAATTGAATTCTATTGCATGTCTGTGTGCATGTATGTGCGGATGTGTGTTTTACTCTCTATCTATGCATGGCTTCGTGTGTTTTCTATATAGCATCATGATATATTATGAAGTGTCTGGGTAACCAATTATACTCAATTTCAGTATACACGCGTCTTTATCTAGATACTTATATATAGCATCTTTGCAATCATATGCTAAGGCTTTTCATCTGTTGCATTGCATTGTATTCGATCGTATTGTGTCTCAACATTCATTATTATTGCGCTGTTGTGTATTTATGCATGTGCGTATGTAAGTGTGCATGATATATGCATATGTATGAATATGCATGCATATGTATGAATATGCATATATAGCATCTTTGCAATCATATGCTAAGGCTTTTCATCTGTTGCATTGCATTGTATTCGATCGTATTGTGTCTCAACATTCATTATTATTGCGCTGTTGTGTATTTATGCATGTGCGTATGTAAGTGTGCATGATATATGCATATGTATGAATATGCATGCATATGTATGAATATGCATGCATGAGTGACAAACCGTCGAGCTAAATTCAAGCTACTTCTTCCGTTCTGACGAAACTTACTTGGCGCCAGACTGCGTTGACGGCCGTATATATATATATATATATATATCGACCGTATAACCACAGTCCAAATGCATCAATTTATATGAATTGTATTTGTTCTGTACTTCAAATCAAGTCTAGCATCATGTAACTTACTGCGGTTTGTCAGTTTGTAAAATAACCGAAGATACATACATACATACATACATACACACATACATTCATACGTACATACATACATACATAAATACATACATACATACATACTTCATTCTGCTACACATTGTGGCCTATCGCACTGTATTGCATTTCAGTTGCAAATGCATCGCGCGAGATATGTCGTAGCACCAGCGTCATTCCTCTGTTCCTCTCCTCCTCCTCTTTTCATTCCTCTTCTTCTGTTTCCTCCTCATCCTCTTCCTCATTTGGATACCTGGCCAGCATAATCGCACACGAGCACGGCTTCGGGACTCGCGACTGTCCCTGGCGGATCCAGACCAGTCCAGGTAAGAAGATTCGCCTGATCCTCGTGGCCTTCGGAGGCGTTCGAACTTCGGACGTCGAAGAGGTCAAGGCCGATCCAGTTCAGATCAACCATGTCGACGTCTGCTATGAGATCGGCAGTGCCCGCGAGAACTCCTTGGCCACTCCGCTCAAGGTCTGCTACGGTTCGAAGCCGCCGCCGCCTACTCACCGTAGCCAGGCCAACGTCATCTACGTATCAGATGGGTGGAATGTTAGCGTCTACTTTCACGTCAGAGGCAGACAGGTCCTGCAGGACTTGAACGAGTTCGTACTCAAGTATGAAGGTAGGAAAGATACTTCCGGATGTTTAGATCCTAGTCACGTATACATAGATAAAAACACATATATACGTACAGCCATTCAGACAGTCACACAGACCGACATACATGGATTAATCCGTTAAGCGTATACGTGCAAAAAATAATCTGATAGCTATCTCCTCCACTGCTTGCACTCTGGCAACGCCAGTCCCAACACTGGATCATAGAGGAGGGCGACGAGGATGATCTTAATTGCTTTCGAGCGCCTCTGAGTAGATTTCTTGAAGAGGCACTATGTCAAGTTTGATTGATTGATTGACTGACTGATTGAAATAGACAGCTTGAAATATACAGAAGTACATATGATACGATGCCTTTAAATATACATACTCACACATACAGAGTGACACAATAGCGTTTGTTATATCATCGTCGAGTAATTAGCATTGATCGCATTAAGATGAATAAAATTAATTGAGATTCTAGTCATCTGATAAAGTTTTAAATATTACTTGTCAGTTTAAATCAACACACAAGCACAACAATGTTCCGGTCAATCCACACTTCAACCCAATTGATTAATATAATATTTGCATGCCTTATTTGGTAATCTGTAGGCCAGGTATACTTATCAATCTATGTGGGTAGCGGAAGTGCGGGATATACAACGCGGCTGAACAAACTGCAGTTCATATACACAGTACTGTCGCGAGTTTCACTCTCGCCACTCCTTCTTCTTGATGACGAGAGTATCCGCTGGTTCTTTCCTCTATCACCAAGCTCAGCAACACGACACACTTGATGGTTTTAATATGTATATTTAATAAAATATATACACACCACTCATCCTATCTACACTTACTGGAGTTATTAGAATCCTTTTGAAAAGTTTCCCTGGTTTACGTTGGAGACGGGGTTCCCCCAACTATATTGATTACCCTTATCGTCAGAACGACATAGCGTCTCCCCCAGTTCCGAAACAAGTCCCTGTTCCTTTGCTTGCTACGCTATATGAATCCTTCTAGATGCGATTTCCTTTGCCATCCCAAACGCAAAACTCGTATCTCTATTGGATGACCGGTCACCTGCAGAAACCATTACTAAACCCTGGTTGGTCGGGTCTTGGCATCCCTAGCGTAACGTCAGTTCCTAGTGGCGTCCAGTTACTGTTTGACTAGCGGCTGTTATGTAATAAGGCTAGGCCTTATTAGCGTCATTGAATTCCATTACTACAGTATTACCACCTAACAGATTGCACCGTTCGTGTCGGAATTGTCCCTCATTCATGATCCGTGTCAGCCAGCCGGTCCAGGCCAAATCTTCAACTGATTCATCAGTTTCTTGTCTGTGGGTCGTAGAGATGGAAGGGGTAGGCGTCCGCCTCGAGGTGTCGAGTTTCGCTGCTTGACACTCCGGTGATATTTGCATATTCCTTGGTGTCTGTATTGAGGCCTTCTGCTTCAGGCGAAGCCCATTGATGTCTCCCATCTCATGTGTCAGGTAGACATTCTCATCCGTAGTTCTCCTCCACTTCTACTGTCGATCGATGACTTTTATATATCGCCATCGTCCAGAGTGACGCGCGTCACAAGTACCCTACAATCTGCAGTGACCAAAAAAATGTCTATTTTATATATTGTATATATATATTATATAATAATGAAAGTCAAAGTTATTTCCACAGAAAATTACATTTTAGTATTATATTCTGTTTTAAACTCTTTGATAGAGATCAAGATAAACAACTGATAAGTTTAAATATGGAATTAGTAAATGCATTCGTTTGCAAATAATTTGAATTTTTCAATATAAATGCCTTGCTATTAAACAATTATTAAAAAGCATACATTATGTTTTCGAGTGTTGTGAGACATTTTGCACAGGCCTATATAATTATTGTTTCAAACAAGCGGCCCCTAAGCTTTCCATAACTCAGGGCTTCATCAAGTCTGCGTAACTCCGAGGCTGTGTACGGTAGCAGCAATAAGACAGAGTTGCAAGTCGTTTCTAAGCTGCCTTTAGATAGAGGTAACCTGGATTATCTTTCGAAGATCACTCCGAGGAATTGATTCCTGGACGAATGGCGTTCTCTTCTACGCTAAGCCCTAATGATGTAGGTTAAATAATCTCGAGTTTCCTTACAAAGATGTAACCCTTTAATGGAGTGTAGGATCATCAATGAGGAGATCTTCTATGGTACCTGACACAATGGGTCAATGCATGCGCCTCATTAACGATGGAAAGTTCGGACAGTGGAATATCATTCGATGAGACCCTTATCACCTTAATGATCAATTAACAATGAACAACTAATTATCATCAATACAATGGTTACTACTCGTTCGATTCGACAACGATGCAGGCGGAAGCAGCCAACATTAATGAAGATGACTTGGCCAAACACAGAGGGGTGAAGGAGAATGGGGGCCTCCTCCGGATATACAGGTATTGCCTCCCACCTTTAATTTAAATTACTGATATTCGGATGGACATTACCATATTACTGCTATAGGCCAGTCGTCGCTATACTTTCCCTCTTATACCTTTAGGCAATATATATATATATATATGTACAGGTTTTCAAGAATATATATATACAAATATATATATAAACAAATATATAAATATAAATATAAATGTATGTATATGTATATATTTATATAAATGTATGGATGTATATATGTAATAATGTATATGTAGGTCTATGTATATATATATAAAGCAAATGCATGCTACTTGCATGCACAACTATTTACGTAGAATATTTTATATATTATATTGCTATTGAATATAATGTATATATATATATATATGACTGCAGCTTGAATGAATATATTTTGTGAATATCTGTGGCATATGCTGTAATCTTTTTTTATGAAGATGACGGATGTTATTATCCTGAAGCTAATCAACAAATTGTCCCGTATGCATCGACAAAAAAGCGCACAAGGACACGCACGCACGCAAACACACATATATTCACGCGTACACAAACACCCATAAACACACACACACGTGCACGAACGCGCGCGCACCCTACGTGTGTAGCATGCACAAGAAAGACACACCCATATACTAACACAGCTAAAAATATATGTCCGGTATGGCAACAAAGGTTATTGCTGTCATGACTGTATACAGAAACTTTATATGCTAATTTTCGCCGTGTCCATATTAGTAGGTATACATGTATGTTAATGCTGTTTCGGTTGCTCTGGTGACAATACGATACAATACAAACGATACAATACAACACAACAGAACGCCTCTGTATGTATACTATAGAGGTCATAACCATAACCAAATATTGTTATTGTTCACTGACAATAGTTCATTAGAAAAGTAAGCGCGTTATGTACAGCAAAAATTAGGCCTATATACAGACAAGCGAATGACAGCGATCAATAGGGATGGATTCAAACCCCGAAGGGACCGTGGTCCTGCTAACAGGGTCACCCATTAAGTAGGTGATTGATGTCGGATTAGTAATTATTCAGTTGCTATAAATTTGTTAAGAAAAAGAGACTTAACTAGTTATCAAAAGACGCTAAGCTAGGAAATACTCAGTTAAGCACAATAAGATACAACACAAAATAGTTAGAAATGCAGTTCAGTGCAATAATATTCTGCTTGTAAAGAACTTAGAAGTAATGCATACATACATAATTAAGCAAAATACAACTGAAATTGACCAAGAAACGGGATATTATACACTGAACACGGAACATATCATGACCCAAGGTGTTTGGTATGATTATCTGCTGGTAACTAGACACTTGGACTTAGACACTGGTGTGATCAACCGATATGGCCCTCTACCCATGCAGTTTGTTAAATGTTTTTTACGTGTGATACAAAATTGCTTGACATATAAATTTTTTTTATAGAAAGGTAATTATCAATGTGTGTACATAATATAATTATATGCACATTTTTACATATATACATGTATGTGTATGTGCACTCGTAAACGTAAATCGGTAGAGCACATTTATACAGCACCTTTCAGTGTTCATTACCTGACAATGAAAATAGTATTGAAATAAATGATTTCGGAAAGTTTAAAAAAACGGAGGCTGAGCAAAGGATTTGTTGCATATGAGTTGTTGCTTGTGAGATGTGTATAATATATGATAAAATTATTTGCATATGGTATACTATTATGATTCTGCGCAAGTATATGATACAGATGTGTATATGCATGGGAGTGTGTATTTAAGTATACGTGCTTAAATATGATTGTGTGTGACTACATTCGTAGTATGTCTACATATATAGGCCTAAACTTACCATCATGTGTGTATACATAATGTTATCGATATATATATATATATAAACTGTGTTGTCGATCTGTATCTTGCGTATCGATTGTCGTCAATCTTAGGCCCCAAAAATGACCCAACTTATGCATTTAATCAGGTCCAACCCGACCCGGAGGCATTGGTCTGGCAATGGTCTGGCACGCGACGATCCAGGAAGACCCTGAGTGCAGCCGATATGGGACCGAGAAGGGACCGAGGAGGGACCGAGGAGGGACCTGCGATTGCGTGGTGACGACTGAAGCTGATAGAGAGAGAAGACGGCGTCAGTTACTGACGACGAAGGCTATTTGTCAACGTCTGGAGTGCGTTCTATCTTGACGGGATGAACGATCGACGAAGCGCATGAAACTGAAGGGATGGAAGGTCACGTGGGAAAGGGTGGCAGAGAGAGAGGAAGGGAGGGGACGATAACATCGACCGCCTAATCTTAAGATGCACATGGACTTCCAGTTTGTTGACGTAATTGCTATGATGACGTTGATTATGATAAATGTGACGATGACGACGACGACGACGACGATGATGATGATGATGATGATGATGATGATGACGACGATGATGATGATGATGATGATGATGACGAGAGAGGAGAAGGCGTAGGGGTACGGTATGATGACAAAGACTATTGCAATGATGACATGTTATTGAAGATGAGAGAGAGGAAGATTAAGAGAGAGATAGAGGATCAAGTGTGGCGATCTTGGTCTTGGCAGAACTTTTCGGCCTAGGGTGACACCAACCTCTATACCTTCTATTTATTATCCTTACACTAATGTCGCACCTAATTCTTCTTCATCTTTGCTATTGGCAGCCGTAGGGTGCGCGAAGGCGCATGCTCCCCCTGGTGGTTGGGTTCGACTGGACGAAGGGGCCCTCGTCATAGGGTGCAATGGAGTTCGGGAGACGTGGCACTTGACCTGCTCGGAAAACGGTGTTTGGGTGGGACAGAAACCAAACTGCATCTTCACCACCTCAGGTTTTTCTTTACATTGACAATTGTTGCCGTTTCTTCTGTGTTTACGGAGCGCTATAATTGCTTTACAGAAGACCGGATTCAAAGGCACAAGCAACTCTTCGTTAAGATTAACACTGTGTGACCATATTGATAATGCTGAAAACTTCTAACACAGCGCTATTAAAATGTTCAATTGTATCATAATATATCTAATATATATCTAATGACACTGCAAGGACATGTGCGTCTTGATTACCAGATCACTTTAATTGCATTAGATCGCAATAAGATACACCAGAAGGACTAGTCCGAGAATATCTTGATATCGATTAAGGACATGTTTGGTAGGACAGCTATCTCTGATATTAACACCGTAAAACTTCAGTTAATCTTTAATTTTCTTTAATGCCACGAATAAAACTAGATTAACTTAAAGTCTTTTAATTAAAACTTGTTTGAGTATTTACTCGTAGGCCTAATGTGAAAGAAATTGTACAAGAACTTTCGTAACTTGCAGTTAAAATATCGACTCGATGGATGGTTACTTCTCAAATTTAAATATATTTTACCTTTGTAATTAATAATATGCGCCGAAATGTAAAATTGAAGCAACTTTTGCTAAATTAAAAAAAAATGTTTCTACTTTATTTTTGTGTGAAGCATCTTAAACGCTTCAGACAACGAGGCGAATTTACAGTAGGGCCAATTATTAAAATAGCTATTGATCATCGGCGTCTAACACATGACTGTATTTAAATACATTTGGATATATATCTGAGTGTTCGTATGGTCGTATATAATTGATGTTATTGATTAAATCGCTGGGCTGTCATCCAGAGATTAAATTGACCAACTGGGATAATAAATTCGTCTCATATTGGTCCTTAAACTCTGGCAAGAAAAGAAGGCAGAGCTGCAAAGACAGGTACAGGGAGACGGACAGAAAAAGACAGAGCGAGTCGCAAGAAGACAAAGGAGACAAAGGAAGGCTGTTAAGTTAAGACGAAATGATGGATCTTCGACAGCTGAGAACATTTGGTTGTAATCAAACGATGTTCTCTTTCGGTCATGTGGTTCAAACCGTACTCTAGTGAACTATCTCGCTGATATATATATATACATATATTTAAAAAATATATATATATATCATTCACTCTCTCTCTCGCTCTCTCTCTCTTTCCTCTCTCTCTCTCTTTCTGTCTCTCTGTCTGTCTGTCTGTCTGTCTGTCTGTCTGTCTCTCTCTCTCTCTCTCTCTATCGCTCTCTCTCTCTCTATCATTCTCTCCCTCGCTCTCTCTCTCTCTCTTTCCTGTCTCTCTCTCTTTCTGTCTCTCTGTCTCTGTCTGTCTGTCTGTCTGTCTCTCTCTCTCTTTGCGTATCATATCCTATACCCGGTTTCGTTGTAATGTTTTCGTTATAATCCTGTTGAGATAAATTCTATTTTCCGTTCAACATTCATTGTCTGCCTTGAACAAACGATTCAAACGTCGTCTGCCACTCTATGAGTAACTCGTCCGCTGACGTCTGCAGTCGCTCTTCTCATTCGCCTCAGTCACTCTTTCGTCGTCGGATTTTCTTCTCAGTTATCTCAAGACCCATCCATCGTCCGCTTCTCTCCTCTTATCCTCTTCTCCACCGCTTCGCTCCTCCTCTGCCTGTCTTCTGTGTTACAACCTACTTGTCTGCTGCTTCTCTCCCTCTTTCTTCTGTTTCTCTTATCCTCTCTCTTCTCCACTGCTGCTTCTCTGCTTCTTCTCTTCTCTCCTGCCTCTCCCCTCCTCTTCTCTTATCTCTTCTTCTCTCCTCTCCTGCTTCTCTCCACTTCACTTATCTCCTGCTTATCTACTCTTCTTTTCTCTCCTCTCCTCTTATCTCCTCTCCTGCTTCTCTTCCCCCTCTTCTCTTCTCTCCTCTTCTCTTCTCTCCTCTCCTCTTCTCTCCTCTTCTCTCCTCTTCTCTCCTATCCTGCTTCTCTTCCCCCTCTTCTCTTCTCTCCTCTTCTCTTCTCTCCTCTCCTCTTCTCTCCTCTTCTCTCCTACCCTGCTTCTCTTCCCCCTCTTCTCTTCTCTCCTCTTCTCTCCTCTCCTCTCCTCTTCTCTCCTCTTCTCTCCTATCCTGCTTCTCTCCCCTTTTCTATTATTTCTTGCTTCTCTCCTCTTCTCTTCTCTCCTCTTCTCTCCTCTCCTGCTTCTCCTGATCCTCTCCCCTTCTCTCCTGTCCTGCTTCTCTTCTCTCCTGTCCTGCTTCTCTTCTCTCCTGTCCTGCTTCTCTCCTGCTTCTCTCCTCTCCTCTTGTCTGTTGTCTGTCTCTCTGCCCTGTCGCCTGCCTTCATCGTGTCTCATGCAATCCGATTTCCGTTGTCACTTATTAGTCTGCCTCTCCTGACATCGCAAGTCCGTCTCAAGTTGCTCTCCTCCTCTGACCATCAGTCTCTCATTGGTCCGTGGCGTTTATTGGATTAGCTTTTCGTCTATGAAATCGATCTCTCTGATGTAGACCGTCCAGTTACCGGATCTTCCCAGTGACAGCCTCTCAATAGATATACCGGAGGTGGACAGACAGGCAGAGAAACAGACGAACAGACGGACAAACGCAAACAAACAGCTACAATTGTGCACAGACAACATATACCAATCTATGGGTATGGAAACATACAAACAGACATAAACAATGACGCATAGAAACGTACATACCCACACACTCAGAGACAAACACAAGAATATGAAGTTACTAGTATACAGAACAGCAGCGCAGACAAATAGACACAGGATATCATGAAGACATGTTGAATTTGAAATACAAAATAATTGACAGACAGTTGCCAGGTCTTTCTATGGCGACACTCTTTACAGAGGTATGCAAGCAGACGGGTAGACGGACAGACAGACAGGCAAACTGACACAAGCACGCAAACATGCAGCAACACAGACATACGGAAAGTTAATACAATATACGCCCGAACCAATGTGACGCTTATGGTTAGACGAGAACAACTTGAGACAGACACATACACAGACAGACGAATACTCAGGCAGATAGATACACAGACAGACAGTTCCACAGACAGACGGACACAATGCCAAGCACAGAGGGATAGGTAGAGAAGTACAGCCGACCGATAGAGACGTTGTTTGGGCAATCTTTTAGCCCACTGTTGCCCTCAATGCGCTGATCTGCCATAAATTTTGCCACAATCGGGTAGCAAGCGCCGGAGACATGACCATAAACGGCGGCAACAATTTGCGCAAGATTGAGGCGCTATATCATATTTGGATATATATACATACACATAAACAGAGATATATATACATAAACAGAGAGCTATATACAACGTATATGATGTGAATATAATATGTGACTTATGAACACTTTCAAGCGTGTGTGTGATAAACTGCCGTCTTAAACTATCTCCATCTTTAGTTGGACATACACTGTCGCAGTTAGGCAAAGGAAAGGAAAAGCGTCAACAGGATTGAGGATGAAATCGGAAGCGAAAGGTCGTTATTCATAAGAAGGCTGATGACTTAATCGCACTAACGAGTCTATTTCCACTCAGACGATATACTTAATCGACTGTCCGCTCTCACAGGGCCGCCGAGAGAAATTCCGGGCCCCTAGGCAGAACAGTCACGGGGCTCTAAGCAGCATGTATCATTGAGCTATAATATATAAAATTTATAAAACAAATCTTGTGACCTTCACTTTCTCGTGAGCCGGTACTTTATCGTGCAACTAACCGGTGGCAGATTTAACAATTTACCGCCCCAGGCCAAGATTTCTGTGCCGCTGCTCCCAAAATTGAAGCTGCGAATTGAAACTTAAAAATGTTAACAGACATTATCGCAAGAAGAGAAACCAACACTACCAGTCTGTTTCCATACAAAATAAAAAAATAAAAAAATAAATAGTATAAGCTTAGTGCATTAGCTTAAACTTGAAAGACAGTATAACACAATTATTAGGCGTTTCATCATTCGGGCATTTGCTTGATATCATTAACTTTTTACATTCAAAAAAATCTAACTTTTGCCGCTTCTATTAGTCGGGGCCTTGTTGGCCTATAGTGGTAAATCCGGCGTTTCAACTAAAGATCTCTTTTCATCCCATGGAAACAGTTGATATCTAGAGGAGGGCCGTTTCGTAATATCCTACAGTTTCTATCGTCTGTGTATGTATGGGCTCAGGAGGAAGGGTGCTAACATAAAATCCAAGTCTTTCTACAGTTTCCATAATTTCAGAATTTTCATCTATTTTATTCATATTTTCATCATTTTGAAGTTATGATGCTACCACTAACTTTATTTTCGTTCATGTCGGCTTAATTCCTTAGACTCAACCAGGGTAGAAATGATTAAGAGCTCCGATTTGTCTTCTTTGAAATTCCAAACTGAAATAATGTGCGACTACTGAACTTCGCCTTTTCAAATGAGTTAGCTCTTCTCCTCGTTGATGTGCTCCAGATGTGTACTTACATTCCATCGTTACAAATGAAATTACAGTTATTTACTTAATGGCTAGGCCTAAAAACGCACAACGCAAGGTTTAGCAGAAGAAAGTCCTTTTCTAAACATAAATTGGCGAGTTCCACAGCAAAGAAATTATAAGTATATATGGTTGAAGTTTGAACTGATTGTAGTCAAGTGTCAGTAATATTGTAATTAAAAAAGAATAAATCAAAAATTTAAAAAAATGAGTATTTTATATTTCATAAGTTGATTGCGGGCCCAGTCCGGGCCCCAATCATTGCCGGGCCCCTGGGCTATTGTTCCCATGACCCCTATCGGCGGGTCAGCGTTCTCATAGGAAACTGATAAATACTACCAACCATATGCTGACAACATTGAACTGTTAGGTCATAAACTGAAGCTGAAAGTCATCAGTAATAAGAAGAGCAATTTCTTCAAAAATGGAAATGATCAAAGTCTGTATCCATGCACGATTGAAAAGGGACACCGATGACTTAGTATTGCGAAACTTCGAATCTAACAAGAGCCAAAACTGAGTTGTCCAAGTCAATGAATCGTCCGTCCCCTCAAGAAGGAGCGACTGTCAGCGACATCTCTTTAACCATTTATAGACGAGCTGCATTAGTTTTCCCATGCATTTTAGTACACGCTCGCCGTTAAAGGGTTAAAAGCTGGTACACAACTCCATATGAGGTGTTAAGTGTGATCAGCGTATCAATCGCTTCTTCCACGTTCAGCTGAGTTTCGACCACCGTGACACGTCCGACATCAATGGCTTCAAAAACACCAGAGATTAACTCAGAACTGCTCCTGTCGAATGTACTTTTATAAAGTCAAATTGTTGCTTTGGCTTTGCAGAACGTTTCATATATCGCAACAGATTGCTTTATTGTTTTAGAAAGATATGTACGTTTGATATAAATAACCAATCCTCGTGTTCACATATGAATCAAATAGCTATCGTGTGTTGATGTTAGTTAGATCAGAATAATATTAGCTGAAAGCCTAAGGTGTCCGTTTTCTCAGCACAGCGTGGACCTCTCTGTCAACCATTAATTAATTATCGCAATTTCAAAATCTGCGGCCCATCTCTAGCCTGCTTCATCCGATTAAGTAGCTCTCTGTGAACTATAGAAATACAATTTAAAGCTTTATTATATTGGTACATTAATTATTTAACTTATTAGTGTGCGTCTATTTTCAGTTCCTGATATCGATTCAAAGGCGAGTACAATCATACAAGAAGCATACGGATTTCCTCTCGGTAGGTAAATAATAATGCACTCATCGTGGTTCTTGCGCAAGCCTTCGCTATAACTCGAGTTGATCAGTGTTGTTCCTTACTTGCTGGCCTTCCTCTTGTGGTTCTGGGACGGTTGGATCGGGTTCTGCGCTCGGCTCCACGGCTTATTTGGTGGTTTCCTAAATTCTCCCGTTTTAATTTATACAAAATTCTCGATATAAAGCTACTATTGTTTTTTGCCCGGCGAAACCAGACATCCGAATGGCTCCTCTATCAGATTTCCCGGCCCTCTCCGTGGTCCCTCGGTTGTGAAGGTCACTTACCACCATGCACTGTGTTACCCATATCAATTGAACAAGTCACTTGCAAGCTGTATTCGACTATAAGAATTTGTTAAAAGCCAGTCACAAGATGGTTGGTCATGTCTTGTCACATATCAACAAGACAAAACCAAAAACCCTGTGATTGGACTTGAATATACTTGTGACGATAGTCCATGGAAAATGATCTGGCTGCGCCAGTGCGTCCATAGGAGAACAGAGGTTGTTCACTACGCCCTAGGGATTGCTGTTAACAGCGTCGGTATCCTTTATTCCTAGAATTTCCCAGTTAAACTATATACATCGATACATAAACAACAGAACGAATACACGAAACTATGCTACATTATTGTACTCGTTTACAATCTATACAAGAATTGGATATTCAGTTTTTTTGTTTGATTTATTGATTGACTGATCAATTAAAATTCAAATGATCGACGTCCATAAAATGTTTCATGCATACAACAATACGTTTGAAACTAAATGAAAAGATTATCACATCTGAGCTAACATGAGTAATATTATGCACGCTCTATTATCTTTTAGGCCAATCTATAACTAGTTTAACGTAAATAAAAACTTATTCAGAATGTATCCTATAATTATGCATAAGGCTGAATTGACCAACAAAGAAATAAAAGTATGCAAATGGAATCATACTCTTGGCAGTTGTTTTCTACCTGAAGCACTGTTCAGCGACCTGGGAGTAGATGACTATTGCCCACTCACTATGGTCTGTAAGGAAGGCAACGTGAAACCATCGGATGGCTTAAAAGCACTTTACTTTACAATAACCTAACGAACGTGGTTATTTTAAATTGCAGGTATTCTGGTCGTTGTGGCGATTGGTGTGTCGGTTGGTGTTCTCTTCGGCGGAATACTTTTGTCTCTCGTCTCCGTCTTTTTAAAAAGGTTTTAAAGCTTATTTGATTACTGGTTGCAATAAAACTGTTTTTCTACCATTAATGTGCAATCTGTGCTTATAAAGGCCTAAGTGATTGCAACGTTCTGTGATGGCTTATTGGTGAAGCTTGTGGTACTCAAGCGAATTGTTAACATATTATCTGTCCTTTTCCTTTATCGCTCCGGTCGTGTTTGCTGAAAGCACAATTGATTTTAGAAGACTACTTTCCTCAGAGAGAGAGAGACAGACAGACAGAGACAGATACAGACAGATACAGACAGAGACAGATACAGAGACAGACAGACAGAGACAGAGAGACAGAGGCACAGAGAGACAGAGAGACAGAGGCACAGAGAGACAGAGAGACAGAGGCAGAGACAGACAGACAGAGACAGAGGCAGAGAGACAGAGACAGACAGAGAGACAGAGAGTGGACAGCTGAATAGTTGTTTAAAAGTACCGTAGCCCATAGAGGAACATTGGGAAGGAGCCATTTATCTTTTCCAGGCTCTTCACCCAGCAGTGGACGAGGGCAAATGCACTCGACATGCGACCGGTGCAGTAGAGGACTTACATTTTACTTCCCATTTGAAGCTGATACCAACTTATGCCGTTTAGTAACGGAGGGACAGCTAAGTAAACATTGGTTGTATTATACAGATAGAGTTAACACGTGACTCGGTGTCTATTCGGTAGAAAGTTGATCTGTGAACCGACAACTTGCCCAAGGTCGTTGGTAGTTACACGCAGTTCGATCTGAAGGCTTTAAACCCACAAATCGACTTTCTACCGAATAGAAACCGAGTCACGTGCTAACTTTATCTGTATAATACAACCAATGTCCTAGACAAGACCATCAAACATCGCCACTGTTCACACTTTTTCAGTGCTAGTCCCTAGCGTAGACAAGGAAGGAGGGCGACGCAATTGAGCTTTGTTATCGCACTGTGCTGTTTAACTGAAATTGCCTCGAGGCCAGCACTCTAACTGCTCGCGATGGAAGTCGGGTACGAAACCATTCAGCAAATATATGAGTTCGTTATTCTGTTGAGCTAAGGTAGTTATTAAAAGGACAACATTAATCTGCCCCAATTCAATTGGTCTGAGAGATTGAATTGTGAGAATTCGTCAAACTATAGGCATAGTCGTAATATGGCGATAATCATAGGTTTACGAATTGTTGGTCATGCGTCGTTTTGACCCGCATTTCAATGTCCATTTACATGATGCTCGCTTCAAGTTATGAGTTCAGTTTGGTGTTTGGTGTTAGATGATGGCTCTATATGTTCTAAAATGTCTGTTTCTCTACTTGTGAGTCTCCTTCTCTCTGTGTCTCCTTTTGCCTATGTCTCCTTCTGTCTATGTTTCCTTGTGTCTATGTCTCCTTCTATCTGTGTCTCCTTCAGCCTATGTCTCCTCCTGTTTATGTCTCCTTCAGCCTATGTCTCCTCCTGTTTATGTCTCCTTCTGTTTATGTCTCCTCCTGTTTATGTCTCCTCCTGTTTATGTCTCCTTCAGCCTATGTCTCCTCCTGTTTATGTCTCCTTCTGTTTATGTCTCCTTCAGCCTATGTCTCCTCCTGTTTATGTCTCCTTCTGTTTATGTCTCCTCCTGTTTATGTCTCCTCCTGTTTATGTCTCCTTCAGCCTATGTCTCCTCCTGTTTATGTCTCCTTCTGTTTATGTCTCCTTCAGCCTATGTCTCCTCCTGTTTATGTCTCCTTCTGTTTATGTCTCCTCCTGTTTATGTCTCCTCCTGTTTATGTCTCCTTCAGCCTATGTCTCCTCCTGTTTATGTCTCCTCCTGTTTATGTCTCCTTCAGCCTATGTCTCCTCCTGTTTATGTCTCCTTCTGTTTATGTCTCCTCCTGTTTATGTCTCCTTCTGTTTATGTCTCCTCCTGTTTATGTCTCCTCCTGTTTATGTCTCCTTCAGCCTATGTCTCCTCCTGTTTATGTCTCCTCCTGTTTATGTCTCCTTCAGCCTATGTCTCCTCCTGTTTATGTCTCCTTCTGTTTATGTCTCCTCCTGTTTATGTCTCCTTCTGTTTATGTCTCCTCCTGTTTATGTCTCCTTCTGTTTATGTCTCCTCCTGTTTATGTCTCCTCCTGTTTATGTCTCCTTCAGCCTATGTCTCCTCCTGTTTATGTCTCCTCCTGTTTATGTCTCCTTCAGCCTATGTCTCCTCCTGTTTATGTCTCCTTCTGTTTATGTCTCCTCCTGTTTATGTCTCCTTCTGTTTATGTCTCCTTCTGTTTATGTCTCCTTCTGTCTATGTCTCCTTCTGTTTATGTCTCCTTCTGTCTATGTCTCCTTCTATCTGTGTCTCCTTCTGCCTACGTCTCCTTCTGTTTATGTCTCCTTCTGTTTATGCCTCCTTCTGTCTCTGTCTCTCCAGGATTTAATAATGTATGCGGCACTGAGGAGGCCTTCGATTGACTTTACCAATTCCTTAAATGGATGACCATCTTTCATTCATTCATTCATTCATTCATTCCTTATCTTTCTCTATGATGGATGAAGAAAGTTATCACATATAATGATAAATTGCAATCATTGTCGTAAATTCAAAACACCGTGGTCCTCTTATAATACCATGGTGGTACATCATGTACCTATTACCTCCACGAAGACTCCTCAACGATTGAACAAATATACATGATAACGTCGACACCCGCCTCTTTCGATTGCCCTGATGTACTTCGACCACGTCCCGTACCAATTATAACCCCAACCACACCCACACACTACTTCCTCCGTCCCGTGTCAATGACCGCATAATCACCCAGCCGATGATCGGACGAGCAAAACATTAATTGTTACGATGTTACATACCTTTAAACTGTATTTATATTATATCTGTACACCAACGTCCTATTAGCAATTGGTCAATAAGGAAGATATAGTTACTCTTAATAGCCAACATAATTGTAAAATTACAGTAGATAATTGCATAATAAAACATGTTTGCATTGTTAACTAAGCCATTATTGTAAACACTATGACAAACGGACAATAATGAACACAATATCAGCTAAAACAGATAATGCGCACTGGTTTCTTCAATTCTAGAAATAGCCGCCATTCGTGCTCTCTTGCTCTGTCGGACGTGGCGCCTCCAAGCGGTGTCTACGACATCTATGACGAACAAACGACGACGTCATCGCCGACGATCGGTCGCCCGCGTCACGTGATCCACTGCCGATACCATGGCGGTGTTGAAAACTACTCGCAGACAGTACTGCTTGAGCGCGGTGCGTCTGGAACCGTCCTAGACTCCGAAGTGGCGCAATGCCACGTGGACAATCAAACAGCGAACAGGTGTGATTGCAGGTGCGAGATGAATAGTTGCGAGGTGGACACGCGTTCGCCGTTGAGACTCTAGGTAGCCCATTGGCTTTGTCGGCCGGTGCATTTAAACACTATGGTGCCTGACTAGGTACTTGGATGGATCCATGAAATTCCAGGCTAACTGATGCCAGTTAATGCTCCACACGGGATGTGCTGTCTTGTGTGGTTGTGTTTTGTACCTCAACCGAATGATTTCCCTTTGACCTCGGAATCATACTTTGGTTGAGTTTCTCTTGCGGTGACTAAGTTTGTAGTTCATAATTTTCTTAAACGTCGATGTCTGGTGGTCAGGGCATCAGTCGACGACGCATCAAAACCAGGACGTAATGATGGTTAGTACGCAAGACAGAGACGAAATACGGTTAATAAGCAATTGAAAGAAGCCTTGAGTTGAGACCGAACGTGATTGATGTGAGTGAGTGGGACCTACAGATAGACGGAGAGTGATATTTGATTTGGGTCCAACAGCAGGAAAAGCTCGTTCACCAGGAGCCAAAAACTAACGTGTTACCTTACGCCTCTGGCAATTCCTGCATCTTGTGTGAACAAGTATGTTCGCCTCCTTCCGCAGATCCCCACTTCTGTACGTGTTCTCCCTCGAGGTGTTTGAGTGGTCAGGTGTGAGGTATTTCTCCAATGCTTCGGGGTTTGTATTCGGCATGTCACCATGCTGATAACGGAGGAGTGTTGAAGAGAGTCTGCTAGATGTAGAGGACTGGCTGGGGGGAAAATAGGGTCTGCCTTCAAACGATGCGCATATGATATACTTGCAAGAATCCTCAGTTATAAGGTAATGTCATGTTGACATTTGCTAATTTATTTATACGTGTATGTATGTATGTTTCAATATTTTGAAATCTATCTATCTGTCTGTCTAGTTATCTCTCTATCTCTCTATCTCTCTATCTCTCTATCTCTCTATCTCTCTATCTCTCTATCTCTCTATCTCTCTATCTCTCTATCTCTCTATCTCTCTATCTCTCTATCTCTCTATCTCTCTATCTCTCTATCTCTCTATCTCTCTATCTCTCTATCTCTCTATCTCTCTATCTCTCTATCTCTCTATCTCTCTATCTCTCTATCTCTCTATCTCTCTATCTCTCTATCTCTCTATCTCTCTATCTCTCTATCTATCTATCTATCTATCTATCTATCTATCTATCTATCTATCTATCTATCTATCTATCTATCTATCTATCTATCTATCTATCTATCTATCTATCTATCTATCTATCTATCTATCTATCTATCTATCTATCTATCTATCTATCTATCTATCTATCTATCTATCTATCTATCTATCTATCTATCTATCTATCTATCTATCTATCTATCTATCTATCTATCTATCTATCTATCTATCTATCTATCTATCTATCTATCTATCTATCTATCTATCTATCTATCTATCTATCTATCTATCTATCTATCTATCTATCTATCTATCTATCTATCTATCTATCTACCTACCTATCTGTCTATCTATCTATCTATCTATCTATCTGTCTATCTGTCTATCTGTCTATCTGTCTATCTCTCAATCTCTCTATACCTCAGTATATCTGTCAGTCTATCTATCTATCGATCCATCCACCCATCCACCCATCCATCTATCAATCCATTCATTTATCCATTTATCAATTCATCCAGCTACCCATCCTTCCATCCATCCATCGATCATTCATTCATAACCATAACCACATGTTTTTATTATTCATCTCAAACAATTAAACACAAGAATAAGAATGCATGAAAAAAGGTAATAAGAGTAATAATAGGGAAAGCAAACCCCTAAGAGAACGATTGGTCCTGCTAACAGGGCCTACCCTTTACAGTTTGATATTGGGCAACAGGTAGGGGCCTACATACTATTGAAACATAAATCATCATCTTAACTAGTTAACTAATGCCGTCCGTGCACACACAAATTATTTAGAAGGGGTAGTTAACAAATGTTTTTTATATTTATTAAAAAAAATTGTGATTGTGCTGGATTGACGAATTTCAACTGGTGTCATATTCCAAGTAATGGGTCCTATGTATTTAATAGAGAATTGACGGGTATTTGTTCTACAAAAGATTGGTCTATATTTGAGAGAAGAACGTATGCTGTAAGGATTAATGGCAGAAGTTCGTATAAAATGACTAGCAAACATAGAAGGTAGTAGGTTGTTAACGAATTTGTACATAAATTCATCAATTTGGAGGGAAGTAATTTGACGAAGAGTTGAATCCATCAATCCATCCATACATCCATTCATCCATTTATCCATCCAACCAGCTAGCTTGCATGCTATCTCTCTGTATGTCTGCCTGTTTGTTTGTCTAAGGTCTATCTACCTATCTATCCAAATATTCATCCATTGGGACACTTAACATAGCTATCACATACGCTCATGTACATGTGTCTATATAACAGAAAAGGCATTTGGATTCATTATTGTATGATCAATATTAGTAATTGATGATGCCGATCCTAATAGAGTAGTTTAGATATTGAATTATTTATTCCACAGAGATAAAACAGCAACAATTTGAAATTATATTAATATTAAACAATATTGATAAATATTAATTGGAAAATCTTTCTTGAACAGGAACTAGTCACGTGATATATGACACATATTAGATGTTTCCATGGCAACGGGCTCAGCAGCTGTGAGCGAGACGATTGTGAGGAAAATTAATGGAATGATGGATGGCCAGGAGTAACAGCCAAAACAGCTGCATCTTTTGAGGTCAAGCGCCGGGTCACGGGTTGGAGTAGGGTCGAATGAGACTGATATATGAGTGCCTATTGAATTCAGAAGTTGACAAAGCTTAGAAAAATTGCAGTTACTTGAATGATTATGCTTTTTTCGTTCTAGAGGAGTCTGTAATTTATGGTGGACTCTATGTGTTGCATTCTGTTTGAATTGTTGAATTGCGATGCTTTGGATAAAAATCAGTCCAATTTCTTCATTTATAACTCCTACTTATATATATATATATATATATATATATATAATATATATATCCATCGCTGTTGTCATCATTATTATTTGATTGGTTTGGATGTGGATTAGCTCAAGTTAAGGTTAGTTAGGTTATTTTAGTAAGTAAGTAAGCAAACATATTCTTTATTACCGTCAGCAGACGCACTACGAGTACATGACAAAATAAAACATATTAAAGCCTAGTATTTATATAAAAGTTATATTATAGGCATGATTACATTACCATTTGTTTAAGGTGGTTCCTTTATTTTGACTTCATTACATTGATAGCCAGTTTAAGTTCGATAATTATTTATTGGATTAGACTTAGATCTTGAAGTCACAATCAATTAGTTTGGTCACAATTATTGATATTAATAGGAGTTGAGTTGGCATTTGAATTAAACTGCCATTCAATGCATCCGCCGATAACCGCGGCTTGTGAAGACCAATTCTTCTCTATCACGGTGGTAGTGATTGTAGTTGCAGTTTAACAACACTGTGTGGTAACAAAGACCATTAGCGTCGCCCTCTTCCTTTATCCAGGCTTGGGACTGGCACTAACCGAGTACTACCAGTGGCGGAGTTATTTTCTCTGTAATCGTCTTCTCAATCGCCTTTAAAGAGTCTCAAAAGGGCTCCACGTGAATATTGAACTGGTAATCTCTCCAGTAGCAGAACATTAAAGACGTTCTATGCGCCGACACCATGAGCTGCACGAGACGATCTAGGATAATATTGATGTTTGTGATCGTGTAAATTTATCTTCAACGGTTGTCACGCTTTATAAGCAGGGCTTTATGTCATCAATGACACGCTTAGAAGCAATGAGGCGTTTCACTGAAGGGTCTCGCAAGGTTTCCACTTTGATTTTGTGGAAGAACTCTTGCAGGACGGTTCGGTGACGACCTGCAGTGAGTACTTCACTTGCTTTTTTTTCATTCATGGTTGCACCTATTCCGATGATCGTTACGGAATAAATAAATGCAACCGTTACTCAACTTGTGCATGAATGAGAAGAAATGTCTGGGTTCATATACCGATACGAACACGGCTTACTCCCTGCTATCTTTAGAAGATATGTTCACTGGATTTGACACCCACACCAACAATACTAGAATATAACAGCTTATCGCCCCATAAAAGCTCGAACCAACGCACGCAGGTACACTATAACATTTTCTGGACCCTCATCTTGGAATAACATCCCATTGGAAATTCGTCTGTCAAATAATATTATAGCTGTCAAAAATAAATTATGAGCCTTCCTCATCAATTCATTAATGCACTAAATCATTAAATACAGTAAATCCTAATTAATTACTAATCACTACTATACCCTAAACTATATGTTGTGTATAATGGTGCATATGACTGCATTTAGTTAAGCTTTGTTCATTTTTTCATTTGGTGTTTTGTTGCGTTTTAGGATTAATTTGCAATGAAGATAAATTGCCATTTATTAGTTTGATATAATTACTACATTGGGTCCCTATTTAGCGGAACTCGCATCCCTTCTGGAGCTCCCATTGTAGCCAATATAAGTTTGCTTGTGCATATTGTCAGATGTACTCTATTTTGTGGTTGGTTATAATAAAAATTTATTTGAGTTTTTTAATAACAAAGTAAAAGTCCTTGCTTCTCTCATGGCCAGTTGTATGTGGCAGGCTCAAGAGTATGAACTTCTAAACTTCTTATGTTTTAGCTCCGGGAGAAAAATCAAAACTGTGATTCAACTCGGGCGAAGCCGGATAGGCATATTTCAGCTAGTTATCAATAAAATGCAAAATCCAGAATAGTAACAAAAACTGCCTACACCTCTGTTTTTCACCGATGCTCTGGCTCTAGCTGTGTCCTTGAAATTGCTGTTCCATTTGTTTTTTGGAATACATCTTTGCATTATGTGGTCAAGTAACTGTCCGGAGTAACAATTTCATCATTTTATAAACATGTAAGCAATTTTCTGAAGTCGACGTACTATTATAAAGCTAACTTACTGCTTGCGCTGCTACCCGAATTCCATGGCGAAGTTAAAAAACAATGATCAGACATCATGGGGTCTCCCAAATAGATTTAATAATACTGTAAATTGTTCAAAGTCCATTCATCTATAATGAGGAGAGAATCAACGTAACAATGCTCTAACCAGAGAACATTCAAAACGAACGCGTTTTAATTGCCATCGCAACTTCATAATTGGTAACCCAAATCCCTCGCTCCCTATTCCCTCCTTCCCTGCCTGCCTCCCTCTCTCCCCCTCCATCCTTGCCTCTCTCACTACCATTTAGCCTATTATCCTTACATATTCCTGTAGTTCTATTGCGTTAATATGTGTTTGAGGCTAAGGTTTTCTCGCCATTCTGAGGAGACCACACGACACAAGTAGGCTTAGTAGCGGTCATTAATTCTATCCTGATGTTGTCTGATGAAAAACGACGATTAAACAATTAATTGCTAGTTTGATTTATCATTAACAGAATGGGATCTGACAAAAATGGATGGAATTTCCAACCAGGAAACTCTTTAATCAAAGAAATGAGTTGTCATGTTCCACTTCTCCGTTAATGTTTGTCCGTCTATCAATGTGTTTGTCTGCTGGTCTGTCTGTCCGTTTGCCTGTCTGTCTATCTGTTTCACGATCCAAACGTCTGCCTCTGTCGGCCCATTGCCTTGTCATATGTATCTGTGTGTATGTCTCTGTTCTCTTTATAACCTGTTCTCCTATCGTTTTTATTTCTTACTCTCTCTCTTTCGCTCTCCCTCCCTATCCTTGTCTGTGTCCTCTCTGACCCTCTGGAAGCCGAACCTTGACATCCTCTGGTTACATGTGTGTACAATCCCTTCGATTTTACGCAGCGCCCGCGAATAAGCTGGTGCCCCTCGCATTTGGCCTTCGCGAGGCGCTTTAGAAGTTTTCTTCTCTGCTCTCATCTGCCTCTATTCATTCATCCTCTCCTTTCCTCTTTCTTTTCTTGTCCTATCTGTTCGTGTGTCTTTCCTTCCCGTATCTTTCCTCTTCTTCCATGTGTCATACACCCATTCCAAACATAGGGGTCAAATCTGTGAGATTCTCAATTTTCAGATGCAACTGTGGCCTGTGCAGTATCCGTATGCTAGCAACAGCATAGAGATCATGTCATCACGGCCTTACATAACTTTGCCAAACGGTTTCTAAACAGATTCTCATGTATTAATTTTCATCAAGCCATTGGTCTTCAATACTCCCTTATGACAGGAACAAACATTGTAGATATTGGTTTAATTTATATCGGCCCCATTACACTTATTTACGTGAAATATATCCGTAAATCGTACTATGATGATGATGACGAAGACGACGATGACAATAATGATTGTGATTACGACAATGATGATGATGATGATGATGATGATGATAATGATGATGATGATGATGATGATGATCCTTAACACTTCTGTCATCCAATAGGAAATGACGCCTATCATGCTCCTTCCGTTCCTTTCATCTCTTCCTTTTCTCATCTGCATAATTTACTCAGCCGTCTGCTTGAAACCTAACTCTTACATCCTGTTTTCATTCGGCTCAGCGTATAGCGCAGCTACTGCTGCGTTTGTCTTTTGACTCGGAAGTAGACTTTATAAACGCCAAGGATCACGCGGTTTAATGTACTTATTCCATCACATCATCTAAAGGAACCCGACAAGGTATGTACGAATAGCATGTAGGAACGTATGTAGGCTACATTTATCTATGTATGCATGTTCAAATGTATCTATGTATGCTCATGTATGTATGTGTGTATGTATGGACATGTATATTTTGAGCATGTTAGAGTTTCCGTTAGAATCCAAAAATAGAGCGTATTTGCATCCTGGTCGATCATTTTGGAAGTGACTCATTACTAGTGATGAACATACCGGTCTTATAATAATGGCATGACAGAAAACGTAATCACAAACCATACTCACTATTTAAAAGATCATTTTCAAGTTCCACAGAAAGTTTGTTCTGCGAGTGCTGTCAAAATTGGACAACGTAGTTCAGTCAGAATATAATAGTTAACCGAGCAGATAACTTTTATATAGATAATACGGTAATCTAATTGTAGCGATCATATACGGCAGCTGCACGAGTCGTTATAATTAAGCAGGCTTATAGCAGATCGATATTAAAAAAAATGTCAATCGACCAATTTCGGATTTTTCGGTTAATCCTTTTATTATCACATGAAATCGACAATCCCATTTCTAGAGTTAGTAATATGGAGACCAATGCTAATGTGAAAGGTTTGAGTGGAAAATCAAATAATAAGTTTGCACTTAAGGTACGTAGGCTTAAATTCGGGGGGAGGCGTGGAAGAGGCATGGCAGCAAAATCATCTGTCTTTATTGCAATAAACGGTTCGCTAACCTTGGTTCAAACACATCTTCAGCCTTTGGAAAGTTTGAAGTTTTTGCGGAAAAAGTGACTGACACAATGCAAGGTTGCCAGACGTTTGTCAAAAGAAGGACGTGTCCTCATTTCTGGTTTAATGTCCTCTGTCTAAAATCCATAATATTGTTGTACTTCTGCTGTATTGGGCTATTAATTTATGGTTGAGTTTAACGAAGGTACACCTTAATGACCTAGGGAATCATTTTTGCAAAGTGCGATAAAAAGAATGTTTCTTGCGAGAAGTTCTACATGCGCAGTGGCGGTTCTGCAGAGGGACAGAAAGGGCCAGTGACCCACAAACTGTGTTTGTGGCCCCCAGGTTGCCCCTCCAAATTCGAGTCCACTTTCAGTTTTAACAAAATCAGACATCCATCTGGTCCGTTCTTTAGGTTTCTTGGTCCCTCCGTGGGAATCGCTGTTGGAGAAGAAGGCCAGGATCGCCACTGTCTGTGCGGATGGTGTTGGTCAGAAGGATTTTCTGTGGAGAGTTGGCTCCTAAGCGAAAAACTGTGCATCATCAAAAGGGTGCAATTGACTGCTTAACCCTGTAACGACGAGAGTGTGCTAGATTGTATGGGATTAAATAAAAATGCTTTGCAATATCATGATAAAAGCCTCATTTTGATTTCACAAGCTATCCAGTTGGACTTCCTTTCTTGGCTACTATAGCGAGTCTCTCTGACTGAGGAGTCCAGAGTGAAACATTCAATGCGTCCTCATCTGTCCTTATTTGTCCTCATTTGCCCTCCTTTGTCCTCCCATGTCCCACTTTGTCCTCCCTTATCCTAATCTCAAGGTTTCTGTGTAGCTCCTTAATTAGGCTCTCCATGTATCTGGCAACCACAACCCAATGACCATATTTTAACATCTTTCACGCTTTACGTAACAAATAACAAATTATTCGAATTCAATCGATGCATCAAAGTTAAATTTAGGAGACTATTCGATAAATGTTCTAGTCAAAACCAGCCCTAATATATAATATTGAAACTATATGTACACATACATGTATAATTGTATATAACATTATATCATGAAATGTATGTACATGTTTGTATAAGTAGGAACTTCCTTAGCAGCTTAATATGTAAATGAACTATTGTTGTGACTGACATTGAACACTGAACCGTTCGCAGTGGATGTTTACAGAAGATGGCGGACTTTCTCGATCGGACGAGGTCAATGTTCGCAGGAGTGTCCTACTATCATGGTCGACTGTCACCAGAACAGGCTGACTTCCGGTTAAACAGACGAGGGTGCATCGATGGACTGTATTTGATCTATGAAGACATCGACACCTTTGGGAAATTCATCCTCGCCATTTGCTCTGACGATAGGTGAGACCACAAATTTATATTTCGTAACATTCTACCCCAGTCATTGCCTTCGCCTTTCTAGACGTTAAAAGGCAATGCTCCGACGAACCTACTTACATTAAATTTGCCCAAGAGATTATATTGTAAGGCAAAGTCTTCGAGGGAGAAATTATAAATTCTCCCGGGGTACTTGTGTGTTATAAAGCTGTCCTGAACGACAGAAGCTTGATTTCGTCTTCCTCTCTGAAAAGTTCCCATTCTTCTCTTTCTCGTCAAGTATTCGTGATCTGGGTGTTATCCTTACTTTTGTCAAACACATCTCTTATCGCACACGCTCCCCTAGTTTCATTTTGGGTTTCTCTGGGTCATCCGTCATTCTGTTTCATCCTCTGCCTTCACTACTTTAGTTAATGCCTTATGTGTTATAGAATTGACTACTGCAGCGCTACTGAACGGTTCACTCTTGTAAAGGCGCTATACAAATGCTTAAATACAATATACCTACTATGCATGCATTCATAAATGCATACGTACATACAAGTATACATTTATATTATTGGTATTGGTATCGCTATATGTAGGTATGTATATGTGAGTATGTATACTATGCATTTATGTATGTAGTTATGTTGTTCTGTAGGTATATTACATATAAATAAACGTTAGTTAGTTAGCCTTCAAATGTCTGCTTTTTTATCTTCTATATCATTTTGATTCTGTTTCTGTCCGCCCGTCAGCATAGCAGGTCATACATCCTATTGTACTACTGAGGTCCTAAAAACAGACTCATAGACCTAGACAGTCACGCATAATCATGCTAAATAATGCATGGGGCATATGTTTCTAAATATTTTAAAGTGTGTCTATGTGGGTTTACTGTGTGTGCGTGCGTGTGTGTGCTTTTGTTTGTGACTTTTCATATTGGTGTGCACGCTGATTAATTTAGCGTGCTTGTATGTGTTCGTACACATTTATGTATGTGTGTATTTTGTGTTTAAAGCATACGCAGCTTCTGTATCTGTTTGTAGGTTTGTGTGCATGCACGTGCGTGCGCGTGTGTCTGTGTTAGAACGGGCACTAGAGTTCAGTAAAACTGTGCAGATCAACTGACCAACTTTAGGAAACATCGCTTTCTACTGACCGCTGTTCGTCAGAATAAAGGAAAGCAAGACATTACAGAACAGAACGGAATAGAACAGACAAGAACGTAACAAAATATATCTATAGGCCTAATGGAAATTTGTGAACGGGCTACAATGCATTACCATACAAATGAATTCATAAATAGAAAGTTCGAGCAATTAAATAGGAATGAACTAGACTCTGCCTTTATTATAAGAGCCTTTGTCTAAATGTTCTCAGGATTCGAACCTACTACCTTGGGTTCTCAACCGATGGATGCATCAACTACGGGGATGGAGTGTCCGTTCCACTGATGCATCCGCACGAACTCATCCACTACCATCTCCAGAAGTCTCCCGCCTTTCCAGTGTGTCCGCTGATTCCCTGCCTGCGTCCGACGGAGGATTACAAGGAACCAGTCGCCTGGCAGTTCGTCACAATGAATGAACTGGAAACAAGAATGCTACACGTGGCTCGAAGATTGGTCAACATCGTACAAGTAACACAGCCATCATTTAGTATACATTGCACTGTGCAGTTAATAACAACTATTGTGATTATTGCAAGCTTTGTCAAATAATATAATATATTGATTAGTCTTTTGTCTAGATATGGTTACTATTTAATAGACTAGACTGTGTTTGACTTGATTAAAGAGTGAAATTGAGTATAATTATAGACAGAACATGATTGGATATGATACTAGAGAGTAGCAGAGATTATAACTAGACCTACATGTACACAGAAGTAGACCGCAATAGCCAGAATAACTGAAGCGTTGTTAGACAGAACTATGGGTCAGACCAAATTTCAACCCGATTTGTTATTATAAGGAAGACACAATCGTCTGCCTCAACCCTTCTAAAACAGAATTCTTCCTGATCAAATTTTAATAAATTCGCGATCCTTCGATCAACTCATTCTTATTTTCATATCCGATTCCTCTGCTTGCAATCTCGGTGCTACTTTTGATCCACGTCTATCTTTCTTTAACCACATCTTCAACCTCTCTCACCGAGACTCATTTCCGCTCTATGCACACTCGTACGTGCCTTTAGCAATTTAGCCTTAGCGGTTTAGCCGCACCCAGCTCGACTTCAGACTGCCTCCACCATTTCTACCACTACTCTCACTCAATGCTCGTGTAGGCCTACTACAATTTCATTTTCTCAACACGAACAACTTATTTAATATCTTGTATTTAGCCAACTGACGCGTTGAAGTCGAAGAGAAAGCAGTTTCTACTGGCCGTTGCTAAGGATTTGCATACAATCCAGCCCTGGTTCCACGGATTAGTGGACCGGGACGAAGCTGAACGACGACTGCTGGCGAACGGACGGGAACCAAGTGGAAAGTTCCTGTAGGAACTTATCCGGTTCTGAGTCTTATTACTGTCTTGTAATGATATTAGACCTTAATGTGACTCTCATCATCTTGTAGATCAAACGGTGACAGTAGAAGATCACACCTGGGGCATGATAATTATACAGAGTGAACAGCTTTAAGGTCCACATGCGCACAAATAGAATTAATCACAGATTTGTATAGCGCCAAAGGATCGTCGCAGGCAGAATCAGGGAAACGCGAACCGAGATAGAACTATGTAATATAATTTAATAAATCTAATCTGATCTAATGACTTCTGTAACAATGTTATCAAAATGCATGAGACATCTATCGATGGTAACTCACTTCAACGTCTAACTAATATGATAGATTTACTAAGTGACAGCGAAGCCAATGCAGTTCGTCGCTAAAGTTGTAATTATAATTAATTTATTGTAATGATTATAATGCATAAACGAAGTGCTGGCCAATCCCAGATCAATATGAGACGATCAAAGTCTGGCTACAACTTGTTATCGACTTGAAGCGGTCTTCACACAGTTCAGTCCAGATTGACATTGCCACACTTAGGCCTACAGAACGTCCAGCACTTGATATTAAAGCTCGGACGCCTCGTAATGAATACACTCGAGACCCTTTGATAATACGTACTGAACTGCTGCATTCGAGAGTCAAAGTATCCGTTGGGTGCAGTATCCTCTGACGTCAGAACTCGGTTGAGTAACATTCAATGTTCTGGCTAAGAATGAGAGAAATTGAGACGCGTTTTGATGATGTTAACATTTTTATATTGAAAGAAACGTGCTAGCTAGCCATATGTTATGGGCTGGTGTGACATCTCAATTTACCTTATAATAGACGTAGGCATATATTATTAGTAACTAAAATAATTACTGACCGGACTCATCGAATGACCGTAGATATGTTCAGGCACTCCTTCATATATAGCGCACTCATCTCGAGCCTATATTCAGATTTACTCAGAACTAGCCGGCAGGTAGGCCTCTAAATAAACTGAATAAATGTGTATATATAGGGTTCGTGAGAAGGAAGGAGGAGACTTTGCGTTAAGCATGTGTTATAAAGACGGCTTTCGTCACTACACGATCAGTCGGATGAAGACAGACGACGGTGAATTGTTGGCAATGGAGGACGAACCGGTCTTCCACAACATCATGGATGTAAGTACACAGACAGCAGTGCACGATTCGGATGTAGACCTCTATATGAAAAGGAAGGTAAATTGTTTATGCCTGTGTGCCTTGATTGAGTGTCGTTGTGAGTATCAGTTTGTTTGAAGGTGTAAGTAGAAAAATGTAAAAAAAAGACCAAGCACAGACCTTCACTCCCTCCCTGCCACAGCCTTCTAGTTCTCTTTCCTCTTCCACACAATCTTTCCTGTTCTTCCTCTCTATGACCTGTCTTCATGTTTTTATTATCACTCCGTTTCGCGTTCTTTCATCTCCCTTGCCGCACGCAACCCTAGTGTTCTGTCCGACTATTAGTCTTCCTACCCCTTCGATCCCTAGGTTTCCCCTGCCCTGATCATAATTAACACGTTGTTCTGGTTTCAGATTGTTGAACACTACAGCAACAAACCAAGTTCGTTTGTGTTATCATTGGCAAGCTCCTGCTCTCGTTTGGAATACAGCAAACCAGGTTCAGTAATCATTCTTATGCATTTAATGAGCAATTTCAGTGAAAAGCTAATAATATTACTCACTAAAAGTGAAATCAGTTTTCGGCCCTTGAACCACCTGAAGATAATTGGTCTTCTAACAACTTCCAATGTTTAACTGTGCGTTTTCAGAACTGCCTAAACTTAACCCCGAGGAAGCAAGAGCTCTCAAAGACTATGTTACAGAAACTTGGCTCTTACAGAACCCCGACGATGCTGTAAGTATGAATCAACGAGTGAACAATGGTTTATTAGCCACGTAGTCAGTCTCTAAGTCAGTCAACTTATCAAATATTTTGTGTGGCACAGTGGCCAACTGATTAGAGCGATCGGCTCGTATACCGTTCAGTGTGCGCCGAGTGATCTGGTTCGACTCTCGTCCTGGGAGGCAGTGTAGGAACCTTGAGCAAGTCCTTCGCGCACAATTGCTCTGCAGTACAACTGCAATTGCGCCGTCGAGGCGTGTGCACTTCTGAGCAAAAAATGTTTGAAAAAGGGCGGTATCAAATTTTGGTAATAATAATAAGTTTTTAGACATAATTGAAGGAATAGTCTCAGCGCATAAAGAGATAAATCTATGCACTACATGCATATTATAAGCTGAAGATGTGTAGGGTCATTGGACGCACTTTGTACGACCATGATACGTTGGCGTTCGATCGACTATAAAGAGTTTCTGGCAGAGCGAATGTCTTCCCGCAGAGGACAGCTTTGGGAAACGAAAATATTATCCTGGGATTGGAATGGGAGAGCCAGATACAGCGATGGACGAGTGCGAATCACGGTAGAATGAAGGGAAACCGGATAGGATCGATTGAAAGGGGTGGGAAATGGAATGGAGACGAAGGAAGGAAATGATCTAATGCGAGACATGAAAACGGAGAGTATCATGTAAAGACAGGGAGGTGAAAATTAAGGAATGGAAATTAATTGTTAATTATTAATTAATTATTAAAAACTGGCATAGATAGGGACATTTCGTCGAACTAGCGCGTAGGTGGTCGGTATATATGCGATACTAATAAAACACGCTATTAGACGGATGCTGAGCGTGTTAGATCCGTTTTGATTTTTAGGATGAACGTGGCTCACAGTCAAAGGTCACTCAAATCGACCAACATCTCGAGGTCACTACAGACAACAGACGAAAGCTAGAAGTAAAACCAGCAGCAGACACAGTAGGCCTACATGTGAGTATACATAGCTGACTAACTAGCTATTTAACTTACTAGCCAAATGAAAATACAAATAAACTAATCTATCAAACAATCGCTACGTTATCGCTAATCAGTCAAGTGGCATATAGTAATTATAGTAGCATTTATTTAATAACCAGGTAGCTATAGCTAAATCAGCTACACTGAAAGATAGACAGACCAACCGACCACAGAAATGACAAAGACAAACAGGCAAACAGACCAACAAGCAGACAGACAGGCAGCCATACAGACATTATTATTTGCATTCTATTAGAAGATTCATTATCATAAAATGAATAATTGAAATATCCTGTTAACATTATCATTCTCAGACTCAGAAGTCGAGTGAAGTGTTGGATAAAGAGAGGGACAAAGAAGATGAAGTGAGTGAACTAAACAACTCGTAATTTATTCTTTTGCATTTGGACAATAACAGCCTTTGATGTTAGAACGACTGGTTCTATATGGTAGCGACGCTGCAGAATATCGAAAATGTTATAGGATTTGAATTAGCAGAGCTGCATAATTTGATTAGAAACCCTAAGTTTTTTTATAGTATATATGGAAAATCTCAAGATTCAAATTTAAGGTTTTCTATGCTTTAACCTTTTTCAGTTAGATAAAATGTGTCTTTACTTTTTTCAGTTAGATTAAATGTGCTTGCGCTTGTAGCTAATTAGACTAGTGCTTGTAGCTCTGTATACATCCTATAGTGTGCACGCGACATATAACACTCTATGGCAGGAAAACCAAAGGAGATCGTATGGGAAGTAATTCTCTGTTGCAAAATTGTAGGCCTATCCGGTGTGCGACTGTGCGTACGTTAAAAACATGAAACACGTCTTTTTAACCTAATATTCCACAAATTTTTCTTTAAAACCTATTTTTTGTCTAGCCTTAAGAACAAGGCGCGCATGACTGAAAGTAAAAGTTGCTCCTTTACGAGAAATAATAATTATGAGAACTTTAGAGGATTGGTCTATTTATGGTGTTTATTTAGGGAAGGTCGCATGTTGGGCGAAGTTCTAAATATGGGAAAAGTCTTAAACAACTGCTTTCATAGCCCATGTACCCGCCTGTAAGACGCAGCATTAGAAATACATTACATATGAATGACATTCTGACAACTACATGTAGTAGGCCCTATAGATAGGCCTACGCAGATGTTCTGTGCCAGTGAGGCAACTTGTTGGGGTGAATAGTACGTTAACTTATTTTGCTATACAAGAGGTAATCGTAGGCCATAGCCGCCATACTATACGACCGTTACTGACTTATGCTCTCATTTATGGTCAGTAAAGAACAAAGGTCGTGGCAGGTGCCTGCTTGTGCAGGTGTTAGCGTTCTGGACAGTCAATCAAAAGATGGGGATCAAATCCCCAGAGCAGAAATCTAGTTCGAGACATCTGCTCCACCCGCACCCCTAGCCAACGCAGCTACGGTGAGTACACTGACCGTATACCATCGGTTGGAAGATGGTACGGCGACGGAGAGGACTCGCCACCCACCACCCACCCGTTCTCATATGCCGAGACTAAGAAAATGTAGTCGCTAAAACTGAATGACCACGCACAGCTAGCTTAAAGGATTGTTCCCCTCCTCTGCGGTAAAAAGGCAGTTAAAAGGTTAAAAGGCAGTTTAAAGGCAGTCAATTATAATTGTAACATATGCGCAAGTCAGACTTTCAGAGTAGGCTCGGCCTAATCACCTGGAATGGTCTTAAATGCATATATAAATGTATAATGGTCAGCTACATGGTCATTGGTCAACTGCAGGTTAGGTCTACATTATACTATGTAACATTTTTTTAACTTTTTTCCGTGCAATTAATTGTGTCTTCTTTATAGCTCCTGCCGCAAAACATATAAAATGGCCAAACTTCTACCTAAAATTCCACATGCATTCAATCCTAAGTAAACTTGAGGTAGCTGCTTGAACTTTCTAGAATATAGCAGTAAAAATACAGGTACCTTAAGCTGACAAGTTAATTTTTGTTCTGGCTACCTAAGTGGGTAGCCTGCATATTTGAGATGGCATCAAGAGGCTGCAAATAAAATGTATCCAGCAGACGCGTTTTCCTATGTCTTTATCAAGACACGAGCGAAACAGTAGGCCAGGCCTACTCTGTGGAAACATCTGCTAAGTTCATCTAGATGCCTCAAACCCGTGCTGCTCCATATATAACGAGAGCAAGTATCCATCTGTTCCTCTGGCTTACTCGGTGCACCTCTTCATGTACCTCTACCTCTAAGAGGATTACTACAACGTCAAAACCTTGCTGAACACCTTGAAGTTTCATGAGTAATTGAGTAGGCCCACGGCTGGAATATCATCGGAGACTTCAAACTGGTAACATTCCTCATGATGGGTCTCCAATCAGGTTGGATGAAGTTTCCCTGCTATCTTAGCCTTTGGGACAGCAGGGACAACAAGGCGCACTACCAAAGGCGGGACTTGCCCCAGCGGACAGTTTCTCTGTGGTGAGCAAAAACGCCAAGTGGGCCTTATGAAACAATCGGTCACAGCTCTAGATAAAGAATCGGCATCTTTCAAGTACCGAGTCTTTAGCTTCTTTTCGATCTCGGCTTAAAACCTTTTTATTTACCCTTGCCTATCCTCCTTAGACTGTCATTCTGTCTCTTCGGACTGACCTTTTGGATTTGACCGGATTTGTTTTGGTGCACAGTCGGTTGCACGAGCGCGCGTAACGCTGCAATGAGAATAGGCCTAGATGATTTCAAATTTTGATTTAAATTAAGCGACAGATTTGAATTGATGAAGTTGGAATAATAATGATCAACGTTTAGTGCCAAACTAAGTGGTAAACATTCACTCCTTCAGGTCAACATCCTATAATTATATAGGCCTATCAGATGTGCACTAAAGCGGGTAATAGGTCTACATGTGGATAAAAATATAACAAATCCTATAATTAATTATGTCTACACTGTGAGTGATCGGTGATCATTTGCTTTTTATTCCTGTTTTTGAACAGATCCTGGATGCGGTACTTTCTGCTGTTCTTCCATTTGACAACAACCTTCTCGTCACAAAGATTGAAATTTGAGTTTCGTTCAGACATCTTTTTATCAAATTTTCATAAACAGGGAAAAAATGCCAATTATACATAATATAAATTTTGTTGCAGTAGATTTTAATATATATATATATATATAAAATATTGACTACTCGACTTTTATATATTGCATAATATATAAAATAATGACTATTCGACTATATACAGATTTGTTACATAATTTATTATATGGATTGTATGTTTAAAAATTATTGTAGCCTACTGCTTACATTTAATTTCATCTCAATGAAACGTAAATTTCCGTGCACAATGTAGGATTAGGATCTATCAAAATGAACAAGTAAACCAGACCTACAGAATCCAATCTCATGCTAAGAAAAAAACATGCAGACTCACATTTACACGGGATTCAATGTTGAGTACTCTATAATAATTCATTATTTCTTGAGCCACATTCTCACTTTGGCATTTGTAGAAACATAGCAGACAGCACAGATCACCAGATGTAAAGTAAACACATTATTTGCGATAATGTATCAGGAAATGCAAATGCACAAAAGTAATTCAACACGATGTAGACAAATGTAGACTTCATTAATTATTGGAATCGAAGACAGTTAAAACATGAAAGTTGATCTCAAAAACATTTGCAGTTAATTAGGTCATCCACTATTTGTAGTACATTCAGTCATACAAACACATCGCAATCGTGCTCTAGTGACATCAGGCAATATGAAATTTTTTAAATCTGGACAAATAAAAAAATTCTACTTATGAACAGGACTAGGTTCTGCCATTGAGCACGAAATCTATCTCTCCTGCCTCTTGCATATTCCGTAACGAATGCATAAACAGCATTAACAATAGACACTACAAGCTTGTGACAGTGGAATTTGACATTGTGACAGTAAAGTTTCACATCATGACAGTGACATTCAAGCATCATATATGGGTTGAATTCTGCACTGCTATGACTGAAAGTAGTCTGCACAAATACCTGTCCAACCTCTATACAACTGTATTTTGACATTGCCCTTCTTACAAAGTTCAGAAGTGCAATTGTGTGCAAAGGACTGGCTCAAGGTCCCTACACAGTAACTGCCTCGAACGACGATCGAACCCATGCACTGTACGTTACAGGCCGACCGCTCTAACCAATTGGCCAACGTGCAACCTCTGACCCAACCTATAGAACTTCAGACTTTCTCGGAGTAACTCTCAAGATTTCGTATTCCAAAGATCAACAAGATACCTACAAAGATTATGTGATAGATGTACGATTGTACATTTCGTAGCGAACGCATAAACAGCGTAAGTGTCATATATTATGAGTTGGTGACAGTGGAATTTCACATCATGACAGTGGAATTTCTCATTGTGACAGTGGAATTTCACATTGTGACAGTGGAATTCAAGAATCACATTCTGGTGGAATTTTGCATCGCTCTGGCTGAAGTTAGTCAGTGCAAATTCCGGTCCAACCTTTGACCCTAGCTATAGAACTTCAGACTTTCTTTGAGCCACTCTTCTGTGAACTCCTCAAGATTTCGTATCTCAAAGACCTACAAGATACCGACAAAGATCACATGATAAGTAGCTAATACACAACGTGCCATTAAAGTTCCAACTTAGAGTATTAAATATTATCTGCAATTGATATAATACAAGCTAAGTTTAAATTAAGAATGCGCAATATAAGAAAACAAAACAATTACATAACTATTAATTTAAAAATTATTTTTAAGTCTTGTATTCTAATTTACTACCATACATTTATTAAAACAAATTTAATACAAAGAAAATAAATCTTATGAAACTATAATTGTGCTTTTACTTTGTAAAACTGCACTGATTTTGTTTAACAGTAGATACACAACACTGAGGTGGTTGGGATCTATGGAAACATCACGACGCTTTACAGGATTGAGATGGGGCAAAAACAGTCATTTTTGGCATTATGTAATTATGCAATAACCCATACAAAGCCCCTGTTGAAAATTTTCACTTTACAACATCATTTAAATTGAATTAATTAATAATAATCACAATATTAATAAGTTTGGATCTCTCGCACTGCTTTCTCAAACATATATTTGGAGACCGTGAGAAACAAGTCACCTTTTTCAGCGTTTCTCAGATGTGATCAAACGTTTCAGTGCAGAGGCCACAACCTTTCACAAAAGTTTCTTCCACCAGAACTGGATGAAGAAGCATAGCTATTCCAGATATCTGAGTCTCATGAGTCATCTTAGACTGTACTTAGGTCGGAGCCATTTGCACCATATAGATAGGCTACTCGAGCGAATTCACATCACAGCTCAAATGGGAGGGCATGGAATTAAGGGATCCTTAAAAAAATCAGGTCTTACCTTTGTCAATCCAGCTTCGCTGACCAAGTTTCTTACGCTGCCAGCATAAAGCATCTGCTGCTCTGGACTGCAGCCTACAAAGAATTTACAGAGCAACAACGTCAATTGGAGACAATGACCCAATGCTTGGTTCACTTTAAGACTATATCTGACCACATACAAACTTCAGCTTAAGAAATTAATATGGTATGTGATAGAAAGAATTTGATGAAAAGTGCTTGAAAAAGTATTTATATATAGTAATGCTTAACAAAATTGAAGTTCGATGAACAATGTCAACAGTCTGATTTATTAGACTATTAAAATAGTCGTAATATTCGCATCAAGATGAATTTGACTCAGGTCATAATAAACGTTTAATACACAGAACTAAAAATATGGTACTTGACATTTTAAGTAGCATTGAGTTGAAAAATCTACATGCACAAATACATTGCAAGAAGGGACATAATCAGAAGGAACATAATCAGAAGGAACATAATCAGAAGGGACTTAATCAGAAGGAACATAATCAGTCGGACATAATCAGAAGGGATATAATCAGAAGGAACATAATCAGAAGGGACATAATCAGAAGGAACATAATCAGAATGTACATAATCAGAATGTACATAATCAGAATGAACATAATCAGAAGGGACATAATCAGAAGGAACATAATCAGAAGGGACATAATCAGAAGGGACATAATCAGAATGAACATAATCAGAAGGGACATAATCAGAAGGGACATAATCAGAAGGAACATAATCAGAATGAACATAATCAGAAGGAACATAATCAGAAGGGACATAATCAGAAGGGACATAATCAGAAGAGACATAATCAGAAGGAACATAATCAGAATGAACATAATCAGAAGGGACATAATCAGAATGAACATAATCAGAAGGAACATAATCAGAAGGAACATAATCAGAAGGGACATAATCAGAAGGAACATAATCAGAAGGAACATAATCAGAAGGAACATAATCAGAAGGGACATAATCAGAAAGAACATAATCAGAATGTACATAATCAGAATGTACATAATCAGAATGAACATAATCATAAGGGACATAATCAGAAGGAACATAATCAGAAGGGACATAATCAGAAGGGACATAATCAGAATGAACATAATCAGAAGGGACATAATCAGAAGGGACATAATCAGAAGGGACATAATCAGAAGAGACATAATCAGAAGGAACATAATCAGAATGAACATAATCAGAAGGGACATAATCAGAAGGAACATAATCAGAAGGGACATAATCAGAATGAACATAATCAGAAGGGACATAATCAGAAGGGACATAATCAGAAGGGACATAATCAGAAGAGACATAATCAGAAGGAACATAATCAGAATGAACATAATCAGAAGGGACATAATCAGAAGGAACATAATCAGAAGGGACATAATCAGAATGAACATAATCAGAAGGGACATAATCAGAAGGGACATAATCAGAAGGGACATAATCAGAAGAGACATAATCAGAAGGAACATAATCAGAATGAACATAATCAGAAGGGACATAATCAGAATGAACATAATCAGAAGGGACATAATCAGAATGAACATAATCAGAAGGGATATAATCATTAACACGCAGATAATTCACCCTGAGGAGTGCTGAAAATGAGGCAGAGTGGATAAGACTTTCGACCGTCATCGTGGTGATATTCATAGCTGTACAGCACAAAGCGTGGCTGACTTTCGGGAAGCTCGCCATTCAGCTGTTCGACTGAGTAGTCCTACGAGCATTGAGAGAGCATCAAATCACAGCAGCTATTGACAATGCAAAGTAATTAAGTGTTGGTATAACATGTAAAGATTATATGCCTATCCAGCCCATAGCATCTAGAGCCAAATGTGGCACTGTGGCTGCTCGTAACACTCAGTGTGTGCTGAGTGAGTGGGTTCGACCCTCATCCAAGGCGTCAGTCACTGTATAGGGACCTTGAGCAAGTCTTTTGCACACAATTGCTATGCAGTACAACTGCAATTGCGCCGTCGAAGCGTGTGCACTTCTGAGCAAAAGATGGTGGAATGAGGGTGAAAACAAATTTCATGAATTTCAAATCTCTTCTGTGATTCTCATTTCTCCCTTTTCATTTTCTCAGCTAAGGCCATGAGAGACCAAGAATGTTTTGCTGTTGTTAGCCAGATGGCTCTAGGTCACGTACTTCCCTGAAGCATCTCAGAATTATGTCTGATCAAACATGAGCAGAACAGAAATCTTATGTCATATTTCTCCATATGGAAATTTCAACTACCAAAATTGTGCTTAACAATCCATCAAGCTAACCACTAGACCGGGCTTTTCAACCTGTGATATGTAGCGGTTCGCGACATCATTCTGAAAATATTTCCCTCTGCATTCGTTGCATTTCCAGCCAAATCCATAATTATATCAGGAAGTCAAAACAATTTATTCACTGTTTATATTTATACTATAAAAAATGTTTCTGTTTATCCCAAGAAATGCTAAAGAACAGAACACTCTCATGATATAAACATTTTTACAAAACGTTCATGCGTGAATTTCTAGGTGAATACAGTATACAGTTAACTTGAAATACTAATATTTGGACATTGTAGCTTCGAATTGCAAAATTATTCTACATCCGGTATAATAACTACCACCATTTGCATTCGCATTATCTGAAGGTTGTGCGACTTTTAATATGCAAATCAGGTGCATAAGTTTTATAACCATGACCTCACTCAGCGCTCACCAAACGGTCTTCATCTTCATAAGGTTTAATTAAGCTTGCATTGTGGAAATAGTCTTCCTGTAATACTTTTTAAAGTTTTAAGCAAGAAATTTACTCCTTAAATACCTTGGGCCTAAGAGCTATGCCTAGCAAAATCCCTAATCGAAAAATTATGAAACCACTGCTCTAGAAGAACATGTAAAAATCATGAAATCACCTCATACTCTTCATCGAGAATAATGAGCTGTCGTGCTCTGTCCACTTTCACTAAAAAAATAAAAATGTCCAATATAATATATATATATAATAATATATATTAGCCCAATATAACTTCACGCTTAAACGAAATGTCTTAATTTTAATTGAAATCAATCATTCATAATTTTATAATTACTACTTCTAATGATATTACTAGTCTCAAATATATGAAGCTTCAAAAATGTCGTCAAAGCATTGTTTCGTAACTGTTGGCAACAACATAATTATGTTCTTTTTTGAAAAGGTGCCACATAAATGCACTAAATGAATGAACAAACTAATTCATTAATAAGTAATGCCCAGACCTGCTAAGATAAGAAAAATCTGGTCTTAACTGACTGATGATGGCAGCGTTGGTCGTTGCCTTTCGAAATCGGAACTTTGTTATTTTCGCTTTTAGCTCTGGGTCAATATCACACACTTTAACATTTCCTGCCTGCAAAAACAATAACACCCAACTATTTTTATTGTTAGCGTTATCACTACTGCAATTAATTTGCTAATATTTTCAACCAGCTAAAACGAATCCTTGAGTGATGATGATGAGTTCTCTGCCCAAAAGCAGGTCTATTGGCAATATGCCACCCGGGTACGAGGTTCATGAGGTGGTTTCCCGTTGCCTTCCTCACAGACAATAACCATGGGTGAACAGTTTATCCAGGATCACCACGCACTGACTTGATGTTGGTTCAAACCTTTGAAGGTTCGTATTTACTAACTTGGCTCCAAATCTCCCGACATTCTCACATCAAACCAGTTTTTCTTCTACACGATAATTTCATCAATCCAGCTTCCATTTTCGTATAAGCTTATTTCTTTTCAACGATTCCGCTTCCATTCGGCATGTTATTTTCATCAATCCATCTTTCATTTAGGTTCATTTCATCAATCGAGTTTTTGCGTACATGGCCTTGCTAACATTGATTCCACTTCCATCGTAACAACATTCTCGCATAAATCTTGCATCTATTTAAGCATGATATTTTCATAAAACCACCTTCCATTTAAGCATAATTTCTCTCATCAATCCAGTTTCTACTTACATGGTCCTCTATAGGCATCACCAGGTAAAGTTTTGCGAGATTTTGAGCGAGTTAGTAAATCCGGACCCGTACCTTCGTACCTGCCACTCTACAGTTGCTAGTTACAGAACGTACCGCTACGCCACTGAGTGCAGTTATATTTTATTTTAACTGTAGTGCAGATGGTAATAGAATAATATTTCACTTCCGCACCAAAGCAAGCCGCTTTCAGTAACAATGCAGGACACATACAAGAGTATAAAAAAGCCAGGAAACAAACTCTAACCCCAGGGATTCTAGCTATACAGACCGTATAAAAACTTGCCATATGCAGTCATTTACAAAACTGGTAATACAGCATTTTCTGTACAATTTTTCACTAAAACAAACCTCAGTGATAATCAAATATTGGTCTCCATTTAACTGACATATTGCAAGAAACCTCTTTGAATTGTTTGACAGCACTTGGCAAGATTGGATCACTATTTAAAATCTCGACTGGCAGTAACCATGATGTCGTATATTGCATATTTTCGTTTGTAAAAAACAGGATAAATTTCATGAATCTGTAATTGATTACTATAAGACAAATATTCGTGCATTTCCCGCGCTTCAGTAATCTTCGTCATCAATGAAAACGACATCAATGATATTGTCAACTTCATATTCATCTTCTACTTCCTGAAAGATGGAGCGGTCATCCTCCATCACATTCTCATCCGCAGTATCATTGATTGCTTCCTGTGCATTGCTGTGACTAGATGAACAAGAGCCTACACGCTTGCAGAGACGGGTACTGCAAGTAGTTTTCGCCTGCATTTGAAATTTTTCAGACACATGTTTTTACATGCACAATTTATCAGCTCACTACAATGAAGCCAAATGTCTGCTTGTGTGGACCACATTGGCTCATAGGAACCATCTTCAATCTTCCTCCACCCCGACTTTTCAGGTTTCAAGACTTCTGCATCAGCTTCCAAACAATTCCCCAGATGTAGAACTGTAAAGCTGCACGCTTTATGTGTTGAATCAGAACATCAGCCGTTGGTGGAATTTTCTCTATCGGCCGATTCTTTTGTGTGAATAGAACGCGGCGGCAATCGTTCACTCTGTCGTGTGGTGATGTTCTGTCATACATAAGGACTACAAATCTCTCCATTGTTTCAAGCATCTTACTCGGAGCATTGAATATCCCAGTGGATAACTGACTAAAACAGGCATCAACCTCTCGGAACACCATCCAAACACTCCAAGGGTCTTGCTTTGGTCCGGCAGCCAAATAATCTAATGCGACGTTGACATAACCGACTGAACTACCAAGACAAAACTGCACCGCGTTGCCACGCCCACTTCATGTCACGTGAAACTGCACAAACTCCGGAAAAATTAGGACTACTCGTTCATGGCTAACAAATTTCGAACCATAGATATTGAGCAACACAGTAAAACAAAGCAAATTTTGCCAATTAGAACATAATTATTGAATTGCATGTCTCAACAAATCCAGTGTAACAGATGTTTTACCATTGTGAGTCGATGAGGATATAAATTTACTCAGCATAGACTATGCATTCGAAGCGGCCTCTTCAATGTATGCATAGATATCAGTAAAAAATTGGGAGTCACAAAACAGCCTTTACAGCCATCGACACCGATAATTAATTAAGTGATGTACCAGCCAGATAAACCAACGAGGCTCTAATGACGGTTTCACTATGAGGTAATATTCCAATGTCTTACGATAAACAAGAAACAGTAAATCGTACATACGTCTGAGGAGGACGACGACGAGGAGGTCAATGTGCAATTCTCATTGTTTCACAAAACTCGAATTCCGACTGAATGGGATTGGGGTGAAACTCTGTGTCGTGGGTTGATAAACAGTTTCTGTTATCCACCGCCAAAAGTGCGCTAGTCTTGACCCCATCCTCATGTCAAAATGCCTTAATTCTTCATATTACAATTATTCGGTGACGAAATAGATTTAGATCTATGAATTATGTAGGCCTATATATTTGTAGGTTCGACAGGGCATATATATATATATATATATATATATATATATATATATATATATATATATATATATATATATATATATATATATATATATATAGGGGAGAATGTCCTCATTGGGACATGTCCTGCATTGGGTAGTGGCGGTATCAAGGGGCGTCTATCATTGATCGGACGTGCGTCACCTAGCGAACGTATTTAATGTCGCGAAGAAGATTATCATGTCTTGGGCAGACAAGAAGATAGCGTCTTACAGATAAACGGCAAATCTAGTTTTTTAGGTAAGAAAAGCAGATAATAATCGTTTTATGTCAGTCAACGCACAAGACATTTTTGCTAATTTAGCCTACAATTTCTGTAAACTACTTTAGGACAGTATATTGCGAAGCATGGGGTAAAGTTTGGAGGTCGTATACTGCATAGTTGTGCTACTATCAAAAACGTTAGTCACTGACAATTGATGGCCTGCATTGGGACAACACTCTTGGCCTGCATTGGGACAATTTTTACCAGTAAGGAAAATATTAAATTTTTGGAGTTTACACTTGGAACAATTTTGTTGTATAACCATATTCGATCCATAAAACTTTGCTGTTTCTGATAATTAAAACAAAATACATATACTGCAGATAACACTGACTGTGTGCATTAAAATGTAAAAATTGACCTACGCTCTGTCCCAGTGCTGTCCCAATTGAAAATACTAATATTTCTGAGTTTACTCTTGGAACAATGTTGTTGTATAACTACATTCGATCCATGAACGTTCAGTTTCTGATAATTAGCAGAAAATTCAAGTACTACAACTAGCACCAATTGCGTGCATTAATATGTAAAAGTGACCCAATGCTCCCCATGGTGGTCTGCATTGGGACACTTTTTATCAGCAAGGAAAACGCTAATATTTTTGAGTTTACTCTTGGAACAATATTGTTGTTTAACCGTATTCGACCCATAAAACGTTGCTGTTTCTGATAATTAAAACAAAATACAAGTCCTACAACACACAGCTTAAAGTGTGCCTGGACGATCATGGACGGCGTCAAGGCACTTATTTCGAGGCTGGACGCCGTCCTGTCACTTATTTGGCCAGCAGAACCTGGACGCCGTCCATGAGCGTCCATGCAGCAGTGCAATTTCTCTAGATGCGGTACATTATTATAAACAGGAAAAGAGGAGGAAAAAATTTCGCACTTCGCGCGTTTATAAACTATATTTTCCCAACTTTTAAAACGATGCCGATGCCACTGACCCCTTGCCGACAATTTCACAAAACAAAGTAATTCTCTGCAGGCCTACTCTTTAAATTACAACATATATTTCACCAACAAATAATTGACTACTAAATAATGGTTGATGGACAAAAAGCCTAATGAATGATAAATTCTATTTTTCGCCCATTGTATTTGATTAAATAGAAGTTTGGTTGATAATAATAATGTCTGCAAATCCAGCTTCTGGTTCAGCAAGAACCATTTTTGTCAATTCAACTTCTATTTAGGCATATATTCTTTCAATGATCCAACTTTTATTTCAGTAGGCATTTTGTTTATCTAAATGGCATCTGTTTTGGAAGAATTTCGTTCACCCATCCAACTTCTATTCCAGTCAGAGTTGTATGGTCTCGAGACAGTGTCTCGGTCTCGAGAAGTATCGAGACAGTTTTTTAATGTCTCGGTCTCGGAAGCCTGCTGTCTCGGTCTCGGTCTCGATTTAGTGTCTCGAAATTTTAGAAACTGTCTTGAAGTGAATGTCTTGTTCTGTCTCGAACGAGCGGTCTCGATAAGTTTCGCGTGAACTGTCTTAACATCTTGCGCGGCAATATAAAAACTGTTCTCAGGAATTTGTACTATATACATTTTAAGTTTCAAATTGAAATTACAAATGAACATTATTTCAGAAAACTGATACATTAGCATTTTACAGCATTTTATATAGGATCACGTGTCTCTTACTGTCTCGTACTGTCTTGCACCTAGTGTCTCGGTCTCGGTCTTGATACCTCACTGTTTTGGTCTCGGTCTCGGTCTCGGCAACTCACTGTCTCGGTCTCGTCTTGGTCTTGAAGTTTCAAGTCTTGCATACAACACTGATTCCAGCACCATTAATATCACCAATCCAACTTCTATTCCAGCATCATTAATATCTCCAATCCAACTTCTATTTTAACGAACAGTGGACCAGAGTGCATGAACCATTTGTCGTCGACTTAATATGTTGGTGCTCTTCCTTTGCAATTTCTAGATCTTAACTTTTTGACACTAGGTGCCGTCCATATGTGACGTCACGCGCCTAGGGGAGGGGTCACAAATTTGTGAAGGCGTGCGACATGGGGAGAGGGGTCTACGAAATGTGAGTTCACATCATCACATCAAAATACGTAATTTTATTTAAAACTTACACTCATTTAAACAAGTTCCACTTAATTAGCAGTAGTTGTTACCACAATTAAACAACAATAATTATGATCATGATAGTCTTTCATCGTGAGGAATGCGTAAGATAGTAATCATTATTGGCTACTTAAATTTTCCATTTGTCTTTGTTCTACTGTTATAATTTGAAATATTTTATAGTTACAAATAAATTTTTTGATAATTATAAGAAAACTTGCGTTACATTCCGCACATCTGGTTTGATTTTTGGGGGTCACTACCTTTTGACTTGACGTCATATTTGAGGGGGTCATAACGACGTGTGACGAAGGTGGATCGATTAAAATATCATGCTTGAGTATAAGCTGGATGGATAAGAAATAGCTGTTACGTAGAGAGAGCGTAGAGAGCGGCGACCCAGTAGGCCTACACTCAAAGTAGAGTAACAGAGATCGCGCGAAGAGGGAGAGGTCAAACATCGTCCAAAATTGCGTGACGTCATTTATGAACGGCTCTCCTAGCGTCCAGGCACTTCTTTTTTTACACTTTAAGCACTGCTACAACCAACACCAATTCTGTGCTTTGAAATGTAAAAATTGACCCAATGCAGGACATTCTCCCCTACATATAGGCTATATATATATATATATATATATATATATCGCCTTCGAGAACCTACATGTACTTATGGAGCACGAATAGCGTGTATCAGTTATAAATTTATAGGATGAGCTTGTCCGGCTTAGTCGCTTAGGTTTTGACCTGCTGGATTTTAAAAAGATTTAGAGATCCACCAACTCCGGATGAGCAACTTAACCACTGAGTGGGATGTGTTACTGATGTTCACCTCGTTACATTTATTCCTATACTACCCCTTTATTGACATTTTTCAAGATTAGTAGGCTTTTTGTACTTCATGACAAAAAGTGGACTTTACGGTTTACACCCGGAATTTTTAATAAGTTCCACGTAGAACAAGCTGAACAGCAGAAAGGCCACGATCGAAATGACACTTTTATTTGCACACGACGAGAATTAAGAAAGAGCGTTTTGATGCATTCCGGCAGAGCCTATTTGATGAAACGGAACTATAATAATACCGTTGCATTTTACGAACAAGAACGGCGTTAGCTAGGATCCGGTCCGTTCCGGCCCATTTCGAGCCCTGCGGATGGTTACGGATCACCGATCACCAATCACTGCTTTCTCTTGCCTGGGAGAACCACAGGTTCGTCATTGATGTGAAGTTTTGTGAAATAGGCCTAAGCTGGCCTACTAAAACATCTGTTTCTTATAATTTTGAATAACCTTCCTCTAAATATTTATGAACTGCTGCAATTGTTTCAGGACCATATATTATATCCTTCTGACCTTACCTTCATCTAAAGTACTAATTAGTGATTTAATGTATACCTTCATGTATTGCTGCACATAGGTTATTGCCTATACCAATGAAGTGCCAAGAAACTGAGATAAATTAATTGTGAAATAGGTGCGCATATCGATGTTACACGTTCACCAGTAGCCTAATGTCTAACATTGAATGCATGGTCTATTCGCCGCAGATATATATATTATACCCAACGGCGCTCAGAGACATTACCGTAATCCACCCCACTGGCTGTACATGTACATGCCAAACTTCATTTATTTATTTATTTATTCATTTATTCATTCATCTCATCATTCACTGGTTTTATCGTTTATTCATTCATTCCTTCCTTCATTCTTTCTTTTTCTTTTGTTCGCTTAATTGTACGTTCGCTTGTATAATCGTTCGTCCGTTCAGTAATAATATATAATATGCCATAATTTTTCTATAAATAATATATATATATTATTTCAGAGTCGGTACATATTGCTCCTTCACGATGTCTTCTGAAGGGCGCTAGAACTGCCAGAATCGTAAATTCCTTTCGTCACTGAATAATGAAGATTATTCACCGCGGAGCTTTCCGCTTCGTTAATAACATTTCCATGTAAGACCCGCAGACAAACCGGAAGCCATCTCCAACTCTCAGCTCCCCGTTTCCTTCCACTTCCGTTGGCCCACGACCTTTCCATCACCCGATGACAATAGGTCATGCAATAATCGCGATTCGCGCTCTAGAAAACCTTAGGCCTTCGACTCCAATATCACTCCATAGAGATCGTCTGCTCGACTGATGTACGTAGGTCTACGTCTGTAGGCCTAACTCAAAAGCCACGACACATTCTCCAGAGTATCCAAAGTGTGTGTGTCCAGTAGCTTTATACAAAATAAAAGTTTCTATTAACAAATAAGCTTAATAGGCAGAACGTAATAATTTACAGTTTACTTTCTGGTCTAAAACGTAAAATTGACAGTTGTTTACTCTGTGAAACGCAACGGTCTATTTATAGCAAAAGTATATTGTAAATTTATTATAGGAAATTAACATACGTGCTATCAAGGAATTTGAAGCAAAATGTATGTACACTTAAGCAATTTTGCGATCGATTTTCCAGTACATTTGAAAATCTAGAGTTCCAGACTATAAGCCTGCACGTATGCTGTCTCATTGTCCTGAGACAGATCATATATAGGCCTACTACTTTTCGCCGCTCAACTGCCCGTTGATCATTGCTGGCCTACAACATGCGCACTGCTACATCCCAAAAGGGGCCTTGCTTATGTGAGTCCCTCCATTTGAAAAAGTCCTCTACTCCTTTTCTGGCGGAACTGCTATTCTTTCCTTTGCTCAGTTTCGGAGGCGCATTATGACCCTCCTATTATTTTGGTTATTGGGCCTATACCTCTTTTAGCCTTCGACATGGGTTCAGTTACAATTACAATTGTAATTACAATTACACTGACGGTTCTTTCTATAATGTAAACCATATAAAACCGTGATAACCATCTCTGCGTGTGTTCGAGTAAACATAACGTATGTAGAGCGATGTGGTCGGTCGACGAGCATGCGCCGTGTCGACGCTAATAAATCTCCATGGAAGCCATTTTATTAGACTTATAAATCACGGGATCCTTCGATAATAGTATTATCAATCTCCATATATGTGCCAGCGTAACATCTCATTTATTCACTCTGTATGGTGACATTCCGAGCAGCAGGCATTATATATTCACGCGAATTAGTGGATGGCGTATACATTTGCGTAATGATGTGCCTAGAGGTGGGCATAAATATTATGTCAATGAGGATTATTGGGTGTCAAAATGCGGTTTTTCTCTGTCCAATCATTTAGCTGTCCAAACACTGATAAACACTCATAAAGATGTATTTGAAGATTGGAGACTCGATATGCTCCCGTAATTTCTGCGATTCTGACTAATGCGTTCTGGGAAAAGAACTGAGGTGAATGTAAATATAAAATGTAAGGCCCATGAGTTTTTGCAGTAACCGTGTGACCTCGGCCCGTCTCAAATGCATTTATTACATGATAATCTGCCAGTTCTAATCGGTGGAACGCCATTAAAGGTCGCTTGAACGGACCATGTGCTTCCGAAACCACAAAAGCGCCCCAGTCTCTGACGTAATTAATCCTTTTGTATACTTAAACTATACCTGCTACAGAGTGGGCAATCCACTCGAACTTCCGAGGTATCAGCATTTCTACATGCGTTGCTCTCCGACGGAGTCTCCGTATAGAGACATTATTCGATGCGTTGACCACCATACTCCGTCTTTTCTAGGAAATTGCAATGAGTTTTAAGCAATGATAACAGACAACTCACAGTTCAACGAGTTCAGTCAACCAGTGATAGTCTATAGACGGCAGGAATTTCTCACGACGCCCCTCCCTCCGTGTCCCGACGGCTGGAAGAAACCCAGAACGTCCGATGGAAAGCCCCGGAAGAGTCGACGGCAGCGGAAAGCAGCGTCTAGCAACGTTCATTAAACGTAGACTCGCGAACGCATCCATCACTGACCGTTGCTCTATTTATCAGCTCAAAGGCAGCAGCCCTGGAGACAGGAACCGTTGTCTAAGTCTTTCCCCATTCTCCTACACATCCCTTCTCCAGAGAAGGAGGAGGAGGAAGAGGAGGAGGAGGAAGGGAGGAGGAGGATCCTACAAAAGCAGTCCATCAAGTAAGACGAACGGAGACGCTTTGTCAGCATAAACTCACACGGAATAATTGATCTTCCGTCGGAGACAGGCGGCGCCAGCATCGTCACTGCTGGGAGACAGCGCAATTGGCACTAGGGTATTATTGAAACCAGAACGCACATTTTGAAAGCGAGCAGCGCAGTGTCTACATCGTAAACGGTGGAGTGTGTGCGATCTGCGCTGGTATCATATACACATATTGCTCAATTAGTTTCTTCCGATTTTGCCAAAATTCAGTTAATTGAGTCGCTGTGTCTGGATCTATCTCTGCCTCCTTTCCAAATTCATTCTCTGCCTTAGATACATCATCATTCTGCTCTCTCTCTCTCTCTCTCTCTCTTTCTCTCTCTCTCTCTCTCTCTCTCTCTCTCTCTCTCACTCACTTTCACTCTCTCTCTCTCTCTCTCTCTCTCTCTCTATATATATATATATATGTTTCTCTCTTAGTTTGCCTGTCTTATTCATCTTCTGCCCTTTTTACTCTTTCTCTTTCTCGCCCATTCTATCATTTCCTATCGCTGTATATCATGATTGCTGCTTAAATTACATTCTTCTCACTCATATATATTCTTTTATTTCTGTCTCACTCATCGCTCATTTCACTCTCTGTCCATCTCTATTATGTGGTCTCGTGTTTACACTTATCATCATCCTTACCGTCCATATATATATATATATAATATAAATATATATATAAATCCTATCAAGCTATCACTTTAAACAGTACACCTTCTCAAAATATCTCACCCTATAAAATTGCATAAATCACCCACAATACAATTCAAACCCCTCTAACCTCTTACATTCGTCAGCTACTCGCCAACCGCCCGGATCTACTCGCTTACCCTCATATCTTTCTAGCTCTCCTCCAGTTTCGTCTTAAAATTCTGCAGCCGCTCCTTAGTCTATGCTGTCCCACCTCTTTGGAACGGATTCCCCAAAGACATCAGTCTGTTTAATTACCAACAACATATTTCGCCTCCAAATTGTGCCTCTCCTCCACTTTCATGTGCACTCTCTTCTGTTCGAACTTTAAGCGGTCCTATCCATAATTCTGCTTCTGCGCTACCACAATATGACCACCTTGATCTCTGATTACCATCTTAGCACGTGCCATGCTGTCTCATCGCCTTGATCTCCCAGGATTTCGACCTGGCATCGAAACGAAACGAGACGCGGACCTTGAGTTGGTGAATGGCCGGTGTAGAAACTGGTCTTCCTGACGTAGCAATTTTTGAAGATTTACATTAGGCCTACATTACATACAGTTACTGTAGGTCAATGCACGTTTATGCAACGAATGTCACGCGGGAAAATCTTGCCAGACTGATTATAGCAAGCTGTCAGCAGTCTGTGGCAACGCTGTTAAGATCATTTTTTAGTGACTGGAGAAAGAAATTTTAATAAAAAAATAATTTAAAAAATCTCAAGACAGTCACGCGCCTCTGCCCCTCAATTGTAGCGACGCCACTGCCGGATATAGAATTCTATTTAACAGAAGCAATTTGCATTTATATTGGGGTGTTTTTGAAGAGGAATTTACGGTCCGTTTGGTGTATTTGTCTGGAATGTTGCATTGTTTGTCGAGATTCAAGGACATATTTGTCGTGAATTTATTGTGCATACAGGGTGGCTCAATAAAAAATATCCAAGCAGAAGAAATGCTATTTATCAACAACCGAGAGAGATATCTTTACCAAACGTACGTTTTAAGATTTACATAGGAAGGATTTGCCAACAATCCCTGAAAATTCAATAGAAAACAGTTCATTGCTTCAAATATTACAGTTGTCTAAATTTGATATTTCGTTTTTTCACAATTACGCACAGATGAAATTTTCAGGGATTGTTCGCATATCTTTCCGCTGTAAATCTTAAAACATTTGGTAAAGATATTTCTATCGGTTGTTGAGAAATTGCATTTCTTCTGGCGGAGATTGTTTTCTTAATGAACCACACTGTATGTGAGTACGCATTTTGTTGTGGGATACAAAATTCATTTGTTCTTCGAAGATTCTCTCAGATTCGATCAAAAACGTTCCAGCAATATGTGGAAAATAATGGGACAGGCCTACTGTTTTGTTGTGTGGGTCACTCGAAACCCAAGGTCAGCTTCAATCAACGTACGTTGGGCTATACGGGGAAGCTCAAGCGGTTCTGACTGTTACCACTTACGGTATATTTTCTCCATAAGCTTTGATCACGCAAAAATGGGTTTCTCCAGCGCGTGTTCGGATTAGGTCGATATCCCAACGAAGCTGTAATCCTTCTATTAAGCCTATTATTTTGCTGCCTTATATAGACCACAAATTGCACCGTGCGTGCATATATCCACCCCAATCCTGTCCAGTCCAAAACACCCTCCGGCATATCCATCAGCAATCCAGTGGACGGAAAATTGGCTAAAAGTCTTCCTGTGACGGTGGCTGGAGGTTAGGCCGTGGTAGGGGCAGGGCTGCGTTGCGCAAGGGCAGAAGCAAGGGGTGGCAGAGAGTGCTGGGTCTGTGGCAGGGGCTGCGTTGCGGAGGGTCCGTCGTCGACAGAAGACAGGCCCGCATTAGACGACGTTTCGACCGAACACTGGCGCCTACGTAATCGACCTAATCTCGACTCCTTTCCGTTGCATTTACTTCCTCTTGGATGCTGATGGATGACTGTTAAGGGACAGTCCTGCAGCCGTGTTCCCTGTGCCAGAACAGACCGATACCCGACCAGGTCAAAGCACAAATACACCCACTTAAAACCACTGCCGATAAAAGAATAATGATACTAATAATGATAATGATAACAGTAATAATAATGATAATAATAATAATATAATATAACATAATATAATATAATATAAAAATAGTAATATAAATGATAACAATAATAGTAGTAGTAATAGTAGTACTAATAATAATAATAATAATAATAATAATGATAATAATAGTAATAATAATAATAATAATAGTAGTAGTAGTAGTAGTAATAATAATAATAATTATTATTATTATAATAATAGTAGTAGTAGTAAAAATAATAATAATAATAATAATAATAATAATAATGATAATAATAATAATAATAATAATAATAATAATAGTAGTAATAATAATAATAATAATAATAATAATAATATTGATAATAATAATAATAATAATAATAGTAGTAGTAGTAGTAGTAGTAATAATAATAATAATAATAATATTAATGATAATAATAATGATAATAATAATAATAACAATAATAATAATAATAATAATAATAGTAGTAGTAAAAATTATAATAATAATAAAGCAGCCATCCGTCTCATCTGCAGCGAGGATAAGCCGGCGCTGGACACACCGGAAACTCTGGCCGCGCTTAAGAAAAAGCACCCGCCTGCGCCAGTGGACAGGAGGACACCGTGTGATTCAGACAGTTCGGATCGCTTCCTCCCGCTTCAAGTTTCTAAAGAAGATGTCGCTAGGGCAATCTCCTCTTTCCCTGCGGGTTCGGCTGGTGGTCCAGATGGCATAACTCCACAACACTTAAAGGATCTGATGGCCTATGGAGTAGATGACAACATCGGGCAACATCTATCTGACCTTGTCAATCTGCTCCTAAAGGGAGGTCTATCCGAAGAGGTGAATGAGGTCATCTATGGGGCAAACCTTATAGCCCTGAGCAAGAAGGACGGAGGCATAAGAACGATCGCCGTGGGCTACACATGGCGTCGTCTGGCGGCAAAGTGCGCTAATTCGCATGCGGTAACAAGGCTGTCTCAACTGCTCGCCCCCATTCAGCTTGGGGTAGGCATTCCAGGAGGCGCTGAGGCAGCTGTCCATGCGACACGTCGTTGGATAACCACAATGCCTGAAGACAGCGTCCTAGTGAAGCTCGACTTCGCCAATGCCTTTAACACTCTGCGCAGAGATTGTCTTCTAGAGGCAGTTGCTAGAGAGATCCCAGAGCTCTACCACTTTGCTCACGCTGTCTATTCAAACCGTCCACTGTTGCGCTATGGTTCAAACATAATTCGATCCGAAGAAGGAACGTAGCAAGGCGATCCTTTGGGACCTCTGGAATTCTGTCTTGTGCTGCAACCGATTCTGATGAAGCTTCGATCGGATCTGCGTATCGGACATCTGGATGACCTGACATTGGGAGGTAACAAGGAAACAGTGGCCGACGACGTTCAATTAATCGAGCAGGAATCAAAGAATCTGGGATTGCTATTGAACCGCAGCAATTGCGAAATCGCGTGTCACAACACCCAGATGCCGAACAATGACCCTGCGTTTCAAGAGTTCACGAGCATAGCCCTCGAGGACCAGACCTTGTTGGGCGCACCTTGATTCCAGATCCAGCTGTGAACATGATCGTTAATTCAAAGGCTAATGACTTCGAGAGGGCAATCGGAAGATTGTCCTTGCTTTATACACATGACGCTCTGGTTCTGCTGAGAAACAGTCTAAGTGTACCGAAGCTCTTGTACAGTCTGCGCACAGCCGTCTGCGCTGATTGCCCGGGCTTGGCTCGGTTTGATCAACTGCTGAGAGAAGGACTGTCAACCATTTTAAATGTGGACCTTGACAATGACCGTTGGCTCGAGGCTTCTTTGCCGGTGAGAGATGGTGGTCTGGGAGTTCGTTGTGCATCTACGCTGGCACTTTCTGTCTTTCTGGCTTCTGCTGCTAGTACAAGCGAACTCCAGGCATGCATCCTAACAACAGAGTCTGCTGAGGAACCATATGAACTTGCGAGTTCAGCACTCAGCGCTTGGAAGACCCTGACAGATGCAGAACCACCAACAGGATCAGCGAGTCATCGCCAGAAAGAATGGGACCTTCGATTCACAGACAAGGCATGGAAAGGTCTGCTGGAGTCCAATAGCAATCCATGTGACCGTGCTCGCCTGCTGGCCTCACGAGCACCTCATTCTGGAGACTGGATGCTAGCGCCATCTGTGACTGCCCTAGGCCTGCGCCTCTCAAACGAGGATGTACGAATGGCAGCCGGGTTGAGGCTAGGAACGACGCTCTGCGAGCCACATTTGTGTCACCAATGTCAAGAGAGCGTCGACGCAAAAGGGCTCCATGGACTAATTTGTAGAAGAGGCAGCGGAAAACATCAACGACATAGCATGTTGAACGATGTCGTCTGGAGAGCTCTTGGCAGAGCGAAGATTCCAGCGCAAAAGGAACCTCTCGACTTGGTAAGAGAAGATGGAAAGCGACCGGACGGCGTCACGCTCATTCCTTGGACACGTGGTCGATGTCTGGCATGGGATGTGACAGTGCCCGACACCTACGCCAAGTCACATCTTGTCGACACATCTATCAGAGCTGGCGAAGCAGCCGAACGCGCAGCTAAGACGAAGAGGGCCAAGTATTCCACCATAACCAACATCCACGACTTCGTAGCCCTCTCCTTGGAATCCGGCGGCGCTTGGAGCAGTGAAGGACTGCAGTTCATCTCAGAGTTGGGTAGTCGAACGAGTGCTGCAACCCACGATCCAATGGAGACGTCATTTCTGTTCCAACGTATCTCGGTTGTTCTTCAGCGTGGGAACGCCACCTGCCTCTTCGGGACATTGCCACCACTCACTTAGCTCGCCCACATGGGCGATAACAGCATAATATAACAATGATATTAATAATATTAATAATAATAATAATAATAATAATAATAATAATAATAGCCATAATGATAATAATATAGCCATAATAAAAATAATAATAATATAAAAAATAGCCATAATAAAAATAAAAATAAAAATAATAATAGCCATAATAAAAATATTAATAATAATAATAGCCATAATGATGATGATGATAACAATATTAATAATAATAATAATAATAATAATAATAATAATAATAATAGCCATAATGATAATGATAATAATAATAATGATATTAATAATAATAATAATAGTAGTAGTAGTAGTAGTAGTAGTAGTAGTAGTAGTAGTAGTAGTAGTAGTAGTAGTAGGTGGAGTAGTAGAAGTAGTAGTAGTAGTAGTAGTAGTATTAGTAGTAGTAGTAGTAGTAGTAGTAGTAAAAATAATAATAATAATAGTAATGATAATAATAATAATAATAATAATAATAATACTAATAATAATAATAATAATGATAATAATAATAATAATAATAATGGCGCGGGGGTCGCAGCCTGGTCTGGGACGCGACTGTGCTGGCAAAGTCCTACCTGTCGGACACGTCCCAATAGTCCGCAGCAGCAGAGAGATCAGCAGCGCGAAAACCTGAGAAATATGCCGAGTTGCTATCACGCACACCTTTATTCACGTGGCCTTCGAAACTATTAGGCCTATTAACATCGAGGGCGTGGAGTTCTTGACGGATCTCTGGCGTAGACTGACCGTCGCGTCTGGGGAAAAGCAGGAGACGACATACCTATTCCAACGCCTTTCGCTTACCATGCAGCGCTTTAACGCAATAGCGTTCAAAGGCTCTTTCGCCATTTGTGAGACCGACGAGTAGGGCCATACCAGACTACATTTTCCTATTCTAATAAATAAAAAATATTAATATTAATATTAATAATGACCATAATTAATTAACTCATCCAAAAGTACAATTACAAGTAATGTACGAACGAATGATTACATGTAAATGTGAATCGAGTTTAACTACGACAGCCACGCAGGGCTCCATTACGTCCAACATCTGATTTAACAAAGACCGCCGCCTAGCGAAATGAGGACTTGTCAACCTGATGGCTAACGAATATTGATGACGCTAACCCTCTGCTCTTCGCAGTGTGTTACCCATCATTACTCTACGTCCCTCCTCAACTAATGACAAGTTTAGAATTTCTGCAAAAATGTCACTTTCGCTGATTATTTAGTTTCGGAGCTGCTCAAACGGGTGTTGTGTGACGTCAATACTGCAATGGATCTGCCTTTCGCAAACCACTGCAGGCATTGGACAGCATCAGTGCCATGTACAGACGCACATGAACTTGCGCTATATAAAGAAACCGATTCCTGTACGCGCATCGTCTATAGGCTCTTATATATGACCGGATTCACTTGCGAAATATGGTACTACATAAATAGATGCACGCATGCACACGTACATACATGTAAATGTACGTTCATTTACATGAGCACGTGGGGACATAATTACGTCTGCGTCGTTTCCTCCTTCAGCCTGGACTTTAGGAATTCTACAATTCTCTGATTAAGACTGATCACTTGGACTGACCATTGAGACTGACCATTGAGACGGACCATCGATGTTGTTGAGGACGCTATCCACGTTGGTCCACGCTGTTCGGTGGTTTTAAGTCATTTGGTCAACGTTGACGTGCGTCGAATGGACTCGATCTGTAGGGTATGTGTAATCGATGTATACCTTTCTCATTCGTTCTCTCATTTGTTGGTTCATTCATTCATTCACTAGATAATGCCTTTAACTGGTTAGTTATTTCATTCTTTCGTTAGTAGGCCTATCATTTATTAACTAAAACAACAAATAAGTCATTGATTCATTCTTTTTCATCCATTGTTATATTCATTAATTGAATTTCCCTTCGTTCCCTCGTCAGTTAATAATTAATTCATTGATTCATGCATTCGTTATAGTGCGAGTGGTATTTTCAGTCGAATATTTTGCCCTTTTCATTTACTGGTTCCTTCATTCTTGAAGTCATTCGTTTGTTCGCATCCTCATTTCTAAACTTATTGTTCTTCACTAGTTGTCTTTGTATCGATTCGCAAACTAATAATTTGATTGATTAACTCATTTATCGTTTCCGTCATTTGTACTTTCGTAGATTAATTCTATGACTCTTAATTCCGTGGAGTCTATGCTTAACCTGACACTATGCATCCATTCTCTTTACCGTAGGCCTACACTACAGTCACTGCTTCATCCTGCTTCACTTGCTCCACGCCGCACTGACTTACTCTACTTTACCTAGTCCCTCCTCACCTATCTTATATTGCCTATTACCTTACTATTTCTGACCAGTAACCACTCTCCATTATCAGAAATCCCATGATCTTGTCACAAATCCCCAAAATTGGCTAAGACTGTGCTTAAAAATCCCAAGTAATTGAAACGGAAAAAGCTGTGATAAAACATTTTTGGGGCCCTTCTGAATTTGCGCACTAAGTCTGTGGTGCCGCCCGTAAATGATGCCAGGCATCTTAAGGAAAAGCGCGAAGTTTGGATTGTTTCGAGTTATTGTTATTGAACATTTAATAAATGTATTCTACCAAAGCTTTTTATTTTGTGGAGTGCATAAGGATTGTTATGATTAGGCCTACATGTATATGTACATATAGGGCCTATACTTCGTTCTACCATCTAGTTTTAAGTATTTGTAGGCCTATACTAAGGCCAGTATAAGCCTATAGTTACTTTGTTTCATATTAAAAAGAAAAATTGTAACATTCTGGACATTTGGTTTTTCTGGGGAGGGTGCAGAACTTTGTTACGTCATATTAGAGAGGGTATGCCTTTAGTGACGATGTGTGACATCCCTCTCACATCGTGGGAGGGATGTCATAAATCGTCCAAAATTGCGTAGCGTCATTTATGGACGGCCTCTGAGACTCTGATGGCGTTTAACCTATCAAGTGCAATACCCCACAAGTTGAACTAGAAGCCGTTTTTAATGGTGTTATTGGCGCTAACGATGATTAGTTATGGAAGCTATTTTAATGAAATTTAGGGTTATTTTATTTTAATGTAAAATGCACACGAATGTTTATGAGCCAGTTCCTGGAAGCGAAGAGGCTCGTAGCACGCAGGCAACACTGCTAACCTAGCCAGTTAATATTGAAATTAACAAAGCAATTATCAGGAATTACAACAAGGCTTACACGTGACATTGGGAATGCCTAACTGCAAAAACGAGAATACGTGATATTTAAAACAATTAAACGTGAAACACGTTGTATTGCATGCCAAAGGGTGGGGTAGATGTCATTTACGATAAACCGAAAGATATACATGTATAAAGGTGTGATAGTCAGAAACAATCAATGTTGTTACCGATGCAGCGCTCATGAACAAGCTGGTGCCCTGCGCTTGGCTTTCAAGTGGCGCTTTATAAGCTTGGAGATTACGATCACCGGATTTTCCAAATGCACCCGCATCTGAAAGTTCTTTATTATTATGATTGCAACTTGTAAACGAGTGGTACCTATATATATATATATATATATATATATATATATATATATATAATATATATATATATATAGACGCACTAGGCGCGCGCCTAGGACCCCAAATCATCAGAGGGCCCCAAATGAATTAAATCATTTTGCAAGCATCTTCGACTGTAGTCTGTAGACCTCAGTAAGGAAATTGACAAATTGCTTGGTCAATGTTCCCGTTAATGCAAAGAATACCCATACAACCTGCCATCGTTGGCAATGTAGCCAATGTAGGAGTACTCAGCATAAATGCAATAATAACCTCGTACGGCCTTACTCATAATCATCTCAGAAAAATTCCGTGGCGTCTATGTGAATCAATTACACGGCACCACCAAGCTTAAATGATATCACGAGATAGCCAAAAGATAGGAATTATATTTAGAATTGCCCTTTACCGATTAAATTCGCGTTGCCTATAGGCCTACTGTAGGCTACTCCATGGTCCAACCTCACTTAACGCCAATACTGTAGGTCTACTCCATGGTCCATCCTAACTTAACATTTATTGCTATCTTGCGTGGGCTTCGACTCTGCCAGTCAAAACTATATAGGCCTAGTTGAACATCCTGCTAAATAGAGCAGTTAGAGCTTTTGTTGCCTGTGTTTAACTTAGAACATATTTGGGTATAAAAACCATATTTGTTCGAGATGAGTTATCGCCGAAATAATTATGCTCAAAAGACTCTAAATATTTATTTTACGAAGTGTTTTATTCCTATTACTTGACCGTGAGCATCGCCTCGTAAAGATCTTTGGAATCCTTATACAATTTGTAGCCACCTAAGCAGAATTATCGCCGTGCCAAATTGTACCTGAGTGATAGGAGGAATAGGATGAGGTGGGTGCCGCGGGTTTCACTCTTGTCACTCCTTCTTCTTGATGACGAAAGTACACGCTGGTTCTTTCCTCTATCACCAAGCTCAGCAACACGACACACTTGATGGTTTTAATATGTATATTTAATTATATATATATACACCACTCATCCTATCTACACTTACTCGAGTTATTAGTGTCCTTTTAGAAATGTTTCCCTGGTATTCGTTGGAGGCGGGGTTCCCAAACTACGTTGATTACCCTTGTCGTCAGAACGACCTAGCGTCTCCCCCAGTTCCGAAACAAGTCCTGTTCCTTTGTCTGCTACGCTATATCAATATTTCTAGAAGTGATTTCCTTCGCCATCCCAAACGCAAAACTCGTATCTCTATTGGACGACAGGTCACCTGCAGAAACCATTACTAAACCCTGGTTGGTCGGGTCTTGGCGTCCCTAGCGTAACGTCAGATCCCTAGGGGCGTCCAGTCACTGTTTGACTAGCGGCTGTTATGGCTGGGCCTTATTAGTGTCATTGATTTACATCACTATAGTTATACCGCCTAATAGATTGCACCGTTCGTATCGGAATTGTCCCTTATTCTTGATTAGTGTCAACCAGCCGGTCCAGACCAAATCTTCAACTAATTCATGAGTTTCTTCTCTGTGGGTCGTAGAGATGGAAGGGGTAGGCGTCTGCCTCGAGATGTCGGGTTTCGTTGCTTGACACCCCAAAGATCTTTGCATAATTCTCGCCGTCTGTATTGAGGCTATCTGCCTCCGGCGAAGCCCATTGAGGTCTCCTTTCTCAGGTCTCAGGTAGACGAGTTCATCCGTAGTCCTCCCACGCCTGTGCTGCCGGTCGATGACTTTTATATGGCGCCATCGTCTAGAGTGTCGTGCGTGACAGTGGGTAATGGTAAGAAAGAAAGAAAAGCGGAAGATTCAGGTGATTATAATTCTTTGACGAAACGCACACCTTGACGCACATCGGTTCCTTTTGAGCAGGGGCGCAACTAGAACATTTGCCTGGTGTGTGATCATATTGCGAACTCGAAAGGCGTGAAGAAGTATAGTGAAGGCACCCCCACCTCCTTCAGAAAAGAAAACTCAGCGGAATTGGATCAATTGTGTAGGTCAAAATTTTATCCAGGGTGCTCAAGCATCCCTCAGCATGCACCCTAGTTGCTCCTCTGATTTGGTGTCTTATAGACCTACAGTAGTAATGCTTTCCTTAATATTGCGTTTGGTTCTTAATTAGAAAGTCGCATTCTAGCCACGGACCTCTTATACAAAGGATAGAAAACCCCTCATTTAACGTTGTGAATAGTTGAGCGAGACCCTCTGGCGGTCGGGAAATATCTCGTCTTGTTTACATAACAACTGCATTGCAATTAATTACTTCTATGAATGAGGGACGACGAATAATTGGATTTGCGGAGTAAGACATTCCCCGTAGAGAGAAAAACATAGAACTTAATACTAGCCGTAAAAACGAAGCTGAGCGACATCCGTGGATGAGGAAATGACCGGATATACAATTATTCTAGCTAATTGACATTCATCTATAATAATATATATACTTCTGTAGATTTCTTGTATTATCTCTGAGAGCTTGATCATCATTTGAACAGATTATTGGAAATGAAACGTCACTTCTGGTTCCGTGATCGACAGAGGCGACATCGTCTACTTTAGAAACGACTTGAGCATAATTTTGACGAGTCATTGACGGAGCCGGCAATCGCCAAAGAGCCAACCAGTCTAGATGCTTAAAACATCAGACTTTAGGCTAAAGTAATAGAAGCCTGCGTTGGTCCGAAGAACTATTCCGAATCCGAACTGTATGAAGCCTGTCTGTAGGGATTACCATTATGGAACCAGCATAGAAGCTGTCTAGAATGGAACCAGACGAAATGGTGGCTGTTATTGTGAATCAGAGCGGTGACATGAAATGGGCTTCCTGCCACACTGCGACAAATAGTCTACCTGTTAGTCAATCTTCCTCGTTCGTTAAGGGAAACTATTAGAGAGCCAGCGACGAAACTATTCACCAGGTAACCAGTCGATAAGGTTTTAATCAGGATTAAAAATGACCATTGAAGACGGAAGAGAACCAGCGCAGAAGATGTTCAGCAGAGTTCGAGATTATAACGATGTTAGTTTTAGAGCTGATTTAGTCAACAATTTATGATTAGTTGACTCACTGAATGTCTCATTGACATCGTTTTCATGATGACTCAACCGACGTCACCTATTCACCGAAATCATAACCAACTTACCAAGATCGGAGTAACAGCCCTATTTATGCCGTGATAAGACAGCCAGTGTTGTGTCAAAAAATATTCTAAAGGAACGTCACAGCACTGTATTGCTACGCAACTCTGCGGTTTCACAAGTCCCGGTGTCGTCACGCACCCAACTTCCGTTAAAAAGTGTTTGTGTGATAAATGATATAGCCTTATGAGTCAAATGAATGTGACCGGCGACCCTATGTGCATACATGCGCCCAGAGTGATTCCATTTTCCGAAAAAGTATCAATCAAGTGCCAGGAAGTGGCCAGGAGGGTAAAGGAGCATGGAATCCAAGGGAGCAACAGGGAGGACCTCCGAGACAGGAAGAACTCCATCAATTACATTCTTCAGACGCGACTGAACATCGCCGAGGACAATCATCCAACGAGGTCTTGGACTGGTACAAGAAACTGCACTGGAACTAGAGATTGGGCTGGATATAGAGGATGGAGGCGACCTATGGTTTGGACTGGATCCGAAGAATGCACAGGGTCCAAGGACTGCAATGGATTCAGAGAATGGACTGGATCCAATAACTGGACTGAGTCCGTGAAACATCCTAAATCAAAGGACTGGAATTCACCAGGAGATGCAGAGGTAATGGGAAATAGCTTCATAGACCTGCTTCAGACCGTTCCAACCTCCGCGGATGACGAGGAAGTACAAGGTCTTTTCTGTCTTTCACGCTACCCAAAGGTCACGGACCAGACCTCTGACCTTAAGCGATTCGAAGGCCAACAGACGACGGAAGCGGAACTCGCCTGTGAGATGGCGTTTCAAGAACTAGCGAATGAAGGGAGCAGAAGCCGAGAGATGGCAACTCAGCGACCGGAACTGAACTTCAAAAAAATGCAGGTGAGGGAAGTTTCCTTGAATATTTGATAGCCTATTAATCATAGTATACTAGCTGAATTACCCGACTTTGCTCGGGACGAAGTAATGTAGGGTGGTCCTTACAATTTTGAAATGTATTGAGAATTGAGCATTGCTTCCCCATGCTGGCTGAACCAAATTTTTTAGCGAAGGTGGCTGTTACTCATAGCGAACGCAGCTTTTACTCACCACCTACGGCGGGTCGCCTGTGTTGTAAAATGTTTGTCGCCTCGATCGTAAGGGCGTCATCTACTCCCATATCTGGCCCCGACAGGGCGCCCATGTGGACTCCAACGGCTGACCCGTCCACCAAACTCCTCCATTGCTAGCACTCTGATAGTGCCAGTCCTAAGCCTGGATAAAGGAGGAGGGCGACGCTAATAATCTATGTCATCACACAGTGTCGTTAACTGAAACTATACTACCAATGCCCGTCGTCCGCCATCGACCGTTATTCTTATCTGACCTTGTTTCAATCAGTAACAGTCCGCGTACTACGTCAGTCGTAATACTTGACCTTACCCTAGCCATTTAGATATCAGCTATTTCAATCAATCAATCAATCAATCAAAAATACTTGACATTTTATACTACTGCTACGTCACGCCTACTAATTAATATACCAACAGAAGTTTCGTAAACGCCGTGGGTTTAATTGAGCTCGACTCGCAACTTTAGGGGTGAAATTTTGGGGCATGGCTTTGGGATCGCAACCCCCCCCCACCCCCTATGTTTGTTCTTGGGTGGTAAAGAGTATTCGTGGAAAATTTGGGAACAGTCGGTCAAGTGGATCAAATGGTTTTGTATAGAATACATGGCTACATGTAGTTAGTTACATGGTTGGATCCTGAGTTTAACGACCGCTTTTGACTACAGAGACTGCAACAGTCGCCAGAAATTTGCAGGGCATAATTACAGCACTTCCAGCAAACATACTTTTCTTCTTTATATATAATTATAAATTGCATCTCTCTTCTCCATCTGACTCTCCCACTTTCTCCTCTTTCACCCTCTTACTCTAACTACCACCTCCCTCTCCAGCCTACTCCTCCCTCTCCCACTTTCTCCTTATTCTAAAACCGACCCCAGTTTGTTCTTTGTCATTGACTCCATCGAATTAAGAAATTAAGACATCTATATATTTAACCCACCCAGGTACCAGCGTATACATTATGTCGACAGCTTATAGCACTTGGTCGTCGATCACGTTGTTTGCAGGTGCGACTTCGATTGAAAGAGACTTTGCTTTAGGATAAATTGAAGAGAAATGAACAGACAGACGACTGAATAGACGAACGGTAAAAGACCTGTCAACCCGATCGTTGCAGTAGATTCACGAGGTTTGCAGAATTCAGAACGAACAGAAAGGACAGTGGCTTCTCTGCACTGTAGTTTGAAATAAGTTGCGTTTAGGCGTTGAATAGAAGCAGTTGGATGGGCGATCGATGAAGTGTTGCAATAGAATCTAGGCGACGCTATTGAAGCCTGGCTGAATCTTTCGCAATCTCTTTCACCATTGAACATCCGCACCTTTGGAAATTTAGAAGGTAAACGTGCGCGACATGGTCAGTCTTGCCATACTGCAGGGCAATTATCTTATCTGATTTTACGGAAAGCACAAGATGCTCTTTACTACGGTGTGCTTTAATTCTTTTGTGAAGAGGAGAGCAAGTGTTGATAGCTTTTGGCTGATCCGCATGCATCAAACTGCACCACTACATATATATCCATGTGATGGTTGGTGGGTTTGATTTCAATTTTATAGAGGAAGTCGTTTATACGAAAATCAAGCAGAAAACGACAAGTGGCTCCGGTGAGAAACCATTGGTTTTGTCATCATCGTCGTCATCAGACTCATCATAGATGATTCCTGAATAGTCAAAACAAAACTTTGCGTAATATTATCTTGTTATCTACCGCGCGGACAGTTTGTTAGGAGATGTATAGAATTGCGTATTTTTACGCAACGTCGGGAACCATTCCCCATAGATTCGATTTCATTGCGCGGGCAGTCAGTCGTATTATGATCAACGGAGCATTTTCTAGGATATGCTTGTTCAGGTGAAACTGCTCATAGTTACGGAATGTCAGGAACCCGAGAACCGATTTCATGGCCCGGGCAGTCAGCCTCGTATGGGTACTCGGGTACCCGTTGAAAGTGTTAGAAATGTCACTAATTAATTGTATTTTGCAATTATAGGCACCTACTGCTGATTAATGCTGTCATCTAGAGTTATTAATTAATTAAGTTTGATACAACGACACACCGCCTTTTATATTCTCTTTCTTGATTTTGGCTTCTACCGATCGGTTTTGTTTGATTAAGCGCCTGTGATTAAACTGGTTTCCACGACATAGCTAGTGCGGTCGCTGTATAAATTTTGAGTTCACGATTAAAGCTAGGCTATATACTTTAATAACTTTGTGTGTTATCAGAATATTTGCAACTAATTTCAAATCGTCGCTGCATAACTCAACCGCGTTCTTTCCGATTGCCGTTTCCGATTAAACGCGTGCTGTTTATGACATACGCCTATAATAATCGATTGATTAAATGACTATTTTAAGGAAGCACGTTTATCACGTAGGTATACATGTATCAAATTAACTTCGCCGACGCATCTTATACATGTAGTGCCAGGCAGTCCCGAACTTCCAATCTTGAATAAAGGAGGCCTGTGGGCGTCGCTAATGATCTTTTATATCACGCAGTATATCGTTAAATTGAAACTATTACTGGCCGTCTAATTTAATTTGGGAGCATAATATCTCCATACCAAACAAGGCCACGCATTTATCTGTTACCCTTTTGACCTTGTCTCTGAAATCCCTTGTTGCCAATAACTATTCTGCTTCTTCAAGACATCGGTCCTGACATCCTTCTTACGTCGGTCTATCATGCATGCCATAAATCCTATCCACCGGTTGTCAGTTTACAACAACCAATGGCACTGGCTGAGATTCACAATCTCAGTCTTCCCTCCTCTAACACACAAGCTGCCCCGGATTAGGACCTATCACTACCCCTCTTAAGGTATATAAGCCATAATAATAGGTTCAATCGATTGGCCGAATGAAGGAAACTGCATGGTGTCGTAAGACAGTATTTTGCTGTTATTTAAAGGCTTATAACCAGAGCGGTGCGAAAATAAATGGCAATTACTGTCGGTTAACGCGGTTTAGTGATATATTGCGACTGCTGTAACATTAATAATTCCACGATGGCTTGTTCCTGCCAGACCGTTGAAGGCGACTTAGCTTTCATTTTAGAGCCAAACTAACGCGTTATCGTGGTCGAATATAGGAACTGGCCCGATCCGATGCGGTTTATCTGCTGCCTCTATCGCGGATGACACGCATCACCGACGCCATCCATCTTCGGCGACCTATAACCAGCCTTACTCTAGTAACGGCCCATTGCGACGAATAAAGGACACGTTCGATTCGACAGCAACGCCTGGCAATTTATCTTCTATTTATCGACCACTTCCGGTGCGCAGACGAGTGACTTCCGCTGGAAGTTGGGTGCGTGACGACACCGGAACCTGTGAAACCGCCGAGTTGCCTTAGCAATGCGTGGTCACAACGTTCCTTTGGAATATGCTTTTACGTAACAATGGTTGTCTTATCACGGCATATGGTCTGTCAAATGTGGCCGTTACTCCGATCTTTTTCAGTTGGCTATGGTTTCGGTCAAATGGTGACGTCGTTTGAGTCATCAAGGAAGCAGTAGAGTTAGTCAATGAGTCAGTGAGAGCCTCAATGAGTCAACTAGTCATTTTAAATCGTTGACTGAAACAGTTTACAGGTGATTTATTGAACGATTAAATAAACGAACTGGAGAATGTCTGACTGCATGAATGGTTGATCTATTGATTGAGTTGCTCAATTTACTGATAAATTAAATTAATTAATAATTTAGTGACTGTTCGTCAATAAATTATAGCAATAAATAAAATTAAAAAAACTATAGTCAACTTCTCTTTCAATTGGCAAGTCTATGTATAAACAAATCATTTTAACATGTCAGTATGCCTACTTGTATGTTAATTCGCCCCCCAAAAATATGACATGAATTATCTTTAATTTAATTTTGTCTAAAATATCGTGATGGTAAGTAATAGTAGGCATTGTGAGGGTCGCTTAAGGTCAAGATAGGCATCGTGAGGGTCGGTTAGGGTTAGGACTATTAAAGGATAGTGTAGTTTATATATATATATATATATATTGGCAGTGCTTTTTTCTGACGGAACGCGCCGGAACGGCGTTCCGGCACCTTTTTTTCGTTATGATTTAAAATATAATTGCAAAAGTTACATTTTTTGTGTTTTTTGTCGTATTATAAAAGATATGCAAATATATCAATTACAAATGGCGCCCAGTAAACTTCCGCTGGCCGAACTATCTAATGTATGCCTATGCATACATTAGATAGTTCTGTGCTTCCTCTGAGGTATTATATAAAACGCGCTCATAGTAAATATGACGTCATTATTTATAATAGTTTCCTGTTATCGGCGTTGTAAATTCAGTTGTAAATTAATTTAAATATTAATTGAGCAAATTAACCCAAATTTGAAAATGAAAAAAATCACCAGCTTCTTCTCGGCTAGCTCTCCGGTTAAGAAAAACATCAGATCAAGTAAAGAAGAAACAGAAGAAATGGAAATTACGACGTCGGATGTACTTTCTGCAGACGATTACACCAATGACGACTGGCCAAGTTGCTCGACATTAGAGCAAAAAACAGATTTTTGTGCCAAAAACGAGTGGCTCTGCTTTCAAGAAAAGAAGCTTGTCTGCACTACCTGCAGAAAAGTGGGAACACTTGGCGTAGAAGCCAAGATGGGAATGAAAATATCTAAAGAATGGACGAATAATGAAATATCTTATTATGGCGAAGATAGAAAGCAACAGCTGAGGTCGCTGCGAAAGAAAATTTTTGATCACAAAGAATCTGCTGGACATCAAGCTGCATTAAAGATGGTTGTAGAAGCTGAAAAGGAGACTCTTGAGAACATTATTTTAAAGTCTTTAACGCGTGAGAAAATTGTAACAGCAAACATTTTTCGAACTGCATATAAAGTTGCAAAAGGAAATCAATCCTTTAATAACTTTGAAATGGAAATTGATCTACAAGAAATGAACGGAGTTGAAATGGGTCGCATTCTTCATTCTACAAACGCATGCATTAATATTGTCAATCATATAGGTAACGAAATAAGGAAAAAGATGATTGCAGAAGTCGTGAAATCAAAGAGTAAGATTTCAGTAATGATTGATGAGTCAACCACTATAAGCCAAAAATCGACACTGATAGTCTACATTCGAAGCCGTGTAGAAGGCAGTGGAATGAATTCACCGATCAATTTATTTTTGGATTTAGTGGAACTTGAAAGCGTTACGGCTAAAGGAGTATTTGATGCTGTACTCGAATGTCTTCATTCTTATGGGATGACAGAAGAATACTTGGAGAATTATTTAGTTTCTTTAGCATGTGATGGCGCAGCAGTGATGTTAGGATGCAAAAGTGGCGTTAAGAAATTACTCACTGAAAAATTTCCTACTGTTATAGTTTGGCATTGTGCTAATCATAGACTGGAATTATCAGTAGGCGATACCGTTAAGGAGATTTCAGGAATCAATAGATTTAAATCATTTCTTGATAAGCTTTACGTCGTGTATCATGCTTCCCCAAAAAATAGCAGAGAGTTACATTCATGTGCGGAATGACTTCATGTTGAGCTGCTGAAAATTGGTCGAATTTTAAATACACGATGGGTGTCATCTAGTTCCCGTTCAGTTTTTGCAGTATGGGAAAATTATGAAGCGCTGGTGAAGCATTTTGAAGAAGCGATGGTTGATGCTACAAGGGACAAAAATGATAAATGCACTCATGAAGGTTTAAAAAAGAAAATTACATCTACAGAGTTTTTAATGGATCTAGGATTGATGTGCTATGCTCTCCAAGAATTATCGGAGTTGTTTGGACCTCCAAGAGCGCAACATGGATCTGTACAAGGCAAATAAAAAAATAAAAGCACTTGTACAAGTATTCGAAGAAAGCAGACAAAATGTTGGTCCCTATTACAAATGTGCTTCAGCTGCTGCACAGAATCTCCGCTTTAATGGAGTTTTACTTCACAAGAAAGATTGCAAAAATGATCCTGCTATCGATCCGAATGCCTTTTATATAAAACTAAAAGAGTCAATTGAGAAAAGGTTGCTTGCTGACGAAGACGTTGAATTAGCTCAGTGGGCTCGCATCTTAGACCAAAAACATTGGTCAGAAAACATTAACGCTCAGCTGACATTTGGAGAAACTGAAATAAGAAACTTGTCAATAAGACTACAATTAAATGAAAGAGAAATGATTCGTGAATTCCGTGAATACCTTGTAGAAAAAACATGTCCTGAAAAACTACTTCATTTGGTCACGCTCTACATACTATCCCCATTTCTTCAAGTGAATGCGAACGAGGATTTTCACAGATGAATCTGATCATCACTCCAACAAGAGCTTCATTGATGACCAAAACAATTTCATCGCTGTTATTCATCAGATTAGCGGCACCACCACTCACACGCTTCGATCCTTCAAAGTATGTTGATTTGTGGTTACTTCGGGGAAGACATTCAGCTGTAGACACTGATAGCAAGGAAAGGAGTGGAGATGATTTGTCTGACGAAAATTGGAAAAAACTCTGGGATTTGTTATAAAAGTGAGTTTATAGTTTTATAGTTTGTGTCCTATAAAATTTATTTTATAATTTGGTAGCTAATTTCTGCGTCATTTTTTGACATATATTTGATATAAAGACAAATACAGATGAGTTCCGGAATCTTTTTTTGTACAAAAAAGCACTGTATATTGTAAGGGTCAGGGATAAGTTGTGGATAAATGAGTATCTCCATAACATTTTGCATGGAAAAGTGCAGTGCCTTGCATGAAAAATTACAGAAGTTCTGTCATTATTATAATTATTATTATTAGCCTATTGTTATCATTTCTTTTATTTGTATTATTAAAATGACCCTTTCTGGGCCACAATAGCCCAAAATAGGTAGACCTACGAAGGAATACGAAATGACGGAATTACACACGAAGGAACTGCTGGCAGTATCCATAAGGACCCTGACACACTATACATGCATCTATAGACTACACTAGCCCTGACCCTAGCCGACCATCACAATGCTTACTGTTTTAAAATAGTAATCAAATAAAAGAGAAGAAAAATTAAATTAAATATTTTTCATGTAATATTTATCACTGACTCTGACCCTTATGCTATGTCTACAAACTACACTAACCCTAACCCTAACCGACCCACACGATTAGGGTGCATCAAACGCCCCAATTTCAGTCAAATGTTCTGTCTGCATGCTCAAATTGTTCCAATGGACCCCAATAGTACTCATGCCAATTTTGTCCCAATTCAGATTTGTTTTAGGTTGTCCACCGGAGTTCTCAAAAAACCAGTATCGCGTAATGTAAAAAGGTCCAGGGCTCCAGGCGCTTTTTATATAGAAAATGTTGTGTGCTTCTTTTCTTTTTTAGTAGGTATTCTATGACTGAGTTTCATGTGGTTAACTATTCAATGCTTGGCTAACCCTTTCATAATTGTAATATTTTTTATTAGAAAGACACAATTGAGTGATTTTTAGCAAGATCTGATACTACGGCATCCAACACAGGACATCTAACTGTGACATGTGTGACTATCGAGCAGCTTTTCTTTAGTCAGCCTATGGTCACCATGTTGGAGAGGTTGTTCTGTTACATGTGTTGGATGACCAAAACATTGAAACCTCCAAGTCTCCAGACAGACATCGCCCTGCTTACATGGCCTCAAAAAGAACTTTAATGTCCTGTCAGTGATGCGATCAATCGACGAACCACCGACAGGACATTGAGGTTCTTTCGAAGCCTTGTCAGCAGGGTGACGTCTGGAGACTTAGAGGTTTCAATGTTTTGGTCATCAAACACTGACAAACAGTCGATCAGTCGACGAACGATAGTCACAATTTGATTCTACAGTGTTTAGCAAGGGTGCGCAAAGCTCTATTGGTGAGTGCAGAGAGAATATGCTTAACCTTGTTCGTTGAGAGCTACCAACTCGACGTGACAACTATAAGAAGTTTATTAAGCTGTGCATGGTTTTCCTCGATGGACATTTAAGAGACCTTAAGGCACTTTGCACAAGGCCAGATGGATGGCAAAATTCATCTATTCGATCAAGATATTATGTCCGCTTGAGCAACAGATTCAAGATCCACCTCGTGGAAGATCATGACACTCCACCAAATATCAAAAGAAAGGAACTTTGTCATCTTTGCAACCCTCGTCTCCAGCACCTGGTGGATTACGACTAACTCTATGGAGGATGCCCCATGGAACGACTTAGACTTGTATCAGTCTCTGTTGAAGTATGAGGAATCATTGAGGATGTTCATCCAGAGATCTCCAGTAGTACCACTCGTTCCTTCAAGTTGCATCTCTGGTATCTGACTGCAGAATTGGTGTCTGTTGAGCTGTGGAGCAAAAAGGTTTCAGAGGATGCACGATGTGATCGTGCTGACAAACTGCTAGCCATCAAGCCAGACGTTGCCTAAGCAGAGATTTGTTAAGAGATTTGGCAATCACAGGTTTCTGACGTCAGTAACATTAACAACAACCCTGGCTGATCTGGTTAAGGTGTCTTTCACCTTATACTGTTATATTCACAGTTTTGGACAGAATATGTTGCAGTCTGGCCAAGTTCTGCCACGTATCAGTTGTCGCTGATCAACCTGCGGGCATTGAACGTAGTTAATGACTGTGCTGAAGCTCAGTTCAGACTTCTTGAGCTCAGCTAAAGGAGAAGAACATTATCCTGCGAAATGACTCACAGTACAACACTTGATGCACATTGTAAATATGTTAAATTTGTGTCACATTATTATTTTGCTTGCAGCTACTGCATGCTTTTAACTAATCTGTTTCACTCTTTTTTTAGCTTGGGTCATGTGCCACTGTGGCAGATTATGAATCTATAACCTGAATAACTTCTCTTATTTCGAAAAACTTTCATTTTCGCCTCAGACGCCTCCTACAAAAATCCGAAAATCATGGGGCGTTTGATGCACCCTGCTCACGATGCCTACCCTGATACTAATTGACCCTCACGGTGCCTTTGAACAAATAAAATAAAATATTTTCATGTCATTTATTTGGGTGAATTAACAAACTAATACAAACCTGTCAATGACTCTGAGTTTCAGGCGATGGACAAAGCCATCGATGACGAAAGAGATCGATTTATCAATGACGTTTCTGCCTTCACCTTCAAATCGCTGTCCCTAAGACTGACCTTCCAGAACCGAATGAGTGAAACCTGATTGAGAAAACTACACCTTCAGCTGCCCTAGGGCACCTACTAATCTGACGTAGGCCTACATGTGTTCGACATGTAGTCAACACGTGGTCAACTTATGTTACCAACATGTGGTTAATTTTTGATTTACTTATGTGGTCAACATGTGATTGACATGTGTCGAATTACAGTCAGCATGTGGCCAAGTCAGCATGTCATCGACAAGGGGCAACACGCAATATGTTGTCAATGAGTGGTAAAGACATAATGCAACCCAACATGGGGTAACATTCTATGTCTGCCATCGTGGATGTGTTTTGCTATTTCTAAACATAAGGCGTTGGTCCTCTTGTTTTATGGTTGAAGTCATGGTCTATGAGCAACTGGCATAGCTAATTTAGTTATGCCTATAATTGGTCAGGATGTCAGCACGACCGGTGCTAAAGATATATATGCAGTACACAAAATGGTGAAGATGATTCCATGACCTGACAAGCGGTGAGCATCACATCTTCGGTAAGAGGTTTTTTTCACAGACGCTAAGCTGTCAATGACCATTATTATGACCGTCATCTCTTTGTGTTCAAGTTGTATATATATATATATATAAATATATATATATATATAGATAGATATATACATACGTACACCGTACTAGGTAAAATTATTCTATATATTTAATCAATCAAAAGTAATCGTAAATAATTATTACATTAACATATAAATGTAATATAAGTATATTAAGATATAATTGTGACATTATATTGAACTCTCCAGCTGTAAGACAGAGTAACACACAAAGCAGTTCAGAGAAGAAGATATGCAGAAAAACTAGGGTAACAGCGTACGTGACGAAGTCTTGCTAATTGTGACGCTGCTTATTCAATTTTATTCATTTGAGGTAATCGTCCCTTAACATGTTTTAAAATGATTCGAAGCTGTTTGAAGTCTTTTACACTATAGGCTAATCAGGCCCGCAGTCAGATGCAAGATCTAGGCGAGGCAAACCTTACTATTCCATTCCCATTATCTGCCCTGCCGTCCTTTCAGACGCATAAGCCGATCAACGGACACACGTACGAACAGACGCATAAACTGATTAACACACTTAAGCGACTTACAATCGCAAAGCGACCTTGACCCTAACTTTAGACGGCTAGCACGTGTATGCATGATCAGATGCTGGGTTAGCACCATTAAAGTGATTTTTGTCATTCCTACTTTATGTTCCTTCGCCACCGGACGTCCGTCCATTGCGCATTGGGGTATTGATCCAGCCAGCGCCAGTCCCACGCCTGGAAAAAGAGGAGGGCGACGCTGATGGTCTTTGTTAGCACAGTAACCCCAAAGCTAGTCGTTAAAAAGAAATCAACACTTCTTTGTTTATTACATACAGGTCACAGTTTTTCCAGTAACTTTGATGGAAATAATACAGAGCACACAACTAGTATTTTTACAACCTTCACAACTAGTGTTCATAATTTAGGCATTACCATTGATAGCACTCTTTCGTTTGCTTAACACATATCTAAGGTAATTAGAGGTCCTTAAAATCACTTCAAGCTCTTGTCATGTTATTGTACACCAAAAGCATGCACAATATACAGACAATAATGTTTATATCAATCAAAATTCATTTATTAGGTTGTTATTTGACACAGACACAGCTTAGAAATATAACAACAGCATTTAGTGCCTGGGACAATACTGGAAAACACAAAGGCATCAAAGGGAGAACTTACAGTAATCATAATTGTAATGTAGTCAAGCATTTGTATAGGGCCGCTCAAATCAACAGCTCTCCAACGGGCGTCTGTGCATGGGCAAGGGAATAGAAAAGTCTTAAGGCATCTCCGAAACTGGCACAGTGATAGAATCAGTAATTCCACCATCGGCAGTCACACAAATATAATTGATGCTGTACACAGTCTTAAGTACAAGTATATGTTAATGGGTAGTCTGTATTAAAGTCTATTTTACAGAAATCAACATTATGTACTATTTTTAAATGCAATAAACTGCATACTAAATGGATGGCTTAATGATAGAATAGAAACTCCTTTCTGTCACTATTCCTAAATTTACACTCGATCTAGTTAATAATGCAATTCAGAAACATTGCAATGCAGTCAATGGTCATACTACCTAAGATTAAGGTTGAATTCTTGAGATAACATATTTTGATAGCTATACAGAGGCAGATCAGTTAAGATACCACATGTTTTTTCTATTGGCCACTAAAAACCACAGTTTTATTTAGTTTAGATCGTTTATTATGTTCATGAATGCTTCTTGTGAAGCATTTCCCTTGGTGATGCAGACGACAGGTAAGGTACTCGTCAACTAGTGCCTTCATGAGTAGAACCCGGTGATCCCTAACTGGCTCAGTTTCAATGCAATGGTCCATTAGGGCAGAAAAGATGTTACTCCCAATAAAGGACTGGAGGTCATCAGCAGTTAGAGCAGTTGTAAGACTTGAAGCAATAAGTGGCTTTTCCTTTGGACCCATCCTACTTCTTAAGTGCGACTCTGTAGTTTTGCAAATCCGTACAACATCGTGAGAAGGACGTAGTAGACCTCCACGATCTTTGATCTCCAGAAGTCCAAAATCTTTAGGAAATAGTTCATCCACGACTTTGTTCCAAAGCAGAACAGCTCTACAGTCATTGCATGGAAGATGTTTTGTCAACTTGCAATCAACCAAACCAGCAATATAGACCACAACATTTTCTGCGAAGTTAGACAACGAGCCAATATCAACCTGTGGTCCATATGTTTCAGAATCCTTGCTTTCATCGATTAGTTTGCCTAAGGCATCAGCGAGTCGTAGAGATGCAACAGTGGCTACATCTGATTTCTCCTGTCTGTCAATTTTAGAAGAAATCATTAACACTGTGCAATTCGTCTGTGCAACACAGTTGCCAGTTTTTACTTCCTTCAACTGCTGATATGTGAGTAGTCTTCCAAGCTGCTTTTAAATGAACAGCTGATGGGTTATTATTCCATCCTCCACGGCTTCTCGCAGCACTGAAAGAGAGCTCAAGATGGTCCTGACTAACTTTACATATCAAAAGATATTTCAAAACAGATTCATTCTTCACAAGTTTGTCAAATAAGGACACTGCACTTGTGCTGGACAATATAAAACCAATAACAGCAGTCTTGCACAAACTCTGGCTTACCAGTTGTCCAGAAAGCAATTTCAATCCACACAAGTACTCTTGTGCTTCAGTAACGAAAGGTCTCCAGACAGCCTCATTTGTCATGCGCATTGGTGCCTTGTATCCATGGGCAATGGGATTGCGACTATTGAGAAGATCAAACAGTCGATCGACTGTTCGAATAAATTTAACTGTAGCTTCACATCCTTGAAACTGACGCATCTTTAATGTGGTCTGGCAGAACTCCAAAGCATTAGCTACAGAAGCACTTAGAGCTTGTACAGCCAATTTCACTTTCATTTTCTGCTGTCTCCATTCGACATGTCTCTCATGCAACTTGTTCCCTGCTCGTAAACCTTCCGTGGCCTGTAGTGTTTGCAACTTCTCAATGTATGTCCACTTAATTTCACAACCATCAGCATCTAACAGAACACCTTTATCAGCTAACATTCCGCATTAATGTTACCATGCGGCAAGCATCAAGGAAAAGATGGACTCTTTGGTTTGGATCTGAGGGATGCTCAAAGCTGGATAGAGACTGTTCAGCATTTAGCTTTGCTCCAGGTTGCTGAGCCATGGTTCAGTTTGCAGAACTTCCATCAAATGTGAGTGACCTAATAGAGACTCCAGCATCATGCAATTTTTGCAAACAAATTTGGACCAGTTTGACACGCTCCTTACCTTGCAGGCCATCAATTAAAAAGTGCGCTACCGGTACCTTCCAATGCTCTCTCATACTAACAGTCATCATGACCAGTGCTTCTCTGGCTACAGGAAGGCTACTATTATCCTCAACAGCTATACCCATATCGACGTAACCAACAAATCTTCTACGATCCCACTCCACCAGCTTTCGAATGGCTATCTCATCCATCATCAGCGAACACACAAGTTGCTTTTCTGCCTGACTTTCAGCCATACTTTGTAAAGCTGCAAAGACCTCGTCATGGAAGCCAGGGCTTCCATCTACGCAGCTATACCAATGCGCCAGTGTTTTTTTGATGCGAAAGACAGTTTCCAAACTGGCTTCGGACAAAGTCGTATGCTTTAGCAGAATAAAAGTGTAGTGATAAAGCAAAATTTCGCAGCCCATGAGGATACTTAGTTTTGATCTTCCCAGAAGCGGCACTTCTCATCCGTTTAGTTATATGAGCAAAAGCAGAATCATCAAACAAAGATAACAAATTCTGCTCAGCATGTTCTGTTATCAACTGCTTTTTTTGCATATCTGCTAGAAGATCTTTAAACTTTGTAATTTTCTTTTGCAACCGTCGGTTGCACTGCTGTGCAAGTTTAAGTTTTTTCCGACCAGCAACCAAAGCACTTAGTGCTATATCCAGCTTACGTTTGATCCGTTTTGGTGACTGCAAAACGTATGAATGGTCACCTGTTATTAGAGGTTTGCTGCTAGTAGACGGTGATTGTTCAGTAGAATTTGTTCCAGGCATCTCAAGAGCAACAGGAACCTGAGCAGGAGTATCACAGTATTCAACATCATGCGACAAGCGTTCTAGAACCCGTCGAAATGGACGTTTCTTTGTCTGCAAATGACTTGGAAAGTTGAATAGTGTCGGTTCAGCCCCTAAAAAATAAATACAGGAAAAATGCAGAAATCAACTAAAATGCATTTTAAAGCACTAGACTTTTGCATCACTGAAATCATCATTGGTACACTATTCTACATCAAGTAATCAGATAGCTGATGTCATCTCCATGAATGACAGCTTAAATCGTTATACCACCAGAAATAAAAACCTGAATGCACGATTTGAATTTCAACCGGTGCAATCACTTACGTATGACAAAAGAAGACTTAGACAACTCCATTTGTGCTTTGTTTATTTTGGCAAGGTTTAGTTGAAACCATCTTTCATGAGCATGGCGGTTTTGGCTCCTGAGTATTTCTCTTCCCCATTCCAAAAATGCCTGAAGTCCATATTATTTGTTGGTCTGTCATATGATTTTGGGAAAAGTAAACAAACCAAAGCTCAACAAACTGCAGTGGTCAATTCAACAGGATGCATTCAGGTTCCAGATCTGGCACCTCTAATTTGAGACCAGCAACTCAACCCAATCTAACCAATGCAATAGAAAGACCATACTATACAGGGGATACTGGAAAAGCATTCGGCTACTCAGTTCTGCGCGCCAGTGTGTTATCTATTACTCTATGCTCCAACTTTAAATTGGATATTAATTAGTTATTAGCTCAGTAATTACATATTTTCTTTGGTTTTACAATTGGAGATCCTGCACCTTAATGAACACTGACAAATTCTTTAATTCACCTATTACTGCAATCAAAACCAGTTTCACATACCTGGCAACGGTCTCTTCCGCATGCCACTGTTGTAGAAACATCCATCTTCGAAATGAACTTAACAGATATGAGAGTAGTCTGTCGGTGACCAATTGTCACGGTGCACCCGGACTGCCCATTTTTTTCTACTGTCAGGATCCTTTGGAAACCTGTAATAAACATGAAAACGTCATTCGCTTGGAGTGTGACCACAATGAAAATGAGACCCAAAACTTACTAATTCAAGCTGATACCAGAACGCCCGAGCATCATCATGCAACTCTAATCCTCAAATCACTCTGTTCGCTCTACAAATTCTTTGAATTAAATGAGTTTGCGGTTACCATTCAACTAAAAAAAACAAGCAGCCGGCAGACATTCAGGCGTAAACGCGACAGTTTCATTTCCGTCCGAGGTTTACGCATTGCAAATTTAGATAAAACACACAAAATAGCAACTTACAAATGAAATGATATTCCAGCAGCCTTGTTCTCTGACGTGAACAAATTGTTACATCCATACGCTACACAATCTTTTCGACATTTTGAGAAACTGTCTTGCCGGCTAACGTTGCGGTCAAGGTCGTTTTTATGCGGTGACTTCACCATAGATACTCGATACTCCCTCTAGTGTATATAATAAATCTCAATGGACTTAACCCATTAATGCCTACAATCCCATATATGGGATGGCTCTAAAAATTGCTATGAAAGACTGCAATATCACATAATAACAAATTATTTTTATATTGATTTACTAACTAACATTTGTTCTTCCAGAAAATAAATTATATCCAGCAGAGTATTTATATTTTTTGCCCCAGTGACGTCATATCCTGCTACATATTTAAAATTCATTTTCTGCCAACATGGCTGCTTGAAAAATTTAGTTTAATTAACTCATTTCTTGATAAACAAAAGTAACTTATTTATTGGTTGGAGAAATGTATTTTAGTAATTAGGTATATACCATTTTTGCAGATAATGGTTTCATTAGTATCCGCTGAGTGTTAGTATCCCCATCCCATATAGGCACAAGAGCCCTCACCTACTTCTTAGTCTGCAAACCATGCTATTTATCCAAAATGGATCTTATGTTCATGATACGGTTGAAAAGTGAATGAATGGTCACATACTTGGAAAAGGTGTTGGTTTCTGATGTAGGCACACAGGTTGCTGCAGTAGGCTATTACATGTACTCTAATTATCCGATCACTTCACTATGGGTAATAATTTTATATATATTATATTCATTGCTCCAACGGATGTTGGGGACATAACTGATGACGACAGTGGTGATGAGAAAGGGCACCATGAACAACTTGTCAAAGGAACATTATCCACACAGCCATCCAACACAGCTAGCTGAAGCTGTTGCGACAACACTTGATGGAACTGAGAGGCAAGACATAGGCCTAGGCAACGTCGAACGTCAGCTACATGTACACATGCAGCGATTCAGACAATTATGAAGTTCCTGAAACCAACAAACGTATGCAAAGTACAGCAGGAGCATCAGAAGCAGCCACAGCCTCGAAGTTGGTGCAAGCGTAATCTACCAGTAGGCCTGTCATCACATTTTCTTGAATGGTCAGCGAGTAAGCTAAAGTTTCTTGGACAGGAATGTCAGCTGTCAGTTTGTTTCAGCTATTCTTTGATGACATTATTCAGTGTGTGTGTGTGCGGCAGCTCTACTATGTAGGCCTAAGCCGGGCCAAAGGGAAGCCACACTTCTCGTGTCGACAGCAACATGATGCGTATTTTGCAATCAGTTGGTTACTAAACTGTTTCACGTCATCACATGTATTGGCAGCAGGATGTTAAGGTCTATATCCAGCGGTACGCTAAACGATAACTAAATGGACGTCCATGGGGCACACCTATAGGGTTCCGCTTGACGGCCGAATAGCTGTCGATGTACGCTGTGATGGTGAGGAGCATTGTCCACACAGTCATCCAACTCAGCTGAAGTGTGGTAGGTCTACTTGTGGAGGAAAGGCCAAGTTGAAATGCCTCAAATGCAACGGCAACCGGCATATTAACTGCTTGGAAGATTGTTATTCGAAACTGATGTGATTATTGCCATTACCCAATCATATGACTGAGCAAAATGCAATAAAACTGTTTGCTTTGTAGCACATCAAATACTTTTAAATGCTACTTTAAAAGAGCCTAAACATGGATAATAGGCATATGCAATTAAATGCTTGAATGTCGTAACTCGATTAGTGTTATAAATTATTATTGTTTGCCCTTGCATTTGATGTCATCATTCGTGCATATATGTGCAATCCCATATACGGGATCAAACTTCAGAGTGCAAAAAAAGAGGAAATGAAAAATGACCAAAAGTAATTGAGATATGGTCTAAAGTCAGTTCATATAACCAAAATTGAAAATGTTTTCCAGAACAAAAAAATTGGGCATTAATGGGTAGACGGCAGATACCAGTTTGTGTACAGAACAGCATGTAGGGTATTGTTGTGTGGTGTTTAGTGAAGCCAGATAGAGAATTGAGAGCGCTGACTGAGAAAAGCAGGGGTAGGGTAGGGAGACTCTGGAGGAGTGGTAGTGTGCTGGAGGAGTTGAGGGCTAAAAGCGATTGAAGTGTGAAGCGAAGGAATTATCTGAATATCATTACAACCTATTCAGAGGCGCTCCCAGGCCAGACGCTTCGAGAAAAAGCCACGCAAGCTCCTTACATTCTCCTTAAATGCTCTTTTAATTCTCATAACAAGCAAGACGAGACTCGCTTAGACGCTCGAGTAGAAGCCACTTCAGCAGGGCAAAGAAATAAAATTCTCTACATTCTCTATAAAATACTATTTAGATTCTCAGATGCAAGATGCCCGCTTAGACGCTTCAAGAAGATGCCACTTAAGCTATACGCTATATCGTCTTTAAATATTTAAATTCTCATATCCAAGCAAGACGACGCATGCTTCAGACGCTTCGAGAAGAAGTCACTCAACCTAGGCGACTAAATAAAATGCTCTTTGCATTCTGTTTTAAATACTCCTTAAATTCTCATATGTCGAAGCACTCGCCTCGTCTTGTCTCAATGTTGCTAAGGGCCTGAGGTTAATTAGCTTTGTGAAGAAAAGAATCACTCAATATGTCACTGTAACTAAAGTTTCATCTGGTTCGATATGTATATCGATCGCTATCATCATCATCGATCGTACTGTCCTGTTAGTTTTCATCGTCGTCGTCACTCATCAACGTTGGATGGTCCATGAACGACCATTTTGGGCAATAGTTACACGAATGTAAAGTAAATAATCAAAATCGTCTTACACAAAAGCCGAATCCTTATAGATCTCTTAGTAAGCAATCATCTGCTTCCAACACTATATCAGACCAGATAGTGACGGCGATACCTGAGGTCGTTGGGCTCAGCCTCGGTGTCAGGTTAGAACGAGGATCAAGGGTCTAAGACCGGAGATGTGAGCGTGATACCAATACCAAGGTGGAAAGTAATAACTGAGATCATAGGTGGAGACTTGGTCCTGGGTTGAGGTGGGCACAGGTCAACAAAATTAGGATGCAGTAAAAAATCTACAATGGAAAACACTGTATAAATTTATATTAATGAACTATTGGGGAATATAAGCAGGCAGCTCCATCCCTTCACTTGAAATTTTGGAGGGACTGTCCCCTCCTGTCCCCTCTAAGTCTACACCCCTAACTCGGATCAATTGACAGCTTGGATGGTAGTTTGATATGAGCTGGAATCTGGATTGCAAAGCATTATGGCAAAGTTCAAAATCAACCTTCTGCGTATGTTCCATTTATTCTGAGGACGTCATTGATTTGCCCCAAAAACGATAACCCAGCGAAGATGGAGGAAATAGGCAACTCATACTGATACCCCTATGGGGCCTATGTGTGTAGAATGCCAATGGAAATGCTTAAAATGGTTGGGCCAAGATGCCAATTAAACTTGTAAAGTGAAAAGGTCGTTAAAAAGTTGGGAAATGCAAACATATTATCACAATTGTAGATGAAAAAAAAATTGGAAAGGCCAAATCCACACCTACTAACAAAATGTGTCCAATATTGTACATGAAGTCTGATAAAACTGCATTACTTGACCCATGAATAATTAAATGATGAATGAATATACTTGTATTTAATAAGAAGATGAGCTCTCAAACATAATTATTTAATCCACAGAAATAAACAAGTAACTTTCATGAAATAAACCTGCAATTCTGATGCATACACTTTTGCAAATATAGCAACATATAAATATATATATATATATATATATATATATATTTGCATACAGAATTATAAAAAAATTGAGCAACTATGCAAATTTGTATACAGCAGAAGTCTTTATAGTAAGTCACATGGCTATCACTTCAGATATAAAGACTGAAGAGATGTATGATCTCAGTAGAAGGTTGGTTACAATTAACAGATCACTTTAAAATGTTACATTCATTGCTCAACAGGTTACCATTGCCATCTAAAGGGTTACCATCACAACCTTTAAAGTTGTCTTAATTATCTGAAAATTTAAGTTAGTCATATTATAGATTACTTTAACCATTCTAAAGAATATCATTAAAGCACAGCTTATAGCTTACAAAAGGTTATCACCGGCATGCAAAAGGTTACTAATATACTTGTACAGGTTGATTTCATCATCTTAAAGCTTCTCTTGGACCTTCAGAAGGTCATCATGACAATCTGTAACGTTTCCATCATCATCATCTTAAAAATGAGCACTTTCAAAATTGATCTAAAGTCTAAAAGAGCCAGACTCAAAAAATAATGTCCACACAATAACAACACTATTTATATTTATAAATATATATATATATATAATTATTAATCATAAAAATACAAAAAGCATAGTACAAGTATTCAAGCAAAATATGTAAAATTCTGAAAAATATAATAAATTAGTAATACTATTAATATCAGAGATAATTTAATACCATTTACTGGAACAACTTATTTATAACAAATACTTAAAGCACTGGACACGACTGCATATGGAGTCTAAGCACACTTTTAGCAACTGGAGCTCCTGTGTTCCGTAGCTCAAGCACTTGGAAGATGAAAAATAATTCCGACATAATTCTGAATTAAGCTATACAACAATATAATTCTGAATTAAGCTATACACCACAATCAGCACCAACAACAATAACAAATAAATAACAACCATATTAACACTAATAATATGTTTTACATGTAATACTCCTAATATTACCACCACCAATAATAACAATATTAGTAATGAAATGCTGTCTCAACATCTCTGTTCTCCCATAATAGATACTTCCTTCCTAATATTAGTAACCCATTATGTTGCGTTGTTCCATTGCCAATGTAAGATGCCTCTTTTGAACATCCCTCATCTTCCCAACCACACCAAGTCATCCAAAGAGATGGGGCAATATAAGGTTGGACACGGTTCGTCGATGCCTTGCCCCTACTTGGTCAAGTCGCCTCTTGTAGACGAAGTGAGCATAGTCCCTCCTCTGCTCCATTTCTCTCAAGTCCACGATGACTTCTCGATCAACTGGAATGCGGGTTTGGGACGGAGTCGCCCCACCGTGTACCTTGACCTTCAGTGTTCTGGTGAGGAACGGCCTGCTGCACTTCCTGTGGAAGACATCTCTGCCCTGGAACAGAAAGGAAACTGAATGACAGCAGATTAGTAGTGTAACATTAAATAGCAGTCAGGATCAAGTAGTCATAGATTGGGTTTCAATAGAAATAAGAAGTGAAGATATAAATATCATAACTCCTGTTTTAATAATTCCACCTCCTACTGAATTAGAAGTGGACTGTGATAATAAAGACTGGAGCCTGATAATGAGAGCTTAAATTAAAATAAAAGGTAGTGCTACCAAAACAGAAGATGACGAGAGTTTAAGAGTCATGATAATTTAGCGAAATAATAGCACGATTACAGTGACAGTGGAAAGAAGATCAAAGAATGCACAGCTAAAAAATTGCATAAAATACAATACAATACAATTGTTATTTTACTTCGTCTTTCTTACAGTTTAGTTCAGAAGTGCACACACACCTCAACGGTGCAACTGCAGGTGTAATGCAGAGCAATTGTGCTTGAAGGACTTGCTCAAGGTCCTTACACAGTGATGCCTTGGACGAGAGTTGAACCTGCACACTTAGCGCACACCGAGTGTTACGGGCAGACTGCTCTATCCAATCAGCCACCATGCCACAGAGATGACCAATTGACCAACAGACCAAAGCCAATAACAGATAAGCAATAACAAGAAGTAGACCTTAAGGGTCCATCCAAAAATTATGTATGCAAAAAAATCGGATTTTCGGACAATTATATTAGACAATTATATTTGCGTACGAACATATTTTCGGGACCCCCTCCTCCCCACCATACACACCCGTACGCAAAATGGTCGAAATTTTAAACCTCCCTCCCCCTCGCTGAGTACGTAAGATGTGGACGGCCCCTAATGAAGCAAAGTGCAAACCGTAAAAACAGAGTACTCATATCAGCATCTAAACTGCTCATTAAGATGAAACTAGATCATCTCACTTGTGCCACAGAAGCTGCCTTATGCCATGTCATTGCACGATCAAGATCACCCCTCATTCGATCATTTTCTTCTTTAACTCTGTAATTAGCATACAAATGAGTAACAGTAACATGCAGAACATAGTGCCTGAAAGAAATCATTTTATGAAGGTAAAGCAAGATAGCTTCTCATTCGTTAACAGAAGCTAACAAGTTGGACATTGTACGAGCACAGGACATTACCAGGTGATGTCATTTCTAGCCATCTGGGTATGGTTTGCTCCCCGGTTAGCTATTTCTCCTTCTATACAATCCATGGTAGGTTAAAATAGGCAGCTCTTATGTGACATATTAAAATGCACTATATTTAATGCACTATAGTTATTAACAAAATGTGTATTCAGGGCATCAGCATCACTGTCCTCCTCACTGTCATCATCATCATCGCCGTCGTCATCATCTTCGTCATCGTCATCATCATCATCATCATCATCATCATCATCATCATCATCAACTGCTAAATCTATAATATTTTGCTAAAGCTAATTATTTTTACTATATATCATCCAATATAAGAACCACTTAAAGCCACACAACAACCTTGAAGACAATTGAATCTTCTCTTCCATCCTGACTGAACTTTCTACCTCTGTAGCCCATCTACTACCAAGACACGGCTAAAAAATATACAGCAACAAAATATATAAATATTATGATAGTCTAAATGTAACGTCATCAGCAGTGAGCTTTACATGTCGCAGTCAGGTGCACTCAGTGAGCAGATATCATTACTCTGACTCAAGTTTAGAGAACGTCGTTTAAACCGTGAGCACAACAACTTTGAAATCTGTACCTGCAGCTCTTCACAAACTGATGAAGACTTTCGAGAATTAGTAGAGACACAACAGAGTTCAAGCATGGACTTAAGGCACACATGTTCAAATGGCTAACAGATTGACTGCAAGACAATGTTGATATATTATTGGTAAACATGGCACAATAGAAAACAACCGTTGTACTATATTGTATTATGTAATACATAGGTTTGAGACAACTCAAACGTACATATTGTCCAACTGTCACCCAGTTATGATTGCAGCAAGAGCGCAAGTGCTTGAAAAAGACATAGAAAGAGGCATTATTAATGATGACGTCAGAACCCTATGGAAAATGGGGCGCGAATCTTATTTCGACTCTGCCAATGCACCCTTGAAAGAAGAAAGACTTTCTTACCACAGGAGACAAGGTTGTATGATCATTTATAGGCACAGAAGAAGGCACAAAGAGCTTCAGCAATCGACAAATCTCACGCAGACGATTTCTGCAACACAACACAAATGCCTCATAAATAAATTAAACATAGTTTGATTTTGTTGCATTGTACTTACGCATTTCTAAAGTGCCTCTCAATAAACAACAAAATCAGAGGCGCTCATAGCGCAAAAAGCCCCATGAGAAATGAAAAGTTTAACAGACGGGCAGTAAAAAAGCATCCAGTTAAATCGATAGAGCAAGTCGTAGAGGGAACATTGCTAGACACAGATGAATATCATTATACACAGTACTTCTCTAAGACTGTCTTTAAACAAGATAAAGTTGATGCAAGTAAATGTGCATACAAAATATAGTATGGGGATAACCTGGAGATCATTGCATTAGACATTCACTCGGGCTATTGGGACTCGAGTATTTGCAAGGAAAGAACTATATTCAAGGATTTCTGTTCCCCTTGTTCCCGGGTGACAACGGCTAAAATGTACAATCAATTGGTGAAATGATCCGACAGTGAGGGAAAGACACAGGCCCATTCACTGAAGCCAAGAACTTGAAGTCTTCAGTCATAGATAGTTAGCTCAAAGGAATGCTTGGCATTCGGTTATACCAATTGGACCATGCTGTGATGAAAGAATCATGCAAGGTGATTTAATTGCAGCATTTATGTAGCACTGCTAAAATCTACCATCAAAATGCAAATAGGAGGAGTTGAACTGAAATGGTAAAACTTTGCAACTGAACATTTATACAGCACCTGTGCTTGGTAGTGTTTCTGAAGTAGAAAACGTGGTCAAGACATCGGAATCCAAGGCACATCAAAAGGGTCCGGATCTTGGTGTCTTTCCATAAGGAAAAGGAGTTGCCACACTGAACAGAGGTCTTTGCTTCACCATTTGGATTAGATTCATAATAACGCAGCTGAGAACAAAATTGAAACATAATCTAGTCTCATATAATTCAACTTGTTGAAACATGAACAAGTGAAAGCAAAAACGTGGGTTTTTCGGGACCCTCTTTGATTGACTTTTGGTAATCTGGTAGATGGCGCAATCGATCCATTTCCTTAAGAGATCATTCATGATGGAAACTTGCCGGAGTGGAGCTCGTCAAGGACTCGTTCGAGCGGGTAAACAATATTTAATTCTGTGCATTTTTTGTCATTTTTTTCTCAATTTTTGAGTTATGTCCATAAAAATGTGATACATTGCATTGTCGTGCAAGTGTGACATGTGTGCAAAATTTCAGCTCTGTATTTCAACAGGAACATACCGAAAAAAGAATTGAAAGAACTCTGACGAACTGACGATCCAACATTCATGACAAACTTTACGCAAGCCAAGTTAAAGAAAAGACTATCTAGCATTGAATTTAATTTAATCTCATCAAAATAACTCGAATCCATCTAACCCAATCTCGAAGACTATGACCTACAACCAATACCAGTTCTATGCAGACCTGTGAGTGTTTAAAGGATTTTATGACAGTGTATTAACTACCACCAATGAAGGACTGCTTGCTGGGCTGTAGCATCATCGTGAATTACAGATGTAGCCACCTGTTGCTCAACCACACTATTAATGCAACTGCCATCAGAAACTTTGAGCGTGGTGTCACCTGTCATGCCTGGATGTCCTAATTCTAACATGGTTAGTCCATCCCACTCACTGCATCCTCTAGACATGTTAGTAGCCTAATAATTATATCTTCAATGATTTAAACATTTTCATTGTTATCACTAAAGACATTGCTAATAACCTTTTAGCTACCCTTGACCTATGCATTCTGTTTACTATTTAATCCTACCAGAACAACTTAAGATCAGTTGCATCTAGTTGTCCCATCCTACTACCTCCTCAGTAGATTTGTTCTCATCTATGGAATTCACTACCTCCAACTCAAGAGTAGTCCTTCCATTTATCTCATATGTGCAAACAATCTTGTTCCAGCTACATGTGCTATGAGGTATATATGCTAATCAACATGACATACATAAATCGATATAAAAAAATAACCTGACTTATTTAAAAAATTCAAAATATATAATAATAGCCAAATCATCTTAGTCCACTTTGAATAAACTTTAAATACAATATGAATCAAATTGTATTCTTAAATTCAAATTTCTACAGCACCCACAAAAGTCAAGTCATAGGAATCAACTTAGTCACAGGTGCTTAATAAAAACCCAATAGGCAGAGATCAAGATCCAGAGAGTAAGGCAGGCAGACAGTTAAGGTGGAAGGTGTTTAGAGTTGAAAAAGCAAGGGAGATAGAGGGAAGAGAAGGAATCGAATCAGGGTAGGATATGTGAAAACCAGTGTTTTCAGTTTTAAGCAAAAGACATGTGAGGAGCTCGCATGAGGCGAGGTTTTGGCGAGTTCGAAGGATGGATCCGATATTTGTCGTGATACTGGAGAAAGTCAGTTCCAAAGAGGCGGCAGGACAGCAATGGTTGTGGAGCAGTTGTCTAATATCATTGTAAAAATCAAAACTAGTTAGCTTACAAAGAAGTTGCATATAATGTACCTTCATTTGGTTAAACTGATACACTTTTATGTGATCTGACCTAAAACAGTTGAACCCAATATGTACCTACCAGATTAGATAAGTCACCAGCTAACGAGGGTGCGAGAGGTAGTAACTGCTGTACGGCCATAAGACACTTGTAATCAGAAGACATCTCTGAAAATAAAATTCATAATAACAGGCTTCAAAATCATTAACAAAACAATGTTTCATCATCACTGTTAATTGTTGTCATTATTGTCTCAATTGTTATTGTTGTCCTCCTCTTTCTCCTCATAATTAATACACTTTCTTTATGAGAGAAAACCAGGGAGACAGTCTATATGAATGGGTGAAAAAAGACACAGTAAATCTGGGTAGGACTATATGAAAATCGTCTGTAAAAATAGTGAAACAAGAAATCAACGTATAAGCATTACAAATCAGAAGAAAAACATTGAAAAAATCCTACTGTTCAAAGAATGCAATGCATCAAGACAAATACAAATCAGTCTGTGATCATCACTGCAGGGAACCATGACGTATGGCTGAGAAATGCTGGCTCCCTCTGGTGGCTGAAAGGTGAATCCAAGGAACTGAAGAAGTTTTATGGCCACAACATTTTTACACAAGTCCTCCTCAAGGATTGTTGATGTTCTGATTGGCTCACAAGCAATTGATGAAGCAGAACCAACTTCCAGCTGAGCTCCAAATAAATAACACCACATAATATAATGTGATGTTTTACAAAGAACTGTATACAGTTATATTCAACTCCTGTAACTTTATCACTTAATCTTACTAAATACTTGTCAGTCTGATTTAACAAATGAAAAATTATTATATTATGCATTACCTACCAAAATTAAAATAAAAGACTACATATCTTTGTGATTAATTTAACAATGCAGCAATCTTGTGCCATGCACACACACTTTCTTGTAAAAATGTAACCCATGATGTATTAGAAACTTGTCATCTGATTTAACAGGTATCTTTATGGCTTTCCATAAAGGAAACACTATCTGCCTTTTTCAGGACGTATCCAATATGCCCAGAGGCTCCCCTAGAGATGGTGCTTGAGAGAATGCTCAATCTCACCAAAATTTCCAAACTTTATGCAATAATTTGCAGAAACTTTCCATTTAGGAATTTATGCGAAAACTGCCAATTTATGTGAAAAATTGCGAAATCGCAAAATCGCATAAACGACGAGGCCCTACTCATCAGTACTGACTAAACATGTCATCTTCTAGTTATTTCCTTCCTGATTAACTTTTTGACCCTAATGTCTTTAATGTTGGCAGTGGTTTTTGAGGTACGTAAAAGATGCCATACTGTCTATATTGTTAGAAGTGGCCCATATTTAGGGTTAGAAGTGGCCCAAAAAGACTCGTCAGAAATAGGAAAATTATTATTTCAATCAAATCATAGACACAACAACATAAACTTTAAAATATAGCAGTTACAAAGGCTGGTCAGTGGTCATAAAGCCAAACACAAGGCATGTTCGTAGTTTAACAAAAGCCTAGTTAATATAATGAAGAGGTAACCATAGCCTGTAGAACAACCACAAAAATGACAAACCAACAAAACAGGCAACAAGCCTAAACATGTTTCACCCTGAAACCCAAAATCAGAAAAATGGCGATCCTACACATTCGCTTCTTATATAAGCATTAAGGAATAAGGTATAGTGAAATGTTAAGAGTCCAGATAGCTGCCTAGGGCCCAGACTCAAACAATATACATACATGTCAAACATCAATCTCTATTATATACAACATATCTAAGACTGAAACACGAAGTTTGTATTTGCGTATCAGCAGAATGCAATAATACTACATTTAGTTCTGACTGATTGAAGACAGAAAACAGTGCATGAGCAGATCAATAAATGACATTGATCATCTATTAAGAATATAAAAAACAACAGACATTCGATCACAAATTCATTATTGTGTGGCACAGTAGTCTTCAAACCAGCAAGTAGCACACTAGGTATGTAAACCTAATGATTGTTGGTTCAAGCCTGCTTAGCATACCATCATGTAGGACTCATGACAATTGGCTTGAGACACAAAATAAATGCAACAAATCAACTAGAAGAGTAAAATATGGAGAAGACCACAAAATTCCCATAGCCAACCAGTTCAATGAGATGAAGCAGAAGTTTTGATTTGGCAGACATTGTCAACACCAGAGAAGACAGAAACTGTTGAACTTTGTAAATGTTGTCTCCCTTCGGATGAATTCCATCTGGTAACAAAGTAGAAATCCTTTGTCTGAAAATTGGTGAAACTTCACGAATCAATCAATCAATTAATCAATCAATCAATCAAACTTTATATAGTGCCTCTTCAAGAAATCTAATCAGTGCTGGCCTATTTGATGTTAAATGTTTACAATGGTGAATAAAGATTTATCTGATTTTAAACATAATTGCAAACTCACAATTTTTTACAGCACAACTTAAAAACTAAGTGCAGTGTATCTGTTTGTTCAATAAGCTGCGTCAAGTCAGAGAGTATGTCACGAGGTAGAACAATCCACTGGCTATAAGAACCAAGACGGAAGAACACATCGATTACCTGTGTTTTGATTGTTATATGGAAACTTTGTGGGTTTGATGGATCTGGGTGCGGTTGGAAAGCTGGGACTTCAGTTTTGAATAGGATTCATAAGTGATAGATTAGGGGCATGAGAAAAATGAAGAGGAGCTTTCAACACGAATGGAGTAAGGATGCATCCCGATATCTCTGACAATGAGATAAAATCAATTCCTTTACATACATAATGCATAAATTAAACTGTCTGAAAAAGGGCCAGATCTAGCTTAACACTTCAATAACAAGAGTGTACTAAACTGAATGAGAATTCAATGCAGTACATCAAGTGCTAAGCTATAGCAGCTTTAATCTGACAGCTCTTGCATTATAGTTTGGATCTTAACACTTTGAATGTGAGCTGTTCCCTTTGCTGTAAAAACAGCTCTTGAGGTTTATGTTTCATGATTTTGCTAAACCCATAAACCAGACAGGGTACAAACAAATTTGTGCAACTCTAAAGTCAGATTGGTAGCACACTTGCCATGTGATCTATTGATGCAAGATTGAGCTCTCTGCCACCAAAAGCATGATTTGGTACAAATAGAAGCTGGGGATACAGCAGCCAATCCAGGCGATTTAGAGGCATGTCCAGGTTGTCTGGAGTTGACAGGGTCAAACAGAAGGATCCATCTGAACACCCACTATGGTATATGAGAGATGAACCTAATTATGAACAAATTTTAAGTACCAGTCTTTGGATTATCTTAATAAGTACAATTTAAACGTACACATTGTAAGAACATGTTTTTAAGCGAATAAATTACCTGAAGAGGCTGACAATTCCACCTCTTCTTTGGCTCTTGTGATAGAATGAAGTATCATTGATTGAGATACACTGATCATATCTATGGTTGTGTCAACTCCAATCAAAGCAAAAGCTGACGAAAATCTGGATTTCTTGAATCTAGAAAATTGAAAAAAAAACTTAATTTTGTGAAAGAGCAAATGGTACTTTTCTGTGCTCACTCTGTCTCTCTTTCTATTTCTCTCTCATGGCTGTCTCCTTGTTGTCTCTCGCTCTTGATGTCTCTCTCACGATTTCTCTCCCTCTGTCTAGAGCTATCTATCACTCTCTCTCTCCCTTCTACCTCCCTCCCTCTCCTCTAATACCAAAATGTTTACAGAAATTATTTTAGCACATCAAAGTCTCCTATGGAGCACACAACAGTCTAGTGGTAGTCAGCTGGACTGTCAATTGAGAGGTTGGAGACTCAAATCCACCCCAGGGTAGAAATATTTTCTCAAAATTCTTTTTCATTTGCACTTCAAACGAACTCAGTTACAAACTGAGTGCTATAATTACAACGGACACTCCAAGGGAGAGGACAAGCCAGTGGCACCTACCAACACATGACAAGGCTAGGAAAATCTAGATAGGCCTACCGACATTTCAAACACATGACTGCTTCAGAGGGTTCGTTTAAGAAAATGCACAATGTACATTCTCTTTATCATCAGCTTAGCACTTTAACGACGAGCTGCATTGGTTTCCCAGTCACTTGAGTTAAGAGTATGCTCATAATAATAATAATAATAATGACAATTTATATGGCACCTTAACACAGCCATACCACTTCAAAAGTTCCTCACAAACAACCAACAAGAGGAACTTGCCTTAGCAAACAAATAAATTTTGAGATCAGATTTCAAGGAGTCTACTGAGTCGGGGAATCTGATGGCGGTTGAATACTGTTCCTGCATCGAGAACCGGTAGACAAAAAATTGAAATCGCCAAAGCGCATCCTCATCCTCTGTACTTATGTCAAGGTCAGTCATCTTAAGCAATCTATGTCACATCCCAAACCCAAAGGGATGATTATCAGTGCAATAGTTGTGCAAATGCTAAGGCACTGCCCTGTGAAGTGATTCAAATACAAGCAGTGTAATCATACTCTTAAGAATATACTAAGGCGCTTTACTGAAAATCATACACACCGGCATAATGTAAAGAAATTCAAAGTCTACCTTTCATGGAGGTTGACGTGATCAATTGCCATTCGAAAGGCAACAGACAGCTGACCGTTGACACAAGGAAGAGCTCCGTAAAAACCTTCATAGAAGCAGGCGAGTACCTCGCTTGGTACAGGGTACATGACACCCAGGACACAGCAAGCTCCTGCATGACACACATAAAATAGCACAAGTGAGTATAATTGATTACCTTCATTACAAAAAATCTTATAACAAGAATTCTGATCAAACATGGTCAAAGGTATAAACCCCAAATTATCGTTAGCTTTGTCGATAAAAGGAAGACAGGAAGAACCAAGAAATCCTTGGAAAAGAGAGCATAAAGTCAAAGGTCCACATCAATGAGCAGAAGCTCAGAAAACCTGAGGAAATCATTCAGAAAGAACTGATAAAAGGTCCACAGAAAATAAGAAATTGGTTTTAACAGTCTAGAATAGCTAAAAAAGAAGAAGCGATGAAAATCTCAAAAGCTTTCTACTTTTAACACCTCAACCAAGAGGTCTTAACAGTTCTGAACCCATTTCTCAACTTCTTGATCAAAGATTAAGACACCCATCGTAAAACACTCAGGGTGATCTGAATTTCCTAACCAGCAGACAGGAATGCAGAGACAAGAGACTGTGAAGCTGACAATCCTCGCTGGCTGACGGTGCTCCAACCGCCGCTTATGACAACAAGTTTTGCAGACGTCGTCGTGGCAACTATCTCATCAGCCTGCACAAGGTACAGTGCTTCATCCACTAAGGTCTGCTGGCCAAGATCTGGCACTGGATTTGGAGTCATGGCAAGACTGCCATGCTCTGGCGAGAAGAAAGTAGCTGCAGGAACAAAACAAAAAGAAGCAACTGAATTAGATTGTGACAAAAATTAGGTAAATGCAACAAAATGACTACAGTTTATTTGAAATAATAAATATTTATTTATTTATATACATGGAATGTCACACCACAAACCATCATAAAATGTCAGTTGTTTAGTACCATTGTCTAATTCAATATCGAACTCAGAACGTGCGTGCTGCTAGTCTTGACTTTCTGATGAATAAGCCGAGAATAAAACTGTTGCAAGGTTCTGAGAGATTTACATATAACAGTTTGACATCATTGACAATTTTTTAACAATAAATGGACCCTGAGATCAGACGGGTCATGAAAAAAATCACTATTATTGGCTATAATCAGTGAAACTAAATCGGTGCGGTGCCATTGTTAACAAAATATTTTTAGTAGTTTTGGCAGCTTACTACTCGCCAGATGGCAGAAAAAATAAAAGATACCATGTACCTATCTGGCTCGTTTCCCTATTAAAATCCTGCTGTGGCCAGTGGAAATGATAAAATAAAAATTTAATTTTTAAGCTTTATGGACAATAATCTTAAGTTTCAAAAACAGAGATTGATCCAGTCAACAGTTCAGATGATATAGCATTCAATCAATATTCAATCAATGGGTTTTAGTCTGTCAATGGTTTAATATTGAGTGTCATCTACCAATGTGCAGAACCGTGGCACAGCTCAGTTCCTGGAGAAAGCGGTCTTTTGTAGCATCGTTTTCAATAACACGTTCCGCACCAAGCAAGTCGGCCACCATGACACACTCGGTCTTCATTCGATTCTCCTCTATGGTCAGAGTCGACTGACGTCCATCAAGCATCACACTGCAAAAACACAAAACAAACTCATAGCTCATTCATGGAAAATAAATTACCTTCCTGGATACATATAGCGCATTTGCTGCTAAATGTTGAGAAAAAGTGTTCTTCCTGAATACCAATATAAAATGTCAATTCCTTGATTGTGATATAATCTTACAGCAAAAATAGTACCACATCACATTGTCAATACCACTGAACTTCCTTGCTGCAACAGAATACAATTGAGACTTGACATTGCCCTTCTTACAATTAGTTCAGATGTGCACATACGCACAGATGGCGCAGATGCAGCCATACTGCAAAGCAATTGTGCATGACGGACTTGCTCAAGGTCACTACACAGTATCTATTCGGACGAGGATTGAACGGCTCTTCGTGTTACTTTATATCTCTCACTGTCCAATCCATAATGTTATTTTAAATACCCAAAGCAAAAGACACTTTCTCTTTATCCCTCCACTCTCTGTAAAAAGAGGCTAGGGCACACACCAATTCTCTATAACTCAGAAATTGCAATATTATATAAAACTTCAACAGAGCTGATTGTTACAAATACTCCATATTAGAGCATAACCGGAAATCGCCTCGGACATTCGCTTGGAAGTATTCGCCTCGGCAAATATTACACCTGCAAATAGCTAAAAATAACTTTTTTGATAAAATAATATTTTTTCAGTAAATAAATTTAGGACTAACGGACTTTAAGTTATTGATTAATTAAACAAGAACTTAACATTCCATTGAATTTTCTTTTAAAAAGTGATGTTAATTTATATATTTTAATTTCTTTTTGTCACATTCCCCAGGTTCCAAAAAAATCAGTAATTTTCCCACTTGAACTGGCTCCACCCACTTTCCGGGAACATTAGAGTAAAGACGTCGTTGATAACTTCATACTGCAAATTTAATAACAGGTTTTACATTTTTTCACAAATAAAGTTATTAAATAATAAATATATTGTTATAGCCTACAGTACGACGATACGCTATACAAAGGATATTGCTATAGACTCTGCATTCTTGATTATAGATAGTTCTCCGTAGCTGTGCACGTGGCAGGTTAACTACGCTTTGCGTGGAGCTGCGAGTGGAGACCTTCTTGTCCCCAAGACGAAGACCAAATTCTCTGTTGCCGGCCCGCGCTGCCTGAAGTGCGTTCTGCAGCATCGACTGAGATCTTTAGGGCACGACTCAAATCCCATCTGTTCAGGAAGGCATATCCCTATTGAACTGATGTAGTGATTGTTACAGTATGGTTTTTTCTTGTTAGTTTGCTGATTGTGTCATTGTAAAGCGCCCTTGTAGCGGCATGGCTGCGTTACGGCGCTTTAGAAATCATCAGTTTAATTATAATAAAACTTTGCCTACAGATGGTACTCGCTGGTAGTGGCGGCACAGCATGGAAGCAAAATACGCAATTGCATACCAAAAGAGATAAAAAATCAATTTATAACGAAATTATGGTACATCTTTCAATAAGCTTTAAATGATCATCATGTGCGGAACATGCGTACTGCCACTACTGCGTTCCAAATTTTCAAGGCCAGCGCTGCCACTACTTACTGGCGGGCCAGATTTGCCGCTACTATTCGGTTCGTACCCGGATACGGCAAATAGTTCATCCAAATACTCTGATTCAGTACTGGGTGGAAATTGTCTACTCGGTTATGCCCTACTCCGTATCTTCTCATAATCCTTAATTTTAACAACCACATCATCCCCTACAACCTGGAATTATTATTATTATTATTATTAAATTTGTAATGCACACAAGGTCACACCTAAATGTGAATCTGAGGCGCAGATAGCCAGTCGCCAGGAGAAGATGCAATTAGATTTCCAAATCCCTGAAAGCCAAAGAGAAATAGTGAGTTTTGAGTCGCTTTTTGAAGGAAGGAAGTGAATTTGAGCTATGAAGAGAGAGTGGCAGTCGATTCCATTCCCTAGGAGCAGAGACATGAAATGCACAAGAGCCCATAACTGTTCTGCATCGTGGTTCAACTAAAAGACCTGTATTTGATGATCGTAAGCAACGAGGAGGAATGTAAGGAGTTAGTAGAGCATGAATATAGGTAGGTGTACTGGTGATGATGGTTTTGTAGGTCAAACAAGCTAACTTAAATTTGATTCTAAATTCAACAGGGAGTCAATGCAGCTGGTGGAATAGGGCAGAGGAGCATGTTCATAGTGGGACATGTAGCACTACTCGAGCTAATGTATTTTGGAGACTTTGAAGCCTTTTGAGTTCAAGGTCTGAGAGACCGACAAAAAGTGAATTAGCATAATCGAGGCGAGAGGAGACAAGTGAGCAGGCTATAGTTTCAGACATATTTTGAGTTACAGCCGACCTTATGTGACGTATTGCCCTGATGTGGTAAAAACAAGATTTACAAAGGCTTGTTATGTGAGGTCGAAATGTGAGCTTGCTGTCGAGGGTAACCCCAAGTGTTTTAACAGAGTCTGAAAGCGGCACAGCAGTGCTATGCTAGAGAGCATAGAGAAAGAACGCAGGTATTGACATGAGCCAAATACAATTGCTTCAGACTTGTCTGGGTTTATGGCCAAACCATTGAAACAGAACCATGCATATATGGATGAGAGGCATTCTTCCAGTTTTAGTTTACCAGACTGATCAGTGTGTGACAGAGTAATATGGAGCTGAGTATCATCTGCATACTGTTGTAATTGAATTCCAAAGTGTTTAGCTATACAACTGATTGGGGAAGTAAAGACTGTAAATAATAAAGGGCCGAGGACAGATCCTTGTGGCACTCCAGCCGTGCAAAGTGTGGGCTCTGACCGAGCAGATCAAATGCCCACCTGCTAATTGCGGTCAACCAGGTATGAAGCCAACTAGTGTAAGGCAGTCCCCGAGACACCAAAGCTTTTTGCAAGTCTTGCCAGGAGTAACTGGTGGTCTACAGTGTCCAAGGCTGCACTAAGGTCAAGACACACAGAGAGGCAGGCTTTACCATTGTCAATAGATGAGAAGATGTAATCCAGTGTAGAGACAAGAGCAGTTTCAGTGGAGTAGCCTTCGTGATATGCTGACTGGTAGGGACTGAAGTTGGAAAAGGAAGTAATGTGTCTCTTGATACGCATAAGAAAAAGACGTTCAAGGATCTTGGAAATGTTATTGAGGTTGGAAATAGATCTGAAGTTAGACAAATTGCTAGTGTCAAGGTCAGGCTTTTTAAGTAAAGGCGTGACTAAAGCAGATTTGAAGCGTGAAGGAAAGCACCCCTCAGCAAAAGATAGGTTGGCCAAGTGTGCAATGAGGTGAGAGAATACATCAGAACAAGAGACGATGAGTGATGTAGGTATGAAGTCCAATGCTGATGATTTAGGAACCATGCTTTTGAGAAGATTAAAGACTTCAAAGAATGTGACAGGCGGTATGTCATCGAAGGCAGGGCCGCAGAATTCGTAGTCAAGCAGCAGGTCACTCCACACTAAATTAGCAGCACGTCTAGCAATTTTACATTTAAGATCAATAATTTTGTCAATAGTTTTACAAAAAATGCTGCAAAATTTGCACACAGAGTCTGATTTTCTGTGTCAGCGTTGGCAGTTATTTCTATCCTTTAAGTGTAGAAGGCACTGAGCGATGCGCCATCGGTCCCGAGGATTCTCAGCACTTTCAAGTTGGCTGCAGAAATACGAGTTTCGTGAATCGTTTATGAGTTTATTTGTTACACGGCAGTGTCGACGATAACACTGTCTATCCTCATCAAGTCCAGAATGTTTCCACTTTCTTTCAAGTCGACGACATCCTTCTTCGCACGGGATGCTTCAGATGAGAGCCATCTAGTAATAGGTTTAGATGGTCGCCTGTAGCAAGTCTGAATCGGAGTGAGTTTGTCCAATATCAGTAACACAGTTGTTTTCATTTGTTCTGCAAAATCTTTTGCACTGCTTGCAGGAGCTGAGAATAGGTGTGAGTCAATTAACATGTCACTGAGTGTTAAAGGGTCTATTGCTTTGATGTTTCGGAATACATGACGCACTGGTTGGCAATGATGATAGAATGATATCCTGTCGGATGTCTGCTTGTTACCTCTGACCTTTCAAACTGGATTTATAAATCACTCAAGTCTGTTTCCTTAGCCGTGGCTTGGCATGGGGCCACACATGAATAGGTTCTTGAAGGGGTGCTATATGAGTGCCCAGAATGAATTAATTAATTAACTATTGACACTTTTACTATTGCATGGGCAAAATTCTAACCTTGATCTTCGAAATACTCCAGTTCTACATGAAAAAATCTCCTATCTCCCAAACTACTTAGGACTGCAACACTGTCAAAAACCCCAAAACATCGTGATACCCATCATATGTTATAGAGTTGTGTCTATATCTGCCTCGAACCATGCAGTAAGCTCATGGTTATAAAAATAAACATTTCTGTGAGGGAACCACCATACATCACCCAAAATGGGTATTAAGTGAGGTGGTCGATTAGTTAGAGTAAACATGTAAAGCGAAGAGTGAAGGTTCGATCCTCGGACTTACTATGAGCAGGGACCTTGAGCAAGTCCCTAGCGCACAATTGCTCTGTGATATGACTGCAATTGTGCCATAAAATCCGAACTAATCATAAGGGCGATATCACATAATAGTTGTATTGTATAAACAACATAAACTCTTAACTGAATGTCAAGATAGATATGTTTTAGACCTCACAATAAAATATCTTTCTAGATGCTAAGATAAAATTTATTCCAGGATGCCATGAAAAAATATTCCATGGAGAAGAAGATAAAAGCCATCCCACTTTCTTATACCATTTTGGAAGAGATGGAGATCCAATGACAACAAATTTCTGCTTCTGAGCAGACAACGATGATAACAAATTCTCCACTTTGTCTTGGACTCTACACATTGGATTCTGAGGTCTTACTACATCAGCAGAACTGTGTAGTGGAGTCACATCAGACCATCCTTTTCTCTGCATAAAATAGCAAAAACACATCACCATGAGACAGCACATACATAACTTAGTATATTGGGAGTCATGCGTTTCTTTTTCTTAGGTCCATTGAATAACAAGTCACAATGGTACTGCATACAGTGCATAGACAGAGGGTGAATGCTTGTTGCATGACTTACTATTACATCATAGACTTACACTCCTTTGTGATAGATGCGACATCTTACTCAATGTCACTTTACTTGTATTTCATTGACCATGCTTCAACCAGCAATAGCAAACACTATAACTTAAATCACATCCAATACAATGAATATCGCATTTCCAGTGCACCACAAACACCTGCATTGACTAAGAGCACGGCCATTTTATTATGTAAGTACCGTATGTACTCGCGTATAAGTCGATTCGAGTATACGTGAAAGTGTAATAATTTGACAAAAATACCATCCAAAATCGATGACTCGCATATAAGTCGAACCCAAAAACTGAAAACGAGTGATGACTAAAACATTTTTAGTGACTAGAAAATGTTCCTGAACATACAAAATCTAATCAAATTGACATGGCATTCTAATTTCCATGCAGTTCAGCATACTCATCAATTTTCAACTTGAAACAAGTTTCGTAAGAGACTCGCTTTCTCTTCAAATCGCTCATTGCAGCAAGTTTCTGTAAGTATTTTACTGTAACATGGAGCCTTGTATACAGAATTTTTGGAAAGATTTGGTGTGACGCTTATTGAATCTTCAAGATGATCAAACACGACCAATCAGCCTATTGTAAATAAATTTTAATTTGATGAGAAAATAAATATTACCAGGTGCAAATTTTAATATAAGGTGATAGGCCTAAATAAATATAACAACATTCATTAATTTATGATGGCATCTGATGATAAATGAATTACCGAGTTGGATCAAGAAAACTGACTATGAGGCGATAGGCCTAAATAAATATACCAAAGTGCGTTAGTTTACGTAACGCATGGGCATTCGGTCGTCCGAAAATTTTGGTCTATTTTGCCTCTCGTGTATAAGTCGAAGACGCTTTTTCATCGTCCTGAAATAGCACTAAATTCCTCGACTCATACATGAGTATTATATGGAACTGCTAATTTCCAATGATAAATCCGCAATCGACAGAGTGTTTCAAACTTCTTGCGGTTCCTAAATGGCAACTGAATATCAAGTTATATCAAGTCCAATTGATCAATTAATTGAATTGTCTTCTGAAAGGTCGAATCTAACCATGATGATATGCCATCACTGAGTGCTATATGAGGTAAAGTAAATCTTGATGATAAATAGAAAAAGTATTTAAAAAAAACAAATTCTAGCATATCAAGAAGCAATTAGCCAGGCTCACCTGTTTGAGACCAGGTGATACAGCAACAGAATGACAGCCACTCAGTACAGTCAACCGGGGGTTTGAGGTATGTTTAGGGTTGAGGTTTTCTGCATCATCACATCTCGGCTTTCGAACAGAACTCGTTGAATGGGCTTCAACATTCTCACAACTATTGACACTCAGGTCTTCTTCGACTTCAGCTGAACCTCGATGATCCAGTCCAGTCTGTGAATGTCTTCTTGAGCTTTCATGCTTGGCATTAAGGACTGTTAGGCTGCCAGTTACTGTGACGTGGTATTTTCTTCCAAGTGGTACGCCATCACTGCTGGACAGAGACCAGAATGGACATCGACTCAATGTCTCACATGGAACGATGATGATGTGGTCATCGTCCACACACTCGCTTTGAAGAATGGTCTCAATCGGGAGGACCAAAAGGTCGTACAGTCTCTGCTCAGCTGAGTCGGTTTCTGGTTCTGCAGAGACTTTCTGAGACATGCATCCCACATTGTTAATATCACAGCCGCTGATATCACTCAAGCCAAAAGTGCTCATGCGCTCACTCGGTTCAAAATAAGACCTCTTGTTTCTGCAATCATGCCCATTATAGCTAGCTAACTGCAAGCATTGATTAACTAGGCTTCTACCACAAAAATGTCGATTTCCAGGTGATGTCTGTCGGCCGGTCTGTTTCAATGGAAGAGCTCGATTCTCACAAGAATATAGCAGCTCATTCGATGACAAATATGAGACGACGGACTTCATAAGCAATCCGGCCTCTGAGGTTACATTTGAGCAATTTTCATCTAACTCTTTTTTAACATGCAAGACCTTTCCGCCTGCACTCAAAAACCATATCAACAGTTCCTTAGGCAAGAGGAAGTAATAGATAACACAGCATTTTAAATGTTCCGCAATGGACGTAAGTTCATTTATCACATCTCCTTCCATATTAAAATTTGGAACTTTCAAGGTGGGTTTACAGTTTGAAATGTGGATATTAAGTCTTTCAACATGGATAAGCGCATCACGTTCATTATTCATCTTTGATAAAATGCAGACTAAGCCATTATCGCATTCCTTCAGTTGCATTTTAAGATCAATCACATGACTTGTAAGTGCATGATCGGAATGTAAGGAAAGTTCACGCTCCAGGTGCTGGATCTGTCGATGGTAGTTCCGTTTTGCAGTCTCCAGATCTTCCTGATCATCCGAGTCAATCAGGATCAAAGCCAAGCTCAGTTCAATCTGGGTAATCAGCTGCTTCAAACTGGAACCAGCATCAGCTGATATCAACAATGCTTTCTCAAAGCAGAAACGAGCATAGCGATCTTTATTGTCAAGCATGAATACCCTTCCAAGCTTGAAGTATCCAACCACCCTTGAAAGAATCGATCCATCTTCGCAAATCCGTACCAAATGTTGGTACGATTGCATGGCTGCAGGATATCGATGAAGCAACACCAAGGAATCACCCTCCATCTCTTTTGCAAGCGCCAATGCACTTACTTTCCCTGACTTGTGGGCAAGTGTAACCTGTCGATCGTGATAAGCAGCGGCAAGGTGGCAATGATTGAGGCGGGAATAAACATTACCAAGGCAACCATATGATGTCATCAGTCCGTTTTCATTATGTGAATGCTTGCAGAGCTTCCGGTAGCCTTCAAACTTAGTCACAGCCTCTTGATAGTCGCCCATGGCCTCCGCAAGAATTCCAAGGTTTAGCTGAAGTTCGGAGTGCAGCGGCAACATCAGGTCTGTTTCACTTATGGAGTGGGCAAGTTGCGCATAATGTCTGGCCAGCTCCAGGTCACCAAAGGACCGATACGCGATGGAGAGGTCCAGATGGATTCCACAGAGGAATGCTGATCCAGAGATGATTCCGGTTGATTGATCTCTGGATCCATTTTCTAAATCAAGGACCTTCTCATAGCAAATAATGGCATTCAATGGATCACCGACTTCTGTGTAAACCGCAGCCAATTGGGAAAGTGCCTCGACTTTGATGATCGACAAATCCTCAAATGACTCACAGCTTTTCAGACAATCCTTGATGACAAAATATTTGAAAACTTGCAGACACAGATTTATTTCTAATACTAAACTTAGAAATTTTCTGAGAAGGCCAGCAGAATTGGAGCAAAAAGTAAAGAACGGGACACAGTAAAAGGAAAAAAGTAAAAAAGTAAAGAACGAGAAGGACAAGGGAGACTGAAATAAGATAAAGAGAAAGAAAGAGATATAAATTACAGATGCATTGCATAGCATTTCATATTTATACAGCCTTTAAGAATCTCAAGATTACACATTAATATGTGACACTTTCAGAAAATGAGACCAAGATAAAGAATACTAATAAAGCTGGCTCTGTTCAAATTTCCAGTGGAAGACTGTTTTAGCAAGAACAGTCAAATTTACATAAATGTACAATAACGTATAATGAATCTAACAGAAAGGAAAACCCTGTATAATTTCACAAATTGCATATTTATAGAAATTTAACTGAAGATAACATGGTAAGGCAAAGAAAGCTGAAAACAATCAGACAAATAAAAGTAGCACAAGGGTGATACAGAAAGGACTCAAAGGTACAAGGGAAAGAATCAAGCTATTACCACAGAGCTTGGTATATGAATATTCATATCATCAATATAAATATCCTCATTTAAAATTTATCTGAAGATCCACAAATCTACTGGGGCATCTGTATGACTCCACATCTTCACCTCAAAATTCACCTCAAGTGAAATAATAATCACACCTGGAAAGACGAAACTGCTGCATCCAAGTTCCCAGATGCGGCTAACGCTTGTCCAATCAGTAACCGTTGCCTGGCAACCGCAGCATCAGTCCTCTTGATGTCGAGCTTCATTGCAGCAGAAAGCACATCAACTGCTAATTCTGGTTTCTCAGCTGCTAAGAGTATCTTTCCAGCTTCAGAAAGTCGTTCAAAGTCATCGACTTCAATGCCCGTAAGGTCTACAATTTAAAAAGAAATTAAAAAATAAAGAATAGATCAATTAAATAAGTATTCTAAGGAACCAAAATCTTAGAAAAGAAAATGATTATGACAATCACAATGATTATTATTAATTCACTTATTTAATACGTGCACAGTCACTGGAATTCAATGCACCTTACAAGGTGTTTCAAAACATAACTCATCCAGTGTCTCGGTGTACTGGTAACACAACACAAGTGAAAACCTGTAAAAAGAGCAATTCCAAGAAAATAATTCATCGGCAGGGAGGTCACTCACTGGTAACCGATCATCACCTGAAGCAAGGATTGTTACAATGTCCTGAAATATCAACAACAACATTTCTACAGCGCACACAAAAGCGAGGTCATGGGAACCAGCTTATTCACATGCTCAGGGCATATTGCCTCCAGGTAGTATCCTACAACCATGGGTATCCATGAACATAAAAAAATTGGCATATTCCAATTTTTGAAAATTGCCATATTCCAATTTTTGAAAATTGCCACATTCCAGTTTTGATGCAATAGTGGAAGAGTGATCACCATCACAGTGCTCTTGAATAAGTTGGTGCCCTGTGCTTAGCTTTCAGGTAGTGCTTATAGATTTTTAAATTTTGGATTATGATTAAGATACTCTTGTTTTTGGATGTGCATTCATGCTGTAATATTTCGTTAATGGAAATAGGAATTAGAAGTATAATCAATAATTTTGATAACGAGAACACTAAAGAAAATTAGGAATTTTTTTGAGAACGAGAGTAGCATTAGAATGGAAATATGCTACAGAATATAGGAAAGGCTCTGGGTAAAGGGTTTATCAGTCCCAAATGAGGCAGTGAAATTCTCAACCAGTCACTTAATGGTCGATGTCAGATAATGCTGTCTGCTTCTTTGACTGGTTGTTACCAAACAATAGGTCCAGATAATAGTAGTATCTGCCAAAAGCCAGGGTTGAGGGGTCCTACCAGGATTCTTTATTATAGTAAGCAACCTACCCACACCCGGCCTAGCTTCTTTCATAATGTGTTTCAACAGCTGACATATGTGGCAAAGAATTTTGCTCAGAGGTATGGAAAGCAATGCTGTACTATTGTCAAAAAGGAAACCCTAAATCCTAACTGAAAGCAAGTGGGAAAATGGGTAGCAAATACCATAAGGATACAGATTTATCTGGAATTACTCAACACGGAGCACCTCTGAGTAGATATCTTGAAGGGGCGCTATATCAAGTATTTATGATTGATTGATTGACTTAGTGAATGAAACGTTATTTAGTGAGGGCTTATGTCAACTGGGGCAGCAATTATTGCATGGCTTATGGAGATGAATCGTACTATATTAGCAAAATTATTATTATTATTATTATTATTTTGTTAACAACAATAGCTAGAAATGATTTCAAGAATGATGATGTATAAGATCATAGACAATGCAATATCATGCTTTATCAGTGATAAGGTCACAATTTACTTGTAATACCATCGTTCAGACCTGCTTGTCTTCCAAGACATCACATACTTCTTTTATCTGTAATTGAGAACTGATCTCATTTGCCAAGGATGGGTCAGATAGACATTTGGGTAGACATGTTTGCAAGGTTGTGAAGAAATGAAGGAAGGTATGATGAATAAATAAATGCCAACTAATAAGTTTTCCAATAATGTATTATATTTTAATCAAATTCAATTAATTATATCATGCTGTAATTAACTGAATAGAGTTTTAAACAATGCCAATACAGACCCTCAGGTTGGGCAGAAGATTCATTGTCTGGGCATTTTTGAGCCACAGAGAGAATCCTATCAGAGATGATTCGGTCATCTGCGTCCCGAAGCTCAAAAGCACGAAGAAGAACCTTCAGAGAATCTTCATACTTCTTTTCATGCTCAAGGCATAGTGCCTCCAGGTAGTACCCCTGCAAGTGGTCATAACAGGCAAGGCAGGTAAACACATGCTTCAGGGTAGCAGCAGTCCTACACCTAGTAGCAGAGGTGTAACAAGGTTTTGAAACTGGGGGGGGGGAGGCGGTGCCCCTTCCCCGATTGTTACACCCCTGCCTAGTATACTAAAAGCACGAGGTCAAGAAAAATGCTAGTCTACCATGCAGAACTACTCAGACGATAAAACTTGAAATGTTTCTCATAACAAGATCATTGATCGCTTCTTGTTAACATACCCGGTGGCTGATCGGTGAGAGCAATCGGCCCGTAACACTCAGTGTGTGCTGAGTGAGGGGGTTCGATCCTCGTCCGAGGCATCAGTCACTGTGTAGGGACTTTGAGCAAGTCCTTCAAGCACAATTGCTCTGCAGTACAACTGCAATTGCGCCGCCAAGGCGTGTGTATGCACTTCTGAGCAAAAGATGTTGGAAGAAGGGCGATATCAAATTTTAAGAAATATCAAAAATCAAATACCCGAGGATTCTCAGCTGCCAGGCATGTCACGGAAACTGCATCCCGTCTTGCTTGATCGACTGCTTTGGTGAGTAGAAGGGCCAAACAACGACCACAAAGACTCTCAATATTTGCTCCATCAATCTCCACTGCTTCATTGTAGAAATGCAGTGCCAAAGCTCCATCTCCATCACTTAATGCACTCCTGCCTGCATTCTGAAGCACCTCAATCTGTTCAGTAGTTCAGAAAAGGTAATAGTTGACCAGTTAGTTTTATTGATAATAATCTTCAGATGTTGGCTAGTATGGTAGCTAGATGGCTAATGAAACTACCAGTAGATACTTGACTGACTCATGGAGTGACTGACTGATTTTGATTAAATGGCTGATTGGTCGAATGAAAATATGTTCTAGATGAAGAAAAGAACAATAATTATTATAACAATGGTGGCAATGACAATGATAATAATTAATATCAAAATCATTCTACTCTAATCTAATTACTTCCATTGTGCCAACGTCATGTCAATCAATGATCACTTCAAGCAAATCATCAATTAAAAATCATTATTTGTTTGAAAAACCCAATCAAAGTTTATGAAGTCAGAGAAATTAGAAAAAATGTTACAATGGTAGGAAAATTGAAACAGATGCATCATAGTTAACCATAAAAAAATGATGTAAAAGAATTGACCAACACATGAAATTGATCTTAATCAGGATTTTGCAATCACTGCAATAAATCAATGTCATGACTACCCTTTCTACCACAGATGCTAAGTTAACTGTGAATTAAAGATACTAAATATTTTATATAGTAGCCACCAACTTAGTAAGACACGAAAGTACATAGATATGCTTATCAATTCTGTTCTTACTTTATCAAATTCTTCAGATTCACAAATCGATTCGGATTTTGACGTAAAACATATCCTTGGAGACACAGAACTCAACCAATTCTCCATACCTGTTGCATCTTAACTGAGAAAATAAATCAAAAACCATCAAGATTCACAAAAGTAAGAGAACAGATTGGGTCATTAGTAATGAAATGTAATTCTTCACCATACTTATCAAACATACCTAGGCCAATAAAGACAGTACTTTTATGAGGTATTTAAAAGGTGCCATAACCAGTGTCTCAAAATGTACATACATACATACATGCTTTCATACAATACAATAACACATACATACAATACAATCAAGCATGCATATATATTATATACATATGCATATATAATACATAATTTTATTAGCACCACACTAGAAATGCGCATTGTGCCAGGCCAGAGGAGGTGGCACAGCCTAGTTGTATGCCATAAGACTCAGATCAGTCATTGGTTGAGTTTGTAACGGGTCGGACAATTTCAGTCCATGTTGTGGAAAACGTTACTAAATTCACAACGTTTTGTTCCTGTGTTAAAACTGCTGGATGATTTTCTATTATTAGATGTAGTCCATTTGGAAGTTTAACTTAGTTTGTTTAAATGTCCAAAACTGTTACACTATGTGCACATCACAGTTCTTGAGCGGATACCGGTGTTTAGATGGACATGATCAGAATTTCCTTTAGACTGTTGTCTTGTTTAAACGGCACACACAGATTGTTATAACATTATTGATAAAAGTTGGCATTGATCAAATAAAGAAATCGAATAATCTCCTAAATTTACTCATTAGTTGATTACATTCGATTAATTTGTAATCTGGTAAGTAAGTGTGAAAAACATTTCAAATGTAGTCACCTAGTCAGTTACTGCGATCTTTCTACAGGAAAACTGTGAACCATGGAAAACAAACGGTTAATTGTAATTAAGACGGTTAGCTATGTTGCCAACTTCGACCTATCTCATCTTATCTTGGTTCTATGCCTTCCTAGGCAAGTACGTATGTTCAATGTCACCATTCATCACGTTTTGAGGCTCTTGTCTTCAACTTGCTGTGACCCTCCTGCATCATCCAGTCCAATAACATCCTTCTCTGCATACAGTATTTGTAATTATACTGCAGGTTGTCAATTTGAAATAAAACCCAGATAATGACATATTGTTATTATTAACTTGAATATGTCTGTGCACAAAAAATCTCTGGGTTTACATTAATTCCCTTGCTAGGAATTTAGCTGCCATGGGTACCCGGGTACTCACGAGTACCCAGCTCCAAAAATTACTTGAGTAATTTTTTTACTACTCGAGTACCTGTTTAATTCACCTTTCGTTCATTTAATTCCACATCCGGTCGCAATTTCCGGTTACAGTTTTTCAAAATTATGGTGAGTTAATTCCTTACAAATTAGCAATTGCAGGCTTGAAGGGAAGTTGCAAGGTATACCAGGTCCAGATTATAGACTTCTATAGTTTTCTTACTTATGATTACTGACTGCATGTCTACTTAGTCTATCTATGGTCTATGGCAGAAGCCACAAGGCTTGTATTATCAGCCTGCATTAAGCACTCTCGGTATTAACAGGTACTCGAGTACCTGCTAAGCTACTGGACCAGGTACTCGACTCCAAAACTACGCGATAGCGCAACCCTAGCTATACAATACAATACAACTAGGCATTTATAACACGTTTTGACAAGACACGTCTTCACAAAAGCACAATGTGCTGCATTCTTAGTCATAGATCAGGGAGAATAAGTAGGTCTTCAGTTTTGTCTTGAATAAAGTAACGTATGTGGCTTGACGGACTGTAATTGGGAGACTATTCCATTCTGTCGGTCCTGCGACTGAGAATGCACGGTTCCCAAACTTCTTGTTGGTGCGAGGTATGATAAAGTCCCTCCATGTAGACGAACGGAGTCCTCTTGAGGTAGAGGCAGAGCATGATGCGGCCTTGGACGTCATGTACGAGGTGGACGTTCCGTTATGAATGTGGTACATGAGAAGGGAAATTTCGAAAGCAATGCGGGCATGGATGGGGAGCCAGCGTAGCTGTTGTCAGTGTTGGGCACGAGACCAAAACCTCGAGATCAAGACCGAGATGTCCAATACCAAGACCGGGTGGTCAGAGACCAAGACCAAGACCGAGACTGGTGGTCCGAGACCAAGACCAGGACCGAGGGTCCGAGACCAAGACCAAGACCGATACTCTTTTTTATAAACAATTCAATCTATTAAGAGGCTAAAACTAAATACTATGCTTAAAATATAAATTTTATTGCTGAAGAATACTAATCATATTAATGGTCCAGAAACAGTTTTATCGGCCAGTCTGAACTTTTGCGGGTTCAGCCCTTGGCTTGGGCCTGAGAATATCACACTATAAATTACTTACAGTATACGATAGGTAAATACCTTAAGACATCTGAACAAGTAGATTAACGTTCCATTTGAATGATGGTGGCCTACTTGTAGTTGGAATTGTAGGTTAATAGTGACTACATGTGGCCGACTACATAATTATTAGATTATTCAAAAACCTTGAAATTTGTGAAAGCAAATTTTGAAATGACTGGTTCCGTTGCAAATTCATTTTTGCCCACAGTAACATGTATATATAGATTGTCAGCACGTCATAGATCGATAACAATCGTGTAGGGCCTAAACACCGGTGTACCGACAAATATCTAAGAAATTGCTCTGATACTGCAAATGACCAACAATGCTAACCTAAGACGGAGACCAATCCCAAGACCGTTCCTTTAAGACCAAGACCGAGACCGACGCATTCCAGACTAAGACCGATAGTCCGAGACCAAGACCGATGCATTCGAGACCAAGACCAAGACCGAAGTATTCCGGTCTCAAGACCGTCTCGAGACCAAGACCGCGCTCTCGAGACCAAGACCGCGCTCTCGAGATCACATCCCTGGCTGTTGTAGGGATGGTGTGATGTGGTCGCGAGGAGCAAGAACTTTTATTAGGCGGGCAACTGAGTGTACGACTGATGATACGAATACGAACTTCCTTTGCCAATCTAATCAATGTAACGTTGTTAATGTAACGACTATCATTCATAAGCAAATACCTCAACATCAAATCTCCATCATTAACTACGTCCAGCACTTCACAAACTTTCCAACGTAGGACATCATTGCCTCAAAAACACTCTTGTCTTAGTAACCATCTTCATTCACTGTTTACAGTAGAAACATGAATGATACTTTCTTAGAGTCAGCCAAATAATTACGTCATCCGAAAGACCAAAACCCACGCTATACGTCGATGCGCTGGATAGATGTGCAAACATGTTGGATTTTTTTTTACAAAAAGCAAAAATGGCAACTTTTGGGTTTTTTTTTAATTTATTTGTTTAAATTTACTGATATTACTATTTTATTACTAATTATGTGCTATTCAGTCTGAAATCAAGCTAAATTATTTATATAAACATGTTGGAGCTCTTTTTAATGCTGTGTTTGATGCTTTTTATAACAAAACTATTGTCACGATATCCAAGAAAAACTACAAACCAAAAAACAAAATAGCCAACTTTTGATTTTAAAAAATCTTGATTTTGTGCACCCCTGCTGGACAGTCAAGGCATAAGCTTACACTTTATATGAGCGAAATGTAGGCCTAATACCCAAACTGTAAGCCTATAGAAGGCCTTCCACACATTTTGCATGACACCATATACACTTCTACTTTACAATTGAATTGATCGATACAACAACAATAAGACGAAACACACGAAGCAAAATTTATAAACGAAATTTAATGATTCGCATCTTAATTAGCCTAATATAAAATAATTATAGGCTACCATAGGCCGACTGCTGGTTATTCGCCTTATAATTAAGCTATTATTTGCAGGCTTGTCGTTAAATTCACTTGGTGGTGCCAATGTGGTCTGCTTAGGCTATAGTATTGTCGACATGGGCATATAGACTAAATGTCAGCTCTCGATCTCATCCAGCGCGTCAATGCCAATGTTAATGTAGTAACATGTTCATCTAAAGGAATTTTTAGCGCGCTGCATTTAATAAATAATCGCTATAGCCTAATTAGCCAAAGGCATAACCGCCGACTTTTGGTAAGATCGGGGTACTGGGGCAGGAATTTAATTTTCATGATCGGATCGCTTATCCAGGTCTGTCATCCCTCTCCTCGAGTGCCCCTTTCCTCAAGCAATTTCAACTGGAAACAGGCCAAGTATAATTTATTTATTCTGAAATTCGATATCGCCCTTCTTCCAACATCTTTTGCTTAGAAGTGCATACGTCTTGACGGCGCAATTGTCGTTGTACTGCAGAGCAATTGTGCATACCGAGTGTTACGCAAGGGCCGATCGCTCTAACCGATCAGCCACCGGATGCAATATATAGTGCTTTCTCCCTCAATTAACCAGTCAACAACCATGGGCTAATCGCCCATATGTGTCTGATGTCGTTCTAACAACATCTCTCGATCCACACCTGTCTGTAGACTCTGTTCCTTGCAGCGTGGCTCAACGCTCAACTCTTGGATACTTGTTCGGTTGGTTCCATCCAATTTGTCAATGTCATCTGTCCATTCCCCATGTGGTCTTACTCTTATTTATTCCGTCCTTTGTTTCTTCCTGCTCAATCGTAAAGACATGCACACAACAGTCGCGAGTATTACCTGCTAAAACACTAAAATTTTCTAAAACCACTAACTATAGTAGGCCTACTAACTTAAACCTTCACTAACAAATCTGATGCTATAGTATTTCCCAGTAAACCGCTACTCGGCGGCCCGACGTCAAATTGACGTCTTCTTAATCGGCAACTCATCGTTGCGCGGCATCTCGTAGGGTGCTCGTACGTTTGACTTTCAACCCGACGAGAAGGGCCATTTGCCGAAAATTCCCGCTCCGTTGGCAGTGCGGCAGCGGCTGCTTGAGTTGGATCACGTGGCCGAGCGATAGCGAATCATCTGCGGGTTAATGGCCGACCATTCTAAATTGATGCCATGCGTGATCCTTCTTTTGGGAAGTAGCGCTGAATGAGGTATGCACATCGCTGTCTTATATTTATCGCTAAAACGTTATAACTGTAAATAGCAGCGTTACGTTGGGCCTAATTAAACGTTATTTTAATTGTATATCCTTAATCCTTTGCGTAACATTCATAGGCGTAATATTCATTACATAATTATGGCGTAGCACTAAGCACCTAAAAGACATCGAAAAGGCCGAAAGATACCGAAAAGCACAAAGAAATTACTTCTGTAGCCTTGTATCGATAAACTATACGGGTACGTCATTTTCGGTGCTTTTCGGTATTTTTTCGATATTTAGTGCTACCGATTATGGGTGATTATAATAATGCATATTATATAGTCAAACAGGCTGTCACACCTGCCGGTGTGGTTGCCTGCTAGGCGTCTATCACTGTAGTGGGATCGGGTAAAGTCCCTCGGTTATTAGCAGCCACCATATCTGCGCTTTTGACATTCGCTTTAAGATTGTAAAATGCTCGAAGATTGGCGCGTTCAATGGTTGCCGATTATTCAAAGTTACACATTAAAAGTTCATTGCCCGATACTGCAGTCACGATAGTCACAGCAAGGGCACAGGTAAAATGCGATCTGTGATTTGCTGATCGGGGGCAGATAAAATGCTGATCGGAAATTGCTGATTGGTCATGCTGATTGGTGGGTAAAATGCTGATTCGCTTATTTTCGTTTTTATAAACAACAATAATGAAGAAACTATTGAACAACTTTTTATTTGCACATAGCAATCTGAGGAAACTAGTGAACAACTGTTATTTGCACATATCATGAACGTAGGCCTATATTGTTTTCTTAATGAATAATTGCTCCACTTGTCGGTCGATTCTCAATTGCATTTACTCCTTGAGTAGTAAATAACTCGTAGGTATCACTCATGCTTTCACTATATTCAAATCAAATGTATCCTAACTTTTCAAATTTTAACACTTCTTTGGATAATGCAAATATATAGGCATATGGTGTCTAGGGTCAGTCAACCATTTCTGATTGACTTTACTGATAAACTGTGCTGTCTGTTTGTTAATTTTAATGCTTCACGAACTAGGTCTGTTATTATTTAAACCAGTATTGAAGACAACTATGTTCTGATTAATTGTGACTAATACATTAGTAGGCCTATTTTTTGTTTATGAGGCCAATGCCTCATAAACAGTGCTGTCTGTTTGTTGATTTTAACTATATTGAAGACAACAAAGTTCTAATTAACTGTCACTAATGCAATTAATACATTGATTAATGCTTCATGAACTCATTAAACCAAACAGGCTTAAACGCTTCATAAACACTTGTTTGTTAATTTTACCAATCAGCATTTTACCATTCACCTTGCTGATTGTCTGCTTTGTAAAATGATGATCAATCAGCAAGTTCTAATCAGCATTTTACCTCAGCAGATCAGCAAATCAGCATTTTACCCGTGCCCTCACAGCAGTAGATCTTGTGTAACTGACCAGCAGAAGCACGTGGGAAATTTTTACTGTTGGTTTCTGGTTGTTTGCAATAATGCGGCTGCCACGTTGGGGTGTTGGTAAAATACGAATCGGCGAACTGCGAACCGGTAAAACGCGAACCAAAATGCGAACCATAGATGCGAACGGATCAGGTTAAGGCACGGTGAGGGTCGGTTAGGGTCAGGGTGAGCATCGTGAGGGTCGGTTATTATTAGGGTCAGTGTAGTTGATAGATAGCGTTCAGGGTCATGGTTAGTATCGTTTATAGATAATTGCCGAGAACCTTTGGCCGCATGAATAAAAATATAAATGGTAACCATAGGCGCGAACCTGTCACGTGGCTTTTGGCAGCCAATCGAAGACAAGTTCGCAAACGGTTCACATTTTACCAGTTCGCCGGTTCGCATTTTATCCACACCCGCCACGTTGTTGAACTCTCCAGAAAAATAGCATGTGCTTGTGAATATTAGATGCTCTTTTTCTGCCTTCGCTCAAACCATTATTGTAATTGGGAACAATGCCAACACACCCAATTAAGATTATTATATTTAAAAAAAATTCTTATAAATTTACAATTTCTTAAGAAATATTTCATTTGTGAAATAATCATGCAGCGCATTTTCTCTGAAGTTATCTCACGCATGTGATGTACACCTTGTATATCAGCCAGTTTCTTTGTCAGATATGGCGGGTTTGTCCACCCACCCAAGTTAGAAATCATTTTCCAGTATTTTCCAAACATGAATCTCCGTATTGAACTGTTTCCTGTATGAGCGGCTTGCCCTTCTCCAAGCCATTCCGCAGGTAAAGACGCCACGCACGGATATAGAAAGCAGAGTGGGCAGACAATGTCTATGTGCAGACTGTCACAGAGTTGTGACTGATGCTCAGACGAGACATCATCACCAGCTGTCGTTTGTGTCTCAGCTGGCAAAGTAATGCAAGTTGAAGAGGATTCAGACATGGAGGGCCGCTCGGAAGCAGGTTCCGAGCGAGATTTCCTTTTCTTGGCTGGTTCATACACTGCAATTCGAAAAATTCCATATGTAAGCTCCAAAGGTTGTGGTGCCACCAGAAAGCATTACTTCACTCAAATGCATTATTATTGCATTCAAATTGATGCCCTTAGTGGCATGACTAATCACTGCATGCATACGACCCGAAGTACAGTATGTACTAAAGCAACACCTAACCGAATTTTTGAATAAATGCATATATTGCTACACGAAAGCATAAACTCACGGAAGTGGTTTATTGCTTTCAAATTTATGTCCTTAGTGGCATGATTAATCACTGCATGCATACGACTGTGATTACGACCGATAGTACGTCAGTTCTGCTAGTACAGTATTGCTGTACTAAGGTTTTATCAAACTGAATTTTTAATAACTACATATACTGCGTTCTATATCTACCAGTTTGTTAAAAATCCCAGTTGTTATGAGCAAAAAAGGCTCGGATCGCTTCTTCCTGCTCACGATCGACACGATTGTTAGATCGTACTTTTGCATGGTGCTAGGTAATACAAACTCCAGAGTTCTGCTGTATGCATATATCGATCTTGAAAAGAGTGAACATCCGAGTGGTTTGGTCAGAGAGGAGTAGCCAGGGAGGGGTAGCGGTGCCATTGTTGTTTACATACTGCCACTCTGCAATAATATAAACAGATTACCAAATGTGACGTCTGTCAATACAAAGGACGTATTGCTTGTATTAAAGAGAGGAAATTCTATTTCACTTTCTTTTAGGTTGTTCCTAAACAGACTCTCTGAAACGGACATTATAATGCGTATATAATATATATATATATATATATATATATATATATATTGATTGGCATCACAATTGGATATTTGTTTACATTATGTCACAGTGTCTCAGTCTTGCAGTTCACGATTATGCGCCCTGTTATCAACGCACGTCTGTTACTATGTCCAGTCGTTTGGCATGTGCGTCATACACTGCCGTCTCCCAGCATCTTTGACCCTGTTCAGATGAACTATTCTAATTGTCCCCTCTGGAGCAACTACAATTGACAAGGTCTAACCTCAGCCCAAATTCCGGGACCTATATTATTATTGAAATGCAAATGAACTACAGAGAGGCACTAAGCGCCAACATTTCCATCACTGACCACTCAAACGACATGGACGGACCCAGCTGCTAGACCGCTATAGCCTTCGGGCGGTTCGATATGATTGGCATGCATACTCATTAAATGGGCGGCCCTGGTTTAACGTTAAACTGCGAGGTGGAGTTACCCCTTTAAATGCAAGCATTATACTCTTGGACTATACAGGGCTTGAAGTTGGGGAAAAGCATTAGGGATTCATTAACACTGTGGACTGTGGCCATCCTTGACCATTGTCACTGAATTTTGACCTTGTGATACGGTCAAGTTCAACGCTATCTCCATGTATACTCTGGCATAGACTAGTTAAGAAGAGAAATTATAGTTTCTGAATTTGTTCTGTTAAGTTGGAAATCGATAGTTACTGTAGTCGAGTCGGTAAATACGTTCACAATTAGAATTCCGGAATTCCGAAATAATTCCGGAATATGACCTAAAAAATTTGGAAATTCTGGAAAAAAGATTATGGTTCGGAACACAAACAGACACAGACAGACACGCAGACAATCAGAATGACAAGCAGACATCAGAGACAGACAGAGACAGAGACAGACAGGCAGAGGGAGAAAGAGGGAGAGAGAGAGACAGATAGACAGACAGACAGTGACAGCGAGAGACAGAGAGAGAGACATACAGAGAGAGAGACAGACAGAAAGAGAGACAGACAGATAGAGAGACCGACAAAGACAGAGATAGAGAGAGAGTGAGATAGAGACAGAGACAGAGAGATATATATATACGTTACATCATTTATTCATTCATTCAACCATTGAATCATTGAATCAAGCAGAGCGGATGGAGGGCGAGGTGAAGTTAGACACTGGGTTGGTTTAGGAGGTTGGCTCAAGAAGGTGGTCGGAAAGAGTGATAATTGGTTGAATGAATGGAGCTACGAAAATCGATCGATCCATCCATCGATCCATCCATCCATCGACCGAATCGTCCGGGTATCCATTCATCCATCCATCTTCAGACCGTTCACCTGTTCGTCTGGCTGTCCATCCATCCATCTGTCAATCTATCCGTCGGGTTTTATAAAGTTTATAGTAAATGAGAAAACTGTAAAACATCACAAGTTGTAATTAAAGTAATTAAAGTAATTGCGATGTTTTACAGTGCCATAATTTAAAATGTCCACCATATCACTTTGTATTAACGCTATTCAAAACAGTTTTTTTATTAATTATTATGGCGTATGGGCTAAAGAAGAACCGACCACACACTTTTCGTTCCGTTTTCGACGTTACAAATGCGTATTTCGGTTTTCTGCTTAATAGTTCTCTTTGTTTAAACATTTACCGAAAACACAATAAAAAATAATTATTAGCTATGGGTCTATGTAATACCAAAATAAGATACTTGTAATTATCACTCGAACTTTCGGTATGTCTATATAGCTTATGAAACTGTTCTCTACAGCCCACTAATAGATATCCTTCTAATTCAGTTGTGCACAAGAATATATAACTGAACAAATAGTAGACTAATTTTGAACTAGATCCTGCGGCTTCACGTAAAGTTGGAAAATAGTCTGAAAATGAAACGCTGTAAGAACATCGTTTGCCACATCAAATATGCTGTCATCTAGACCAGGCCAAGGCCACACTGTCCCGACTTTACACTCGCCGATATTGTACAACCAATATATATATATATATATATATAATATATATATATATATATATATATATATTGCCTAGTTGCCTATATATATATAGGCAACACGCTAGACCCCTATTAGATCACCAGTCAGCAATAAATGCCTCAACGCCGTTTAGGACTATGGTTTCTAGTTTAAAGCTGAAAAAGCGCTGCAACAATCAGAATATTAGTGTGATTATATATGCGACAGATGACGGAAGATCCACGGTGGATGACGGTGGAAGTGGGAGAACACGGTGTAAATGGTATATTGCAGTAGAAATGGTCGATCGATCCCGGCAGCATACAGGTTGAAGGCCATTGTAGAAGGCGCTCTGTTACAAGTGGTAAAACGTCGCAGACACGGTGGCAGATCTAATAGATCCCGGCAGAAGTTCTAGAATGCTTGGAATGGTACATATTCAGGATGGGGACAGTGAATCAGTCTAGGAATGGAAGATCATGGTATGCACCATACTTTCTTGTAAAGTGGTAGGTAGATCACGGTAGAAGTGGACAGGTCCAGTAGTGTATGATGCAGACGCGGTCACTTATCCCTTCTCTTATACCGCGACAGACGCATCGGTAGATGTTAGGCGTCACAGGATTGTCCTCGAGCAGCGCTTCAGTCCCTCCAATGGTCGTGCAGAGCACTCCGAGCACAAGGACGTGCTGCAACCAAGTAAAAATAATATAGACGATAAATTTTTTAAGCGATTACAAAAAATTAAGGACAGCTGGACGCCAGCTTGCTCAGGAGCGCTGCGTCAGTGCGTCATGTGAGAGGGGTCTCCAGCGATTGCATGAACCATCTACCATCTATCAATCCACCCGTAATTCATCTATCTATTCATCCACCCATCCATCTATCCATCCAGCTATCTATTATCTAAACCATTATCTAAATATACGTACTTATAGTGGCACAGTGTGGCACAGTGGCCGATCGGTTCGAGCGGTCAGCCCGTAACGTTCAGTCTATGTGTGCAAAACTGTTTGTGTATATCTATTAGAGGTAATTAGAATTAACCGCGTAATGTAAATACTTAGATCATCTGAGGTAAGATCGATTGCATGATATTAGACATAGATCTAGTTTAAGTTTAGTTAGATTACATTTGCTTCTACATGTATGTAATAGGAGACATAGAAAGATTTAGAAGAAATAACATTTCACTACGTCACTAGGCGCTATACGTCACATCATCGTCATGTTATTGGATGGGATATCGAATACGTACGCTTAGATCGAGAGGGTCAGTCTGCGTCCAATCAAATGTGTAATATCTTCCAAGCGATTTGCGTGAGTGGCTGCAACCAGACATGTTGGCCAATCCTCGCATCTGCAGCTGCAAGTACAATAAGTTCAATTGGTAGCAAAAATGATAATTACTTGAACCATTAATAAGAAACTGTGCCAGATTTCTAGTTTTGCTTCCAACACTGCTCTCACTTTAATCGTCGTCGTCGTCGACGCAATCATTATCCCTATTGCCATCTTAACCGTCAGGCCTCCTTTCGCATCTTCGTCGTCATCATCACGTGACCCACTATATCATCATCGTCATTAATCGTCGTTGTCGTCATTGTCGACATCTCATCATCACCAACATCACGGCATAATCATCATTAGCCTTCTGCATCATCATCATCATTATCGTCATCATCATCGTCGTCGTCGTCGTCGTCGTCGTTGTCGACATCTCATCATCACCAACATCACGGCATAATCATCATTAGCCTTCTGCGTCATCATCATCATTATCGTCATCATCATCATCGTCGTCGTCGTCGTTGTCGACATCTCATCATCACCAACATCACGGCATAATCATCATTAGCCTTCTGCATCATCATCATCGTCGTCGTCATCGTTGTCGTCGTCATCGTCATCATCATCATCATCAGCAGCAGCAGCATCATCATCGTCGTCGTCATCATAATCATCATCATCATCGTCGTCGTCGTTGTCACTGCGATCACATTCAGCATCATAGCTCTCATCGCTGTTTACCTGATTTTTTTCGCCGATCGATTGCTTCAGATTTTCAAAACTTTCATTTGCATGGCTTACTCGTGACTTTAGGAAGGCTAACTGAAATTTATAAATAAAATGTTGATAATACATTGTTTTCTGATTAAGTAATTCATCGCTATTTATTGATTCATGATTATCGTTAACATTACAACTCTTATGATCGTAATCGTCCTTGTCATAGATGTCATCATCATCGCATCATCATCATCGTTGTCATTGGCAACCTGATCATTTGCTTCTTATGAGATCAAATTAAAATGATCAGTAGGATAGCTTTTTTTCTTTTTAGACCTGCCAGATAATTATGTTGCATCGCTGTACTTAAATGAAGGAATGCTTTTATGCATTCTACAGCATATTTTCATTTAGATTGAAAAATGTGTCACTTCATCTAGCGCCTTAATCCATTCTCAAGAGCTACGAACCTGATCGGTCTGTATAGCGATTTTATTGGTCAAGTTTTGAATAGAAGTTTCTTGCAAACTGACTTCCATGCGAATGCTCATTACCTATGAACAGCAGTATGGAAATAACTCATGAACAGTAGTATGGATAGGTGAGATCATTAAGGTAAGGCATTTATTGACTGTAAAGTAATCAAGGTAAGAGGCTAAGGTGAGACAAGGTAGGGCAATGGAAGGTAAGATAAAGCAATGAGTGCTATGTAATTAAGGTAAGCTAATGAAGGTGAGTAATTAAAAGGGAAAGTCAGGTCAAGTAATTGGGCGAGAGCAAGGCAGGGCAATAGAAGTTAAGGTACAGTAAGGTAATGTAATGTAATGTACTGCAAGGAGGTGAACACGTACATTTATCAAGTGAGGAGTTGGTTCACGATTTGCGGAAATGGCAGCCAAGTCTGGATTATAATGGCAAATATAATCTAATCTTATGAGTGACTTCCATTACATCGTTAATCATACAACTCAAAAATTGTAATAGTCGATTAGTTTAGGAGTGACATCCTTAAGTCAGAGAGTGTGGGAAATTCGTCACGTCACATGTCATGACGACCTCTACTGACCTTGTTTCCGAGGTCGGTGAATGTCTCCAGCATCTTGGAGCTGTTGTGGAGCAGTTGAACGATTTTGTTGAAATCATTGATGCGTGAGATGGAAATGGAATCGTCACGCTCTTCGCTGTTCTGCACTATTTCATACTATATAAGAAAAGACGTTCAAAAGACGATGATAATATAATTCCTGTGCGTTATTATATCGACGACGATTGCGCTCTAGTATTAGAGGGAACATGTTGCTGCCTCGCTTCCGCGCTACAACAGAGCGAAGAGGTACTATAGATCAATTATAGAAAACATGGTGTTCCGGTGCACATACTCTTTTTACGGTGGAGGGTAGCGATGCAGGGCGAAAAACCCCTTTCACCTCCGATGGGTTCAACCGTCTTCCTTGATGACGATTTCATGCTGTACATGTAGATTAAGTTTTGATAAAAGTTGATTTGATTTCATTCTGTCAGGTGAAAGATGGCCTCTGGACTCTACTCCTCTCAGGGGAGGACCGCCGGGGCCCTTGTGCGTTGCGCAGCCTGCACAACCCGTTGCAACACCACTGACCTGTCTCATTCTGTTGTTTTTTCATGATTTTTCTTCTTCTTATTATTATTTCCGAAATTTGATACTGCCCTTCTTCCAATATTTTTTGCTCAGAAGCGCATACACATGCCTCGACGGCGTAATTGCAGTTGTACTGCAGAGCAATTGTGCGTGAAAGACTTGATCAAGGTCCCGGAGTAAATTACGTGTAGCACATGCGTACTTCATAGGAACATCTATTTGGCTACTGTATTTCTTACCAATATCGAGAGGTTACTTCGAAGCGACTCAATGTCCTTAACCAATTCGTGGTACTCTGATCCGCCAGAGCGTCCGGCCAATATAATCCACAGAACAATGACGAGAGCAATCAGAGCGAACAGGAATCCAAAGGTCTGGAGACAACATGATCCTTGAGTGCACAAACCCCTTTTCAGCGGAGGGTAAGGTGGCAGAGGGTTAGGCCCTCCTCGACACTGATCGTAGAGAGGATTTGTCCTAAGCCTAGAATAGAAAGACAACAGAAGGGAAGCATAGAATTCGTCCTAACAGGCAGGCAGCAAGCTAATTTGATTGTTCAGCATACAATGACGCATTTTAAAAATTCGTTCTTAAAAATAATCGATAATTAACATTGTTATTGTAGAAAAACCTGCGCCGTTGCCTACACCACACGACCTCAGGCAGGCAGGCAGGCAGGCAGGCAGGCAGGCAGGCAGGAAGGCAGGCAGGCAGGCAGGCAGGCAGGCAGGCAGGCAGGCAGGCAAATGTTAACTTGCCCCACACAGTAGTGCATAGAAAGATTTTGGGGCCCTTGTATAGAGCGTCGATCGATGGTGGTCCAATGGCAAACAATTGCGTATATTTTTTTCGATTCTTCAATTCAAACTGACAAATCGCATTAGGATTACATGCTAAATTAGTAACAGATGTTACAACGTTTAACATGAGTCGAATTTAACTGTGCGACCGTCTGCAAGGCTCTCATCTGTACTACCAACGCCCCATAGCGAATGGAAGGATTAGTCAACCTCTTAGGGCTAGCGGATAATATTCTTGTCAGCGTGTTACGGTAACCATTCAGCCATCGCTGTACATATAGATTAAGTTTTGATAAAAGTTGATTTTACTCTGTCAGGTGAAAGATGGACTCTGGACTCTACTCCTCGCAGGGGAGGACCGCCGGGGGCCCTTGTGCGTTGCGCAGTCTGCACAACCCGTTGCAACACCACTCACCCGCCTCATTCTGTTGCTTCTTTATGATTTTTCTTTGAAAGCAATTATGATGTGCATCAAGAAAGGAAAAGCGGAACAACTTTTAAATTGATTGGAAACAGATGGCTGTTAGCAGCCGGGCCATCACTGTTATTTATAATACGGGCGTCAATTCGTGTATCCGCCTGCAATTATAAGCTACAAATTCTGCTTAGCAAACATATAAGACTATTGACACGAAAGAAGATATGATATCCGTTACCATATTTAATATAATATATTTGGCTTATAAATGTAAACAGACAGACAGACAGACTAACACACATACATTCATACGTATGTATGTAGTGTGACAGTGTGACATAGTGTGACAGAATTTAGGAGTAACTGACTTACTTTGTTACTGACTACCTTGCTGACTAACTAACTTAATTAATTATTGATCGTACTACTGACTAACAAACTTAGTTACAAGATTGTTGACTGAGCGAATAAAAGAATGAAGAGATGAATAGATGAACGAACAAACGAATTAATTGACGAATGGGAGAAGGCAGGTAGCAGACAAACACACAGACACACACACACGGACACAAACAAACAGAAAGCAAAAGATAGAGGAATGTATGGCATATGGAATGCAACATAAGTACATCTTCATGACGATTTTTACGTGGATAAGTATGAATGACATAAAAACATTTCATCTATATTTATAGTCGATGACGGACTGCTGATTAAACGCAGAGATAATGAGTAACTGTTGTAGCAGCTCACGACCTTGCAGAATTTCAGACACTGCATTGTCAGAAAACTATATCGCTCATGTTACTTAACTAACTACAATAGCAGGCTAAGTAACATTGCTATGGTAGGTACTAAGTAACATTGTTGCACTAATAATGTCACTTAACAGAAAGTGCAATGTTACCCAAATAAAATTCATAGATGAATGGAGTGGTCATTCTCAGATTGAACTTATATAACTGAAACGACTAGATATAGGAATCTCGTTATGATAGCCAACATATGCTGGGAGATTCACTTATTTTGAGTAACTCTCTGGAATCTAGCCAGTGATAATATTTCTTTATATTGGTCACTCATCTAGCAAACATAGCTATAAAGATGTTATTGCTTTGCGGCTGAAATAATTCAGTATAGTGCATTCATACAATCATAGCATGTTGTTGACCGCTAGCGACTTTTGATGATGTGCAGCCTTCTGAGTGCACGCTCTTCGGAACATATAGTTATTGGTGAAGTTACTAAGATTCAGTACAGTGGTAGAATGTTAGGACTTAGGAAGATATCCAGATTACTGAGAGCATAAATTCGATTATGTGGCTATGTTGATTCCACCTTGTCAATTCGTTGTCATTTTCGGTTTCTTCCTCATCAGTTGATTCTTCGTCACGAGTGTCACCAGCATTTCCTGCCATCAGGCCTATCCGCGGCCTCCAACATACAGAATGTTTCTCCAACATCACCATAATCAACTACTCAGGTACCACAACATGGTCAACATGGAGATTCAGGCTGTAGATCCTAGTGAGTTGTGATACATGATACTCTTTTGAGGCTGCTGATAGAAAACAATGACATTGCTGTCAACATAATACCGTCTGGTCATCGTCGAATCTGTCTCGCATCTGCATGCATATCTGAATCATAATTAGCCAGGAACGCACACGTACATGTGGCCGAATTATCTCGTCTCCAATTAGAGTCACATCGCTGCTATATAGACCTATACACCACGAGCTTCCTCTTTCTTTCTTCGTCAAAGTTAACGTCAAAGAGATGGGCTTTCGCAAATGAAATTGATTTCTGCAGTAAAAGCTGCCAAGTGACGTGGTGCATCAATGCATCTATAGCAGCACAGCTTCAAATTTTGATCTACAGTTTTACATAAACTTTTTGCTGCCATTTTCAGATCTACACAGATCTACAGATGCGTCGCAATTGTGGATAAACAGAATAGGCCTAATGATGAATCTGAAATTTCTGAGACGTTGTGAGAAGTCATTGGCTCCAGTAACTGCTACGCTAAGTCTTCACCCGTTGGAGAGGGGATTTCGAGGATGGATAGTAGGCTTACTGTACTCAAACATTGGATTGTCGTATCAACTGCAATCTGTCTACTATTCCATCTTGTACAGACAACTCTCTTCAGTTTGCATTTTTGCCCTCCATTGTTCTGAGCTTCCACAAAGATAGCACTTCTCTTGTTCCCGGAGGCAAACACATAAGAATTCTTAAAACAGCCCGAAAGCTTTATTTTAGGACAACTCGAAACTGTTGCTTACATGACAATGTTGAAGGGATGACCATGGCATTGCCGCATTGGCACCAAAATGTATAATGCTTAAGAATTTATTGCTTAGATCTTCGTCTTAAATGCTTTATATTTCCCCGAACATTTCAAGCTCCATCATAACCATGTTCCACAACCAGGTCAATGTGCATGGCTCCTGCTCGCAATGAATCAAGACCCCTGTCACGCGCGAAACTCTGGACGATGGCGCTATATAAAGTCATCGACCGACAGCAGAGGCGTGGGAGGACTACGAATGAAGAAGATGTCTACCTGAAACCTGAGAGGAGAGACATCAATGGCTTTCGCCAGTGGCAGACGGCCTCAATACAGACGGCGAGGAGTATGCAAAGATCAACGGAGTGTCAGACAACGAAACCCGACACTTCGAGGCAGACGTTAGAGCTGCCTGCCCCTCTCATCTCTGCGACGCACGGACAAGAAATTCATGAACCAGCTGAAGATCTGGTCTGGACCGGCTTGTTGACACTAATCAAGAATAAGGAACAATTCCGATACGACGGCGCAATCTATTAGGCGGTATAAACTATAATGATGTAACTAGATCCCTGGAACCGATTGCCCGTCTATGACACTAACAAGGCCCAGCCATGACAGCCGCTAGTCAAACATTAACGGTACGCCTCGAGTGATGTGACGTTACGCTAGGGACGCCAAAATCTCACCAACCAGGTTTAGTAATAGTTGCAGCAGGTGATCCGTCGTCCAATAGAGATACAAATTTTGCGTTTGGGATGGCGAGAAATCGCCTCTAGAAGGGTTCATATAGTATAGCTAGCAAAGAAAGAAGGACTTGTTTCGGAACTGGGGGAGACGTTAGGTCGTTCTGACGATAAGGGTAATCAACGTAGTTAGAGAACCCCGTCTCCAACGTAAACCAGGGAAACATTTCTAAAGGACACTAATAACTCTCGTAAGTGTAGATAGGATGAGTGGTGTGTATATCTACCATTAAATATACATATTAAAACCATCCGGTGTGTCGTGTTGCTGAGCTTGGTGATTGAGGAAAGAACCGGCGGTAATCTCTTCATCAAGAAGAAGGAGCTGGTGAGAGAGAAACCCGCGACAATCCTTTTCACAAAGTCACATTCATGAACTGTCTCCAGAACAGAACATCGCTTGTTCCTTTAGAAAAACTTGCCACCAGTTTGACAATCGCATCTCAGAGAGTATAGTGGCCTTATTTACCCCAAGGTTGAATTTCTGCATAGTGACCTAGCAACACCGTTGCTTCCTTCTTGCTGCTGTTATATTGGCAGCAGCATTAATTAATAGAACACTTATTCTACTGCCTTATGTGACCGAAAATTTGCTCTATTATCAAGACCTTCATGATCGACAGGAGTTGCTGTAGGCCCTACATATGATAGGGCAGTTTGGCCTACAGAAAATCATTGTCACCTTCTAACCGACCGATGTTATGCGCACGATCGATTCTCTCAAGCAATAGATCTAATCCCCACGAAAGAAGGCTTTTCTAGCAGTTCTGCAGCATCAAGATTAAACCGTCAATTAATTGCATTAATTATAACTGAATTAATTAATAAATTATATTAATCCCCCAAGGTCACTGAATATTATTCCCCCCAGAGTTGAATTGGAAGCAGTCTGCTTCCTCTGATATGCGTGTAGAAGCCCCTGTGAATAATATCATATCAGTTGACCTATGTACATGTATTATTTAAGTATATACATGTACATGTAAATGCTTTATTTTACATAAAGAGCAGAACAGAATAAACTAAATAATCTAATATCGATCTAAAATGCAAAATCTATTTCACAAAACAAATCTGTTGACAGCTTAAACAATATGTGAGTGATAGAAAGAAGAAATAATGGCGGGAAACACAGGACGAAGACAAAGGAACAGTTACTCAGATGGACAGATAGAGACTGGTACTCAGTGAGACATAGCCAGAGAGACAGAGACGATACACAGTGAGACAAGAACAGAAAGTGAGATGAGAAAACTGAATCTACGTGAAAAAGAAACTTAGAAATAACACGAGGAAATGATAAAGTAACATTAGACGCAGAGGTATCCGGGAGAACAGTATCCTACGAAAGGCTTACAAGAGACAGGTAGACACAGGCAGATAGACAAACAGCCATACACACAGTATGGTGACAACATCGAGACAACAAAGCATGGCACGCTGTTAGAGAATGGCGTGAAAAGGCAACATGAAAATGACTCGGCAAGGATGGCGCGAACGGGTTATGTGAAGAGCACAGAGCAGAAAATGGTACTAAAGATGCAATATTTATTATTATTATTACCGAAATTTATTGCCGCCCTTCTTCCAACATCTTTTGCTCAGAAGTGCATACACACGCCTCGACGACGCAATTGCAGTTGTACTGCAGAGCAATGGTGCGCGAAGGACTTGCTCAAGGTCCCTACACAGTGACGCCCCGGACGAGGGTCGAACCCGCTCGCTCAGCACACACTGAACGTTACGGGCTGACCGCTCTAACCGATCGGCCACTGTGCCACACCAATATGAAGGTGATAGGGTAGAGAATGGTATGAAAAAGCAATGTGAAATAAATATAGCAGCTAATCTTATAAAGATTGGAAAATGTGAGCATATTTATGGTCTGAGTTAATTGCAGGAAGTAAGGCAGAAAACTAATATCGGGAGTGGAGTAGGCCTAATTATCAACAGGATTGTCAATTTGGGGCTGTGAAGAAAGGGAAAGAATTGCGAGGACTTCCCTATCAATTTTCCAATCAACTAATGCATAAACGGGTGTGAATCAGGATATCCAGGGTTCAGAAGAAAGTTTAGCTTGACAAGAGCAAATGGGAAAATGTTACCCTTTAGGGGTTAAAGTGCTTTAAACATTGACAGTGATGAGCAACTACAGATGTATGGGGTCTTTGAAGGGCACCACTGTTTTGATCAATCCGTTTTCTCTCATGCTCGTCATCGTTATCATCATCATCATCACCATCATCATCGTCATTATCATCATCGTCGTCATCGTCATCATCATCAGCATCATCATCAACTGCAGCAGCATCTGATTCGACTAATTTGGATTCAACGAAGCAAAATAAGATGATACGTAAATGAATGACTCAACGATTGAATCAATGACGCTTTATATAGCACCTCTTTAAGTAATTTAAAATAGATGAGACCAGATTGGATTGGATTTACTCAGATGTTTCAAAATATGATTTGATTAGACGAAAAAAGACGTTTTTAAGATGAAATGTGATTTAATGAGCTGAAACATTTTGTCATCTATATCAACAAAACCAAATAAACGACGTAAGAGACCTTGCGTTTATTCCAGTGCTGGAGAAATTGATCTGCGCCTGTTTGCCAATCGGATGGGTCGCGTCCTGTGGTTTCTTTGGGGTCGCAACGATCACGGAACCTTCGTCGATTGGAGTATAAACACCCGGATCGTCTGGATGCCTTTAAGACAAAACGGAATCTAGACTCAGCAACATTACAGTCTAATACTATTAACCAATGGCGCAACAATGACCTGTATCGCTGCGCTTCTATGAATTCATAAGGCGCTTGCTTTAACGCTAGCCATTCAAAAGCGTTCTCAGCGTGACAGCCCCGAGGATATATTTATTTATCTATTGTGTGGCACGGTGGCCGATCGGTTAGAGCGGTCAGCCCGTAACCTTTAGTGTGCGATTAGCGAGCGGGTTCGACTCTCGTCCGGGGAGTCACTGTGTAGGGACCTTAAGCAATTCCTTCACACGCAATTGCTCTGTAGTACAACGGCAATTGCGCCTTCTGAGAAAATAATGTTTTTAGACCTTATTCTATATTTTTTCCTTGTTTCGACATTTTTAACTCTAACATTGCCTCAACTTTTAATTTAACTGACACATTAATATAATTATTTCACCTTACACTTTGTATCCTTTTTTACGTTACCCTCCCATGCTTACTGTGCCTAATTTTGCCTTGCCAGTATTGGATCTACACTATCTGACCTAACCTTCACGTCATTTCTAATGCCTTACCCAATCTTTCATTCCATGCATTTTCGCGTCTTATGTCATCTCATCAAATACCTTTATTATCATATCCTTGTCTTGATTTGCTTCGCCTGACGATTATAAGGGTGTTTTTTTGCTCACCAATGATATCTAAACTCAACGAAATACAGAAACCAAATCCTTGTCTACCATCCACAGCCCTTACCTGCCCGAATTCGGCAATTCCTCATAGTCTGGTACTTTCATGTACCTGTCGGGCGCCTGAAGAAGAACTGTAGGGTGGTTGGCCCAGCAGGGAGAGGCCAGAGGAGGTGGGTGGCTGTTCGTCCGCTGGAAGAATGCATGCGTAGAGGTCGGGGTCCTTGTATCGCTGTTCTCATCCCAGTCACCATAGCAGCTGTTGGGAATCGCCAGACCAACACGAGAACTGTTGCGAGATCCATGAAAGTCCACGATTCCTAGGACACGATCGATAGCCATTGACGACCTTGCAAGTCAAAGTAAGGCATGGTCAGACCAGGTCAGGTCAGGTCAAGGAATGCAAGGTCTGGTCAGGAAGTCTAAGATAAGGCAAAGTAAGACAATTTAATGTGCCGAGAAGCAGATAAGGCAAGATGAAACAATAAAAAGGAGGTTTAAAAACGAGCAGCATAGGTTTTTTCTTGCATTTTAGTACACGCTCGTTGTTAAAGGGTTAAGTGAGGTGACTGAGGTCATGTAAGTCATAGGATGGTAAGAAGAATAATTTAGAGTGTGGTTTCTGACTATGCAACTATACTAAAAAGTCTACTTAGTGAAAATCAGTTTGAAATTGATTGCGAAACAGATAATGGAAGGTAGTGAATGGTGAAATCAGGTTCAGGTCAGGCAAAGGAAATATCATTGGTATGACGTGAGACTGTTGCTGACATACTTAAAGGCACTTTAACTTAACGTCAACGGTTAATATTATGCCTTTCTAATTGACTGTAAGAGAGTTGGTATTTTCTAACCTGAATCGTTGATACTGAAATGTCTTGCGAGAGCCTTGTGGCCTTCAAGACTCTGCGGCGCGAGGTAACTGACGGCGCCACACTCGTCCTCAGAACTCATGATGCTCCTGCAATCAATTTGTCCCTGCAGTGGAGAAGTGGAACACTGGAAAGCCATGCGAGATCTAGAAACCTTTTAAAGTCAATGAACTAAATGAAGAAACCCAAGTCTTTGATGGGAGGGAATGGGGAGAAGGAAGAGAAGGAGATGGGAAGTGAGTGGATTGGAAGAGGGAGGGGATGCGGAAGTGGACAGTGCGTGAGGTGGGAGGAATAGGCGTGACGGAAGAGCAGCGGAGGACGAGTCGGAAAGGGTTTGGAAAGTTGAGGGGTTAGGAAGTAGCAGATGATGCATGGGAGGTGACGCGATAAGGGGACGGAAACTGGAAAAATACAGGGAAAGGGAAGGTTAGATGGAAGCGGAGTGCGTGTGTAGAAAAAGGTATGGGGGAAGGGGAGGTGAAAGTATGCATTTCTAACAATAGCCTGACGAACATACCTTAGTATTTCACTTTTATAAGCTTGAACAAAATCATTAACGCTTTTACTTTATCTTTTTGCTACGACATAAGGCACACAAATAAGTTTAATAATTGTCTATAGAACGTCGAGCTGGATGACAAAATACCCCTTTGTCCCGGATATTTATGCAGTCTGCAGTTATACCCGTACCCGACCCATACCCGCGAGTACGGGTAGGGCACGGGTACCTATTTTACTGGTCGGGTCGGGCATACCCGGTTTTACTCGTGTTAACGTCAAGTTTTGGAGTCACAATGTCACAGTTACATATACATGTATAGGTGAATCTGGCATCATACAAGACCTAAATACTATCTATTGACAAACTGGCACATTCGACATCCAAGTAGGCCTACCAAATGCCTGCGTATAATGTTGCCCCTCCTCTTTGTATGTATGCTAATCACTATTTGTCTCATTCCTCTTCCTCCTCCTTATTCTGCTTCTCCCGCTGATCCACTCATATCTTTTCGCCTCCTTCGCCTTTTCTTCCTCCCGCTCCACCATTCTGATCCTCCTCCTCTCCTGCTCATACTACTCCTCTTCTTCTTCCTCCATTTAGTACTTATCTTAATCCTCCACTTCATCTTCATCCACATGCTTCTACTTCCGCTTCTGCCCTTTCGCCGCCCCTCCTCTCCCTTCCATCCATCTCCTCTTCCTCTTCCTACTCCTCCTCAAGTTCCGTTCTCCTCTTCTACCTCTTCTTCTTCTTTCTTCCTCCCCTCGTGACGATTATGACAAAGATAACAAAGATCTGTATGACGATGATGTAGGTGGAGAAGAAGAAGTAAAAGATAATGATGGTGATGACGATGATGACGATAATGATGACGACGATGACGATGACGATGATGATGATGATGACGACGACAGCGAAGACTACAGAGGCGATGATGGCTTCAATAGCGATTTTAATTCTCTGTATATTAATTAATTCATCGTTTAGACTTACATCATATGTCAGCGAAACCGTAATTACCTGGTCTTCAGTCATGCATCTAGACTAACTATGCGCAACTCGAATCTTCTTCGTATGAAGAATATTGCGTTCGGGCGTTCTAGCAACCCCGTTGGACAATCTTCTGATTACCTGATTGGGCAGAGTAATTAAGGCCTGCCCAGACTAACGGCCCCTACCGGATCTAACGAAGGATGATGATTGGCCGATAGCATAGCTAGCATCAATTATAATCCTATTTACGGCTATTTACCCCAATGCAGTTATTATTTAGCATAGATGACCTGGGCAAATCTCCATAACGTCAGATGCACGAATGTTCAGAGCGTTATTAGAGAGAGTGAATATCTTTGTTTGACGTTTGCCGCCATTTATTTGCACTGGTTTTAGAAGGACAAGTGAATATCTTTGTTTGACGTTTGCCGCCATTTATTTGCACTGGTTTTAGAAGGACAAGTGCGAAAGATTAACAGATAGTTAGGTTTGGAACTCTTAGATCTGTCTCTCGTCTCATATTCAAACCCCCTCAATTAATTGACATATATCAGGGAAGTTATTATCAAAAGGGCAAGTTCGAAAGAATAACAAATACTTAGAACCCATTGACCTATGTCGTCTCATCGTCAAACCTCGCAATTAATTGGCATATCAGGAAGAAAGGGAAGTAATTTAACCAATAACCAGAAACATTCGAAATCCCTCTGTTTATATTAAATGTACATTATTACAGTAAGCCAATTAGTTTCCAATCATAACTAAAATCCCACCTCTTCAGGAATCCAAGACTAAGCAAAAATATCAATCAAATAGGCCTGCGGCCTACTAAAAATGCCACTTATTCAAAAAATCTTACTCTGAACTCTTTAACTGCCTTTACGTAGTTCGTGGAAAATTGAAGACATGGAAAAATTAAGGGAGGACGGACAAGAGGAAGACCGGGTCGCGGACAAAACCCCTCTGACAAAAACCCCCTAACAAAAACCCTCCATGACAAACCCCCCTTGTCGCGGGTTTCACTCTCGCCACTCCTTCTTCTTGATGACGAGAGTATCCGCTGGTTCTTTCCTCTATCACCGAGCTCAGCAACACGACACACTTGATGGTTTTTAATACGTATTTTTAATGATATATATACACACCACTCATCCTATCTACACTTACTGGAGTTATTAGTGTCTTTCTCGAAATATTTCCCTGGTTTACGTTGAAGACAGGATTCCCAACTACGTTGATTACCCTTATCGTCAGAACGACCTAGCATCTTCCCCAGTTCCGAAACAAGTTCCTGTTCCTTTTCTTGCTACGCTATATGAATCCTTCTAGAGGCGATTTCCTTCGCCATCCCAAACGCAAAACTCGTATCTCTATTGGACGACAGGTCACCTGCAGAAATTATTACTAAACCCTGATTGGTCGGGTCTTGGCGTCCCTAGCGTAACGTCAGATTCCTAGAGGCGTACAGTTACTGTTTGACTAGCGGCTGCTATGGCTGGGCCTTGCCAGTGTCATAGACGAGCAACACGTCCTAGGGATCGAATTTCATTATTATCGTTATACCGCCTAGTGGTTTGCGCCATTCGTATCGGAATTGTCCCCTATTCATGATCCGTGTCAACCAACCGGTCCAGATCAAATCTTCAACTGATTCATGAATTTCTTGTCTGTGGGTTGTAGAGGTGGAAGGGGCAGTCGTTTCTGACATCTGCCTCGCAGTGTCAGGTTTCGTTGTTTGACACCCCGTTGATTGTTGCATAATTCTTCGCCGTCTGTATTGAGGCCGTCTGTTTCAGGCGAAACCCATTGATGTCTCCCATCTCATGTGTCAGGTAGACATTCTCATCCGTAGTCCTCCTACGCCTCTGCTGTCGATCGATGACTTTTATATATCGCCATCGTCCAGAGGGACGCGCGTCACACCCCTAAGTAGGACAAAGCCCCCTTAAGAATTATTTTTTTACTTTTTTTACATCTACTATTTAGAAACGTGTGTATGCTTTAAAGTCTGAAGTAAAGCATGTGTCATATGTGTCATTTCAAAGTCTGAAGCGGTCACTCAGTAATCGTCGTCCAATAGTTAAATGGCAAATAGTTAATTAGTTCCTTAGTCTTTTTGTTGTTGATGTTGATGTCTGATGCGGTCACTCAGTTATTGTCGTCCAATAGTTAAATAGCAAATAGTTAATTAGTTCCTTGGTCTTTTTGTTGTTAATGTATGATAGGTCTATGTACACTGAAGGCACCACTATGCGTAATTCATAGGCTAAACGATGTCTTATATAAGTTAGACCAGGAGCGTCAATCCCCCTCTAACTGATGGAGGCAAACACCCTGGTTCCAAGTGTCAGGTAGTCAAGATATCCTCCCTAAGACTCAAAAATACCCCCCGCCCCTATCTGGACGCCTCTGAGTTAGACTAATAGCAAACTGAGTGTCACTTGTGATGCTGTGCAGACTTTGTTAGTAGAGTCAGTTATTATGGTATGGCTTCTAATTTCAGAAGTTAGTTAGGGAAAGAGGGGTATTTTGTCCGGGGGGGGGTTAATGTCCTGCCTAAAACAAGGAAGGGTTTATGTCAGAGGGGTTTATGCCAGAGGGGGTTTTTGTCAGAGGGGTTTTGTCCTACACCCGGATGACCAAGACAGATGATGCTTGATTGGATGATGACATATGGATATGGAAAGCTGAAAGAAGAGGCCCAACAGCGAGAAGAATGGCGACGTCGGACATTTGAATCTGCCGAAGAGGAAGAGAACTTGGAGAGGAAGAAGACGTAGATCGCAACCAAAAGATAACAAACGCGCAAAATAAAATAGTTATTCTTTGTCTCTTATATGTATATACATGCAGTTTAACGACGCTGTGTGATAGCATAGACCATTAGCGTCGCCCTCCTTCTTATTCAGGCTTGTGACTGGCACTGGCAGAGTGAAATTCATGCCTCAGAATGTAGGCTATCGTAACCCGTCAACATATATTGAAAAACGAGTATGTGATTATCCTAGGTGTTTTCTGACAATATTGACAGCATGCCTACGTTGATCGATAGAACAATAGGACCTTAACACGGAGATGATTATCTCGACGGTGAAGGTCTACTTACAAGGAATTGCAAAACATATTTATATTCACTCGTTAATCTTTATAGCAAACTAAATTCCTAGAAAGAAAAAGCATGCATGCCGAAAGCAGTTAGTGAGCTTGAAATAAAATATTGTTTATTTCGATTTAAATCAACAGACATTAGATAACATACATTGAATATGCACTGAGATATGGGAAACAAGAGAGTGACCAGAGGATTGGATGAGCTCAAGCTTCATCCCGATACCAAAGAAAGGGGATCTAATACAATGTAAAAACGACAGGACCATAGCATTGGTCGCGCATGCTAGCAAAATTATGCTCAAAATCATACTAGAAAAGATAAGAACAAAAACGGAGTCGAAATAACAGACGAACAAGCAGGATTCAGGCGAGGAAGAGAAACACGCGATCATATCACGAACCTAAGAATATTAATGCAGAAAATGAATGAACATCAACAGCCATTATACATGTGCTTTGTTGACTTCACAAAGGCTTTTGACAACATATCACACGAGCAATTATGGGTCTCAATGATCGAAATGGGATATCCTATACACATCATCAACTTGTTGACAAAGTTATATGGCAAACAAAAAGCAAAAGTGAGAGTAGCGGGAGGGATGTCAAATGAGTTCAGAGTAAGAAAAGGGGTTAGACGGGTGTATAATGTCACCGTATATATTTATTTAACATCATGGCAGAAATGGTGATGAGAGAGGTACTAGATGGCTGGGAAGGAGGGGTACAAATAGGAGGAAGAAAATTAACGAACTTGCGATATGCGGATGATATTGTGCTGTTAGCAGAATCTGAAAAAGAGCTACAGGAAATAATCAATCGTCTGGATAAGATCGGAAGTGAGAAAGGTTTAATAATTAACATGGATAAAACCAAGACCATGGCATTAAATGGCAAAACATGCAGCATCGTTTTGAAAGAGAGCTGACTGGAGCAGGTGAATACGTTTCGATACTTGGGATCATTGATAACAGAAGATGCAGAGTGTAGCAGAGAGATAAGAGGAAGGATGGCAAGAGGACAAAGTGTTCAGATAGGGATGAAGAAAATATGGAGGAGTCGCAGCATAAAGTTAACCACCAAAGTGAGACTAATGAAAGCATTGGTATGGCCGGTGGTTACATATGGCTGCGAAAGTTGGACTATCAAGAAAAGAGATGAAGAAAGAATTGAAGCTTTTGAGATGAAATGCATAAGACAGATTCTAAGGGTATCATGGACTCAAAAAAACAAACGAGTGGGTATTAGAGAAAGCAGACATGGAACGAGAACTACTTAATCTGATAAAAATGAGGAAATTAGCATACTTTGGACATGTGATGAGAAAAGAGGGAAACTGTCTAGAAAAAGAAATCATGCAAGGCACTACATCGGGAGCAAGAAAGCGAGGAAGACCAAAGACACGATGGATAGACAATGTGGAAAAAATGGTGCAATAAACTATTTGCAAGAGAACCGATTAAATCGAATTGATTTGACAGGTCCATCAGCATTCTTGCATGATAATTCTGTCACATCCCATTAGGATATATGTTGAGTTCACGATTACGACTACACTGTAAATGCATATGGGTGTAATTTTGTAAGTACATCGTCTGAATCATTTGTTCAGTGGTTTCTCGTTCACTGATCCTGTCATGTGTTCATTCGATCATTGGTTGTTTTGTTAATTTCTTCATTCATTCCTTCATTCATTCCTTCATTCATTCATTCATTCATTCCTTCATTCATTCATTCCTTCATTCATTCCTTCATTTATTCCTTCATTCATTCATTCATTCATTCCTTCATTCATTCATTCATTCATTCATTCATTCATTCCTTCATTTGCAATTCGATCGTTCTTTCGCTCATTTTTGTATCTATTCACTCGTTCAACTTAGACTGGATTTCATGGCAAAATGGGACAAGTCCAGTAGTGTATGAAGCAATATCGACTGATTACGGAGTTGCTTGTCTGACCGCTGCATTCACAGCTGTAGACACTTGGCGAATTAGGATCCGAGCGAAGAAACGCCAGAGTGCCGCCATCTGTGGAACAGACGACGCTCAACACAGCGGATCCCTGTGAAGCAGACGAAACATTTTGACTGAACACAATTAACCTGTGTCATAAATTCACTCATAAACAATGAAAATTATAGCAAATAAGCCTAATCAAAATTCACTTCTTCTTAGCCTATTGTTTAAAGGTATGGCGGTGTCCACTGAGACAGTACTTATCGTTCTAACTATTACTCAACTCCGAAAACCTTGCACTAAAAGAATATAGGTCTACATGAATAAACTTCTATCGGTTTCTAGTAATTATATTTGTGTTGTGGCCTCAGATGGCCTTGCCTTTCATGTCCAAGAACCTTCCTCGCGTTACTCCCCCCTGCCAGTAAGGGTTAAGGTTAGGGTCATGGTTAAAATCTTCAATGTGTATTCTAAGTCGCTTCTTTTCAGCATTGTTAGCTCACATCTTTTTAACTGTTCTTCACCACTCAAGTCCTTATTACCCTAACTCATTTTTAGAAATGTTCGCTGAGCTTTTAGCAGTCCCATTTCTTTTTTAAGTTTCGAATCTTTAGATAAAGAAGAGAAATTTGAAGTATCCATAAAATATACGGGTTCAAACAACTACATTCAATGACTTTCAACGTTGTTAAGTTATTATTTGCATGAATATAGCTGCTACTTTGGGCTCGCACAATAGTGTAGCACAGGTATAAAGCGCAGGCCTACAACACTCCATATAGAAATGAAAGCTTTTCTGGGTTAGTATACGAGACTGTCAAACTTTCATAAATACTATTTAAACAGTAGTCAAAGAAATGTAACTGAACATAGAGTAGTTTAAGTACTAATTATAAATAGAATACATGGGATTACGAGCTGAGATGCATTTAAATTCTCCACATTTATGCATCATCTTTCAAAGTTAGCAGAAAACTCATCTCTTGGCGACCCTGTAAGATTTGTAGCTTTGTCTACATCCTCTATTTAAATTCTTCTCTGATAAAGACTTTTTTTAGCTTTTACATTATTCCTTTTTATCACAATTTGATTAGGTAACCCTAACGCTAACAGTATTTGTGGGTTAAAGCAATGGCCAGATTGGTCCTAGGGTCAGCAATGACAGGGCCTTAGCTCCTTGCTTTTTTCACTTGATAGTCTACCGCCCGGATATGCTGCCATGGAGGCACGAGAGGCGTTATATAAATGAGCTGAATTAATGAGGCAAAAGATACATACACTCAGGTCAAGGAGACTCGTTGTCGTCACATTTAGTCGGGCCGAGGTTCCGAATGATTGGACATAGTGACCACACGATGTTAGATTAACCAAACCACGAGGAACCTAAACGTATTTATATGAACAAGAGAAAAACAAATAATGCAATAAATAGAAAATAAATAACTGCACAAATAATAAGAGCAACTTATTTCTCGTCATATTGATGAACGAATTATGTTTAATTCTGCATGATCATAGTGACCAAATGATCAGGATCATCACCAAATCGTTGCAATTCATGACTTAACACTAGTGGCACTTTTCTGTAGCTCATTTTTCCATGTCCAGAATTATTTTCATTGTCCTTTGCTTAGCACAGTCCTTGAAAAGACCTGATTTTTTCTTTACGCCACGCTTCTTGATAGTCTATGCGTTCAAGCATATCATTGGCTGGTGAACGACAAGCATTTGCTGCCATTAATTTTGCTTGGCTGCTTTTGCAATTGTAAAACAGAACCACACAAATCCGCTTGCATCAGTTAGTGTCAACTGTCTGTGACATAAAAATTATCACCTGCAGTCATATCAGGAAGCCTAAAATTCTTTACTAGAACAGTTACTAGTCTTTTTTCTAAATCAAGCAGTTCTGCTGACTCAATTTCTTCACCAAATCAGTAACATAACAAATAATGTTTTGCTCGGCTTTAAAACTATAATATCGGAAGTAGAAAGGAAACCTTCAGAGCAGGTCACGACCTCAAAATGTTATTACTTTGAAGTGAAAAATTAGCTAAACGTTGAAAATAAGAACCACTTTCCCCCAATGAATATAAAAGGCAGAACGTACTAGTCTACCTCCACCACATCATCATTAGCATCATAACCCGCGATCATCATGGTAGTTGTTTACTATTGCCAGCGATGGACAGCATAACGATCATCAACTTACTCCTTTGTACGTGAATCTCACAAGTAAACACCAAAACTCGTCAACACATTAGTTTTGCAACAAAACACTCGCCTGGCTGATCTGATAGGTGAGATCCTTCTTGAGCAAATCGATTGTATTCGTGATGTTCGTAGTCTCTACGTCTAAACGACTAATCTGAAGGCAAATATATTGACATCACTCAGCGAAATGTCCTCAAAACATACACATGTGCCCTTATATTACCTTACGTCGAAATAGCCTACAAGCCATGACTTTGAATATACTGCTTCGACTCCAGTTCCAGTCGGCGAACTCATTCCGATAATTTGCAATATATTGGCGACCGATTTAATCAAGATCATCAAATCCGGAATCATATCGAAGCGTGAATGCACTAATCGCATGATGACATTCAGCAGTACAGAGTTTGTTTGAATTGTGTTGTTGTTCGATCAAGAAGTCACGGGGTTGGTCTGAGCGCGCTATATCAAGTTCTCTTTGGTCTTTGGTTCATTGATTGTGCAGGAGTTCAATAATGAACTACCACGATGCTGTTTCTGGTGCTGGTGTTCGATCATTATGTCACATGAACGTTTTATTTAGGACAGCGATGATAATGACACACTGACAATGATGATTACCATCATGTTTATGAGCCAAGTATGAAAATAGGTTTGTCTTTACTTCATTTTTTAAAAATTGCCAATTCTGCAAGCCCGAGCAGGCCACTTAAAATCCACATACGGGCCGCATGCACGCGTGTTGGACAGCACTGCCTCACGGTCTTACACTACCTGTCAAGCGTCTGCTTTGTAATAACTTGTATTTTTTTGGCTGATTGGAGGTTTTCATTCAACTTCTAGCCTTTCTCTCTTTGAGCACCCTAGCAAACAGCCAAAGATCTACTCTGCAGAGATTCCCCAGAAGGGAATGTTCTGACTTACGAACCAGCACGACCGGAACCTAGTAGGCTTAGGCTGTTTTATTTTTGGTTTGAATTTCCTCCTCAGTGGGGGACCACTGGGGAGAATGAGAAGCCGGAGGATACCGTAGATTCTCCCCATCATCCCAACGCCAACAACGTACAAAAACCAGGGACAGCGGATCAGGGATTATCTGATCACCAACAAAGGCCGAGAGCCAGTAACATCGGCGTCATGCAACCGTGGTTAATGTACGTATCAGGTAATAAGCTGACAAGTAAACGCTTTGATTTTAGCCAAAAGGCAGAGAAGCGATAACGACGTATTATCCAGAGGTCTTTTATAGCGTGTCTGGGCATCTAAAAAAAGTTTTCAATGACAAATCTAACTAACGGTAATAACTATTTAATTCGGTCATTCACAGAAAGTACTTCGAAATATGAAAGTATACAATATAATGCAATTTATAAGTAAGTCACATGTCATTACAGCATAATAGAATATAAAATAACTCTGTTTCCCATCTGAGCCTATGTAATCAATTGTTACCATGTGCCGCCATCCTACGAGGTCGTTGTTAACTGTTATAATACAATTCGACCATAACGCTATAGGCCTAATAATAATTATTACAAGCCTACATCTAATTTAACCAACTTCGTCGCCTAGCAAAAGAAAGTCTGGCCAACCTTACCGAGGTTACCTTACCTTTCGAACTCGGCTCCTCAGCTATGCGCCTCAATGTTTTATCCATTATCCAGGCAGGGAAAATAAAGTGCGAGCGGAATGAGGAAGGTAAGTTCAGCGAGGGATGGAAGGCTAGAATATGGAAGTGGGGAGGACGGTAAGGCAGGGCAGAGGTCGGTAATGGGATGAGTTGCTCCAGTGACTTCGGGGAGGTGATCTCTGCGGACGCCCATGCCCATCTGTTGATGATTCGAGTTATTTTATCAGTCAATTGCGTTGGTTGGCTGGTTCTTGGTTGGCAATTAGTTGGTTTTTATGTGTCTGTCTGCGCTTACCATCTCTTTCTAATTAGTCAAAAGTCGTTACAATAACTTAAAATTAACAAAACTGCTGAACACTTGTGTGACCAGATCGGCAGGTAGCGTCATTTATAAGGTATATATTTGTGTTTGAACTACAGGTCCTAGCTGCAGGCAAAGAAAACACGTTAATGTCCTTTGACATCGCAGTACTAAGAAAATTTCGTTAAGAATACCGTAGTATTTCCGGTTTTTTGCCGAACTTATGACACATCTTTGGCGAACCCTATTTCGTCCTAACTTTATGGTCACTGTTTATTCTTAGTATGAAAAGGAGGTTAATTCGGTGCCTCGTCCATTGAGTGGAATAATAGAAACCCCTAGTTGTTACCAGTAACCAAAAAAATGATGCGATAAAGTTATCGCGGAAGTGTTGAGGTTAAACCTATACTGTGACCTTCAGTATCTAGGTAAGTGCACCGAAAAGCTTGCGAGATATATGTACATGTAGATACAGTAAAGTGACAATCGCTGACCTTGAATTGTAGGTCAGAGATAGTTTTCTGCAATTCGGAGTTGTTATGAAGCAGCGTCTGTACGACGGAGCTTAAATCACTGGAATTTCTACGGTTTAAGTCATTCCGTGTCAGCTGACGATAGAAGAAACAAAAGTGATCATTATTACAAAACGACCTGCATAGAGTCAAAACGTTTGTCAGTTTCTATTCGTAGGCTTAGGCCTAATCGTCGTCTACATATTCTACGGCATATCCGCTTTGTCCATCCTATCATCATATCCTCCTTTGGATCACTAAATCGCACGGCATTCTTAAATAGCATTTCTTTTTCTCTTCTACCTTCTCTTGTGGAAGCGCTATGTATATTTGCAACTAGAGCATCCAATCATCATTTTCATTGCTGTTATCGATACCATCAACGTCGTAATCACCAACGACAATAATATAATTGTCATCGTCATCATGCCCCTCTCCACAACACCCACCGCAGGCGTTAATATTGGTTAGAGAGGTTTCGAAAATTCTTACCAGGGCGGAATAGTTACTCTCGAGATTCCGATATCTTTCGACAAGGTCCTCGAAGTAATTTCGATCGATGGATTGCACTTGTCCTTCACCGATTCCAGTCAAGATATTGATGATGGACAACACAAGGGCGGCTGCTGCCACCAGTGAGACCAGAGTATGGAGTGCACAGCAGAACCAGGAGTTGCCACAGGGACCTTTGCTGCTCAGAGGGTACTCACCCCGTGCGGGAAATCTGGTCACTGGAAGATCGTAGAGAGGATTTGAACGCCGTCTGTGGACAAATAAAAACCAGAAGTCGGGTTATATAGTTTAACACTATAACGACGCGAGTGTGCTAACAGCGAATGGGCAACCAATACCAGTTCATCGCTAGAGTGTTAATGGGTGTCATGGATATAATCATTAGTGGTTATTACATGCTCTCAGTCCACCAAGTGGTAGGGTTAACATCCCGCCAGGACAGAAACTGACTCGACACGCAGGGTCTACCTGTCCCCCTTTACCCATGTCAGCTGCGTTGAGTACACTGACCGTGCAATCGATTATTATTATTATTGTTATTATTATTAAACGGACGATTTCTAAAGCGCCGTAACGCAGCCATGACGCTACAAGGGCACTTTACAATGACACGATCATGTCATTGAAAAGATCAGGTAGATCATCCCTTACACGTAGGCCTGCACATCGACGTTACATGTAGGTCCATTTGTACGATAGGATAAACAGGATAAGCGCAATGGACTGCTCGTCTTATTTTCTACAGTTTCATTTTAGTGTCTCACTTTACGTATATATGTCTGTCTCCGTCCCAGCCTCTCATAAAATCTTCATTTTGTTACATATATATATGAAATTATTTTTTTCTTTTAATAAGATACTTCCAATCTTCCACCTTCTCTCCCTCCTTCCTCCTGCCATCCTACCCTCCTTCCATCCATTTTGAGACCGGCGACAATTGTGTGTTTACAATTGGTCCAGGGTCACAAAACGGAGTCCGTCGGTGGACTCGAATCATCAATCGTTAGATTGCGGACCCAGCACGAACAGAATAGACAGCGAGACCTTGCTTTTCCATCGACTCCGTTTTTCGGTGACACCAGATGCTGCTTTCCATCTGGAATTGCCACACCACTGGAGCGGTAGAAAGGACCGGCTCCAACGACCACCGAACCATCGTCGATATGGGTGTATACGGACAAATCCTCCTGCATCCTAAAAAATCCAGAAAGCGCTAGCATGCGGTCATTATGATCAATGACGTAATGAGATTTAGACTCAGTAATGTCGTCAAATGCGAGGATAATGAGTTCAGCATAATTATCTATTAGCTGTGATGGCCTGCCTCTACCGGTGTTGGATGAGTTAACCATAATCAGTATGGAGATTGTTGATATGGAGATTAATTGATATGGAGATTAGTTTATATGGAAATTAAATGATATGGAGATTCTTTGATATGAAGAGTAGTTGATATGGAGATTAGTTGCTATGGAGATTAATTGCTATGGAAATTACAAAATTAGTTTATATGGAGGGAGTTAGCGGGCGAATAATCAGTCGTGAACAAGCAGCAGCAGCTCTGCTATGGTGTGGTGTAGTGTCATTCAGTTTAGTCACACTACTACAATGTCTACTGACGGAGCTGCTGACGTGACGAGTGACCCGCAGGTTTCATCCAAAAAGCATCCGCTGCAAATCGCTGACTACTTATATCGCTCAGTGCCTAGAGCGACCACGAAGCACCACATGAATGTCTACTTACTTAGCAGTTTGTTATGCAATGATCTCTTTATCGCCTTGGTCAGGTCCACAAAGACGCTGCGTATATGCTAGACACATTGCATAACAGTTTCAGTTTCAAACCAACAGTCTCACATCCTCTTTTGCTTTTCTCAAGACCTGCATCTTCTAGCGGAACCTTGCACACTGGCAGCGCTTCTGAACGCTTCATTCTAATAGAGGCGCTTACTACTATGACCTTGCTGGTTGGGTCACTGCCGTTGGCTAGCAGCTTAACCTAGGCCACGTATAATAATCAACTAATAATAATGATAATATCATGTAACATTACATTATATATAAACACTGTGTTTCGATGAAATGTAGAACCCAACAGAAAGTGTAACAACTCTGTCAAAACTTGTAAGATTTGATTGAAATTTTCAAAAAATGGTAGTTGGCATATCAACATGAAATTCTAATTCCGTTTGGAAGTGTTGGTGATTTTGTCAAGTTTATGAACATTCGAAATGCAGTACCGAAAAGGAGAGTTTGCAACATGGGTATCCTACAACAGCCACAAGGAAGTGAAGTTTAGACGCAGCTGGTGTTTAAAATATCTTCCTTGTTTACGAACACACGACTGCAGACGTGGACGACATTGTTTGATGACCCGGTCAATGATCATGTGATTAAAGAGCTGACACTCCTCAATCAGACGCGCCTCAGATGATCGACGCTACCAATGCGGGAACGATAAACGCGTTCCACCAGTACGCTCCAGATTTGATAGTCGACTGGATCGAGGTGGGGACTTTTGGGCGGTCACAGCTGCGGGAATATGAAGTCAGGTGTATTTCGGGACAGCAGAGCAATGGTCTCACGTGCTCGATGTGCAGAGGAACTTGTCTCGTGCATTTTGCCACTGCCGGGTTTTCGGTCCACTGTTCCGGTTTCATCGATCCTCTTCAACAGTTTATTCAAAGACGACAGACTCTAGCTTTTGTTCGGAAGTTCATTCACACAACTTTTGTCTCCATAACCTTTTTTTTGCCACAAAAATTAACCCAAATTTATCTTCTTTTGTAAATGCCATGTTTCTTTATCTTTTACACCAAAACAAATGTAATTTTATCTATATAAGTTTAATCTTCAAGCAGTTTCTGACAAGCGTTTAAAGGTCTACTTTTCATCGGGACACAGTTATGTTCTGGAAAGGCGGCAGCATAACTATTACATTCAAATACTCATATATACTGTATGCACGCATATTATATATTACATTACGCTGATAGGTACATTATATTATCAAACCAAATGATAAGGCTAACCCTGCGGATAAATGTGGCAACTCTTCGTAGTCTGTCTTGACGTATTTGAAGACCGTTTCATTGGCCAGTCCGTTAGCCTGTGCCGATGAAATAGGAGCCACTCCCTGGCCTCTGCTCCCCCCGTCAAGAATGGGGTGGATGGAAGGTCTGTCCACGTCCGCACCCTCGTCATCTTCGACAAAAGCTGGGTTGATGTTGGCTGAGAAATTTGGGGAAATGACGTAATTATAGTTTGATTCCATCATATCTGCTACAAACATGCGAACAAATATGGGGCTGGTTAGTGGATCAAAGTCCGAGGAGTACTGAGCTGGATAAGGAATCAAATAGAGTGGGGTTAGTTGAATGAATTCGGATGGAGCAGGTGGCTTCAATTGGAGTGGAATAAGAGTAAATAAACTTGAAGAAATTGATTGAGTTTGTTGGCATATTATTTTTGGGAAGGAATTGGTGGTTTGATCAAGTGGATCAAATTGGGTATTGGATCTAAGTGAAGCGGTGACCGTGATTTGATTACGGTTTGATGTTTTTGAGGTGTTAAAGATGGATGCTATTATACAAAAATCAATTGAAAATGTACAAATGAATATAGATATAAGCGCAGCCATAATATTATTATGAACTCCTGTAAAGTTGTGACCGTGGTCGCATCGTCATTTGGCCGAGGCATAATGTATACACTTAAACATGCTGAGGAAAAGAAACACTGTTTAAATTACAACGATGCCAGAGTAAAGAAACCAAATGGTCAAACTAATTGATATGCAAAGATGTGATGGTACGTATAAGGTGACTATATCATGTGATATATTGTATAATGACCATAACTGTGTGCAGTCATATTTTGGTAATGGACCTTTCCTAAATGCCTGCAGCCCAACCATGGCAGTTCCACAGTATACACTCTGGAACCTGAATCTGCTGGATTTTCCCATATTACCCTTATCTGATTGCCTTACCAGTGTCACCAGTTTCAAAGCGGCCTTTCGTCAGTTTCTTTACATGGCAACCTGATGTTTCTAGAATCTCATCAGAAACAGTAGCTAAATCATCTGCGCCATTCATCGTGGCTTCCGTTTAAACGGGAAGAGCGAGACGATGGGGAAGAAGCCATCGGAAAGCAATCGATGAGCTCTTGAAAGACAATGCTACGACAAAGATTATTATTATTATGATGATGATGATACTGCGCTGGAAATGATAATGTACTATCGTCCTGCGTTCTCGCTGTTCCTCTGCCGACTGAGAATGTGATAAAACAACAGCAACAAAATGTAAAAATTATGGTCGTAAAAATTATGGTCGTCGTCGTCACCATCACCGCTGTTGTAGTTGTCATCATTATCGCCGTTATCATTGACGAAAACAAGTGCATAACAACATGAAGTGCGAAGCTTTAAGAATAGATTATATTGTTATCATATTACAGTCATTTGTTTAGTCATTGGCAACACATCTATCGTCGTCAACATCGTCTTCATGGTTATGATCATCACCACAAAAATCGATACCGTAATGATTAGGCGATAATCATCTTCATAATCATTATAATTATCAGCCCACAACCACGTATACAACATCAGCAACAACATCTGAACGACCCTCTATTGCAGCACAGTAACTTAATGAACTACTGCTATCCGATATTCAATATTCTCTACAGTAAAAAAACGAAGACACTGAAACCTTGCGACCTATAGAAGTTAATTCTCCGAACAGCACCTATTGGTATTTCGTATAGGAAACTTCTACTTACAAACAGACCTCTGATCAAGTTCTTCTCTCTACCACGCACAGAATGCTGGTCTGCAGGCTCTGTGCACGCCGTCAACACAACCAGTGTACACAGTATATACATACATTCGCCACGCAACGCTGAAGACTTCAAAAAGCATGATTCACGCTTTTGTACTCACACCTGCTTAGTATTCAACAGGTCAGCCAGCAGTATTTTTAGATAACGTGAATAATTCTTACAATTCTGATGAATGATAGGCTATGTGAACTACAAGATGCTATATATTGGTAAATGGACTCATTCCACTCACCCACACGTCAACGAAAGGAAAGAAGAGCCGAGAGAAACAAAACAAAAGCAGAACAAGATCACTTTTCTAGAGGCTGTACGGCTCCCACAGCGGTAGTAGGCCTAGTAGTAGTTTGGTCGCCGTGTGAGTACTGTTCCTAACAATATGCCGTTGTACCAGTCATATATTATAATGCGTATTTCAATTTAATTATATGTAATATATATATAAATCTTTATTCCCAAAATATGGTAACAGAGTAACAAGAGAAAAAGAGAAAAACAGATAAACAGCACTCTCAGGACAGTACTGCTCTATACGAAATTAAAATCATGACATAGTCCAAGTTGCCTAACGATACAGGTTATTATTATTATTTTTATTATTATAATTATTATTATTATCATTATTATGTGCATACATATAGGAGCTTACAGTAAAAATTTACAACTGTGTTCGCTTCTTGATACCCAGTAGTGCTTGATGATAAGTCTTGCAGATCGCATTTTAGCCTATATACGTGTAGGTGTAGATTGGGGTGATCAGGTCACTATTACTGAGGCCAACAGCCTCCATTTCGTACAGCATAAATGGTTTACAATGAACACCAGGCCTACTAATGAGATACAGTAATACTGTAATACGGGCTCAGTGAATTTGGATCATTTGCTATGCAAAGAGTTTTAGGTCTACATATTGCATGCCATTTGTAGATAGCATAATGACATAAACATCTTGTTCTGCTACACTGCAACTCAGTACAATCACATATTATTACACCATAAAGCCATATAATATGTATACCTGTAGTCAATTCCTCTAGTATAGTGCATTTTAGCAAAACGCTTAGGCCTATACATTACATCAAATTGCATGTCCTAAACATGTGCAATAAATGTGATAATAAGTAGATATGATATCCATGTGATACATCAATTAGGGCATGGTCGCCAAATGGACAGGGCGCTCGAGGCTGTAACGAAGAGAGTACGGGGTTCAAGGCTTGTTCACTCATGGGGTTATCAACATACACTGGGGTCACCTTGTAAAGAACTTGAGCATGTCCTTCACGGACAGTTGCTAAACGCCAGGTATGTTATTCAGTCGTGATTATGTGATGGGCACATCGAACTTTGGAAGTATGACAAAATAAAGTACAACGTTGTATTGTATTGTATGGAATACTAACTTCATTGTGTTCTCTCTCTCTTTCGTTGTCTCTCTGTCTCCGTCTTATATATATATAAATATATATACATATATATAATATATATATACATATATCAGAGAGATAAAGACCTCTATATATACATATCATTTCAACCGCTTATATATATATATATATTGCCGTTAAACCGTTTATACATATACATATATACATTCATATATTTATATATAAGCGGCTGAACGGGCAATATATGTGACCGATGCATATGAATTAATTTACACAGGCTACATGGATGCAGTTATATTGATGCATAAACATGTATATATATATGTATAATTATGTATATATATTTGCATAAACCAACATGGTATACCTTAATGTATAAATCAAAGCACTAGAGCACTAGGCCGTGGCGTATTATACGCGTTGTTAACTTTCCAAACTGCTTGTATGGTTGCCAATGTACGATCAACCAATGACCAACTGCAAAATTAGGTCAATGTTGGTACACAAAAGAACATTCGCAGAAAGCCAAACAGACAGTGATACTACCTGAGACACAGCTTCACCCAGACACCCTCTCTCGTCCCTCCCTCCCTCCCTCCCTCCCTCCCTCCCTTCTCCTGTTAGTATGTCATGGCAGGCCAGCCCGTTCTGGGCCCGTTTTACAAGGCATCTAGTGACGTTTGACCGCCTTTGGTCGGTGCCCCAAGAAAGTCATAATAACGTCGGTGAAGGCAGTCGCCCGGTCTCAGTTGATTTAAACCTTTGGAACTACATTGAACGGTTACACCCAGAGTTACAACGTTACGAATGGAAGTTCAACGTAATACGGAGGCGTTACAACATAAATTATTAGGCGCCAGAGAGTACGGATTGTGCGTAAAGTGCTATGCGGTAAAGATTCCGCTTACAGTCTCGATTAGGTGACACAGACCAAGACAGCGAACTTGATATTCTACTGCAGACGTAGGCCTATGTAGCAATATTGTTACACCATAGGATCTTCATAGTTATTTGCACACGCAAATAATGCATGCTGCTTGACTCGCGAGTAATCTGAGTATCATAGTGTCCGATCAAGAATTCAGATCATTTCTTCGATCATCATTAAGACGTTTAGATCATCACTTACGATCATTCCACCATAGATCATTGACGAGATCAGCTGAATCGATTGACGCAGCGCAATGTCTTCTCCATTTCGAGCTCTGATCGGAGTGGACGGAAGCGAAGACTCTGACGATGCCTTCCGTTGTAAGTATACTGCTACGTAAATATAACTGTAATCATATACTGTATACTATGGGTGTATAATTGTAAAACCGTAAATCATATTCCAGGCTTAACGCAAGAGCGGTAAATGTAAAGCCGCGTCAATGCAAACTGTAATCGCTTTGCAAAATACACTCACAGGTGAAAGGCATCAATATGTAACACCGTGATCAAGTAGGCCTACATAGGAACTAGAGACCCACGAGAAAGAGGACCTAAATACCACACTACCAGAAGACCAGAAGAATAGATTCGAAGAACAGTACTGTAAGACCAGAGAATCAGAGGACCGCATAGCCAAGGACCCAGAGAGCACCAGAAACCCAAGGCAAGTGCAAACAATTGTAGGAAGCCATTTGCCTTCTAGAAGATTAAGTTGAAACAGCGTCAGCGAAGTCTCTCGTGAGAAAGACAGACCGTTAGCCACATTGAGGCAAGACGAGGCGATATGATAGGAGAATTTAAAGAGTTTTTAAAGAGAACGTAAAGAGTATTGGATTTTCGTTGCCTCGCTTCAGTGGCATCTTCTCGAAGCGTCTACAGCATGCCTCGTCTTGCCTCGATATGAGGATTTAAGAAGGTTTTTAAAGAGAATGTGAAGAGTATTGTATTTTGTTGCCTAGCTTGAGCGGCTTCTCCTCGAAGCGTCAAAACCGTGCATTTTTTGTATCGTTATGAGAATCTAAGAGTATTTTATAGATAATATAGAGAGTTTTATTTTGTTGCTCGGATTGAGTGGCATTTTCTCGAGGCGTATAAAGCTTGCCTCGTCTTGCCTCGATATAAGAATTTGAAGAGTATTTTAAGGAGATTATAAAGAGTAGGCCAATTTAATATCTCGTTGCCTAACTTGAAAGCGTCTAAAGCACGCCTCGTCTTGCTTCAACATGAGAATCTAAAGAATATTATATAGAGAGCGAAATGAGTATTATACTTCGTTGCCCAGCTTGAGTGGCTTCTTCTCGAAGCGTCTAGACTCTAGAGCGTGCCTCGTCTTGCTTCGACATTCTTCTCATTGCATCCTCCACACTTCAATCTCTTCTGGCCACCAACATCTCTAGCACTCTTCCACTACCCTCTCCTTACCCTACAAGTATACTCCTTCTTTTAAGTCGCCGCTCCCAATTCTCCTCTGCCACTCAGAGGTCTCACTCCTGCTAAAATCCCTTCCTACCAATTAATGCCAACTTGATTCTATCCCACCTGTCTCTGGTAAGACTATAAGACTATGTCTTAGTCCTTGTTCGTGTAATCAACACAATCATCAATCTTTCGCTCTCCACTGGCAACTTCCCAATGGTCTTTAACATTTTCTCGTCTCTTCCGAACTGAAGTAGGCAACTTTTGATAAGAAAGAACTTGTTCAACTGATATGCTATCACCAATCTTTCCTTTCTATCTGAGCTCAGTGAAAGAATTGTCTTTACCCGAATCAACGACTAACTTCCCTTCATATCATGCCTCAACCCCAGCAATCTGACTTCGCTAAACACCACATCACAAAACCCTACTTGCTGCTTTGTACAACAAACTGCATGGTCTCTGCCGTCAGCAGTAAGTCTCCTGCCTCTATCTACTTGACATCTCCACTGTCTACCACATTTGACACCATTGATCACAGCCCTTTCTATGGATATAGACCATAATATCGACATCTCTGATACTACTTTATATATATATTGTAGTTCCAATCATACTTGTCTTCCAGATCGTTCTCTGACAAAGTCTACAATCACTGTTCGAAACCCCTCCCAGTCACATACATTGTCCCTCAAGGTTCCATCATGGGTACATTCCGCTTGATCCTGCATACCACATCATTAAGCCTTCAAATATATTCTTCCTCTGTTGACCACCCATGTACCCAGATGACAAGCAGCTCTACATACCCCTCTCTCCATGCTTTTTTCACCTCCATCGCAAAGTTACTCTACTTCGTTAATCTTATTTCTCAATGGATTTCGTGCAAACTCCTCTGCGTCAACTCTTCCGTAGCAGAATTCATCATCATAAGTCTTCCTGACCAAACCAAGAAAATTCCCGACCCTTCAATACACCTATCCATTAACTTACCACCCCTTCTCTTCACCGATGATACCCTCCGGTCCACAGTCATGGCGTTACATTTGAACTTCGTCTGACTTTCTCAAACCACATCTCCAACCTCTTGCGATCCTGCTTCACGCGCATTCGTGACCTTCGCCGCATCCGGTCCATGCTCGACATCATAACTACCTCCACCACTGCTACCTCCATTGTCAACTCGAAGCTCGATAATTGCAATTCTTTTTTCCTCAAAATTGTGGCAACACAACTCAAGCGTCTACCACTTATCCAATAGTCACTATCCAGAGTCGTCACCAGAGCGCCAAACCATCATCACATCACTCAAATGCAAGAGCGCATCCATTTCAGTGTCCTATCGCTAACCTACGACTCCATGCAATACTCCAATTCCAAATATCTTCGTGAACTGTTCATCATTCAGCCAAACGCTCTACCCGATATCCCATTCTCAAAAGTCTCCAAAAAAAGGAAGGAGTGAGGAGGATTGGGAAGGGGAATACAGGAAATCCAGCAGGTAGGCTTATGAGGATAGCAGAGCTATCAAAGGCATGCGACAGGGTAAAATGGGGAGGTAAGAATGTGGAAGCGGAGAGCACGGGGACGTGAGGGTAGAGGATTTGCCTCGTCTTGAATTTGCCTCGTCTTGAATTTGCTTCTGGATACGGGCCTGGAGGCAGACACAAGACAGATGACCTTGCCTGATGATCTCAGGCAAAGCGGTTCAAAAATGCGCCGTATAAACAATTAAATGATTCTCACATGTATTCGTGCAACATTTATTGCAGCACCCTCTATATACAGTATATATATATGACCTAGTTTGAAATCGATGCTATTGTTTATATATTTGTGATTAAGCTACTGTGCGTTTGCTGGTAGATTAATTAAGTAAGTAAGAATAGTCTTACGTACTTACTGAATTACTGAATTACTTACTTACTTATATAGACCTATGTATGTGGGTTTTCCTGTGGATTGGGTTGGGTGTTGTTTCGATCGGGTTGGGTGTTGTTTGGATCAGGTTGGGTGTTGTTTCGATCGGGTTGGGTGTTGTTTCGATCAGGTTGGGTGTTGTTTCGATCGGGTTGGGTGTTGTTTCGATCGGGTCGCCGTCTGACTGATGTGGTCACCGTTTACTTGGAGGAGCTTTGCCACTCCACCCTGAGCGTCCATCGCCGTGGTCCTCTCCGCTCTTCTAGGCCGGCAGAGCTTCTTGTTCCCCGGTTGCATGATGCCTATTGCCCAGAGCCCATAATGACGTTTAACCTCATGACTTCTCCTTAGACGGGGTCTGGTCGGGAGTCTTGAAGGGCACTTCATATGGGTCCCTTGTGCTTTGTTGATCCAATGTGGGCTGCTCATCTCATGGGATGGACTGGCAGGTAAATAACTCCATTGATCTCTATGATCTCTGCCGGAATGGTGTTAGACACCAACTGAAATATGTGCTCGCGTGTGTCTTTGGCCGTTTAAGTTGTTGAATACGTATTGAATACCCCACCCCACCCCTCCACAACGTGCATTAAAAGGGAATTACTGCTGTTCAGTGATACCGCGCTATCACACAAGCACCAATATCTTTCACGCAGATTCTCTTATGAACAGGGTGCGTCGTGGTGCAGTGGATACCCTGCTCGACTGTCAGCTCAGACATCCGAAGTTTGGTTCCGCTGTTTGCCAGCTAAGAAATGTTCTTCAACTGCCATCTATCGAACTCAATCGTAACAAAAGAAAAGCCCTGGATGTGCAAATGATCGAGAAAAAAATGGAGTTCAATAGATGGCTTCACCAGATAATACTGTCGTCATTGTTAGCTGTCGTTGTTGCTGATGATGATAATGACGGTGCTGATGATGATGATTCGACTATGACAATGACGACGATGATACACTTGTAAAAATGAATGTTCTTTTTGTATTTTTATATCTACGATTTTTGCTCACACTCGAATATAATTATGTAATTAAATAGACGTTCCGAAGTTGGTTTGGAAAGTGTAGAGTGTTTAAAAAGCCCAATTGAATCCGCTACTTCACTCAGTGCATTATAATCCGTGACTCGCTGTGAGACCAGAAGGGCACTACGAAACCAAGTTTCAGGGAGTTCAAATTAGAATGAAAGCGGAGAACCAACCCATCGTATCCGAAACCTTTGTGATTGATGGCATCGTCTCGTGAGCTTTCATTGGGCTTATGATGAAGCCATTGTGCTAAGCTGTCGTTGTTTACTTAACGGATTGTTGCTCAGTTGTAAAACATGGTGCCATAGAACTAAAGGTATTCAACGCCATACATTGAGAGTGGGCCCAGTGGGTTGCTTCAGAAGCCAAGTTGTCAGGCTGTCAAACACAAATATTATTAAGTCAGTCATAGTCGGCCAGCCACTCAGTGAGTCAGTCAGATAACTGTTCATCCAGTCAGCCCTGTCGGTCAGTCACGCATACAATATCCAGACCGTCACACGGTCTTCTCCAGAAAGACTTAAGACACCTGGGTAGGCCGATGTTGTTGGTGACTACTGGTACCAGTAACCAACGCCGGACAAGAACTACCTGTGAAAACTGATTCTTCACATGATAAAGATTCGCCAAAGAGACGAGACTTGGCTGCAAAGAGAGAAAGGAAGGAAAACGGAGAGGGATGGACAGCTATATCTTACAAGTCTTTAGATAAAATGCTGAATAATTTGTTTATTAACGCAGTGCTAACTGAATCTTAATTTGAGGCACGCAGAAGCGTGTGCGCAACACCGTCTATCTGTTACATTTCCACTAGACATCCTACTTTTATTTTTCAACACATCAACATTTAGATAGCAACACTGCAATAAAAGTAGGGACAACCTTAGCAAATTACAATCTGGATTGCAATCCTGCTTTTTATAACCTGCATACCTGCAATAGAAAATATATTCATACGCCTATATATTCACACCTTGATACAACACAACGCTCAGCCGAATAATGTCCTTGGCTGGCGGCTAGGACTTAAAATCTTGCAATGAATTCCAAAATATTTTCGATTCCCATAGGGTGCATTCAACCGATCAGAATGCCTTAATGTGGGCAGCGATGCGTTAAATGAACTTAGACCGAATTATTTCAAAGCAGGCAGACTAGACAACTTGGAGATGCTCCTAACTATACAGATACCATTAACTACACAGATATCACTGACTATGCAGGTAACAGCACGAATTCCATTCTCACTGATATACGTCCCACTAACTATACAGATTCCACTAACTATACAGATACCTCTAGCAATACAGTTACCACGCAGTAACTATGAAGATATCACTTACCATACAGATATCACAGTGACTAACTAAAATTATTAATAGCCGAAAGGGCGGGTTGATTACTGAATGTATACCATGGTACAAAGTAGAGGAGAAAGCGGGTTCGAAACCCGCTAGACCCACAAAGGTCAACTCGGCCTTCCATTCGACAGAGGACAGTAGAAAAATGAGTAGCAGTGTCGTTGTGTAGGAAACCTTGGTTGTGGCTAAAAGATCTGGCCACCTACCGCCGAAGTACGGCAATGCCACCTTGGGGCTAACACCGGAGATCAACGTAGGGCCGGACGCTTACAAAGCGGGGGAATGGGTGGGCATAACAGATATGCCTATGAATTACAGCCTGACAAACAATATGAAAGACCAACAGACACATGGATAGAGGTTAACGCATTGCCAGACTGTTATGCTAAGCATGTGCCGGATTTGTAGGTAGACTAAAATAGACTGGTAGATGCAGTTTTTTAAAACTCTATTTTAAAGACATGTGCGCCTGCAAAAACATCAGGCAACCCGCAGATTATATGGAAAATCGTGACTATTAATAGCACCAGGCGACAATCGTCTAAGGTATTTAAGTACAGCTGTCTGCACTGTATATGCTTCGTCTAAAGCTAGGGGCAGCTATTGGGCCAGATGGTCTGACAACTGGAACAGTGGTAGGATCAAGTGATCAGTCACATTATTATTTTTGGCTGTCAGGTCTTTTACTTCGGGTCGTGCAGTGAGTTTCCTACGCAGTGATGACCAGATGCCGCAGAATTGCTGGTAGAGCAGAGTCGTTTCCGATGAGGCTACATGTGGTTAACGCCCGTTGTTCATGAACATCTTATATACAACGATACTTGGGGAGTACCAGGAATGGCAAGAACCGTATGAACAAGCGACAATGGCCTTTAGTTCAAGCAATTGAGCAACAGAGTGTGTCTACTTCAATTTTATCCAATTGTGTTCTTAGACATCTTTTGGCTGCTAAGGCTTTTATTCGCCATTAATGCACCTCTGAGTAGTTTTGCTTGAAGAGGTGCCATATAAATTCTCGAGACGAATGAATGAAACTACGTTGATCAAAACGTCTTGGACATAGTTTGGTTTCAACTTTAACTAACATCGCGTGGCTTCCTGCAGGATCGTGGAAGACGACCTCACAGCTGTTCCATAACATGATATAGACATAATTTTTTATTCACTATTCATATTTAAACATTTATATATATATATTTGTGTCTTATTTGTCGGAGCTCTTTAAATTACCAATTGCTGATGTGAACAGTTTATAAGTTGTGCTAAGCACACTTTCTGGCATGTAGCATTAGCATGTTTGATGCTTTCGTATCATTTTCAGACATTGCTTTCGTATCATTTTCAGACATTGATTGAAATGTTCCACTTGATGTCCAGCCTCTGCAAGAAATCCTTAATACCTTGACCCCGTGGCATTACAGTCTTCCAGTTTTTCCTATAGCCTTTGCGCAACCCACAGCAACAGTCCTTCCTTGTCTTTCCCTACTAGAATGCGGATAACCACATCTTTGTTCCTCTTGCCCAGTTGACTGTTAATACGCTGATGCCATGAGGTTAACTACAAAGTGGGCCTAATTAGTGAAAGTGTTTCAGTAAAGGCATTGTGCTTACTGTACAAACTCACAAACACCTCACATCTTGCTATCTCCCCACAGGTCTTTCACCCACAACTAAAAACACTGCTTTTTCGCAAATCCTATCCTGATTCCTCCTCTTCCTCCCATCTCCCTCGCCGTTTCAACTCGAAACATCATCCACCTTAGCCGTCTACCTGCCTAGCTCTCTGGATTGTGACCTCTGCTTATCGATTCTGTTTTGATTAAGTGGCATTGAATAAACTGGTTCCCACGAGTTCGCGTTTGTGGGCGCTGTAGAAATGTTGAGATTACGATTACGAATCCGACTTCGCTTATAACAATTACGTTGCTTTCATAGTTTACGTTGAAAAGATACACAACCCTGAACGGGAAGCGATGCTTGCCTACGTCGTCAAGCCTTTGACAATCTCCTCTAACGGTCAGTCACGATTAATTATTCATTGACTGGTTTATTTTCAATGAATCATTTACTTACTGATGGCTGAGTTACCATTTCATTCAGTCGTACGCTCACTAATTCGTTAATTCATCATTAATCCACTTTTTTATTTCGATAATGAGATAGCAGAATGTTAAGTTGAATTGTAGACATGATATTAAAATGAATAATCCGCCATGTTTCACCTTTGGTATAGATCAGAGTAGTAAAAAGTAAATGGAATTTTTTTCCTTTACATGTCCCAGCTCTCATAGGGTGCGTCACACGAGGAAACCTATTCACGCACAAATTATTAGGATCGGTCAAAGTCTAGGATGTGGTCCATGCACTTTTTTCAATCTGAGATCCGTGAAAAACTTGAAAAATGACTGACAAATTGGACTAAATTCTGCAAATTTAGTCCAGAGAATGTGCAAAAATGTGCAGAGAATTTAGTCCGAGATCTGCGTGTCGTCAATGATATTGCAGAACGCCGAGTGTCGCTGATACAGAAATACACTGCATTGCTTACCAAAGAAAACTCAAGATAATTTGTTTTACAAGTATTCAAAGAACACTGGGAGCGTTATCCTGATTGAAAGAAGATGGCCTCTTCAGGCTGATAGCTCAAAACAGGCCTACTTTCAGGCTGCTAGTTCAATACAGGCCTATTTTTGAGCTTGATAGTTCAAAACGGGCCTGCTTTTCAGGTTGCTATTGTTCGCAACTCTTCATGCTGCTCTTCAGACTCGTTGTTCAAAACATTCTATTGTAATCTCATTAGTTTCACAACATTCTATTGTTCTGCTTTTATATTTCCATTGCTTTTATGTATGATTGGTATAGACCTCTTCATTTTGCTTAACGTGATGCGACTAATATTCAGAACAGTCATAGGTGAAAACAACGCAACACCTTTGTTGAGGATGCCCTAATTTTGGATCAGATTTAGTTATCTTTGGTAGAATTTATTTTATCAAAGGTGAATTCGTTTGACTGACGAATAGTTTGCGTTAAACGTCGTTAAACTTGGACTGCCATCATGTCCATGCGTTACCAACACTACTTTACCCTACATGATCTTCTGGGATCTGACTTTACTTTACTTTACCGTATAGGCCTACCTTATTAATCTGAACTTTGAAATGTTCGTAATTGTTGAAGAGATGGCAATCCACGTCGCTGATATTCGCGAGAGGAATCTGAGCGAAGAAAAAAACAAAGTGAAGTACATCAAAGACACTTATGAGGAACAAATGAGAACACTCGGGGTGAGAACACTCAATTTACTCAAATTACACACCGTAACGCTCCAGCATACTCTAGTTCTCCACCTTAGTCGTGCAGGCCTAAAGTCTACTTTTAGTGTAGACTAATTTAATTTAGAATGTCATCTTGCTGATCACATTGTATTTTTATCAATTCAGTCCCCTTTTGCTGTTAGTTTTCTATTCTTCCAATTTACTTGTGTGTTCTTTTTCGTTTCTTAGTCTTCATACTTGCTTAGTCTACTGCAGACATAGATCTTTTCGTGACATTTTAGATTCGGGGTAAGATCAATATCATCTACTACAGTCGTAAACCGGGTAAGATGCTCTGCGAATTGGCTGAACAGGAGCACTGCGCCGTCATCGTCGTCGGCTGTCGTCGGAGTGGAACGTCAAGCCTCGGTCCAACGGTCGACTATATCATTCGCAAGGCCCTTTGCCCGGTCATCTTGGCCAGCGGAAAGCAGCGCAGAGAGTCCTTCGATTCGGTCGCCAGCCTTGGCCAGTACCAGACTATGAAGACCGTGAAGGATTCAGGTCCACGATTTCGTAGGATTAGCTGTCCAGCCAGGTGCACAGAGCCGGTGATTCAGGAAGCTGTAGGATTCGCTTCGGGGTCAGTTGCAGGAGCAATTGCGAGCAAGTCTGATTCGATGCTTGAGCAGAAGGATGGAAACGGGAAAAAAGACGCTCTGCAGCTACCGGTGAAGCAGAGAAGGCATTCGGTTGTCGTCAATGCCTTCCAGCAGCTGAGTTTCCAAGGGAGTGACCGTAAGAAGCTGATTCAGAAGACGACACCGAAAACAAAAAAAGAAAACGAGGACACTAAATGCTGATCGGAAAGCTGTCTCTCCTGATTTGATTTGAACACTTCTGAGCGAGTTATTATATATGTAGGTCTTAATGTGTGAAGACACACATGACTATACGTAGCGTCACTTGGATGAACACGGAGATAGCTGAATGAATTTTGAACACACACATTATGTTGGTTTGTACAGATAGCTAGTTATTTAACTAACCAGATTTGGACACGCCTAACTTGATGTGGTAACACCTGAGTAAATTCCTCATAAAAAGCCCTTTTATCGATTACGAACATACAAGCGTCGATCATCAACCAAATGTGAACACAGAACTTTGACGGACTCATACACGTTTAATTGGACATCAATGCGCACGACAGCAGATAAGATTGTTTTAATCGGCAGTTAGTTTACTTGTTCTATGTTGAAGACAATGATTGTTTTCTGTCATTATTTTGGTAGTTGAATGTATTAAAACTCTTGAATGAAAGAACTACGGCGACTTGTCTTGCGTTCGAATCGTCAATGTTGGTCAAAATCGATGGTGGATTGGGGCCTTAAATAGTCGGCGGTAGCTTATGGGGAATTTTAAGAAGCTGCGCCATATAACATAATAAGTTTTATGAGCTTCTACATTACTCGACATTTCACTGCACTTTGCTATGCAAGGTTACGGTATGCACTATAGTCACTAAGTATTACATGGAATTGTGATGCACCGAATTGCAATGTATGGCAGCACATTTAATTCCATTGTAATCCATTGCATTAAGCTACCGAGAAGTTCAACGCCGCCACATAAATAGTCTGCATCAAATAACGGAATTGCGGTGTTTAAGTCAAAAAATTTGATATCGTTTCATGACGAAATTATCTTCTTTTAATTTTTACGTCATCAGCAGAGCAGACGACAGTTATTAGTAAGCCTATAGAGGCAATCCTTAGATTCGTAATTTCAACAAAGAAAATATTCTAAAACTAAATGCTTTCATAGTGTGTTTGAATTGAGTATTGGCTGCTTGACATAAATTAAATGGAGCTTTATTAAACAAAGGCGACGTTCAAACGGCCAACGAGCTATCAAATACACAAGACAATCAGCCACTCCATGAATATTAAATTGGCACCCACCAGAGAGCGGAACAGTAACTGAGGTGATAGAACAAACTGGCCTACTGACAGTGCAAGAAAAATATAATTAAGAAGTGGATCTCAGTAATGACCTTACGACCGATGCAGGAGAAAGGTGAGAAAGTGAGAAGAGACAACTCGGACACAGATGAAAGATTCTATAGAACCAAGTACAATGAAGTGTGGAAAGCGACGAGAGTAGACAAGGCCAGAAGGCTGGAAGAACAATGCATGGACATAGAAAAATACCATGGTGAGTTTAAAACTAGAGAGACATACAAAATAATATCATATCAAATCAAAATCAAATAAAAAGTGATTTATTGAAACATCAATAAAGATTTGAACAAAACAAGCCTATTATTCAATTATTTTCTAAGTCCGGCATATTAAATAAAATCACTGATTAAATTGGACTGATGTTCAACAGGGGTTCCCAAGTGGATTATTCCCCGCTATGTAGGAAATAAGTGCGACAAATATATGAAATATTAGTGGACGTTGTCATAATATATATATAAATATATATATAGGCACAGAGATATCATGATTATCAGAGTTTCCGGATGAAAGGAGATTCCTGATACACAATGACTCAATAAACTGACAGCGCATAGTGAAATGTAACATAAAGTAACATATCATAACTTTAACTAATTCTCAACTGAAAATATTAACAGTAAACTGTAGCTAGCACCAGGCAGCAGCATTAAGGTTATGAACTGAGAATTTGCAATATCATATTATGGGTAGCAGATATTTTATAAGATTTACTATAAATCCACTGTGAAGTATGGAATAAGGATTATTAAGGAATATTAATAAGGTATATTAGCAATAGGTGACAACCTAAACTTGTAGCAATTAAGGATGAAGAGGACAACACACTGATGAATAAGGTAGACATTGTGAACAGATGTACAGACTACTGCAGCAGTCTGTGCAAAGCCCAGGTGAACCAAAGCCTCGTATACAAAGAGACAAATCCACCAGCTGAAGACATTAAAAGCAACATTTCGGAAGAGGAGGTGATAAATTTCGTACGACGCCTGAAGAAGAACAAGAGCACGGGCAACGACGGTATTATTGGTGAGATGGTAAAATGTGGAGGAGACACACCGATAAAACAGCTACACAAGATTCGTTAAGCAATATGGAAGGAGGGGCGTACGCCAGAAGAATGGACGAAGTCGATAATAGTTGTCCTCCGTATAATAAGCGAATGCACTAGATTGTAGCAATTACAGAACAATTGCACTGATAAGTCACCTTGGCAAAGTACTGATGATGATTCTAAGGGAGAGAATTATAAAACAAATAAAAGAAATCAAGACCTGGAATATCTATTTATTTTCTGGCTTTTTGTTCGGAATTTTGCAGGATTGTAAGTTAAAACGTTTGAATTGTAAAACTGGAAAACGAAATTAATAAATTTATTATCCACAACGTTATATCAGTTAACATCGTAAGACGTCACAATGCGTATTGCTTAGCAACGAACGAAGACGCCGACTCATTTGTCTTTTTAACGTGAAGTTGTTACATCCAATATTCAAAATTATTTCTCTTACTCATGGGCACGACGTAAAACTGCAACCGGTTATGGGCTAACCTGAAAACCTAGAACGGCGGGCAGCAGCGCGGTTCTTATCGGTAGCTGGCGGATGAGGAGCACAATGCACCCAACGGCAGCCACCGAGCTTATGATTTGGCGCATACCGGGTCCAACCTGGCACAATGGTAAATCAACTGCGAAACCAGCAAGAGAATGGGGTACTCAACTGGTCACACCCTCCCCCACAGAACATGAATGGAACAGAATATAGAAACTATACTGGCTCGGACGTCGCCCAGGATAAAAAGGCTTGCGCTATCCACCGTGAGAGTCAGGATGGGTGCCGACAAGTGTGCTACTGACTCATCATCGTCGTCGTCGTCGTCATCATCATCATCATCATCGACAAAATCACCGATAGAAAACAAAAGAAAGGAAAAATCAATCCAGTTAAACGGTAGACACAGGATCAAAATAGAACAATGGAATGTGAGAGGGTTGAACTCGATCGGGAAATTATCGATACTTGGAAATGAACTAGAAAGATTAAACATCTCCATATGCGGGTTATCAGAAACCAAATGGTCAGACAATGGTCATTTCAAGACGCTAGATGAACATACAGTTCTCTTCTCAGGCAAGACAAACAGGGAACACCACGGAGTAGCCATCTGGATGAATAAGAATGTTGCTTCTAGTCTCATATCTTACAATCCAGTGAGCAACAGAGTAATGACAGCCACAGTTTCATCTAGACCAAGAAACGTGACAGTGATACAATGCTATGCACCAACATCAGACAAGCCAGATGAAGAAATCAATCAATTCTACACAGAGTTAAATCAGGTTATTGCAGAGACCCCCAAACGAAACATATTACTGATTACAGGAGATTTCAATGCTAGAATTGGTGAGGGTGCAATGAAAGCAGATGTTCTTGGAAAATATGGTCACCGAAAAAGAAACAACAGAGGACACACTTTGGTGGATTTCTGCGCACAACACAAGCTGGTTATCACCAATACGGTTTCTCGACTGCACAATAGACATAGATATACTTGGAGAAGCCCAGTCAGAAACACCAGATCGCAGATCGACTACATCTTGATTAATAAACATTGGAAACAATCGATTAATAACGCCCGCACATGCCTCAGTGCAGATTGTGACTCAGACCACAACCTAGTAATACTGACAATGCATTTAAGATTCAAAAAGAAACGAACCATGAAACCTCTTCTCCTAGACTTGGAAAAACTCAGAAACAATCAGATAGAACAGCAATACCAAGTTGAAATAACTAACAGATTCGAAGCACTTGAGGGAATTGCCGAACCACGCACACCAGATGAACTATGGCAACAACTTAAAGAGATCACTCTGAGTGCCGCCAAAACAACACTACTGAAGAACTGCGACAAACGAAAGAATTGGATCTCTAGTGACACATTTGAATTAATAAGAAAGAAAAGAGATGCAAAAACAAAGTCTCCACAAGAGTACGAAATTCTACGAAATGAAGTACAAGGGGTGTTACGAAGAGACAAAGCAGTCGGAATTGGATACATTATGCATCGAGCTGGAGGAGAACGAAAGGAAAGGTAACACCAGACCTACATGTCATTCCAAATGGTGAAGAAGCTCACTGGCTCGTTCAAGCCTCGAACCACAGCCATTATTGACAACAACAACAATAAATTTGTTGAACCGGAAAAAGTAACCAAAGGTGGAAAGACTATTGCGAAGGACTATACAGCAATGAAAAAGAGGAAAAAGACATAAAAATCGAAATACAAGAAAAGGTACCACCGCCACTAAAAGGAGAGATAAAACGAGCCATATTGAAAGCCGCTATGCGGAAGTCACCAGGCCCATATGGTGTAGCCGCTGAGCTGTTTAGATTTGGTGGAGAAATGACTCTGGCAAAACTGCACGAGATATGTGTGTACGTATGGGAGACCGGGGATTGGCCAGAAGAATGGTCACAGTCAATTTTTATTCCACTGCCGAAGAAAGGAAATCTACTTCACTGTGGTAATCACAGAACAATTGCGCTAGTCTCACATGCCAGTAAGATTTTGTTACGAGTGATACTGGAACGCATCCAGACCAAGCTGGAGACAGAGATCGCTGAAGAACAGGCTGGCTTTAGGCCAAGAAGAGGCACGCGAAATCAAATTGTGAACTTAAGAATCATCTTCGAGAAAGATCATCATCATCCAGCGAGAGAAAGGGAAGAACCACTGTACCTCTGCTTCATTGACTTTACAAAAGCTTTTGACATGATTCAACACGATCAACTATGGATAACCATGATGGAGATGGGTTTCCCACCCCACCTCATTCGGCTATTGCGAAATCTCTACAAACAACAATGAGCTACTGTAAAGACAGACGGAATTAAGTCGACATGGTTTAGTATCAAGAAAGGAGTCCGACAAGGATGTAATTTGTCACCAAGCCTGTTTAACATTCTAGCAGGGCAGGTAATGCGAAAAGCACTACTAGGCTACCACAAGGGATTCAGGATTGGAGGGAAGACTATAAATAACCTTAGATATGCTGATGACATCGTGCTACTGGCCACTTCATCTGAGGATTTACAGGAGTTGGTGCAACGTGTTGAGATATCAGCAAAGGAATACAGTATGCTGATTAACGTAGCGAAGACAAAAGTAATGACAAATAACAATGATACACTTTTGATCAAGGCGGACGGATACAAGCTAGAACAAGTAGACTCATTTACATACTTGGGGAACAGAGTAACGAAGGACGGGGACTGCGCGAGTGAGGTAAAATCAAGATTAGTTTTGGGAATGTCAGTCATGTTTAAGTTAGTAAGCCTCTGGAAGAATAAATCAGTCAGTACTAAATCCAAACTGCGACTCATGAAGGCCTTGGCTTGGCCAGTAGCAACGTATGGTTGTGAAGCGTGGACAATAAAGAAAGAAGAAGAGAAACGTATACAAGCATTTGAGATCAAGTGCATGAGGAAACTGTTCAGAATTCCATGGACAACAATGGTGACCACTGAACAAGTGTATCAAATGGCGAAAGTTGACAGCAAACTGTTGGGTCACATCAAATCCAGAAAACTGCGGTACTTGGGGCACATCGTGAGACAGCCTAACGACAGTATTGAGAACAGTGTGATTTTGGGTATGGTGGAAGGAAGCCTAAGTCGTGGAAGACCCAGAATCTACTGGTTTGACAATGTCATGGCGTGGAGTGGTTTAAACGGCACAAGCTTAATGGACATCGTACGAGACAGAAAGCATTGGACATCACTTTCCCATTCATGTAGTCAACCGTCGCGAAGCGACGATGACGATTTGACATGACATGACCTAAAAGAAATCATTGCCGATGGATAGGCAAGATTTAGCAGAGACAGGAACACTGGACAGCAGATACTGACACTAAGATCAATAGGGGGAAAGCCAGAAGAAAAACAAGAATATTTACAATTGTTTATAGATTTCAAGAAAGCCCTTGATAGCATGGAACAAAATATAATACGGACAACGCTGAACTCATATGGAGTCGATAACAGATTGAATCGTCTAATGAAGGAAATAAGTAGCAACGTCAAAGCAACAGTGAACGTAGGCCTACATGTATGCGGAACAACTGGAACCTGGTTCAGCACAGACCGAGACAGACGGATCCTATATCACCAAATACCTTCATCATGCTTTTGGAAAGCGTCCTGAGTAAAATCAAAAAAAGAAGAGAAGTGATTATGATCAGCGGCTTAAGAATCAATGCGATATCGATCTAATTTACGAAGATGAAAAAATACTAGAGCAGACAACACAGACACTGAACGAAGAAGACAACATATTTTGGCTATATAACCATGAATTTTAACAAGACAAAAGCATTAGTATTTGGTGAAAAAAGCCCTAATAGGAGTGTTGTGGTAAACGGAGTCCAAATAGAGAACGTAAAAAATTCACATACCTTGGAAGCAACTTACGTACGATCTGGATTGTAGAAAGTAGATAGTGACGAGGGTAGCGAGAGAAACAGCGACATTAAAGTCTATGGACAAGATTTGTAAAAGCAAATTCATAAAGTTAGCAACAAAACTAAATGGATTGCGAATAAGTGTGAATAAGGGCTGTATAAACGAATCAACCCGACGGAGAATTCGATGCACAGGGCGGTTCAGAGAAAGCTGGGGTTATTCGGCCACATCAATAGAATGAACGACAACAGAAAGATCAAAACAGGATGGAAAGTCCAAACAAAGAGATCGTCTACACAGAGATTGGCTAGAATCGCTAGATGAGATCGTTGACAACTTTAGGAACAGACACACTTGGCTTCAGACAAACAGAACTTGACAAAAATGGCATCCGACATCTGCGAGAACAATGCCCTTAATGCGTGATGGTGATGATGACGATGGTGATGATGTTGATGTCGACGACGATGATGACGACGATGATGATGATGATGATGATGATGGCGATGATGATGATCAGTGATGGGCACTTTCAACTACTGTAGCTATTAACTGGTAGTTATAACTACTATAGAAGTAGTTTTCTTGTAGTTATAACTAGTTTTTAAGTAGTAGTTAAAAATAGTTATAACTACTTTTCATCAAGTAGTTTTAAGTTAACTACAATATTTCGCATTAACTACATTTTTTCCTATTTACTAGTTCCGTCTTACGGGAATTTCTGTTATTTCACAACAAACATAGACGTTGCCTATAACAATCTCATGAATAAATTCGCCATGTAATTGCTTCATTAAAATTTACGCATACTATTGTGAGGAAGTGGGTTTCTCTCAGAACTATAGAGAAAGTCTAAGACAGTATGCCTGTTTAATGGCATACCTGGAGATTGTTGCGCGATAAGAACTAGAGTAAAGCGGTCTTAGAGGGGTTGTGGCCAGGACGCGGCTGGATGACCACAATTAAGTGGGCTGCCGGGTTACAAGTGGGTCTGAGAGACGTGATTATCTAGTCAAGAATGACAGGGATGAGAGAGAGAGAGACAGAGACAGAAACAGACAGACAGAGACACAACGGTAAGAGACTGGAATGGCGGGATAGACCAGTGAACCTATTAGATCTGAGCAGCGATTGGCAACGTATAGTAACGAGGACGAGGTATTGAAGAAGCAGGGTTGATGCAGACCGCACAAGGTGAGATATAGAGCCTACAGTGATATAGTATATCACTTGTAGTATGATATATATACACTACTTTTTGATTTTGAATATTAGCATTTTCCAGGAGTTTTACAGTTCTGGACTTTGTAGGCTAGACATTTTTGTAGTTGTAACATGTTGGCTAATGTTACTGCCAAAACTGTGCTCTGACCAGGGTGCTTTGTAGCATGTGCTAGTAGTTCTTGTCCTTGTTAGTTTACAATTAGATATGTCAATGTGTTTGGGATCATTTTCATTATTTACGTTGAATATCAGCAATTGATACGCGTAATAAATTTGCATACTGCTTGGTAACTATCAATGCACCATGACATAACATTAGCAAAGTAGTTGTAAAAGTAGTTAACTGCTTATGTGGTAGTAACAAAAGTAGTGATAACTACTTGTCATCTAAAGAAGTTAAATAGTAGTTATAACTTCATATTTTGAAAGTAGTTAGGATGTAGTTTTAACTACTAGTCAAGTAGTTGGTACCCATCAATGCTGATGATTATAACGACGACGACGATGACGAAGATGATGACGATGATGATGATGATGCTGATGATGCTGCTGCTGCTGCTGATGATGATGATGATGCTCATGATGATTGGAGATTCGATTCAAATTCGAACGCTTATTCCGGATTCGATTTGAGATTCGGTTCGACTGAAAATTTGGGTTTCGCAGATCCATACTTAAATCCGTCAATGGCTCAGTAGATGACAGTTCAATTGTAGATTCTGGTCAATCGATCGATCAATCAATAAATCAATCAATCAATGAAACTTAATATAGCGCCTCTTCAAGAGATCTACTCAGAGGTGCTCCCGGTTCAACATTTTAACAACTAATGATGCATCTCGGGGTATATATTAAAATATTTTTTAGATAAACAAAAAAACCAAATGAGACAAACTTCGGAGTCGAATAAAAATATGGTAGAGTAGTGGTCACCAACAAGCGGCTCGCGAGCCGTCAAGGAATTTTGTGCCGACTCTCCAGAGCTGGCCGGAAAATGGCATTTTATATTACGAAATAAAATCGCAAAGTAATGGTTTCGAATCATTTCTTTCACTGTTGCTGTATCTTTCATTTACAAATTTTCAAAGAGAAAAGGCAAAACTTCCCAGAACTTCCTCGCATGGTTGCTGGACGTGGCATTTTCAACCAACCAAATTGAGACTACTGGGTTCTCATTTTGCAACTGAGTTTACTTCATTTCTTAGATAAACTTATCTATGCAAGAAACGTTTTCAGCAATGAGCCTTCCGAAATCAAAATTAGGGACGAAGAAAATCTGCTGGAACGAATAATCACAATCTCCGAACTTCTAAAGCGTCAACCGAAACCTAATCTCAAGGCATCAGTATGCCACGAGCGCTGCATCGAATTTAAGGGAGAGCTTAATTCCGATCGGAGAGTCCGATTGCAAAAAGAGTCCGAGTGGCTGTTAAGGTAGGCGTCGTTTATGGCTATGGCGAGAGTAGGGAAAACGGATCAAATGATCAGTCAGGGTATGAGTTCTTGAAGAGATGACGCTTCAGTTTTGAGTGGAATGCTCATTGGGTGATGGATAAAGGAGCCTATGCAGATGATGGTGGGTGAATGGCAATGATACAGAAGCCATCGAAAACTTGCGGAATTCATAGGGGAGATCTTTGCAGAGGCGTGGTGCAGTGTTGGATATGGCTCGATCGAAAACCTTGAGAAAAGTATTTTAATATATATATCCCGAGATGCATCATTAGTTGTCAAAATGCGGAACCAGGTTTTTCAATAATTCATAACCATGACAAAAAGACGAATAAATGGGTAATTCAACGATTTGTTTTATTATATCAGATATGCTTCTGTAGCTTGACTGTCGCTGAATTGTCTATTTTATTAGACATTGTATATCATGATTGAAACTTGAGGCTCATGATACTCGTTTACATTATGGTGAATGGTATCATTGGCTGAATAACTGCGTTTATTTGTGCTCGTTAAACCGCGGCGGCTTCCACAAGTTGCTTAACTTGTCAATGCGGCTCCTCGCCCAAAAAAGGTTGGTGACCACTGGGGTAGAGAGCTCTTGAGCAAGACCCTGTAATTGCAACGTGAAATGGAAGGCTGTAAAAGGCTATTGGGCCACACAACCGAAAAAGCTGCATCGTAGAGGTCTGAGAGAAAGAGACAGAAAAAAGAACCTGCGAGGCAGAGTTCTCTACATTACAACATAGTTAGTTGTAGCCTACCACGCTGCGCCAGGATAGGCTAACTACGTAACAGCGACTTAACTACATGCACGCTGTATTGCACTGAGCACTCGCAATGCAGTTCACTGCACAACATTGCTAAGACTCTACATCCAAATAATATTACGTTGCATGACGACACCGCATACTCATTAATTGCATACGGCAACGAAATCGTTTTATGACGTACATTTTGGTTAACTATAGCGTTCAGTTTTTTTACGTCATACACAAAGCAACCGACAGTTTTATCAGAATTCGAAATTTGTTTGGATTCGTGATTACACTAAAGAAAATAATAATTATTTGAAAGCTAATTATGTTTCTCGTGTATCTGAAATAAGCATGGTTTTAGACACATTAAGTCGAACATTTCTTAAGCATTAGTCGGCGCATAGCTAATGACTAATTTAAAATAAGTAACCGCAAATCGACGTGTTGCTGAGAAATTCTGTGTATAGGAATTGCCAAAGGCCTACTGTTGTCCTTAAAAATTCGGAGAATAAGTGCATACGTATCTTGAAGGTCATAGTTAGGCCAGTGACGCAGCCTGCAAGATGGTACGCTATGCACCACGATCTTCTGGAGTGTTGAAGAGAAAAATTCTTGAGCCCAGGAAGGTATGAAAACATGGAATCCGGGACATTTATTACCTCGATACGTAATACCACAACAGTTAGTACCGGGTATATAGACCCACTAACATTTAATACCGGCGACATATTAATCTTCTTTAGTTTTCTGCCTTTTTGACAGATTCGTATGTTCAATGTCGCCACTTCTCTCTGTTCTGGGCCCCTTTTCATCTTCTTATATCACCCCTTCCGTCGTCCAGTCCAAAATCATTTTGTCTGTCCTCCTCTTGTTTTCTTTCCCTTCATTTTTCCCTCGATAATGTTTCGTAGTAGGGAGTCGCCTCTTAGTATGTGTCCAATCCATCTTCTTTGTCGTTCTCTTGTTGTCTTCATCATTGATCTTGTCTCTCCTGCCATCTGTAATACCTCTTCGTTTGTCATGTGTTCTATCCAACAAACTTTTTCCATTTTGCGCCATATCCACATTTCCAATGCTTCTAATCATTTTCTGTCTTCTTCTCTTATTGTTCGTGACTCTGATCCGTAAAGGACCACACTCCATATCATCGTGTTAATCATTTTCTTTTTCAAGTTTCTATTTAGTTCTCCTCTTAGAAGTTCTTTTCTTTTGTAAAATGCATCTACTCCCATGCCTATTCTTCTTTTAATCTCTGCATGGCACCTCGCGTCTTATGCAATCATGATTTCTATAGGTAACAGAATCTCTCTACTTGTTCTAACTTCACTCTGTCATTCTTGTCGCTTTTTCTAACTTATTTATCATCATTACCCTTATCTTCTTTGTGTTTATTTTCATTTCGCATTTCGTTGATATCCTGTTTAGTTGATTCATCATTATCTGCAATCCCTCTTTGCTCTCGGCTATCATTGCTTGATAATCAGCATATCTTAGCGCCTTTATCCGCCTTCTTCAAACTTTTATTCCTTACTCGGTGTTTTACAATGCTTAAGTTTCACTTTCTCGATGATTATATTAAATAGTATTGTGGATAGCGGGCATCTTTGCCTCACTCTCCTTCCTATTCTTCCTGATTTTGAGTATTCCCCGTTAATTCTCATTTTCTCTCTCTGTCTCAATTACATTTCCCACCAATTGACTTTCCTTCCAGTCTACTCCCCTTCTTCTCAGTTTGTTCATTAATTTCTTCCTATCAGCTCTGTCGAATGCCTTTTCATAGTCTACAAAACATAACGAATACGGTAGTTGAGACATAACCTTCGACACATCGCCCATCAAATTTCCGGCTATGGCACCCTGTGACGAAGAGTGTGTAGCTCCTATGAATCTATGGATGACTTCACGTTACCAAAGCCATTCGGGCTAGTGCGGTCGAAACGTTACCGTCATGGGTATGCTGTTCATTTTGCAGTGTCATTATAAGAGGTCAAACGAGCTCTACAACCAATCTGAACCGATCTGATATACCGCCACGCCGTTGTTCCATTGGTATTGTCGCGATGTTGGGTGCATTCATAATTGCAATGTATTACAGTTGGTTTTTCTTTATTACTAACACAGCTGCGTACGCTGATACCCCAAGTGTTGGTCACGGAAACCCAAGCAAGCCTTATCTTTTAACCTTGCCAAGCTATACATTAATGTACTTTATTATACCTTACTTAATCGAATTTTACCACAACGTCATTTTTAACATCACCTTAATCTAACTCATATTATATCACTCTAATCGACATCAGCAAATCAAAATGTAGCCTATTTTAACTCATTTCACGATGTCCGACCACTGTCTAAATTACCATTAAATAAGATTTATCTTAAGTTACCACACGTTTTACCCGCGTTTCACCACGCGTCATTATGTGTTGCCTTAATACAAACAAAAAGAAGGTAAAGAAGCAGTTTGTGAGCTCCGACTTCGAAGTGGATCGCCGACCAAGCGACCTTATTCCTCATCCAGATGCTCTGCTCCAGCACTTCCACGACCTCGTCAATGCCCACGACGTCGATGCCGTTTCCGCCTTCCTGACCAAGCACGGACCGCTGGAAGTCGACTACAATGGACAGAATTACCAGGGCCACGCCGCTCTGCACTTGGCTGTCATCAATGATGACCAGGCGATGGTCGAACGATTGCTTGAAATCAGGCCTCGGCTGATAGTCGGTCAGTTACTCAGCAGATCTACACTGATTATTATCTAATGTGCATTCACATACTGATTCGCAGTCTATAGCTGATAACTTTAATTCATACTTCACTAGCATAGCAATTGATCTAGATAAAAATATCCTCACCTCCTCTAAAACGTTTGATCAATTTCCTTCACCATCCCAGTTGAGTTCTATGGGACTGATAATGACCACTTCATCTGAGATTATAGGCATTAGTCGGGACCTTAAATAAACCCACGCTAAAGGCTGCGATGATATTGATTCATACATTGCCACTCCCAACATTGACCTTATTGCCCCTATTTTAGCCGATGTCATCAGCTGTTCTTAAAGGAGTGGCAAGGTACCCAATCTAGCAAAAATTGCAATAGCAATTCCGGTTTTTAAATAGGGTAGCAGGGAAGACATAACTAATTATCGATCAGTTTCAATTTTGCCCTATTTTGCTAACTACCTTGACAAAATTATGCATGCTCCTATATAAATTCCTTACAAATCTTACACCAAACTCACTATGGTTTCCAAGCCGGCCACTCCCATTTTATGGCCCTACTGGGTATCGAAGAATTACTTTCTAAAGCTATTGATAACAAAGACTACACTGTCGGGTCCTGCTGAATTTGACCAAAGTATTTGACACAGTAAACCATACTGCACAGTTAACAAAGCTTGAACACTATGGCATATGGGGTACCTCGTTGAGGTGGTTTGAGAGCTATTTTCAAAATAGATCTCAGATTTATTATTAACCAGTTGTGGAGTACCCCTTAGGAACTCCTGTTGACCATATTTTTTCAATTGTATAATTTTATTGTTTGCTTAATTGAACTAATTCTATCTATTTGACAATGTACTTCCATTTGTTATAATTTGTCAATGTGGAACGATGGTTTCAATAAATTTGATTTGATTTGATTTGATTCATCTTGTGGCGATATTAAGGAATTCCTTATTGTACGGCCGATCTGTTTTTATGTCTAAAACCATTCTCGTCCTGTCTAGTTTGTCTTATCGAATCTGATTTCCATTCAATTAATGACTTGTATTACGCGATAATTTGCGCCACAGATATGATGTAGGGATTTTAGGCCCTATTATTACGCTTGCACTGAAATAGGCCTAGTAATGAAATCGTTATCTAGTCTAGACAATAAAGTGGAAAACCTATTTTTTTGTCCCATGCATGAAGACTACACGGACGTTACGCTCTGGCGATATGAAAATTGCAACAAAACGTTTCTTCTGCAGATTCATAAGGGAACACTGACTCTTCCCCAGGAGACAATGCTACTCAAAACTTCAATATTTGGACGTAACAACCGCCCTTTGCATTCGCACTATCCGAGCAAATATTCCTGTCAGTTAAAATGCATCGGAGTACATGTTCCTCGGAGCATTCACGATCGGACGTAGCTACACGGATGCAATTTCATATACTTCGGAGATGCACGCGTTTTTAGAAACAGCCTTTGGAACACGTTTAAGGCTAGTATAATAACAGCCACCATTTGAATTCCCCGAATCTGAACTAATTCTGATGTGCAAATACATGTATTCCTGTTAGTTAAAATCGTCAGAGTAAATCGGAGCATTTGCAAACTGACGAAGCTAATGGGAAGCAAGTTCAAAGAACAGAGCGGCTTCATAAAGTGGCGGAACCACTTCCTAGCGCTGTTGCTCAAGCAAATGAAATACTTGGGCGACGCTCACGTTTTTAAGAAAGACTGGGTAACTCGAATCATAGTATGATCTACAATGTAAATACAAAAGAAGCACATATCTTCCTGCACTAAGCGAACCGTTCTGTTACATCTCAGGTAATGCCCTTCTGCACGCCATCAAGAAAGGTAACCAGCCCATCTTTGAGATGGTACTGGAACACAATCAGAACATCGAAGAAGAGGGACGTGTTGTAGATTCGTGGATTCTTGACTGCACGGACTTCACTCCAGATATCACTCCGCTCATTTTGGCAGCTCATACTGACAACTTCGTCCTGGTTCGTCTGCTACTAGAGAATGGACATACGATCGATAGACCACACCCGGCTGGCTGCCAGTGCAGTGAAAAGTGCAGGTACATGATTTTGTATAGGTATGTATGTATGTTCGTATATATGAATGTATGTATGTATGTAAGTATGTATGTATGTACACGTATATATGTATGTATGTTTGTATGTATGTGTGTATGTATGTATGTATGTACGTATGACTGTATGTATGTACATGTATGTGCTGCGTGCGTATGGGTGCATGCGTGTGCATATGATACGCCTGATTCAATTACAATATCCTTATGTATGCGTGACGCGTCTAGATGTAGGCGATATCGTGTACACATCTATTTAAGCATGTGCAGTTAGGTTCAAGTGAGTTGTAATTCTCAGAAGCTACATGATTGTACAGTCAAATTATTGGATAAATATTTTATTAAACGACTTAATTTATAGATTTTCTAATTGAACCAGTACATTGATGAGGAAAATGATATTTAAGTTAGAACTTGGGCTATGAAAAGATATGCTGTAGAATACGATCATCGGTGAAGTTGTAACTGTACGGACGGCGAAATTATCGTGTATAAAGCATCTCCTCTGAGTAGATATCTTGAATTCACATTGATTGGTTGAATGATTGATTGATCTGCGCAGTGTAGCTGATGTTTGTCTAAGATATCGCATGTCTAATGGGTTCTTCACTCTCTCCATGCATGCTCCTTGGAATCACGAAATCCCAATCTCACGCTAACAACCTCTGATACAATTCCTGCAAGCGAACTTGTGATCCTCCGCTGCTCTTTGTCCTTAAATCGGCCACAAATAAATACCATCCCCTTCTGGCTTCGGCTAAATAGAGATTTTATTCCCCATTGGTTCAATTCTGATACTCTAATCCTCGTTCTCTCTGGAAGACAATAAACCAACTCCTCCATCGGAACTCATCCATCCCACTTCTAAACTCTCTCCCACCTTCTTCAATAGCTGAGCCGGTGTCTTCTTTCTTCTCAAGCAATTTTTTTTCATTCTGTCTTTCTCTTCGATAAATCCGTCACAAAATTACAATCATTTCACCTCCAGATACTCCTTCTATCTCCACCTTAATCATCACTATTCGCCTTCCAACCAACATCAGAGACAAAATTACATTTTCCAACACGGTACGTTCTCTTCCTAACAAACAGTGCGAACTCGACCCTCCTTAAGAACTTCATTAGTCCTTACTGAAAGACTGCGCATCTATCATTGTTTCCGTCACTATCAAAACAAGCAACCTCTCCTTATCTATACTAGCAACTTCTCCCTACTATTCAAACATTCTTTAGTCACTCTACTACTCAAGAAGCCATCGCTCGATAAAGCAATCTTTTCTGACTATTTGCCTGTGTATAACCTGTCATTCATTTATAAACTAAACCAGAGCATGGTCCCGTCCCGAATCAATTCTTACCTGACTTCAAACTCACTCCTTAATCTACTTAAGATCAGTTTGGCTCTACCAAGCGGCACTCAACCGAAATCCTTCTCACTTCCCTCAACAATCAACTTGTTTCTGCCATCTCTCACGAAAAGTCTCCTGCCTCTGCCTCCTTGATATTTTTGCAGCCTTTGACAGAATCGACCACAGCATGATTACTCCAAAGACTGTCTACTTGGTTCGGTTTTACTGACGCTGCTCTTCTCTGAACTTAGTCCAAACTTTTTCCCCGCTCTTTCTCGGTTAAAACATCAGAAACTCATTCCCAATCATGCGCTCTCACCTGTCGTAGTCCGTAAAATTCTTATCTCGGGCCCCTCTTGTTGATCGCCTAAACTACCACCCCTTAATTCAATCTTCAATGTTAGCCCATCCTATACGCTGATGATGCCCAACGTTCCACTCTTTCTCTCTGAGCAGCTATAGTTCATGTTAAATTGAACCGTCAGCATACATACCTATCATATGCAGAAAGAGCGAAGTTCAGTAAGGATAATGCATTGGGCAGATCATTTATAAAAAGTAAGAACAGCAACAGAGAGACTACGATTGATCCCTGGAGAACTCTAGGCCTAAATCTAGCGAGGACAAGAAACCATAGCGCCGTATACTTGCTACTATCTGTTATGTAAACAACGACGGAACCATTCTAGAGCAACTCCACGTTCACTGAGGTTCTGAAGTTTCAGAAGTAACCACTCTGTCGAAGATTTTACTTATATCGATAAATACGCCAGTGAATTATAGGCCTACGCATTTCTATCACAAGCAGTAGAACAATTATCATGTTATTAATAAAGGACATACACGCTGGTTGACACGGCTGGAATCCATGTCGAGGATGGAAAAGTATGTTTTGTATATTGACTAAGCCGTAAAGTCGTTCGCATATCACCTTCTCTAGTTGCTCTGAGAAACAAGGTAGGAGGGAGTTTGGCCTATGTTTTTTTTTATCGTTTGGTGACCTTGTTTATGAATGGTCACGAATTTGGCAGCTTTGAAGTCCTCTTGAATAGTACCAGTTGTTACAATACAATTTATTATGGTAGCTATTTGAAACTGTACATACATTATATCAGAGATATGGTCTCGAGACCGCGGTCTTGATTTCGAGACGGTCTCGAGACCGGAAAATTGCGGTCTTGATCTTGGTCTTGAATGCACCGGTCTTGGTCTTGGTCTTGGTGTCATACCATCGGTCTTGGTCTCGGTCTCGAATGCGTCGGTCTTAGTCTTGGTCTTAAAGGAACAGTCTTGGGAATGGTCTCCGTCTTAGATTAGCTTTCTTGGTAATTTGCCGTATTAGAGCAATTTTTTATATTTGTCGGTTCTTTTCGATTATTAGAGACTGTTTAGGCTTTGCGCGATTGTTATCGATTTATTGCAAGCTGACTATCTTTATATACATATTACTATAGGAAAAAATGCATTTGCAACGGAGCCAGTCTTTTCAAAATTTGCTTTCACAAATCTCAAGGTTTTTGGAACAATCTAATAATTATTTGGTCGGCCACGCGTGGACACCGTTAACCTACAATTCCGAGTGCACGTACACCATTCAAACGGAACGTCAATCTACTTGTTCAGATGTTTTAGAGCATTTAACTATCGTATACTATAATTTATGGTGGGATATTCTAAGGCCGAAGCCAAGGCTGAACCCGCAAAAGCTCAGAGTGGCCGGTAAAACTGTTTTCTACACCTTTATTAAAATTAGTATTCTTCAGCAATAAAATTAATGTTTTAAGCATGTTATACCGTTTTGGCATCTAGATAAATTAAATTGTTTATAAAAAAGAGTATCGGTTTTGGGATTGGGATTGGTCTCGGACCATCGGTCTTGGTCTCGAGGTTTTGGTCTCGTGCCCAACACTGCATTATATATATATATATATGCATTACAACTGTTTATTAGCTATAATTGTGCAATCATGCTTGACAGATCTTCGTGCTTGTAAGATCATGTTTGTTAATACGCGACAGATCAAGGGAGAAGACGGAGACGTTAAGTGAGTCGATCGCTCGCATCAACGCCTACACGGCAATTGCCAGTCCCGCGTACATCAGCCTCACCTCAATCGACCCGATCCTTGAAGCCTTCGAACTGAATGAGGAACTTGAGGATCAGGCCGAACGAGAACCGGAGTTCAAGGAAGACTACATAACACTGGCCAAACAGTGTGCAAAGTAATTAAGTTCTAAGTCCTGTGCAAAGCATAATTATTATATCACTACTAGCTGTTAACCCTGAGGAATCGCGGTTTGGATGATATATTAGCTCACGATTAAACTGCAACTGGCATTCATCTAGCTGTTAACCCGTGACAAATCACAGGTCGTACTTAAAATGTAACCTTGCACTATGCGATGTATTGCACAGACAGGGTTAGTGTTAGTGTCGTTTTTACACATATTATGCGAAGAACTTTCGACCGCAGAAGTTATTTTTCCGTGTGTTCAGAGACCGAAGTTTTAAAAATAGGCTACACGTGGACGATACGGGTTTAAAATAGACTAAAATACACATTTACCCATTACGTTTCCATTTTCGCTGATATATACAATTTACTTGTACTTTGGGTTTCGATTAAAATTTTGGGTGTTGTTAGAATTGGCAAAATACTGTATCTGATCGATGTGCATCAGAATTAGAATCTTTGTGTCTATTGGAATCTTAGTAGAATAGACACATCGATTGATCTTCATCTCATTTGTATCCTTCATCATCAGTAGCAGCAACAGCAAGCAGTAGGCCTATATTCATTAGCAGCAACCTAAAAAAAACAACCAATCCATTGCATGGTTGTCTGGTCACTATAGAAAATTCTTACTTGGGGAAGATATTTCGACTCAACATCTCGTCATCTGTAGATAAACTCCACTGTCTGGCCAATTACCATCTGACCTGGCGATGAATAGTTGACCAGCACATGCAATATATGTACTTTGACAGGTCACTTATACCCAGTGTTACCTTTATTCTTGTGGCCTAGGTTTGCCGTGGATTTGCTGGACAACTGCAGAACGACCGACGAAGTCGTTCACGTTCTCAATCGACGATCCAGTTTCGAAGTTACGCAATACAAGGAGGAGAAGTTCGCTCGGGTCACCAAAGCGGTCGACTACGAGCTCAAGGAATTCGTCACACACCCCAACTGCCAACAGGTATTTCTATCAGCAAAGTACCGTAATCAACTACTAGTTTAATTATGCAGCTAAATCTATAATGACATTCGTTCTCTGTTGCTGGCCCCACCATTTGAATTCTTGACGTCCTAATCTTCACGACTTAGATCTAGTCCATGATTCGCACTAAAAGAAACTTAGCAATGTCTTTATATTTATAGTTGATAATTTTTGGTTGACCGTACCGCTGACTAAGCAATCGCTAGGATTCACTTATTAATTTAGTTTATTTGACCTACTTCTCATTTATTATACACCATCGGGTTTTCTACAGTATAATATAGAGTCATGTATGTGGCCCCGTGGTGTATGCGATTAGGCAATTGTTCGCATAAATTGGCGGTTATCGCTTAAATTGGTGGTTTTCGCATAAATTTGAGGTTTTCGCATAATTGAAACATTTTCGCATAATGTTCGGAATTTCGGTCAGTGTAAGCTATAAATCAATTAGCTTGCCTATACCGTTATTAGAATACTGAAGCTAGAGTTTTACCCATTGAACTGGTTTTACCAACCAGACGACACACCTGTTGCAGGATGACTGATGATGATTGATCAGTGATGACGTACTTCCGGCTTCGTTATCGGCGCTCGTGCTTGCATTTAAAAAAATCTTGCTTGAGTAGGCCAAGATTTAGGAATAAAAGTCTATAGACTGCTAGTAATGGCTGACAAAGATAAAGCTGGCTCTAGATAGTAAGTGCGATTATGGCAGAATGAAAATGGATATTATAAGAATGCCTGTCAGGAAGTACAGTTCAACGTGAAAGACCAACACTGCAGTATCATTCTGAATTTTATGAACTCGGTGAGTGAACAAAATCACAAGTCCGTATTTGCACAATGTGAATGCATAATAATGATGCGTTATGTGAATGGCTCGAAACTTTTTAGAACTGTTTCAACCGCACTCAGGTTTCTTTGAATAGCATTGAACTACAGTAGTGGCTATAGGATTTTTCATCAGAGGGCCCAAGAGGGGGTTAAGATCCGACAGAGGGCCCATTGGATACCCAATTTTTTTCGAAACTGATAGTGCTAGGTATAGCTCCACACTGAGTGACATCGACCAGAAACATGTAAATGTATAAACGAGCAACCTGAATTTTTCGCATCATCAGTCTCAAGATAATTACACTTTGGAAAATTGCATGACTTTCATTTACAAGTACAGCATAAAGTATACACAATACATACGCTTAATGAAAACCGTATGCGATTGTCATGTCAGGAGTCAAACTCATCCACAAAGGCATCCATTGTAATAGACTGCATGAGCAGATTCAATCAACAAAATTGTACTTAGATGAATATGAGACATAGTTCCTAGTAGATAATGTTTTAATTAATTTCGGACAGAAAGGTGTTTATCACAGGCTGCTGATGTTATACTGGTAAAACAAATGCTATGTTCAACAGTCTGTGCATTTCATGAAAAGCAAGTTTGTATGGTCGCAGAAAAGAAGCCAGGTCCATCATTGTGGTCATAATTTAAACTTGAACGCTTTAACAGGCGCCGAACTTGAGGAATTTTATGGCTAAGATCTTCAAACCTTATGTCATACAATAGTGCAAAAATAGAATGGTATCATTATTCAAGAATGACTTATGTTTTGGCATTAATGCCTGTCATAGCAGTTAGTGAATATGAGAATCGTCTATCTAGTTCGAAAATGATGCAATCAATGATCGGATTGTAAATTTGTTGCCTCAAATGTAGTTTGTGTGTTCAATTGAGAACGTTGTCCCACAGTTTCATCAACTTCCGAGCTAGAAAAAACGATTGAGCATTTAACGGATATGCGGACACATTGTTTAGTTAATACTGAGTCAATTTAACAATCCTTACTTTGCTCTTCTGCGTTTATAAAGACTTCTGTTTCATCTCTATTTTCTTTGAAAGAGTCAGTTTACTGCCTGGCAACGTCCGCAGCTGCAGATAAGTCAAAATTTGAAGATTGGAGGCGAGTTTATATGTATCTTGCCCAGAATAGCACACATTTAAAGGGCAGTAAGGACAACAAGCCTTTAGCTTCAAGCTTCAACTACTCTTTCAGCATTTGCCCCTGTGTCATCCTTTAGCATAATCAATTATAGGCTATCAATGCATCTAATTGATCATTGTCGTTTTGTTACTTGCCGCAACAAAGCGGAAAGCTCATCTTTTAAAATGAGCTGCTGGAATTGCCTTCCCGGAACCACAGGATGTAACTCACTATATGTGTTTCAGCCCTTTATTTTGCTTATGCATAAGAGAAATTGACCTCTTCCATTATCTGATTTTTGACCATATCTACCACTAAAAATTCTGAGCAAGTAAGTAAGTTATTCTGTAAGAAGAGAATGTTCAAAAAAATAATTTCTGAATTCGTTATACAAGTAACTACGTTGTGCCTTTGAGAATGTCCTGACAAAAATAATTCTGAATTTCATCATGCATCATATCTGAGCAAGTAAATATCAAATCTAATTGATACGATATTTCACAGTACATGTACATCAGTCAAAAATTTGGGGGTCTAGTGGGGTGGCCACAGGCTCAATTGGGGAGACCATGGCCCCTCTGGTACCCCTCTGGAACCGCCACTGTTGAACTACTATTTATCTGGTAAATTGAAAGGCTTTCGTGTAAGATTTGTCTAATAGCTTAACATTATTAGGTCATTGTTGATTATTTAATTTCGGTGGTTAGTAACTCGAGCTTCAGCGCAATATGACACTACAAGTTGACTGCGACGTCTTGTTTGCGCAGGTTGTGAACTTATGCATTAATATTTATTGTACGTTTTTCTGAATGTTTTTCAATGTGCATTTGATTTATAGACCAAATCGCATAAATTCGCATCATTTAAGATTCTGCTATTCATAATCTGCAAATTGAGCTCGCTTAACTTGCGAGAAAAATTCGCACAAATCGCGGGGGTCTAGTCATGTATATACAATTTTTTATTAGATATTCCTTTTGTGTTTTTCATTCCTTCGTTCAATATTGCTTTCGTTCACTAATTCGTTTGTTTGTTATTTCCAGGTGCTGTGCACTGAATGGCTTCAGGATTTCACGGAATTCCGTTCTGTTCGAATGATCGGAATGTTCTACTTGATCATCCATCGGATCGTCCTCTTTCCCTTCATGGCGACCCTGCATTGGATGTTTCCGTGGAGCCAAAAGGCCAGGTCATTTCAGACCCCGATCAACAAGTATCTCAACAATGCCGCCTCCTACTTTGTTTTCCTCGCGCTCATTCTGACACAGGTATCTTCGAGCACGGCTAAATCATTCTATCGTTCTATAATAAAATATTCTTTCTTGTACTGCGCACAAGTCAACAGCTTAATTTTATTAATTGAATAGCTCTGGGAAATAATTTGTGCAATGAGTCAGTCAGAGATTGTGTGATAAGTAAGTAATAGTTAGTCATTCGATAATGTCGACTGACATTACTTGATCAGATATGATGCTTGATGAAATTCAGAATTATTTTTGTCAGGGCAATCTCAAAGGCACAAAGTACTTACTTGCATAATGAAATTAGAAATTATTTTGTTTGAACATTCTCTTTTCACAGAATAACTTACTTACTTGCTCAGAATTTTTAGTGGTAGATATGGTAAAAAATCAGATAATGGAAGAGGTCAGTTTCTCTTATGCTTAAGAAAATAATGGGTTGAAACACATATAGCGAGTTACATTCTGTGGTTCCGAGAAGGCAATTCCAGCAGATCTATAATAACGAATATAATAACGACGATGATAGTGATCAGGGTTGTCATTACCACTACAATGTTCGCGATTTGCTACCCACAATGAGAATAATGGTAATAAAATCATGACAACGAAAATGATGAATCTGCAGATAATAATGATAACGATTAAGATGATAATATAGTTGTAGCTGACGTTTCTGTGCTTAGACCTACTTAGCGGTCAGAAACAAACTCCGTGGTCCCCCAGTGTTTGGTGTCGGGTACGTCATCATCGTCTTTGTTATGGCGATGTGGCTGAAGAATCTGCGCTACCTCTGGTCCCACGGAATTAAGCGTTACCTACAGCTCCCCTGGAACATCTACGAGTGTGTTATGCTGATCCTATTCTCGGCTACCTTTGTCTGCTGGGGTGTTGCATCTGTCAGAGTCGCCAAGAGCATTGGCACAGGGATTCTGCCTAGAATGCTCTGGAGCCAGTATGACCCGTGTCTGTTTGGAGAGGTCTTCTATGCACTTGCCATCATATTAGCATTCTTCAAGCTGCTATTCTTCTTCCAGTTCAACAGTTCCATTGGAATGCTACAGGTATCGTATGGAATACCGTCTGGTTTGATTTCACTAATCGCAATAAGCTGATCTCTGTCAATTTAAACGGTCGTGTGTTTATGCTATCATGAACTGTGAAGAAGCAACTATGGTATGAATACACACAATAGTACGGACCAGCTTGCGAATCAAGTATGTCGTCTGTCAAAATAATCGTTTAGGAACAACCAGGCGAGTCTAATGACCCTTCCCGGATGATCATTTTACATCCTGAATAGTAGATATCAATATTAAGCTGTCAGTAGTGTCTTCTGCATCAGTGACCAATCACGACAAGCTGCAAGTTATCATGATGACTACGGTACCAACTACAAAATGAAGACTACTACGACAAAGACGATGACGATTTCAATTATATTGATAATGATGACGATGACATGACGGCGATGAGCTGATGATGATGACCAGTGGCGGATCCAGGATGCCATAGGTGCCATGGCTCCCCATTGCAAAGTAAAAAATTGAATTGGTCAAGTTTTAATTTAGAATGTTAGCAAAATATTAAATTTTCCCTTGATATCGCCAAATGAAACTAATTTCCTTCGTTCTACCCTAAAAACATTTTAAATTTCGATTTTCGATTTCTATTTCACCAAAGTAAATCTTCTAGTCTTCCGGTCTAGATTTTCTCGTTAGTGACCGCTAATGATAGATTTACATATTAATCTAATATAATGTAATCGAAGATTTATATAGCGCCCCTTCAGATACCTACTCAGAGGCGATCTCTGCGCTGGCCTATGCTATGCTAACTGTCATTTCAAACAGACGATTTACAGCGGTTAACAAGACATTGAACAGTAAGCTGAAAGAGTCGCCAATCAACCAAAAGATTACAGTCGACAGCTGCTGATAAATGGCATGGATGTTGCTAGCCTCTGGGCCAAGTTTCGTCGACAGAGAAAAGCGACGCTCGCAGTCACGACGACGATGTCGACGAGTAGTTCCTATAACTGGTTGAAAATAACGCAAGGACCAAGTACTTATTAAACGTACAAAATTCTTGGCAAAGTCGACGAATAAGTCCGGTACCAAATCTAGCACTATAGAAAACTCCAGCATGTTCGAAGCTAGTGACCAAATTTTGCATTTCGATGAAAGTATCGGTAGAAAATTAATGATGACGCTAGTCGATCAATAGACTTACATTTTCAGTGTAGCCTAAAGTTGCATTAGCCTTTATCATGGATCAATTTCTATTAACGAAATGCTTCAAATATAAGTTAAAATTTTGTCAGAAATTGTGAATTGTTATTTCCTTGCATACATAGGTAGGCCTATAATAAATTTCTTGTGCAATTCTAAAGACTAATATAAATGTATATACTACTACACTATTCACTGTAGAATCGTTGAAACCCGAATCATCGAAAATTACAATGGCAGAAGACAGATTTAATGGTCTGGCACTGATGTATATTTACAGGGAAATTGTCTCACCGACCCCCAAGGGCCCATACCGCTGGTTGAGCGGACTTTGCGTCAGGGCGCCATTTTTCATCTTTTCCATACTGCAAGCCCAAATTATGCAGATAAGCACCCCATTCCAAATTCCTGCATCCGCCACTGATGATGACCATAATGCACTGAGAGCGACGCCTTCACAGCTTCCCTCAAGATTAGCCTCCCAGTTATGATAACAACGACGATGATGCCTGTTCGCCATATCTATCCGCAGGTATCAATGAGTCGAATGGTAGCCGATACAACGAGCTTTCTGGCGATCCTTACTACAATCGTCGCTTCCTTTGCGGTCGGTCTTTTCAACATCTATCAGCCGTACACTGGCTTCACACGCCACAAGGGAGGTGAAACAATAGTTCAAAACGACGCATTCATAACGCTCTGGTCATCTTTGACTAGCCTCTTCTGGGGCTTCTTCGGCTACACACCTCCAGAATATGCACAAATAATTCTGCCTGAGGTGCAGATCGTCATTGGCAATCAGACAATCGATATCTATAACGAGCACCAATTCACGCAGTGTTTTGGAACTGCAATCCTAGCTTTGTACTATCTGTTCTGCGGGGTTATCCTGTTGAATATGTTGATCGCTATGTTGACAAATTCCTACACTAATGTTCTGACCAATGCCGACATGGAGTGGAAGTTCAATAGGACAAAGGTAAGTGCGCGGTTTGAGTTGCGTTTTCAACACTACACATACTCCTACAACTTCCACCACGACTAAGACACTAATGCTACGACTACAACAACAATTACTTCCCCCACGACTACTACTACCACGACAACCTTTATTGCTATATACTTCGACTATTGCTACTACTATTATCACAACCTGTACCTCTCCTACTACTGCTTCTACCACTAATACCCCAATTTCCAATTCCCCTACTACTACTACTCCACCCCTTACTCCACCTACTACTACTACTACTACTACTACCACCACTACTACTACTACTACTACTACTACTACTCCTACTCCACCTTACCCCTTCCACTAATTCTGATACTAATACTACTACTACTTCCAATAATAATAATGATGATAATACTCATGAATTATAATAATGATATCAATATCAAAATAATGATAATAGTAAGATATTAATGAATGATAATAGGGCTATTACTACATTCACTATTAGCATGAATATACTATTATTTGAAGTAGGAGTGAGTACTTACAACGATTGTAGAAAAAGTTTCCTCCTCTATTCCTGACTCTCCTCCTTCCCCACCTCCATCATCATTATCCACCTTTGAACCAACATCAGAGACAGAAATATTCAATATGCTACAACCTCTTCCTAACAAGAGGTGCGAACTCGACCCTATACCTTGCTGAAGGACTGCGCATCTATCCTTGTTCCTGTCATTACCAAAATAGTCAACCTCTCTATATCTACTGACAAATTTCCACAACTCTTCAAACATTCTTTAGTCACTCCCCTCCTCAAGAAACCATCGCCGAGTTATCTCGTCACGGGCGGTCAATGTGTTAACACACCTTTAAAACTTAGCGAACCAACGCTACATAAGCCAGTCACGCACAAATATTATAGGTGACTATTGTGCAAGGCATACCAGCTCGACAAAGAAATTCTTTCAAACTATCGACATGTCTCTAACCTGTCATTCATATCTCAATTACTCGAACGCATACCAAGCGGCATTCAACAGAAACCCTCCTCACCTCCCTCTACAATAAACTTGTGTCTGCCATTTCTCAACAACAGGTCTCCTGTCTCTGCCTCGTTGGTATCTCTGCAGCCTTTGATACCATCGATCACAATATATTGCCCCAGAGACTGTCTACCTGGTTCGGCTTTTCTGATACTGCTCTTCTCTGGACTGGGTCCTAACTCGCTTCCCGCTCTTTCTCAGTAAAAACCTCGAGCACTTCATCTCAATCATGTCCGCTCACCTGTGGTGTTCTTCAAGGTTCTGTTCTTGGGCCCCTCTTGTTCATCCTCGATACTACCCCCCTAAGTTCACTCGTTAACGCATCCTCGGTTTACCATCACCTATACGCTGACGACACCCAGTTATTCATTTCTTGATCTCCAACCAGCTGCTTCAACTCCATTGATCATCTTCTCCATGTCGTCACCCAAATCTCATCCTGGATGACCTCAAATCTCCTCTGCCTGAACCCTTCAAAACCGAATTCAATCTGATTGGCGCCCGTGAGCAACTGAAGTAAATTCCTGATCCCTTTATTTCCCTCAACCTTGATTCTGCATCCACCCACAATTCTCCTGTCCGCAACCTAGGCATAATCTTTAACCAAAACCTTAGCTTCGCTGATCACATCACCCATCTTTCTCGCTCTTGCTTCGTGGACATCCGTGATCTTCGTAGAATCCGCCCTATGCTTGGCGCCAAAACTCCATCCACAGTCGCAACATCAATAGTTCACGCTAAATTGGATTACTGTAATTCCCTAATCCTCAATATAGACACCACCTAATTAAACCGCCTCCAAGCCATTCAGAATGCTCTCGCCCTTGATGTCACCAAGACCCCAAAGCATCACCATATCACTCCTGCCCTCAATTCACGCCATCGGCTCAAAGTACCTGAACGGATCGAATATAAGGTCATTTCACTCACCTACAACACACTGCAATCCTCATAGCCTACACATGTCCGTCAGTTGTTCACGATTCGGCCACATCGTTCAACCCGTTTTTGTTCCACGCTCACACTAGTTCGCCCTTTCGTAACTTCATCGCTCAAATTTGCAAATCGCTCCATAGTCATTGTTGTCCCGCCTCTTTGGAACAAACTCCCTCCAGCATTACGACAAATATCTGATCCGTCCTACGAACTCACAAACACCTCACCTCTTGCTATCTCCCCACAGGTCTTTCACTCACAACTCCAAAAACTGCTCTTTCGTAAATCCTATCCTGATTCCTCCTCTTCCTCCTATCTCCCTCGCCGTTTCAACTCCAAACACCATCCACCTTAGCCGTCTACCCTGTCTGCCTGCCTGATTCTCTGGATTTTGACCCCTGCCATATCGATTCTGTTTTGATTAAGCGCCTGTAAATTAGCTGGCTCCCGCGACTTCGCTTTTGTGGGCGCAGTAGAAATGTTGAGATTACGATTTACGATTACGATTACGACAGTAGTAGCAGTATTAATCGTAGCAATAATAACAATAATATGACATTCATTGCTTATATGTGTAAATGCTGTTATTTAAATTTCTTAAGAATTTTTACCATAATTATTATGTCGTGAATGCGGTTCAGATCTGGATGAGTTTCTTCGTTTCGGAGGATCATCTTCCGGTGCCTTTCAACCTTCTACCGAATCCAATTACCATTTTCAGCTTGTTTGTCTGGGTTGCGTCCTACATCCAACAAAAGTATACAAGTAAATCACCGAAAGAGATCGAGCTACAGGCCGAGCCACTGGTCGAGCCACTGGTCGAGCCAAAGGTCACAGCCAAGTTCAACTGCGTCCGGTGCTGTTTCTTCGAGAAGGATAAAACAAAGGAGCAGGAAGAGAACGAGATCATCTACCAGACCCTCATGAGCATGCTGATCCAGCGGTACTTCACGGCCAAGCTCGTGGCTCCCAAGCAACAGTCTGTCTCAGCCTTCATGGTCAATATCAGCAGCCAACTCAATGACATTGCAACAGAGGTTAGGCAAATCAGGGCTCAGCTGGCACGAGGCTCCCTCCCGGCTGAAAAGGATAAACTTACTGAACTACGATCTAAGATTTAAGATTATGGTTCCAAACAAGGATTTTGAGCTTTTATTTTGAGTGTTCTATTGACATGCAAGTTTGTTATTGACCTCAAGTTTAATCGTTAGTCTTTCTTTGTGAATGCGCAGCCGTTAGAAACCGCTGGTTGTTCGTGTTAAAAATGGGTTTAAAAATATCACTGCTCGAATTGCGAAACCATGCGTAAATAACTGAAAAGTTGCTTTCGAATAAAAAATAGTCATGTGATATTGCAATAGCGTCGTGAATAATTTTTGCCGTAGAATTCTTCAGTGGACTCCTACAACAATCATTTGCCTACGCGCTTTACGGCTGCTGCCTATGACTGCTACCCGGCTTCAAGAAGTGTCACATGCTCTTACAGCGATTACCCCAACTTTAGATTGGTAAACTGTTGGCATTCTGAAAATTTGTTTAAGGCTTCACTGCATCGGTTGCAGCTTTGGTTCGATGCATGAACGTTTTGTTATTCACTTTAAAGTGATGTCTCCTCGCTTTATTTTCTCAAATGAAAATATTAGAATATCGTTAATTGTTGACATGGAGAAAATCATAATGAAGGTTACAAAGGCTTAGAATGGCACATAATAATACATACAATTGCCAATAATATCATTCTTTGCGTGCTAATTGCCTCCAGCGCATCATCATCATCTGCATTGTTCGGTGTTAATTTAAACCTTCGTCATGTCTTGTGTTATTTTGTGTCATATTGCGTAATGTTTTACGAATACATGCGCTAAAAAACAAGATTTTATGATATTAACTTTTGCAAGATTATATTCGCTCACACTGGGCTACATTAGACTACATTTTCAGTGGATCAGGTGTACTAAATGCAGACTAACGAAATTAGATTTAGAATCATGCGGGTCCCTCGCTTTGAGGTATCCGCACCCAACCTTCTCGTCCTCGGTCAGAGACCTAGGGGTAATCTTGGATCAGGAGCTTACCTTTGTCCAGCATATCAGACAACTCTGTCGTAGCTGTTACTACCAGCTTCAGCAACTTAGGGTGGTATCCCTCTCCCGAGACGCTGCTTCTACGCTTGTCCATTCCCTTGTAGTCTCCCGCGTAGACTACTGCAGCGCCATATATGATGGGCTCCCGGCTTGTCGGCTTAAATGCCTTGACAGGGTCCTGCGCTCGGCGCGCAACCGCCCGACTGGTGGGCCGCATCGGTCTGACCGAGTGTCTGAGCACATGCGTGATGTCCTGCATTGGCTCCCTTACCCACAGCGCATTGCCTATACCGTGTCTCTGTGCTGGTACGGGGCTGCATTGAGGGCCCGGCTTCCCTCTACCTGGTTGAACTTTGCAGGCCCAATGTCACGGTTGGACGCCGTGGTTTGTTGCGTTCTGCTGCGCAAGCGGAGTTGCTTGTACCCCGTACGAGGACTGCTATCCGAGAGCGCCGTACTTTTTCACTGGCTGGTCCGGTGACCTGGAATGGCCTTCCAGTAGCATTGCGTCTCACAACTATAGGTCAATCTGCTCTGTTTTTTTCTGGCCTTCAGACTGTCCTGTTTGACCATAGTTGGGCTGGGAGCGCTTCGGAGCAGAAGACCTTGAAGGGGCGCTATATAAAACTGGTGTTATATTAATGATGTAAACGTTGGTAAATCCACTTAAATTTGTGAGAGTTATTAAATACTGCCAGTAACAACAATCTTTATACATCCTATCACTTTTGATAAAACGCGAATACACCCAAACATATGTTCCCACCCACTCACCAACTCTCAGACTAGCCTAAAAAACCAATATAAAAGTTTGACCAGATCCGAAATCGGTTTTACCTACATTCTACTAATAGCTACCTACTGTAGGCCTGTATACCTTCTATGGACTTACATGCGAGAACAGACAGTTCAACTGTCAATACCAGACGCTTATATTGTACTAGCTGCAGAGGTACCCGGCGTTGCCCGGGTTGAGACAGGTTTTTGGCCCTGGAGAGCAGGAAGACAGCGAGATTCATCAACCCCTCTACTGGGTGTACAGGTGTCCCCGTTCGAACGGCGAAGGTTTCGAGTCAATAGGTGTAAAAGTGTGCAAATGCATAAATGGACTGGCATGGAATCTAGATATACGTGTATCTTCAACTTTTCCTCCTCTTCCTATTCCTTAGTGTTCATCTTTACTCACCTTCCTCCCTTCGTCTTCTGATTCCTGGCGTCATCTCTTCCCACCACTACATTACGTTTCATTCACATTTCCCTAATCTAATCCCTCCTCCTCATCTCTAGTTTATCTTGTCTTTCTTCGTCATCTCTTATTTCTATTCACTCCCTTTTGTTCTCACTCACCTTTTCCCAACTTTCTCCCCTTCCTCCACTTCTCACCCTATCCTAACCGCTCCATCCTCCTACCCCATCCTCCTTTTCACATTTCTCACCCTCTTCTCCACTTCATCGTGCACTCATCGTCACACTTCTTCTTACCCCTTCTCTATAATCCTTCTCTACGACTTTCTCCTTCTCCTCTTCCTCTTCCTCCTCAACAATCCTGTTTTCCCTTTCCTAACCCTCTTCATCATCCTAACCCCTCTTCTTCCTCTGATAGTCCGAACCCTTTGCATTCCCACCAAATCGCTTTTTGTCCCCCGAAAGCTCTCAAAAACCAATAAACACGTCCTCTTCCTCCTACTTCTCACCCAATCCTAATCGCTTCCTCCTCCCACACTCCTCACCCTCTTCTCCACTTTATCATGCACGCACCATCACACTTCTCTTTTCCCCTACTCCATAATCCTTCTCTACGACTTCCTCTTCCTTCTCCTCCTCCTTCTCCTCTTCTTCCTCAACAATCCTGTGCTCCCTTTCCTAACCCTCTTTATCATCCTAAACCCTCTTCTTCATGTAATAGCCCGAACCTTCTGCATTCCCACGAATTCGCTTTTGTCCCACGAAAGCTTTTTCGAGGGAATAGCTGATAAACGGAGTTGTGTACAGACACTGATGCGTACAAAGTACACTGTGCAAACGATTGTCAACTCCATACATGCACCTCATACCGGTATCTCTCAAACCGTCCATTGGTAGCAGAATTAGGTTTGGCTGACAGAAATCATGTGCACATATACAGCCTTCATAGGCCGGGAACCAACGTGTATCGACTCTGGCGACTGAAAAGGAAACTCATTGGAGGGAGGTGAAACAGGTTTTTGTCCCTGGAGACGTGGAAGATGTCGCGAGGGATTCAGGAACCCATCGAATGCGTGTATCAAGTGTTCCCCGAACGAACGGTAGAGGTTTGGAGTGAATAGCTCTAATACTGTTCAAATGCATCGCCTGCCAAGGACACACAGACAGACAGAATTCTCTGTTTATTTACATAGATTGAGTGGGTATCAGATACATTTTACAGAGAATTGAGTGACAGAGAATTGGGTGATTGAATGGTAATATTACCAAATACAAGCGTATGTGACTGTGGCATCGTGGCAAAATAGCTCATTAATCACTTTTCTGCGTTACCCATTGCTAATATAAACCAAGGTGCTAGTTCGTTACGTAGTCATTTATTGGCTGTAACATGGCGTCTAATATCTCTTTTATTGACCACTGTTATTCCTCCTACTTACAAAACCGCGTTCATTATTCCATGTTTATTAGAACAATTACTGAAAGTGAGATCCTGAGCTTCAAACGATGAAAACCGCTAATATCTTCCCACGAGTGTAGTACATTTTCCCCTTTGGACTTAACTACCCTCGCACAAAACTACCCCGAATTTGCGTAAAACAAAAGCTTCGGTATATAAAAGTTGAATGCAAAATATATTCATTACCAATCTAGCCTGAAAATGAACAAGAAAATCACGTAATTCAGAAGACAAAGTGAAGCAATAAATAGAATGCATTAGCATCAATTCGATAATTCATTAAAAAAAATCAGACATTCTTTAAAAGGACACGTTCACTGGCGAATTTCTAATTATCCTGTTGGATGCATGAGTAGGCTATTTAGCAATCCTGCATAGAATCAGCGACAGGTCCTACGCATCATCATCTATCAATTAACGCAGCGCTAGCAAGTCTTTATTGAGCGCTGGAAAGACAATTAGCAAGTGATATAATGTAGTAATGTACTGTATTGTACTGCAATGTAGTAAATGTAAAAAGAACATAATAAGAAATTGCCAAACGAAGAAACTACTCAGGCGATGGGCCTTAGGCGTCCGTCATCAGACTCGACCATGACTATAAAGCTGGCACCCACTGATTCGAGATTGCTGAACTATGTAACGGTGACTCAACTACACTGCACAGCACTCGCAATCCAGTTCACTGTCCAAATTGCTAAGACGCTACATCCAAATTAGTTTGCTTTACATTACGACACTGCATGCTCACTAATTTCATGCGGCACCGAAACTAGTTTATGACGTAGCCTACATTTTAGTTAATTATTACTTTCAATTTTTACGTCATAAACAGATCAACCGACAGCTTTATCAGAATTCGAATTTATTGGGATTCGTGATTACAGCTCTATCGAAATAATAATTGCTCGAAGTCTAGTTATATTTCCCGCGTATTTAAATTAAACTTAGTTTTAGACACGTTAGGTGGAACATTTCTTAACCAATAGTCGACGCATAGATAATGATTAATTTTAAATAATTAACCGCACATCGGCGTGTTGAAGAGAAATACTGTATTTTGGAATTGTCTTTGAAAAAAGCGGAGAATAAGTCCATACATATCTTGAGGGTCATAGTTTGACTAGCGACGCAGCCAGCAAGATGGGACGCTTTAGACCACGAGCTGCTGCAATGGACTCAAAATCGTATAAGGTATAGCACCCATTATGCTGATGACAATGAATATGAAAATGACGTCAATGATGACGATTACTATGGTGATAACGATGATAAGCATGATGGAGACTAAAGTGATATGACAATGTGGATTCTGGGAACAATTCTGATCACGAGCATTTTGTTGTTGATGATAATGATGACGATTAAGTCGCCGACGACAAAGACGCCCTCGACGTCGATCGATTACACAATCAGTTTGGGCTTATATAACTAGGCCTACGTTCAACTGCAAAACCTTTATTTTACAAGTTATCATTTGTAACGTTATAGTTTATAATTTTTTTAACTTTCGTCATTTTTATTTGGATTGCCCTCATTATTGTGTCTTTTAGTAGTTGTTAATAAAATTAATATTATGAGTAATAAAAATCAATTCTACAAAGCTGTTATTGTAAGGTACAAGGAATAAATAGATATAATCGCTTCGAGTGAAACTGTGGACCTAATCGTGAATCGTTATCTGGTGTAGGCCTATAGTAGATTTTGAGGTTGAATGCTAATATGGCAATGTGAATCCCGAAGCTATAGGCTTACGGTGTCATACTGTGTTGAGAGAGCGGTCGCTTAGGTTATTGACGGCAGCATACATAATATAGGCCCTAGATTAGAACTTAGCAATGAATTCAAATGTCTTAGACTGGCAGCTAAGAACGTTCGAAGACCATATAATGTCCAAGTACGAGGCGCAACAAGAATTACAGAGTTCAATGGTCGAAGACTAAATTTGTTGCTCTACACAAAGGAGGATCATGGAGGCTACTGAAGGTGATATAAACGAAATCCTTTGTGAACTGTTAGACCGCTTTAAAACGGGATTCTGCTTGATGGACAGCGTAACTAGTCTAAAATGAGTGTGATAATTATTACTATTCCTTCTCACAAAATTAACTTATCTTTCTTTACTACATCTTATCTCAGAGGCTTCTACGCCTTGTGCTCCATCAAAGAAATGGGTGGAAGATTTCATTGAGAGAGCTCATTTCATTTGGGGTTGGTTGTAATAATGGGAACCCCTCCATTGAGTGTGGGTCACAGAATCCCCTACCTTGACAAACGATGCGTACCGTACCTCATTAGCACAATGTCATTTTGAACATAACTTGCCCTATAACCACCGTTCTATCACTCTAATTTGCCTAATCTAATTTAAATTTGCCCTATACGAACTCATTCTTCGATATCCAACCTCACATATGCATTACAATTAAATGCCTAGATTTATCTTACGTTACCATACGTTTCATCCGCATTTCACCTTGCGTAATTATGTGTTGCCTTAATACAAACAAAAAGAAGGTAAAGAAGCAGTCTTTGAGCGTCAACTTCGAAGAGGAGGACCGACCAAGCGACCTTCTTCCTCGTCCAGATGGTCTGCTCCAGAACTTCCACAACCTCATCAATGCCCACGACATCGATGCCGTTTCCGCCTTCCTGACCAAGCACGGACCGCTGGAAGTCGACTACAATGGACAAAATTACCAGGGCCACGCCGCTCTGCACTTGGCTGTCATCAATGAAGACCAAGCGATGGTCGAACGATTGCTTGAAATCAGGCCTCGGCTGATAGTCGGTCAGTAAATCAGCAGATCACCACTGAATATTTGTTGTCTAATGTGCATTCATCTAGTGGCAATATCAAGGAATTCCTTATTGTACGGCTGATCTGACTTTTATGCAGGGCCGTACCGAGCTATAATTGTGCCCTGTGCCTAGCATCAATCTGGCGCCCCCACATTTTGAAAATAGTTCATTTCATGGAATAATAAGTCATTCAATCCTGAAATTTACGTCCTTTCCATTTTTGCGCCCTGGGCCACGGCTCCGCTGGTCCACTTGGTACGGCCCTGCTTTTATGTCCAGTCCATTCTCGTACAGTCTAGTTTGTGTTATCGAATCTGATGTTTATTTTAATCATCTGTATTTGGCCATAGATAGTGTATTATTACGCATACTCTGAAATAGTATTGAAATCATGATCTATAGTCTAAACTGTAAATTGGAACGCTCTGGCGATAGGACTGTTTGCGAGCTTTCTTCTGCAGATTTCAACGTGAACGTGACTATTTCCCGCACAGAACTTCCTGCACTAAGCGAACCGTTCTGTTACATCTCAGGTAATGCCCTTCTGCACGCCATCCAGAAAGGTAACCAGCCCATTTTTGAGATGGTACTGGAACACAAGCAGATCATCGAAGAAGAGGGACGTGTTGTAGATTCGTGGATTCTTGACTGCACGGACTTCACTCCAGATATCACTCCGCTAATCTTGGCAGCTCATACCGAAAACTTCGTCCTGGTTCGTCTGCTACTAGAGAATGGACATACGATCGATAGACCACACCCGGCTGGCTGCCAGTGCAGTGAAAAGTGCAAGTACATAATTTTGTGTAATTGTGAGCATGTATGTCGTCAATAACAGGCAAGACAAATGTATTTTATGGGACATACAATAAGTCATACAATTATATTGACTCGACAACAGGTTTTGTCAATGTACTTTAATAAAATCAACTCTCATTTGTTGGTGAGGCTTTAGCAAATTACGCGGGATAGATGATAATATTTTTGAAACTGCGCGCGCATTTAAGCATAACGGCTGTTTTTAAGTAATATTTACCTATTTCTATATATATAGGTTTATGAGATCTGAGCAGTCATGTGTGATATATATATGCATTACAGCTGTTTATTAGCTATAATTGTGCAATCATGCTTGACAGATCTTCGTGCTTGTAAGATCATGTTTGTTAATACGCGACAGATTAAGGGAGAAGACGGAGACGTTAAGTGAGTCGATCGCTCGCATCAACGCCTACACGGCAATTGCCAGTCCCGCGTACATCAGCCTCACCTCAATCGACCCGATCCTTGAAGCCTTCGAACTGAATGAGGAACTTGAGGATCAGGCCGAACGAGAACCGGAGTTCAAGGAAGTCTACTTAACACTGTCCAAACAGTGTGCAAAGTAATCGACTGATAAACCCTCTCCAAAGCTTACATACAAATATTTTGCATAGACACGACTTACCAACGGAGAACAGTTAATCCATTGTTTTACTCATTACGGAAATTTACATAACGCCCCTCCAAGGTTACCACTCAGGAGCTCTCCCAACTCAACCTCGGTTGAACGGAACGGTTTTAAGGCCACTATAACTGAGCGGACCCTTTAGGCATGAGACGCAATGATAATGGGAGCCCAATCCATGCTTTGGGGCCTGCAACAGAGAAAGCGCGACGCTGTCTAACTGCAGTTCGTGTAGATGGAACAAGACGTTCTCCCTGTGTGGAAGAGCGCAGAGCACATCGAACCTGCACTATAGGGGCCTGCGGTTTCAAGCAAACCTTGCATACTCGCGGAGAACTCGTACCCGCGGGTACGGGTAAAGTGCGGGTACGTATTTTACGGGTCTGGTCGGATACGGGTAGTCTAATCACGGGTACGGGTATATAGGTGATTCTTGCATAATCAAAGACTTGATTACTATTATAGACAAACTGACACATTTTAATCCAAGTACTACATACCTGTATATAATACTTACTTTTCTCTTTTTATATATCTTAATCGCCCTTTTTTTGTTGATCATTTCTCTTCTTTCACCTTCTCCGGCAACTCCTGCTGTTGCTCCTCTACCTTTTCTCCGATTTCACATTTTCCTCCTCCTGCTCTTAATTTCTGCTCCTCCTGCTTCTCCTACAGCTCTTTCTCTCCCTCTTACTCTTCTTCTTCTTCACCCTCTCTTTTATCTTCATCCTTTATCTTTTCATCTGCTTCTACCCGTCTGCTTCCTTTCCTCTTCCATACTCCTCCTTCTTTTCCTACTCCTTATCCTTCTCATCTTCCTCTCCTCCTCAAGTTCCATACTCTCCTTCTACTTTTTCTTCATTTTCTTCCTTATCTTCCTCCTCCTCTGCCCTCTTCTCCTGCCTCCGATCTCCTCTTCTTCCTCCGGCTTTTCCTTTTACTCCTTCCCCTTCTGTTGACTCTCCTCTCCGCCCTCTACGTCCCTCCTCCAGCATCCAGCCTCCGTCCTTCTCCTCTTCCTCCTTTACTTTTCCTCCTCCACTTCCTCCCTCTCCTGCTTGCGCTGCCATCGCTAGCCCATGGCTGCAATCACTGATGCTGTTATTGTTGTTGCTGCTACTACTACTACGACAACAGCATAATGCTTAGTAACTTGTGATCCTATTAGCCTGGCAGGCAGCAAGACAATAAGAAGGCATACTAATGACATTACGGGTACGGGAATACCTGTGGGTACGGGTCGGATCAGGTAGAAATTTTGAGTGCAGTTCGGGTACGGGTACGGGTCGGGTAGTAAAAATGGTTTACTCGCAGACCTCTACCCTGCACGTTCATGGTAGAGCGGCAGAGCTCTTATAAATACCCAGAGACCGTACCTAATAGGCACCGCCGCACCAAAACAGGAACGCGGTATGCAATCTGCTGCGGGATAGGGAAATGCACGGCACCAACGACCTCATATATATAACTAGACAGAGCTTCCTATGTTAAGCTGCCCACAGTGACGTTGAAGCCACTTGAAAGAGCAAAAAACAAGACTCCAACGCATGAGGTCGTACTCATACACCATTAGCGCAAGCGATGTAAGCAAACGGTTATATTCAAAACAAGCGCTTCTAATGCTGTGATTGGTCAATCATCTCCGAAATGGCCGCTATGTTGAACATCTCTATGAGGCTTCAGCAAAAACCACGTAATCTCATCGGCGTGCATGACACCCCTCATATATTCAGTGGCATGCCCGAACTTTGGAATACGGCCAATGAGGCATGCGGCCATGCGCAGGATCCGCTCCAAGCATTCCAACTATCCAGCCGGGAGACCAGAGTAGAGCGCACAGCAATAGTCAAGACAAATGACAATAAAAGAATGGATCAGGGTGGTAGTGGCATTAAAAGAGAATTGCGGGCGTTGATTCTGGAATAAAAATAACGGGTCTACAGGATACAGCCATCTCCTAGATTAAGATTGAGGTGAAGAACAGTAGAGAAGTAATTTATCAAAGTATTGTGGTGGAAGATGGTTATGGTGTTAATGCAGTCATCAATTGATTAATTTTGAGGAGGGTTAGGCCTGTTTACCTATAGTAGGAGCCATTTCTAAGGGAAAAGTGCGGTAGCGATTACAGTATTTATTAGTTTAAGACAAGTTGGATATTTATATACCCTTAATTACCATATTTTAGTAAGTCATAATTATAACGATGGACTAAAGAATGGTAGAAATTGTATTCAGATGAATTGGTAGTAGTAGGTACACGATACGTGACAGAATGCTCACATTGTTTTACACCTTAGACGCCACCTAATCGATTTGTGTGTTCCAAATAAGTGACTGATCGACAAAGACACCACACCCATTGTATTATATAATAATAGTGCAAAGAAAGCAACTCTGTACATATCAACAACATGACCTGTTGCAACATCGTACACCAATTCTTAGCCCCTCCAACCCAAGAATACCTTAAGTTTTATGCTTTTCACACATTTTGGCATCATTCTCAATGCTACACAATGCCAAGAAACCGACTTTCACACGTTTCGCACATCTTCAAATCAACAACTTCCTAAGTTCCATCGTCGCACATCAATTTTCAGCCCCTCCAACTCAAGAAAACCTACAGTTTTCTGCTTCTCACACGTCTTGACTACATTTTGAAGTGCTCCACAACTCCAAGAAACCATATTTTCACGCGTTTCACACCCTCTTCATTCTAAAATTCATCGACACACATCATACATCAGCCTCTCCAACGCGCTAAAGCTGCCTGTTTTCACATCCATTCTCAGCTTCTCATTCGTCTTTGCAAAGTTTTCAATACTCCAAAATACTTTGAAACCAACTTTTCATGCGTTTCACACTCTCTACAAATCAACAGCTTCTCAAGTTACAACCTTTTCATGCCAATTTTCAGCTCTCCAATGTAATCAGCCTCTCCAACGCGCCGAAATATAAAATAAAATACTAACTTAATGAACAAATATATTTCCAATATATCATATCAAATGCCTTAGATAGGTTTGCGAATGTGTCAACTAAAAATTCTCTTTGGGCGAAGACCACCGATTTACATAATCATGAAGATCAAGCAGAGGTATTGCAGTATAGAAAACTGTGCTGAGATGGGCGTGGAAGCATGTTTGATTCAATAGATCTTAAGAGCGTGGTATACACAACGTTATCGAGTAATGATGCTAGAGAAAAACGGGAAAATGGATATTGTTATAATCTTGGAAAGTTGTGAATTGTAAGGTTCCTCTTACCTTGGGAATGTTTTACACAGATGGAACCGTACCACTACTTAAGGGACATTTAATTTTGCACTTTGTTCTTAAATGTTCCAACTTCACATATCATTCATCGGTCACTTAATATCAGGTTTAGCCTACTGTCATCTGTCAAAAGCTGTGCTTGTTCAAATATAAATATCATCTTAACTACAATAATTTGCCTACAAGATGTAACTGTGGTACGACGGTGATGGAAACTGGTGCATTTTATTATGATTAATTAGCGATTGCTTGACTAAATGTTTACAGAAACTCTGGCACTCTGGTTAGTCTATCGATTGGTTTCCCAGTCATCGACGTGCGACTCACCTACGATCATCATGGACGAATCCCAAAGCCTTTACGTTTATGTTTATCACTTATCGTTGGAGCGTCAAACCGGTCAAATTGTCAATCACGATCATCAACAACATAGTCTTCATCAGCGCCATTAACCCAGAGGCGGCAATCTCGTTTGACAGATGGAGGACACCCAACGAGAGGGGTAGAAAATGTAGGGGGACACACATATAACGTGTCCTTTCTCTGTAAAGGATGAGGGGACTTGTCCCCTCGACTCACCCGGATCGCCGCCCCTACCATCAGCAGCAGCATCTGCGGCGGCAGCTCATCATCTGTGCACATGTACATACACATGATTCACCTAGAGAGAACCAAATGAGATCACATGACAACCTTGGCAACATAACCTGAGTCATATAAGGATGAAGAAATCTTCATGCCAAGAGTCCAATATAAGCATATCGGTTACCGCATCATTGACAAAATTAATGAAATATCAACCCTTGTCCGTTCGTTTATTTCGTGTGGCCTAGGTTTGCCGTGGATTTGCTGGACAACTGCAGAACGACCGACGAAGTCGTTCACGTTCTCAATCGGCGATCCAGTGTCGACGTAACGCAATTCAAGGAGGAGAAGTTCGCCCGGGTCGCCAAAGCGGTCGAATACGAGCTCAAGGAATTCGTCACACACCCCAACTGCCAACAGGTATTTCTATCAGCATAATCATTAAATTATGCAGCTAAATTCATAATGGCATTCGCTCTCTGTTGCTGGCCCCACCATTTGAATTCTTGACGTCCTAAACTTCACGACTCTGAGATGATAGATCTAGTCCATGTTTCGCACTAAAAGAAACTTAGCAATGTCTTTATATTTATAGTTCAATAATTTTTGGTTGACTGCACCTCTGACTAAGCAATCGCTAGGATTCAATTATTAGTTTAGTTTATTTGACCTACTTCTAATTTATTATACACCATCGGGTTTTCTACAGTACAATACAGAGTCGTGTATGTGGTCCCGTGGTTTATGCGATTAGGTAAATGCTCGCATAAATTAGCGGTTATCGCTTAAATTGGTGGTTTTCACATAAATTTGTGGTTTTCGCATAATTGAAACATTTTCGCATAATGTTCGGAATTTCGGTCAGTGTAAGCTATAAATCAATTAGCTTGCCTATACCATAGGCACTAGAATTAGACCATTAGAATATTGAAGCTATAGTTTTACCCATTGAACTGGTTTTACCAACCAGACGACGTAACTGTTGCAGGATGACTGATGATGATTGATCAGTGATGACGTACTTCCGGCTTCGTTATCGGCGCTCGTGCTTGCATTTAAAAAAATCTTGCTTGAGTAGGCCAAGATTTAGGAATAAAAGTCTATAGACTGCTAGTAATGGCTGACAAAGATAAAGCTGGCTCTAGATAGTAAGTGCGATTATGGCAGAATGAAAATGGATATTATAAGAATGCCTGTCAGGAAGTACAGTTCAACGTGAAAGACCAACACTGCAGTATCATTCTGAATTTTATGAACTCGGTGAGTGAACAAAATCACAAGTCCGTATTTGCACAATGTGAATGCATAATAATGATGCGTTATGTGAATGGCTCGAAACTTTTTAGAACTGTTTCAACCGCACTCAGGTTTCTTTGAATAGCATTGAACTACAGTAGTGGCTATAGGATTTTTTTCATCAGGGGGCCCAAGAGGGGGTTAAGATCCGACAGAGGGCCCATTGGATACCCAATTTTTTTCGAAACTGATAGTGCTAGGTATAGCTCCACACTGAGTGACATCGACCAGATACATGTAAATGTATAAACGAGCAACCTGAATTTTTCGCATCATCAGTCTCAAGATAATTACACTTTGGAAAATTGCATGACTTTCATTTACAAGTACAGCATAAAGTATACACAATACATACGCTTAATGAAAACCGTATGCGATTGTCATGTCAGGAGTCAAACTCATCCACAAAGGCATCCATTGTAATAGACTGCATGAGCAGATTCAATCAACAAAATTGTACTTAGATGAATATGAGACATAGTTCTTAGTAGATAATGTTTTAATTAATTTCGGACAGAAAAGTGTTTATCACAGGCTGCTGATGTTATACTGGTAAAACAAATGCTATGTTCAACAGTCTGTGAATTTCATGAAAAGCAAGTTTGTATGGTCGCAGAAAAGAAGCCAGGTCCATCATTGTGGTCATAATTTAAACTTGAACGCTTTAACAGGCGCCGAACTTGAGGAATTTTATGGCTAAGATCTTCAAACCTTATGTCATACAATAGTGCAAAAATGGAATGGTATCATTATTCAAGAATGACTTATGTTTTGGCATTAATGCCTGTCATAGCAGTTAGTGAATATGAGAATCGTCTATCTAGTTCGAAAATGATGCAATCAATGATCGGATTGTAAATTTGTTGCCTCAAATGTAGTTTGTGTGTTCAATTGAGAACGTTGTCCCACAGTTTCATCAACTTCCGAGCTAGAAAAAACGATTGAGCATTTAACGGATATGCGGACACATTGTTTAGTTAATACTGAGTCAATTTAACAATCCTTACTTTGCTCTTCTGCGTTTATAAAGACTTCTGTTTCATCTCTATTTTCTTTGAAAGAGTCAGTTTACTGCCTGGCAACGTCCGCAGCTGCAGATAAGTCAAAATTTGAAGATTGGAGGCGAGTTTATATGTATCTTGCCCAGAATAGCACACATTTAAAGGGCAGTAAGGACAACAAGCCTTTAGCTTCAAGCTTCAACTACTCTTTCAGCATTTGCCCCTGTGTCATCCTTTAGCATAATCAATTATAGGCTATCAATGCATCTAATTGATCATTGTCGTTTTGTTACTTGCCGCAACAAAGCGGAAAGCTCATCTTTTAAAATGAGCTGCTGGAATTGCCTTCCCGGAACCACAGGATGTAACTCACTATATGTGTTTCAGCCCTTTATTTTGCTTATGCATAAGAGAAATTGACCTCTTCCATTATCTGATTTTTGACCATATCTACCACTAAAAATTCTGAGCAAGTAAGCAAGTTATTCTGTAGGAAGAGAATGTTCAAAAAAATAATTTCTGAATTCGTTATACAAGTAACTACGTTGTGCCTTTGAGAATGTCCTGAAAAAAATTATTCTGAATTTCATCATGCATCATATCTGAGCAAGTAAATATCAAATCTAATTGATACGATATTTCACAGTACATGTACATCAGTCAAAAATGTGGGGGTCTAGTGGGGTGGCCACAGGCTCAATTGGGGAGACCATGGCCCCTCTGGTACCCCTCTGGAACCGCCACTGTTGAACTACTATTTATCTGGTAAATTGAAAGGCTTTCGTGTAAGATTTGTCTAATAGCTTAACATTATTAGGTCATTGTTGATTATTTAATTTCGGTGGTTAGTAACTCGAGCTTCAGCGCAATATGACACTACAAGTTGACTGCGACGTTTTGTTTGCGCAGGTTGTGAACTTATGCATTAATATTTATTATACGTTTTTCTGAATGTTTTTCAATGTGCATTTGATTTATAGACCAAATCGCATAAATTCGCATCATTTAAGATTCTGCTATTCATAATCTGCAAATTGAGCTCGCATAACTTGCCAGAAAAATTCGCACAAATCACGGGGTTCTAGTCATGTATATACAATTTTTTATTAGATATTCCTTTTGTGTTTTTCATTCCTTCGTTCAATATTGCTTTCGTTCACTAATTCGTTTGTTTGTTATTTCCAGGTGCTGTGCACTGAATGGCTTCAGGATTTCACGGAATTCCGTTCTGTTCGAATGATCGGAATGTTCTACTTGATCATCCATCGGATCGTCCTCTTTCCCTTCATGGCGACCCTGCATTGGATGTTTCCGTGGAGCCAAAAGGCCAGGTCGTTTCAGACCCCGATCAACAAGTATCTCAACAATGCCGCCTCCTACATTGTGTTCCTCGCGCTGATTCTGACACAGGTATCTTCACGGCTAAATCAATCCATTGTTCAAACAATGCACCATCAAATAACTATTCCCTCTCTTACACTCTTACGCAAAAGTTAACCGCTCAGTTTTATTAATTCGTAGTTCTGTGTATTTTGAAAATGACATTTTGCGCCAGCGTGTCGTCTTTTTCTCACGATATAATTTTCATATACTTTGGCGAATGGGATATTAGTAGCATCAGACAATGATTTTATATGAATTTATTGGCCTGCGAATACATTGGACTTAATGATTACTCGTCCTACTAATGCCAATACTCGATTAACGGACAGTTGCACTGACTTGCAACCTGACCCTGCGAAGTTCTGTGATAATATTCAGGTGTAAGCCCAAGACGCATATTGTTCCCATTTTTCTTTTTCACTTGCGGTGCCATAGCATTAAAGCAGTTTTGGGCTTTCTAGCGTTCTCGATGGCTCTCGGTTTAAGCTTTGGAGTTGACTGAAAGGTTCTGTGATATTACTGAGGTTTGCGCTTGTTGCAAATGATGATAATAATGATGATGATGATGGTGGTGGTGGTGATGATGATGATGATGATGATGATGAAGGTGGTGGTGGCGACGGTGGTGGTGGTGTTGTTGTTAATGGATGTTGTTGAATTGTCTATTTCAAGTTGCTACTGCTAGTCCATGATGTCGGTTGATCATCGACAAAAAAATTGAGAAGGTCAGTTGCCCAACCAGATCAGACTTGGGAAAGACCTTAATTACCGATCAAAAAGGAAGAATGGCAGGAAGTAGACTAGAGGACGACCGAGAACAATGATCCTGGACTGGATGACAGATATGGGACACAAGAAGATGAAAGGGGAGGCCCAGAACAGAGAGAAGTGTCGACATTGGACATACGAACCTGCCTATAGAGAGCGGATAATGATGATGATGATGAGGAGGAGGAGGAAGAGGAGGAGGAGGAGGAGAATGATGAAGATGGTGGTGGTTGTGATGATGTTGATGATGATAATGATGATGATGATGACGATGACGACGACGACGATTATTATTATTATTAGAGGTAGTAGTAGTAGTAGAAGGGGAAGTAGTGGGGGATGTAGTAATACTATTATTTTTTCTGTTTTTTGGAAACATGGCTGTCATATTAAATCAAAGTTGTCAAGCAAAAAAATATGGATAAATGATTCATTAAAATGTAATATAAAACTTAAATTATTATTATTATTATTATTATTACTATTATCATTAAAATTAATAATAATAATAATTATTATTATTATTATTTTCATACTTATTATTAGTTTGCGTTTATTAAAAGCCACCATCTAATGCGCATGCGTCAATCGATTGCACTGCGCAATTGTGAGTCTAGAACCTTCTCATGGTCTTTATATGGTAAACGTTTGATGAGGAGAGGCTCAACCCCGCACTTTGCACGCAACTTAGCAAGTGTTCAGACGAATCGGCCACCGGTCCTACCATGATTTTAAAATCTGGAAATCTGGGTTCAATAGCCTTGAGTATTTCGTCCTTTCTTTTCTAACGTATGCTGGGTTTGACTTGTAGTTCATTTAAGGGGAACATCTATAATATTCGTGCTTATTGTATTAGGCCTATGAAATGGTGCCATTAAATCTTCACATTCTAATACTTGGAACTCAAACAGGCAGGGAGTCGCTTAATCATTGAGTAAGCGAATGACTTAGAAGGTGGTCTGTCAGTCGGTTGCTTGATCGTTTATTAAAAGATGACAGTTGCGATGACACCACTGATTTTGTCTGTGATTACAACTACGATTTTCGTCATGATGATGCTGACACTGATGATGATAATGATTAATAATAATAATGATTGTAATAATAATTGTAATAATAAAAATGTTTAATAATACTAAAAATGCTGATATTAATACTATTAATAATTATTGTCATCGTTTTCACGAGAACGATTATGATTTCACTGATAATGACGTCGACGACGATTAAGATGATAATATAGTCGTAGCCCACGTTGTTGTGCCTAGACTTACTATTCGTTGAGCAACAAAGCCCGTGGTCCCCCAGTGTATGGTGTCGGGTACGTTATCATCGTCTTTGTTATGGCAATGTGGCTGAAGAACCTCCGCTACCTCTCGGCCCACGGAATCAAGCGCTACGTACAGCTCTCCTGGAACATCTACGACTGTTTTATGCTGATCCTATTCTCGGCTACTTTTGTCTGCTGGGGTTTGGCCGCCTACGAGGTCGCTACGAACGTTGGCTCAACGAATTGGCCGAGAGTGATCTGGAGCCAGTATGACCCGTGTCTGATTGGAGAGGTCTTCTACGGACTTGCCCTCACAGCAGCCTTCCTCAAGTTGCTTTTCTTCTTCCAGTTCAACAGTTCCATTGGAATGCTACAGGTATCGTATACGCATCCTGAATTGATCTTTCGCAGTGGTTTTCTGTCTGCTTATGTGGGCGACCACGAATTGCTATTACAAGGCACGATGGGTGCGAATAAATTATCTCCGTTGTTCTGGTCATTTATGGAATCAATTGGTCGCTTTTGAAAATGTTTTTTTTTGTATTTGAAATTCAATTTTCAGCGTTTTAGTATGTTTCTTACAGAAATAAAAGAATTCTTAATTATTAATTTGGAATTCAATATGGCCTAAAGTTGAAGCCAGGTAGGATCAGTTTTGAATTGACAGTAATGAACACTTAGGAAAGAGCTTTTGCTGACAGTGAAATCACATGATGTTTTTTTCATCTGAGCTGTAAGATTCAGGAAAATGGTAGCCTATGTAGTACTGCTACCATTTGGATGACTTGGCGAGCTGATCAGGCTTAGCAAGTTAGTAAACTACTTAAGTTGCACTTGATACCATAGAGAGTATAAAATTGAGCTGAATTTCTTCTATTTCAAGTTGTTACTGCTAGCTAGTGCATGATGTCGGGTTGATCATCGAAAAAAAAATAAGATCAGTTGCCCAACCCGGTCAGACTTGGGAAAGACCTTAATTTTCGATCAAAGGGAAGAATGGCAGGAAGTAGACTAGAGGACGACCGAGAACAATGATCCTGGACTGGATGAAGGAAAATGGGACACAAGAAGATGAAACAGAACAGAGAGAAGTGTCGACATTGGACATACGAACCTGCCTTTAGAGGGTGGAAAACTAAAGAAGGCCTTACGGCTTTACCGATCACTAGTAGCCTACATCAACTCTTAGAGATAGAGAAAGTTAGCAACCATGCTTGGAAAGTGGTACTGCGACCAAGATATCGCCCCATTCTTCACGCATATGATTAAAAGAATCTGTAGCCGATGCCTCGAATGGCAGATCTGTAGACAGGACCCAAGGTGAGACAAATTTGCAACACGGCTTACGATCCTCTATTTGTCAGAAAAGACTGACACATCAACTTAAGACACTGTTTTAACAACTCTCGGTCCATTGCTCTGTCAGTCTATCTGTAGGTGTATGTTGTTTGACAAACTTTTATATTCTATGTAGACTAGATTCAATTCTAGCTCAATATTGACTAGAGCACGTTCCTCTGCAAGGAGGCACAACTCTCTGCAAATAGGGGAGCACTCGGAAAAAGAAAAGGAAAAATGTCGCGCTTCGCGCATTTAAAACTTTATTACCCCAACTTTCAAAACGTTGCCGACGACACTGCTTCGTTGTCGACAATTTCACAAAGGAAACTAATTCTATGCACGCTTAAAATAACAACAAATATTCATCAAAAAATAGTTGACGACACAATAATGGGTAATGGACAAAACGCAAACGAATGCTAAATCAATTTACTTCGTAATTTTTTGACACTAGCGTCCAGGCACTTCTTTTTTGCACTTTAAGCACTACTGAAATACTGCTTCCAGAATGTGTACAGCAGATTGTTTACAAGATTCTTGCATTGGATCAAGATCACAACGACATGGATGACAACAACCAACCCATGCCACTGAGATGTGGAAAATATATGTGCCCATCAAAACAAGAATTACGAATTATCGAAAACATTGAAATTTATACTTGAACGTCGAAGTTATCTTCCAACCTTTTAGAAGTTCACTGAATTTATTCAGAGAGAACTATTTACAATAAGATCACTGCGAGCAATTTCTGGCTGGGCATCCATCACAACCCCCAAGAAGCATATGTGCTCACTCAAATGAACGGATTCTGACCGTCGTTTATTGTCGTTGCAATCTCATTTCAGTCTGAACGTCTAACCGTAGCCACTGCAATGAGGGCTATGTTACTGACTATCTAGGATTCTAGGTGGAATATACAATTAGTACAAATATACTAATTGACAAAAAAGCATTTTCTGTGAGAGCTTTAATTTAAGACTATAACTGTGGATGGTTCTCTAGTTATTGTATGTCTTATGAAATCATAATTATTGTTTGAGTTACTCATGGGATATCTGTTGTGTAATTGCTAGTTATGATTATTTTATGAGTGTACATTATTTTACTCTAACTACTTTGAGGATGTCTAATTGCCGTGTAATTGCTTGATATGCTTATTTTGAGAGTGTACATTGTTTTGAGCGTTCATATTTGCAAGCGGTTTAATAAAGTGCATACTTACTTACTTACTTATAATTTATTATTTAATTAATTGTATCAATGTGTGTCTCGGTGTTGTTTGCCGGACACTTTTGTCTCAAAAGCAGTTTTGCCTATACCTCTGAAAAACTGAAACGACGTGAGCCTACATGATTTTCGTCAATGATATCGAAAATATGGTTTATCAATTGCGTTAATGAAGACGATAATTACGATAACGAAACGATAACTGTGATTTGTGATGATGGCAATGGTGACAAAGACGATAACGAGCACGATAAATACATCGATGAAGATGTGAGCGACGGCGGTGGTGTGACGATGGATTAACGAAGTCGATTTCAATGTAACAGTGAAGGCAATGATAAAAATGATATTGCCTCTGAAGACAACGACAAAGAGATGATTTTTAGATCATAGCGACAATGATGATTGTGATGCGACGGCGACGACGATGATTATAATGCAATTTTGTTAATTGATATTTTAGTAGTTATTATGCCAATGCAATTTTTGCGATGGCAAGAAGGTTCTGGAAAGGGCGCAAATTTCAGGATGGAATAACTTATCATTCCATAAAATGCGCTATTTTAAAAATTTGGGGCGCCGGATTGATGCTAGGCACAGGGCGCAAAAGCTATTTTCAAAATGTGGGGCGCCAGATTGATGCTAGGCACAGGGTGCAATTATAGCTCGGTACGGCCCTGGGTTTTGAACTGACCTTTTTGGTAACGAACGTTTTCGGTAGATCCTGGAACAGTCCACCTGGTGATTGTTCGTTTTTGCTCTGTCGCCAGTCTTCGTTCCTAACCTGAGACTTGCTCTTTCTGGCATTGGTTGCTTTTCTGCCTTAGGGACAAATTTTCTTGATATCAACTTGATTGCGGCGGCTTGGTTTTGACGAGTCATCCGTATATTCCTTGTGCACTAAACACTGACCAAATGGCCACTGCTGTGAACAACACTTTACAAATCGTATATGAAATACGATACGTTAAGACAGACAGTTGACGCCTGTTTGCCATATCTATCCGCAGGTATCAATGAGTCGAATGGTAGCCGATACAACGAGCTTTCTGGCGATCCTTACTACAATCGTCGCTTCCTTTGCGATCGGTCTTTTCAACATCTATCAGCCGTACACTGGCTTCACACGCCACATCGGAAATGACACAATAATTCAAAGCCACGCCTTCGCAACTCTCAGTTCATCTTTGGTTACCCTCTTCTGGGGCTTCTTCTCCTACGCACCTCCAGAAGTTGCAGAAATAGTTCTGCCAGAGGTGCCGGTCGTCATTGGCAACCAGACAATCAATTTCTATAACGAGCACTATTTCACGCAGTGTGTTGGAACTGTAGTCCTGGCTTTGTACTATCTGTTCTGCGTCGTTGCTTTGTTGAATATGTTGGTCGCCATGCTGTCTAATTCTTACACGCAAGTTTTGAAAAATGCCGACATGGAGTGGAAGTTCAATAGGACAAAGGTCAGTTCACAGTTTCCGTTTTGTTTTCTATAACCACCTCTAATAACATCGTTGCAACTCCTTCCGCTACTACGGCAAGGACTTCCTATACAACTCGCATTGCTACAAGTGCTACAATAATATGCAATAGCCTAATGTTATTGTAATCAATAATATTAATACGCATATCATCAGAATAATCTTACTTATCCTATTAATCGTAACCCTAAACCCAAAAGTAACAATTGCGTGTTGTTGGCTAAATTATTATCATTTTCATTAAAGTTATTATTAATAGTCTCAATACTAACTTACCAGCCGTATCGGTGATTGACCCTATTTGAATATGCTGCTAATATGCATACGTGAGCCTCAAATAATTATAACAAAATCAGCACACATGCTACGATTAAGCAGCACAGCAAAAGAATACATGGTCCGTCCTTCTGGAACACCCTACTTAGCCACCTAACTAAAACATGTATGTCATAATTGTATCAGTTTATGAATAACCCAAAACATTTATACTGAACGGTTAGATTAAGTTACTTGTTGTTGCGACAGTCCTTGTTATGAAATGATATTATTTAAAAAAGTTTAACGACATCTTATAGCAACATAGGCTGTTGAAGTCTTCAAGGCTTTTGATGTGTTTCATTTGATATAACGTTTGAAATCCGTTTTCCTACTGTTTTCTTGTCAATGATTTCATTTCTGGCAGGTTGCTGAGACGGCGATATTTGAGCATTGTGTGCTGTTGATGTTTCATGACATTGATATCATTCATATTTATACAAATGATAATTATATTTGACGCTTTTATATAGTACGCGGAAAAGACTGTGTGATTAATTTAATAAAGGTCAATTTAATGTTGAAATTTTATGGTCCTTGTTAGCGGAACGATGCGTTCTTTTGGGGTATTCCTTGTTTGCTGCATGATTACGTTGCACTACTATTTCCATGTTTGTACGCTATGTGAATAATACGCTACCGGTGAATAATATAAAAAAAATTGATCGACTGAATTATTGAGATTAATTGATTGAGTAGTAGCAGTGGAAATAGTGGAATTAGTAGGGGGTGGAGTAGGGGGAAAGTAGTAGTAATAGCAGTAGGGGGAAGCAGTAGTAATAGTAGTAGTACATACCTTAGTGCAGTATTCCAACTGTGGCTTGACCAGTGATTTGCGCATTCTCAGTATTGTATCCTTGTCCCTAGTGACTGTTGTAGTAGTAGTATTAGTTGTAACTGGAAGTAGTAGGGAAGTGGAAGTAGTAGTAGTAGTGGAAGTAGCAGTTGTACCAAATGGTGTACAGACTACGTTAGATAGTGGTGATTGGCTCTATATGAATATTCTGATATATATAAATGCTGCTGGACTGTATTGCTATTTGAATTTCTTAAGAATGTTTACCATAATTATTATGTCGTGAATGCGGTTCAGATCTGGATGAGTTTCTTCGTTTCGGAGGATTATCTTCCGGTGCCTTTCAACCTTCTACCGAATCCAATTACCATTTTCAGCTTGTTTGTCTGGGTTGCGTCCTACATCCGACAAAAGTATAAAAGTAAATCACCGAAAGAGATCGAGCTACAGGCCGAGCCACTGGTCGAGCCAAAGGTCACAGCCAAGTTCAACTGCGTCCGGTGCTGCTTCTTCGAGAAGGATAACGCAACGGAGAACGAAGAGAACGAGATCATCTACCAGACCCTCATGAGCATGCTCATCCAGCGGTACTTCTCGGCCAAGCCTTTGATTCGCAAGCAACAGCCTGTCTCAGTCTCAATGGCCAGCATTAGCAGCCAACTGAAGGACATTGAGGCAGATATCAAGTTGCTGAAAGTTCAGCTGCAGGCACGAGGGCACTTTGGGGCCGTCCCTGGCAAACCCAGATCCAGCAAAAAGCAGGACTAAGACTGTCAAGGCTAGTGTCCTGACTAAGGATTTTTGAATTTTTGCTTTGATGTACTGTTTGGAAAGTGACCTCAAGTTTAATCTTTAGTCTTTCTGGGTGAATATAGGATATAATATATAACGTTGCATAGGCTTAACGTGATTCAGAAGACATTTAATATTTGGTTGAATCACTGCAATTGAATCTGTTGTGTTTAAAAGGCCTTCGCCCTTAGCTTCCTCTTGTACTGAACAATAATTTCTTCCCTAATGATCATTTCGGCTACTTTAATTATCGTTACCTTCGTTCCGAGTTGTTTGTGTGGCTAATTAAAAAATCTCTCCGACCACACTGCTTCCATTCCCGTAATAATCTGGAAGGCTTCTACTTAGGTGTCCTCTGCTTCCCCAGTCCTCCTTCTCTCCAATGTTCCTATAGTTCATTCCTTTTCAACCGTTCTTGATGATTCCAATTCATTTTTGAGATTCATTTTTGCTAAACCTTTAGCATTTTCTCCAGTGTCTCCATGTATTTTTTCCTGTACGGATTCCATACTTTGATGCAGTATTGCAATTGTGTCGTAACCAATGATTTGTACAACCTAAGTATTGTATTCTTGGCTCTGGTGACTATTGTCCTTCTTATCGTATCTAAAGTTGAGTTGGCCCTTATGCAGCTTCAACACATTCCACTTGAAGGCTTTGCACACATTGCGCAAGTATATATATACATATATATATAACATTCTTCTTAGGTCTTCTAGTCGTTTCTTAACTTAAAATTTGCGATACAATTCCTTAATCTATCCACAAGGAACCACAGTTTTGTCGGGCTAATAATGGATTCCGCAACTGTTCAAAATTCGAAACTATTCCGCAAAGAGTTGAACAGTTGCTTTTCGGATTAAAACATAGTGATGTACTACTGCAAGAACCTCATAAATATTTCCTTAATAGACTACTATTGTTTTTTTGCAATCATATGTACCCTGAGTGCTACTCGCAAATGCTACTCATTAATGCAACTTACAGTCTTACATGCACGGCTGCTACTCTGTTTCCAGAAGCAGAGTAGCAGTTCAAAGTCATAGCACTCTCAGGTTGCTAAACCTTCACTGTCTCAGTTACAGCGTATGCGCTTTATTCATTGACGTTCTTCCACTGGTCGTTTTTAAAGTAATGTTGTCTTATCTGCTATTCTCATTTGCATATTGGAATGTAGTAAATTATTGAAATGGAACGAGTCCCATAACGAAAGTACAAATGGCTTTAGATTGCAGTACACATTGGAGCCAATGCTCAGCGTTGGGAATCGTCAGCGGTATCAACATCATCTTTTTCTATGTTCGGTGGTGTTAACTTGTGTCATGTTACGCTCTGCTGTCGTGTTGTGTTATGTTAAACTATAAAATGCGTTCAAAAATAAAACACAGGAATGGACTAAATCAGTCGATATTTGACTACATACTAGATTTTCACAGAGTTGTATGGTCTCGAGACAGTGTCTCGGTCTCGAGACGTCTCGAGACAGTTTTTTTGTGTCTCGGTCTCGGAAGCCAGCTGTCTCGGTCTCGGTCTCAAGGTAGTGTCTCGAATTTTTAGATTATTGTCTTGATGTGAAAGTCTTGTTCTGTCTCGAACAAGTGGTCTCGATAAGTTTCGCGTTAACTGTCTTAAAATTTTGCGCTAGAAACTGAAACCGGAATTTACGAGAAACTGTAATTCTGGTTAACACGCAAGTCACATGATACTGAAATCAATTCAATTGTCTTAAAGTGGAAAATGTGTGAGAGAGAACCTGAAATTGTGAAGTTTGCGTTTACGCAATTTGAAGTTAGGCCTATTGACAAACAATAGCTATTGGCTATTGGCTATTGGTTTGTCATTGATGTAAAACCACCATAACCGAAATGATCGGAACAACTTCGAGTTTCTTAGGGTGAGTAAGGATATGCGCAAATTTATAATTTCGTTTGGTATTTGGTATAGAATTTGCTTGTTTAAAATCGTCTAGAAGCTTTCAGACGTGCTTTCTTTATACTCTTCAGAAGATAGACCGTAGAAGAAATATGGAAAAAGAAAGAACTCGGCAATATAAAAACTGTTCCTGGGAATTGGTACAATATACATTATAATTAAGTTTCAAATTGAAATTACAAATGAACCTTATTCCCGAAAACTGCTACATTAGTATTTTACAGCCTTTTATGCAGGATCACTTGTCTTTTACTGTCTCGAACTGTCTTGAACCTAGTGTCTCGGTCTCGATACCTCTCGGTCTCGGCAACTCACTGTCTCGGTCTCGTCTTGGTCTTGAAGTTTAAGGTCTTGCATACAACACTGGATTTTCAGTGTTTTGGAGTAGACTAACGAAATTGGATTTTAGATGGGTAAGCACTGGAAAATTCACTTAAATTTTGCTTTGTTCTTAAATACCGCTAGCCACAACAATCTGCATAATTATAGGCCTGCTCAGTCACAGTCGATAACACGCGAATGCACCCAAGCATGTGCCCATTCACTGTTGATAGCATGCGCCCAACCTCCTAAAATAGCATATGCTCAACCTCTAAACACACATACACAACACGCACAAGCACTAAAAGACAAAGAAAAACGTTTTTAAAAGATCCAGAATCGGCTGTACTTGAATTATTCAATTACTCCAGTATAATGGTAGGCCTATACATCGCAGAACAGACATTAACTGACATTGTCAGATGTTTATCACCAGACATACAAGCACATCGCCGAAACGAGGCCCAACTCACTTAAATTGCACTCCAACTGAATTTATATGGCGCATGAAAACAACGCGTTCCACCAATAACTATTTTTGTTGCACAACATGACGGTTCACATGAGCGTCTATGAACCGAGGCTTAGGACAACGACGAAACGACAACCACGATGACGACGACAACGACAGCCACGACGATGATGATAAACGGACACCTGTTATCGTTTTCTTGCTAACTTGCAAGCAAATCCGGGGAAATGGAGACATTCTTCAGTGGTGGCCTTTACTCTAGAGGTGAAAGTGAGATCATGATGGTATTTTGGATATCCCATGGTATTTCGCGGTATTGGGTGACCTCAGAATGAATGGTTATTTTCTGCGTTCTATGTGCTCTTTTCGTAATACAACTACCCTCGGATAACACAGCTACCCCTCGGGATATTACATTTGACTCTTTGTCTAATTGTCCACACTGTCAAGCTATACCCAGTTGCACTTGGTTACGGTAGCTAGAAGAAGTTCAGATAAGTTTCAACGTTATGTCATTGAATAATCCCATAGTTCCGCAACTTCGTAGATTTTCAGATCAGTCCTAGGCGGATATCCGTTTGCTCAAGCGGTTATCCTCAGCAACTAATCGCTTACTATATGCACTGCTACTGGGTCGAATACATTGCGTAATCTGTGAGATTTCATTGAAAAGTCACAGTGTAGTGTCGTTGCGTGCAAAGCAGAGAGTTCCATCGAAAGCTCTCGCCCTAGTATTCTTTAATCCTATCAGCAACATTTGGCGATTAATCGTCCTACAGGTATTAGTGTCTATTATTTTATTCCATAGCGTGTCCTTTTGCACTCTTCACCTCCATCTGCTAGTCCTATATTCACCTGTAGACACCGTCGACTATTATGTTGTCCTTATCCGATACATCATAAAGAATGACTTCTTGGTCTTCAGCCCTCCTCTCCTTACTGTGCCACACACCGTATCCAAGATAAATGATCAGACCTGAAACAGAACATTTAACGTACACTTGATCAGTAACCGCACTTCAATAAATAGATTTTATGTCTAGTATTAGCAGTAGTACGATCCATTGATAGCTGTCTAGGCATATCAGTAAATGGATCTATAGATGAATATAATATTATGTATATACGACGGAATTGTACTGGAGTCAATGCTGTTCTAGCGAGAGACTCAGTGGTCACCGTTTAATGAGTGCAGTGTTTATTAGGGAACGAAGACGGGAGACACTTCCGCTGATTTCAGTGCACTTTAATTGACATTATATGAAAGTCACGTTAAAATAGGGCACTGTGGGTAACCGACTGATCTTCCGGATACTGACCTGGAAACGGTTTGGCAATGATTACGGTTTGGCCATGGTTACGGTTTGGCCCTAGTTACGGTATGACCCTGGTTACGGTCTGGCCCTGGTTACGGTTTGATCCTGGTTACGGATTGGATTGGCCCTGGTTATGGTGTTGCCCCGGTTACGGTTTTACCCTGGTTACGGTTTTACCCTGGTTACGGTTTGGCCCAGGGCGTCATCGTTTGGTACCTTGCACGATAAACAACGAAACAATAGAATTGACTAAATATCAATATCGGTTGTATATAAGTAATTAATTAACGAACTAAGTAGGAAATTATGTAAATAAGTATGATAAAAAGCGTAGCATATGCTCACCGAGTGACATCCACACGGCAAATCGAACCCATGTTTCGGATGACAGGGTGATCATCAGGTAAATGTTGATCATGATGGAAGCGAGCGGAAGTACAGGTACGAGCGGAGTGCTGAAGTTTAGTCGTACCCTGTTTCGCGGCTGCTTGCTGATGACGACAACCAAGACGAGGACGACGATGATCATGAGGCATAGCATTGCAATCGCCCACCAGGCGGCGGCTGCCAGGTGTTGCTCGCCGTAGATGGTCAGCGCGCAGAATCCGGCCCAGACGAGAACGAGGCTCGTAACGCTGGCTATGACAACATGACGTGTTCGTGACGTCGGCTCTGACGCCGCTTCGATGCCAGCGTTGAAGATCTGCGACAGATTGGTTATGCTGTTCGCGCTGTCGATGCGATGAAACGTACTTCCGCTTGGGAGTCGCGCGTCCGCTAGATGGCGTGATGCTTGCTCTTGCTCAAGTTGCTGTTGATGTTGCTCTCTTTGCTGCTGTTCAAGCTGCTGCTGCTGTTGCACACGGGCGCGGTATTCTTCGACGACGGAAGCTTCTTTCGGGCGAACTGGAATTGGGGGCGTCTGGGTGCCTGGGGTAACCGAATGTTGGGTCGTGGGTGGAAGGGGCACGGTGGGTAGCTCTTCGTCGCTGTCTTGTGGTGGTTTGATTCGTTTCACAACAGTTGTCGTGTTGGCAGGTACATAGCGTACGCGGTTGCTGCCCTCGCCGACTCGTAGCAACCCTGTATCTTCAGAAAGGGAGATGCGCTCGCAGCTCGCCCCGTTTGACAGACCTCTGCCCAGCCCCGTTCCTTCACCCATCACCCCAGTGATCCCAGTTACCCCGCTCGTCATATCAGCCGCCGTGAGTCCAACCTGCTCCCGCTGGTAGTGCAGTACGAGTACGCTGATGGCGACCAGCGTGTAGGCCATCAGCGTGCCTATGGACATCATCTCGACGAGGCTCTCTAGGTCAAACAGTAGGGCTGAAACGGCCACAAGAACTCCGGACACCAAGGCGGCCAACACGGGTGTGTCCGTCAACTTACTGACGTGCCCCAGCCAACGGAATACCAAGCCATCCTGTGCCATCGCGTATATGCTACGCGGCAGAGGAAAGATTGAGCCCATGATAGAAGCTGTTAACCCACACATACCGCCAACCGCGATCACATACTCTGCTCCCAGAATCCCGCGCTGGGCAAAGGCCTTGGGCAGGGCTGCTGTGCTTGCTAGCTGAGTCCAGGGTACCATCATAGTAAGAACGGAGGAAACGCCGATGTACGCCAGTAGGCAGATGACAAGTGACGTAACGATGGCGATGGGCACGTGACGGGTGGGATTTGTCGATTCCTCACCAGATGTCGCGATTGTGTCGAAGCCGACAAACGAATAGAAACAGGTGGCAGCGCCGGCAAGCACCTGTTAGGCAAAAGGTGAAGTTAGAATAGACAATTAAATTCATAAAATTACAAAGTATATATAAAGACTAGTTGATGTTTTCCTAAACCCCAATTGGATTCACCATTTCACTCGCTCGCTGCATGCTTTGAGGTCTGTTGTGTCTCGTGTCCAAAACGTAGAATCAAAAGTCTTTCTCGATTGCTGCTAACACTTGAAATGCGTCGCCTATTAATTTTCTCTCCGCTCTGCAAGTGTTGCAATATCGTTTTTGTCAGGGTTGCAGCCACGAGTTTCTTGCGGTGTCCATATAGTCCGTATACGAATTACCGGGTATCTGGACCTCATGCATTTCAACTATTTTTCGATTTCCAAACGCCGTGTAGCGTAGACGCGATCATGGACTGGTTGGTGTATTGTGCAATACAAAAACGACTTTTTTTTATAGAATATCCATATTAATGAAAAAGCATCAATGTAAATATTGATTGTTACTGAAGATGACGCTTCTAGAAGTTATTCATTATATTATTTTAAAATTAAACATCTTAATTATCACACAAATATATACATACATACATACATAGATACACACACATATATATTATGTATATATATATATATATTCTACTTCCTAATACGATGTAAGTGACAATTGAGAAAGGTTTAGTTCCATATATATATATATATATATATATATACGTATATATCTAAAACTAATATATATATATACATATATATCTGAAACTGAACATTTCATACTTGAATGCGAAAGCCCTGTTCTGTGGCTATCGTTGTGACTCTGAAGGTATATATACTACAATTTGTTACCTACCCCTCTGACTTTGAAGGGAAAGAATCCGCCAGGGGACTGAGTCCAGTTGTGAATGTCTGAGTAGAACAACCCGACACCAATGATGCAGGCGATGACCAAGAGATTGATGATCGTAAAGACGAGATTTATGCTCGACGAGATCTACAGAGATCAGTCGATCGATTACATTGTTACACTCTATACACATCCATAGATAAAAACCAGATAGGCTAAGAGACAGACAGACAGACAGACAGAAAGAGAGGTAAACAAATAAAAGGAGAAACGCAATATTATGATGCATTCGAGGAAATGCAAAGGTCGCACAGATGATTGAAACGCGCTGTCTAAAATGCTGATCATATATACAGATACAAGCAGGCACACACACACACATACAAAAGGACAGACAATGAGACAAACTTACGGACGGACAGAATAAGAGCCATATAAAATAATAGGCAGCAAACCATGATATTATATAGGGTGGCTCAGTCTCAAATCCCAATGGACAAAATGCAATATCTCCGCTACCAATTGAGTTGTTTCTATTGACATTTCAAAGCTCACGAATAAAAGACTTTTAAGCAATCCCTGAAAGTATAATTGCTAAAACTCACGGCTGTTTAAATATTCTATTTCGTGTGTTTAAATTACACATAAAAATGGGCAATCACATGTGATTTTCCGGAAGTATATTTGTGAATGGCCTTGTTGACTGAGACCTACTACTGGCTATGGCTATGATGACTGGTCGCCTAATTCGCCAGAACATTACCCTCTTGAATATCACTGCTAAGGAGCTATGCTTGAATGCTAATACATTTCCTCGTAAGTCTCAGAAATGAGGAGCCGAAGAAATCCTTGGAGTTAATGAAGGACCAATTACCGCAGGAATCGATGAACACGGTGATACATTTCTCCACAAAAAGACTTCGAGCCTGTGTGAAAGCTGAGGTGGATAATTCGAACATCATAACATGCCTTGAGAGAAACTGAATTCGTACTGAAAGGTGATGTTATATGACTAATTGAGCAGGCCTGCAAGTGACTTGAATAGAATATGTAAATAGATGTAAATTTAGAGCAAAGAAACATATTCAGCGATTGTTGTCCGTTAGACTTTGGTGGAAAATCTCAATTTGTTGCGGAAAATTGCGTAATGGCCTGGGGACCTGTTTGAGCCAGAAAATAGACAAGGTCAAAGGGCAGGCTGATGGGCAGTTCAGGTATCCGACTAACTGAATAAGTGCACGACACAAATATTACAGAAATAGATACGCCCAACAAACAACAAAAACCTACACCGACAGGGAGGAAGACATTATACAGTTGTGGCTGACGGCCTGCCTAGAGATGACAGGCTGGGATTTCATCAGCTTAGTTGAGGCGGCTGAGTTGCATCGGTTTGAGAGCCTCTTCGACAAATCCCTCTCAGTCGGACGCAATTAGCGACTCATTGGTTTGGAAAGATGAAGCTTTGCATTCGACAGCAAACATCACTTCATCGACATGCAATTCAAGCAGATATAGTCGTCCAGATGTCTGCCTCTGTATTTGTAAATATGTCTATGCGCCTGTTTGTTCATCGGTATGCCTATCAGATGTATGTCCTTCAATATATATGCAGCTCTGTCTGCGTATGATTGTCTGTCTTAATTCGCAAGTCTTGCTATCGTTCGCTTTCTCAATCCTTTTAGAGCATAATGTCTGTTTCCATGTTCTTTGCATATTTGTTTCTGTACCTTTTCCTCTCTTTGATGCTACCTGCCTGTGTGTGTGTGTGTGTGTCTTTGTGTGTGTTTGCCCACATTTGTCAGTCTATGTGGCTACCCTCACACGTAGATGCCAGAAGCAAACTTTACTGTTTGCATCTGTTTCTGTCTCTGTCTCTGGCTCTGACTCTCTCTCTCCCACTCTCTCTGTCGCACTCTTTCTCTCTCTCTCTCTCTCCCTGTCTTTATCAAAGTCTTACCTCGACGCGATATATAATGTTCATCGCCCTGTGCGGTTGTATTGTGTTGTATTTAAATTAATTTAAACTAATATAATTGCATTTCAAGGAATTGTTTCGTATTGTTTGTACTGTAATGCTTTGTATTGCATCGCACTGCATTGCATTGTATTGTAACTGACAAGTATATTGTATTTGCATTTCAATTTATTGCAATATATTGTACTAAATTCAGGTACAGCTCATTGCACTGAATTGTGCATTTTACTGTGCCGCAATGCATTGACTTTCATTGGTAATGTGCTGTATTGCATTGACTTTCATTGGTAATGTGCTGTATTGCATTGCCTTTCATTGGTAATGTACAGCATTGCATTGACTTTCATTGGTAATGTGCTGTATTGCATTGACTTTCATTGGTAATGTACAGCATTGCATTGACTTTCATTGGTAATGTGCTGTATTGCATTGCCTTTCATTGGTAATGTACAGCATTGCATTGACTTTCATTGGTAATGTGCTGTATTGCATTGCCTTTCATTGGTAATGTACAGCATTGCAATGACTTTCATTGGTAATGTGCTGCATTACATTGACTTTTATTCTTAATGTGCTGCATTGCATTGACTATCATTGATAATGTGCTGCATCACAATGACTTTAATCGGCAATGTACTGCATTGCACTGAATTTCATTGGTAATACACTACATTGCTTTGACTTTCATTGATAATGTGCTGTAATGCATTGACTTGCATTGATAATGTGCTGTACTGCATCGACTTTCATTGAAAATGTGCTGTATTGCATTGATTTTCATTGGTAATGTGCTGTATTGCATTGACTTTCTTCGGTAATGTACTGCGTTGCACTCAATATGATTGGTAATGTGCTGCATTGCATTGACTTTCATTGGTAATGTGCTGTATTGCATTGACTTTCATCGGTAATGCACTGCATTGCACTGAATTTCATTGGTAATGTGCTGTATTGCATTGACTTTCATTGGTAATGTGCTGTATTGCATTGACTTTCATTGGTAATGTACTGCATTGCATTGACTTTCATTGATAATGTGCTGTATTGCATTGACTTTCATTGGTAATGTGCTGCATTGCATTGACTTTTATGTTTAATGTGCTGCATTGCATTGACTATCATTGATATTGTGTTGCATCACATTGACTTCCATCGGTAATGTACTGCATTGCACTGAATTTCATTGGTAATGCACTACATTGCATTGACTTTCATTGATAATGTGCTGTAATGCATTGACTTGCATTGATAATGTGCTGTATTGCATTGACTTTCATTGAAAATGTGCTGTATTGCATTGACTTTCATTGGTAATGTGCTGGATTGCATTGACTTTCATTGCTAATGTGCTATATTGAATTGACTTTCATTGGTAATGTACTGCATTGCATTGACTTTCATTGGTAATTTGCTGTATTGCAATGACTTTCATTGGTATTGTGCTGTATTGCAATGACTTTCATTGGTAATGTGCTGTATTGCAATGACTTTCATTGGTAATGTGTTGTATTGCATTGACTGTCATTGCATTTCATTTTAACTCATTGCATTATTGTGCTATATTGCATGACCACACCTCGTATTGCTATATCTTATTATGTTCTGCTTTTGTCATCAAACCTGAATCCTCCTAATCAGCTCAATTCTGCACAGCTAATTAAGTGATTGACTAGAATTGTTCAGGCTATGAAGTCTCACAGCCAGGACTCCAATTAGCCTCCAAAAAACACAAAATCTCATCCATGAGAATACAGTGCTACAATATAAATGAATACATCATGTGGATTCGCAGTATGCTCTTTTGCATTGCATAATAGCAGAATATATCTACATCTGTATAAATGAAGAGGAAATTCTGTCTATCTGTGTGTCCCTCTGTCCGGCGATGCATTTGCACAGTTTTAGAGTTATTCACTCGAAACCTTCACCGTTGTCTCGGACAACACCTGGGGCACGCAATCGTGGAGTTCGTTGACCCGCGCACCCCGTCTTCCAGGTCTGCAGGGCCAATAACCTGTTTCAGGACCTCTAAGGAAAGTTTCCTTTTCAGTCGCCAGTAGCGACACACGTTGTACCCCGACCTACGAATACTAGCACGTGATTTCTGTCTGCCACACCTCTCCTTCTTTTACGAATGGACGGTTTGGGAGATACAGGTAGTACGTATAGAGTTGAAAATCGCTTGCACAGTCGGTCAGGTGGTATTCACTCGAAATCTTCGCTGTTCACTCGGGGAACACCTGGGACACCGAGCAGAGGGGTTGGTGAACCTCGCGGCCACCGTCTTCCTGCTCTCCACGGCCAAAAACCTGTCTTCACCAATGCAACGCCGGGTTCCCCAGCAAGTATACAATAACAAAGCCACTTCATAACTTCTGATTTGAGATATGAACATTAGTAATTTTATAAGTTGTATATTTTACATGCTTAGCTACTCTGCTGTCATACTTAGCTTGAGGCCTTACTTACTTTGATGCTATACCTAATTTGACGTCATTATATTATTATGCTATCTTGATATCAACCGCCTTGCCAATTTATAGGATCAATCGAAGGTATTTGTTACTTTTCAGAGACATCGAGAGATCTCGTTAAGGAAGGACGGAACATCAGGTGCTGGATCCACAGTTGATGTTCGCAAGGATAAGCAGTGCGTCCATGTCTGTCTCTAAGTCTGTCTCTGTGTCTGTCTGACTGTCTCTCTCTCTGTATGTCGCTGCCTCATTTCTGTCAACGCTCTATCTTTCACTCTATATAAATGAGCAAGTTTTTAAACATACATATATACAAACAAAGATTAAGACATACATGTACATGCAAACATGAATACAAACATACATAAAAACATACGTACAAACACTATATATGTCACTGTCATAGACAAACATGGTTTTCATACATGCATACATACATGCAAAGATACATGCAAACATATATACAAACAAACATACATACAATCGCATGTACAAACATACATGCATACATACAAACATGCGCACATTCGTGGATATAAATAGACATACATATATTATGCATACGTACATGCACGAATACATACACATAAGCAGACGGATAGACATACATAAAGACACAGACAGAAAGACACAGAAACGCCTTTTGAAATGACCAAGAAAAACAGGAGATAGCAACAATTAAGGAAACATCATTGGCAGATTGAGCTACATAATCAGATACAGACAGATAAATATTGAGAAAAAGACAGTCAAATGATCAGACAGAGACACTGGGACAGCCATACTTGCAAGAAGACAGACACATGAATTACTTAAAGAAGCATACATACACACATATAAAGAAACAGGCACACACACATGTTTACAGACATACATGTACAAACACATAAACATATACATGCATATTAACAAACAGACATACACGAATATAAACACAGCTTTTAATGCACAGAAACGATTTCTCTGGACGCTCCATCCGCAATCCATCGCTCCATATGAACCATCGACTAAAGGACTATAGTTCCTTCCTTTCTCCATCTCTCCCTAAGCTAAATTTCTTGTTGCTGCTCCATGCCTTCCTTTCCTAAGCAATGCCATCCATCCATCCAGTCATCCTTCCATCCTACCATCCCTCCTTCCTTCTTTCCGCTACCACTAACATCACTTCAGATAATACCGATTTATCTCGCGTTCCACAGCGTATGTGGTCTTGTAAGGATGGAAGGATGGATGGATGAATGGGATTAAGGATGGTCGAGCTTCCGCCAACTGTCCCAATCTCTCATAGCATCAGCTGCATCCGCATCAGCTGCAGAGCCTGATGAGTAAAGGACAGAGAAACAAGAGAAACTCAGAGACAGGCTTTTAGGAAAGACAGAAGAAGATGGAGAGGTAGGCATAAAGAGCGAGACAGGTGGATATGTTCAACACGGGGAGCAGGAGAGTCAAAGGTAGACACTGAGAGAAACATAGACACAGAGATATTCAAGAACAGTAGGAGCCGACATAGATGCATGATAGGAACAAAGAGAAAACAGAAAGAGAAAGACGGAGGCAGAGGCAGAGGCAACGCCAGAGGCAGAGGTAGAGGTATAGACACAGGCACAGGTAGAGAAAGAGGCAGAGACAGCCAGAGGCAGAGCCAGAGACAGATGCAGAGGCACAGGCGGAGGTTGACTAAGAGGCAGAGACAGGCAGAGGTAGACTCACAGGCAGAGGCAGAGGCAGAGGCAGAGGCAGAGTAAAACCGATGAAAGATTGTTGTCAATCGATGGCACTCCAAAACCGTAATCAGTTCAACTGTAATCGTAATCGAACATTTCTATAGCACCACCGAGAGATTCACTGGCTCCCGACCCAAGTCAGATGTTAACGATAACAAATCAAATGGTCTTCAGTAATTTCCGGAACAAAGGAAGAGAGATACTTAGGAGCAGAAGGCGCAATTCCGCAGGATGATGGTTCTAACTCGAGGGGCCAACATGAGCAAAGCTTATAGAGTGATCAGGAGCCCCACGCATTCGAGGAAGAGCCAGAAGGTTTCTGGCGGCCAGGAGTGGATCAATCACGGTTGAAGTAGGATGTGTTGCGCGATGATGTGAGCTCCCTCACACAGTCTTCTCGAGGCTCCGCCTGTTCACTGTGTTCAGCCGTCTGTTCGGTTAGACCGCTCTGCAATGTATGTATGTATGTGTATATGTGAACACTTATAGGGCGACCTACAAGAGCCGGACGAAGGCGATAATGCAATGCCTTGCGCATGTACCTCTCCATCTCGTCCTGTGCGTGGGTGACTATCTGCTAGATAGACTTGTCTGTTTTCTCTTTGATCCACACCCTGTTCACTCTTATCTCGTTCTGCGCTTTACAGAAAATTATTCCGTCTTTAGGGCGGAAAACGAAGCCTTTGATATCTGTTCATTGCTTATGAACAAAGTGATCTCTTCATCATCATCAACATCATTCGCATCATCATCGGTGCCACCATCATAATTATCACTATCATCGTCATCAACAGCAACGCCAAACGCATCATACTCGTCATCTTCATAACGATCACCAGCATCAATTATTTTCTTCCTTTGCAAATGCACCTACGTACATGTAAGTTAATTATCGCACTTCAACACTCGCTGGTTGCTTGAAGTGTCTGCGGCTAATGATCGTCAATAACTTCTTTACAAAGAAATTCCAATACGCAAAATCTATTGGGAGTATCTTTACGACCTGCTTACGCTCAAAAGATGTCGGACCGCAGAGTAATTTGCATGCCGTCTGAAAAAATAGGTTTCTGTCTCCAAACAACATGCCCACCCCTATATATGTTATAGTCAATGTGTGCAACCAGTCATTGCATACAATGACTAACATTTTAAGCGAGTTCACACAATGACTGATTTGGTCAGACATTGTATACAATGACTAATAAAACCAGCGATTTCACACATTGATGGCCATCAATGGCTGTTATTGTACACTTTGACTGATGCAAGGTAGGACATATAAATGTGTTTAATAACTTCCAAAACAGATACATGTTAAGCAGAAACCTAACTTCATTTATTGAAAATCATAAATGTTACCAAATAAAACATATAATTTTATCAAATATAACACATATAAATGCGCTTAAAAAAGAAAGTTCCAAATTCCATTTTGTCAACTTTTATTATCACACGCCAGAGAAGTATGGCACCTGCTGTTGCACTTTACTTTTGCTTTGAAGCATTTGCATCTGTTAGATGAACATCTATTAGCTCCAGAACAGTTACGTTTAACAAAACCTTGACCGCCGCATTTTGATTCTAGCTGTACTGCCCTACGCAATCCGATATCTGAATCCTCTGAGACGTCCTCGCGAGTGAGTAGTATCTGGGTACACAGATCGAACTGATTTCGTGCGTATTTGCCTTGCAGCATTCCTCCGCGAACAGCTATGCGATACAAGTCATTGCTGTCTCGATCAATAATGACACCCATAATAATCCTCGGATCGCCACGTCCTCTGTCCACTAATGGAATCAGCATGTCCTTGATGTCACAGTTAAGACGTTCCACTGATCCCTGACTCTGGGGATGCCGAGGCTTCTCATGCACCAAAAGCAAATCTGTCCAGAGTTCTTTCAGCTCGGTGATAACTGATGCCATGAATTCGGACCCATTATCGCTTTGCAGGATATGAGGCGCTCCAATCAGTAGGAATATGTCGACGAGTTGGTAAGCGACCTCCGCAGCTCGTTTTGAAGAAAGAGGACGGAGGACGCAAAACTTTGTAAGATGGTCCTGATAAACCATTATCCATTTGTGATTCTCATTCGGCATCGATTGCATGTCGATAAGGTCCACTTGCCCGCGGGAGCCATAGTCGTTACTCAGGATTGGTCTAACAACAACTCCTTTGACTGTCGGACGTTTACGTTTCTTTGCACACTCTATACAATGTGACTTGTACAATTCGACGACTTCTCGTGTAATGTTGGCGTACTTAACTGACAGAACTTTCATGACCTTGCCTCTTCCACCGTGTCCAGTAGAAACGTGGACGCGCTTTATAATGTCAAAAATGTCATCATTGTGAGCGAAATAAACGACATCGTCCCCCTCGTCCTTCTTCTTCCTTATTAGCTTTTCGACATCACCGCACATTAGAATCTGGTACCGTTTCAGTCTATAATACTGTCTCAAAGTCTTAGGTGTCCCTGTAACTTTTTCTGCTTCCTTCACTTCGTCAACTAAAGTGAAATACTCATCTTTAGGAATCAATACAGATTACTTTTCGCCGGTGTACAGCTGTACTAACTTCTCCTTGAATTGCGCCTCCATTGAAGTGCTTACGTTCTCCATAACTCCATTCCATATAACATGCTGCATGCTACGCCTTTTATACTATTTTGACACCATCAGGCTACTGTAATTAATTACAGTAATTAATTGAAGCGTACTCCAACATGAGGAATTTTAGCAGTGGTTATTGATGCCAACTTTAATTAATTGAAGCAAATTGCAAAATTAATAGGTGTGAAAATCATTAAGTCAAAGTGTACAATAACAGCCATCAATTTCCAGTAAATGTGTGAAATCGGTGGTTTTATTAGTCATTGTATACAATGCCTGACCAAATCAGTCATTGTGTGAACTCGCTAAAAATGTTAGTCATTGTATGCAATGACTGGTTGCACACATTGACTGTAACGTATATATCGCTCGTCTCTCTTTTTAGCCATTCGTTCAAAGGCCCAGCAGAAGTATAACGGAGACCAGGGAAACAGTATCACAGTCAAGTCACAGTTAAACCAACTGATAATCGACATCTCAATACAGGTCGTCGCATTTTTTTTTTCTTCCAGAGAGATTAGCCAGCATTAATTTTCAGTAGGCTTAGGCAAACTAATCGATTAATCGAGTGTTACTAATCGATTAACTGAGCGTCAAAAATTACTCGATAAGTTGATTAATCGATTAGTAGGCGATTAATCGATTGTTCGATTAACTCGATTGTTCAATTAGATAGGCCTAATAATTATAATATATATGCCCTATGATAATAATGAAGCGGCAAATGGTTAAACGGTTTTATATTATGTTTTGTTTGCAAAGAACACTGCATTGAATAATAGGTGATAAAAGGTGTCGATGTCTGCGCGACTGCAGAGATCACAGGACATGAATCCTGTGGCTCTTCAGTGTGGGAACGCCTGGGTTCGTTAGGACGTTCCCACCATTCACTTAGCTCACCATTGGTGAGAACAGCATATGGGGGTGGGGGGCTATGTGAAAACCAGACTACCGGTGTAGTAGGCCAAATACACTCGCGTCTTAAACACTGCCGGGTCAATTTATTCTAGGATAAATTGACGCGGGAGTTAATTCTTCCTAGGAACAATTGAGTAGTGGAGTGCATTGTACCTAGGACATATACACTCCCGCTGGTGAATAGACACTCCCGTGGAGTTAATTCTGCCAAGGATAAATATACTCCAGAGGAGTTAATTCTTTCTAGGATAAATTGACTACCATAATCTAATGCAATCGCGGAGTTAATTCTAACTAGGAGTCAGTTTGTCCTAGGCAGAATTAACTCCCCTATTGCATTCGGTATGGGATTCAATTTTTCCTAGGAAGAATTAGCTCCCAAGGAATCAGTTTGACTTAAGTAAAATTAACTCCCCTATTGCATTAGATTAGGGAATCAATTTTCGCTAGGAGGAATTAACTCCCCGGGAGTCAGTTTGTCCTAAGAAGAATTAGCTCCCCTACTGCATTAGGTATAGGAGTCATTTTATCCTAGGAAGAATTAACTCCTGTGGATCAATTTGTCCTAGGTATAATTAACTCCCCTATTGTATTAGATTAGGGAATCAATTTTTCCTAGGAGGAATTAACTGCTCTACTGCATTAAGTACAGGATTCAATTTTTCCCAGGAGGAATTAACTCTCTGGGAGTCAATTTGTCCTAGGGGACTTAACTCCACGGGAGTCAGTTTGTCATAGGTAGAATTAACCCCCCGGGAGTGTTTATTCGCAGGGGGGAGTGTATTTATCTTAGGTACAATTAACTCCAGAGTCAATATATCCTAGGTATAATACACTCCGGGAGTTAATGTACCCGGTGGTTAATTTAGCCTCCTACAGTCCCCTGTTAATGATAAAAATGATTAAATATAATATTTATTTTTTTAATTTGAGACTGACAAATCTTGGTACAATTACAAGTACAGTAGCCCTACACAGGAGTCGAATAAAACTGTCGGTAGCCATGTATGGCGCCAAATTATTATTATGGGCCTACATCTAATTTGCAAATAGTACTGAAACATAGACACATAATTATTATGCCATCCGCTTCATAAATAAGATGTCAATATCACGAGTTGTGATTTTACTAATTGAGTTAATCGTACTAATCGAACAATCGAGCTAATAAAACAATCGATTAATCGATTATCATGCGATTAATCGATTTATCGATGAGTCGCCTACTAACCCGTAAAAGTCACTAATCGCCCAAGCCTAACTGTCCCATTCATTTCCCTCTAATGCACACAAATTTTCTCCACCCAAACTAAATATACCCTACTACATCATGTACCTGCTCTACCCCATCCAACCATGCCATAATATATCTGTCCCACCATACAATACTCTTACCATACCGATACCGGCCATGTCCTACATTATACTTCCTTTTCGTGTGTTACCGAGCCACACAGGAACCGAGCATACTTGAAATACCTGCACTCTCAGGATCCTCACCATACCGCACGGCATACTTTGAGACTTCTACCGTGTCCAACAGTGCCTAAACTACTCAGTCTATGTTTCATTGGTTCTTGAGGCACCGACCTTGACACCGACGCAGGTGAGGACTGTGGCCAGTAGGAGAAGACCCATCGCCAGGAAATCCGGATATGAGTCCAGCCAAGCGACGTCGATCGTACCCACCTTTTCCTCGATCGACCTAAGCAAAACATCATCAAACAATGGCAATGTAACCAATTGTCACTGATTACCCTACCATATATGTCGATCGTGGATCATGACAATCCGTAGGTTTGGTTCTACGTGCATGCGTGTGCCGGGAACTACCATAATAAATGAAGACCTTATTTAATCATGTCTCGGGTCGTATGTTCTTATCTAACACATAATAATCGTATCAGTTCAGATCCTATTTAAATCCTATGATTTTTGTCCACTTAGCCTCCTAGTCTGTCTCTTTCCACAACTCGATCTTTGGGCTGCACTAACCTCACTTAGCAATGTAAATAATTGCATCTATGATAATTATGATAATAATAACAAATATAATAATAGTAATAATAATAATAATAATGAGAATCTATATAAATAGAGAATTATGTCTGTTTGTCTGTGTGTCTCTGTCCGGCAATGCATTTGCACAGTTTTAGAGCTATTCGCTCAAAACTAAGGCTGTACCGAATCGGTGAATTTCACTATTCGGCCGAATACGAATAATTGGACCAACTATTCGGCCGAACGCGAATATGAATAGTGTGTGAAATAGGTCTACCGATAAATTTCAAACGCAAAAGTTTCAGATCAGTAAATCTAATACATAAACTAAAAGTAAGCAGTTAAATACATGAAATTTTTACATCTTTCTACTAGTCTGTGTTAACTAGGAATGGAACTAATTTCACTGAACTTAGAAATGAGGCGACTGATACTGCAATACTGTGGTCTAGGCTGCAGAAAGTTACTTTAGTCTACTAGATATAGCAGACGTCGCATGTGCAGAAAAAATATGTCACGTGACCACTATTTGTATTCGGTCCGACCGCTACTATTCGGTCAAATACCGAATAGCTATTTGGCCCACTATTCGGTTCCGAAGCGAATACGAAGCGAATATTCGGTACAGCCCTACTCGAAACCGTCACCGTTGGCTTGGGGAACACCAGAGATACGCAGTCGAAGGGTGCCTGAACTCCGTGGACGCCCTCTTACTGGTCTACAGGGCCTAAACTTGTCTCAGGACCCCAGGAAAGTTTCCTTCTCAGTCGCTAGGAGGGTCTCGCCAAAACACCTGCATGTGATATTTCTTTGCCACACCTTTTGTTCGGGAGATATACGTTCCCCCAGCTAGAGCTGGGGGGAATGCAAAGGGTTCGGGCTATGACAGGAAGAAGAGGGGTTAGGATGATGAAGAGGGTTAGTAAAGGGAACGCAAGATTGCTGAGGAGGAAGTCACAGGGAAGGGTTATGGAGTAGGGAAAAGAGAAGTGTGACGATGAATGGATGATGAAGAGGAGAAGAGGGCGAGGAGTGTGAAAAGGAGGATGGGGTGGGAGGAGGAAGCGGGTAGGATAGGGAGAGAAGTAGGAGGAAGGTGTGAAAGTTGGGAAAAGGAGAGTGAGAGCAAAAGGGAGTGAACAGAAACAAGAGAAGACGGAGAGAGAGAAGAGGAATTAGAGCTGAGGAGGAGGGATTAGATGGAGGAAAGTTGAATGAAACGTAATGAAGTGGTGGGAAGAGATGATGCCAGGAATCAGAAGAAGAAGAAGGAGGAGGGAGGAAGGTGAGTAAGGATTAACACTAAGGAATAGGAGGAAAGGTTGAAGATACATGTATATTTAGATTCTGTGTGTATCTGTCTGTCTGTTTATGCATTTGCAAACTTTTACACCTATTCACTCGGAACCTTCGCCGTTCTCTCTGGGAAAAATAATTAAAGTAATAAAAAAAAATTTTTTGAAATAATAATAAGAAGAAGAAGAATAATAACGTGTTCTGGTGGTTATTCTAAATAAATGAAAGTGAATGACACTGATCCAATTGGACGCCCGCAACAAGGATTATGAGGGACTTGCGAATCATAACTTTCAGTCGATTTGAATTTTAATCTAATCTTGAAACGATTCAGCGGGTACCAGTTTGACATTGTATCCATATAATTATCAGTGAAGTACTGATAACTTATCTGTAGTTCAAAATCTCTGAAATTTTTAATAATTAAGCTAAGTCAAAGAATTGAAATAGCTCCAGTGTTTAATACAAAAGTAGACCCAACTAATCTGTTGTGTTCTGGTTCCATGCATCATCGAATTAGTCACGCACAATAGTACCTCAATCTCTCACTTACTAATTCCAAAGGTCTCTTGACCTTTTACATTGCATGAATGACATCATTATGTGTTGCCCAAATAAAAGTTTTTGCATTTGTTTTGTTTTGCTTCCAACTGAATTAAAATGAATCAAATTACAGCCATTATTATTATTTGAACATCAATCATTACAGTTGAAACATATGAAAAGCTTTTCAAGATTATTAATTAACAAAACGAAAATCAAATCTCTCTCTCTCTCATTCTCTGTGTGCGTGTCTCTCTCTCTGCCTCTCTGTCCATCACTGTCTCTCTGTCTCTTTGCTCCTTCTCTCTGTTTCTCTCTCTCTCTTCCTCTCTCTGTCTCTGTCTCTTTTTGTCTCTGTCTCTCCGTGTGTCTCTGTGTCTCTCTGTCTGTCTTTCTCTGTCTCTGTCTCTGTTTCTCTCTCACTGTTTCTCTCTCTCTTTCGCTCGCTCTCTGTTTCTCTGTTTCTGTCTCTCTGTCTCTGTCTCTGTCTCTCTTTGGCGAACAGTTTGCGGATTGAACATCAAAAATAAATCACGCGCAACCGTCGACAACAGTGGAATTTGTAGAATCATCTTTTGTCCTTTAAAATTTTATCCAATTGCATTTACGGCTGCGACTGCTGCAAAATAGCATCCAAAAGGCCAACGAGTGAATTGACATCTAGCGGAGCGCTAGATGTCAATTTGCTCGTTGGCCTATTGGATGCTTCTTTGCGGCAGTCGCACTGACAATGAGTGTGTCATCGTTACTCCGCATTAGTGGCAACAATTGAACAACCAATCGACGCTCGCTAAAGCTTAGCAAGGGGTGACAATTCTAAAATGTATCCAAACATGACGTTTTTTTAAAAAAGAATCGAATATTTCCGTCCGATTCGCTTTCGAATCGAATATCGAAGCTTCGCAGGTCCTGAATATCTAGGATCCTTAGCAATATGCGCCTACTTGCCTTCAACAGTGACTGAACCGACCTTCGAATTGTGTCATTGAAGAGGGAGTCGAGGAACTGGCTCCACGCCTTTCCACTCGATGCCGCTCCTATCATGTTCTCGAGGATCATATTCCACCCGATGACGAAAGCCCAGAGCTCACCGACGCTTACATAGCTGTACACATAGGCCGACCCAGCCTTCGGAACACGGGCCGCAAACTCAGCATAGCAAATGCCTACAACGCACAGTATAAAGCAACATAATGTAATGTAGGTATTGTATACAGTTTGCAACACATGTTTCTTGAACAGGCTATAGTCTTTGTCACAAAGTGCACCTGCTGTACATTCATTGGCACTGTCAATATTGCGTGATGTCTGAGGGGAGTTATAGCATTAATTCAGATTCTAATAGACCAATGCCCCTATTGTGACATTAAACGCACTTGGATGAATTAAAGGTTGATCGTTTTCTCTGCGAAATATGTAAGGAAAATACTAGAGAATATTATTATTATCGTCAATCTTACTTAATTCAGTTCTCAGTCAATTTGAAAGAATTTGAAACATCGTCCAAGTACTTAGTAGTTTTCGACAACTATTGTGTTCCGCACACTCTTGCATTAGTAACATTTACTGTTTGAAACTGTTTCTTCGTCACAGATAATTCCTAAGCAATCAAAATATTTGATCTATTATAACATGCAGTGGCGTAGCTAGAGTAAACGTCACCCGGGGCGGTCCGTTCAAATGTCACCCCAGTGACCCCACACGACCCTATGCTGAATGGTTAGGTGTAGCTAAATTTTCATACATATTCTACCTCTATAAGTAGGTTTCAAAATTCATAGGTCACGGAAGAAACTTGTTATCAGATATTAAGTTATTTTTATTTTTATTTTATTTTCTGTTTTTTAGTCCTGTAAATTTGACGAAAATTTCATAAATGTCCATTGTAGTTTGTAAATGGTAAACAACTGCTTTGTCAAATGTACATCCTTGCATCTTGAGGACTGTACATGCCCAGCATAATATCAATGGAAGCTGTCTTCTTTCGACAGCTTCCATTGATATTATGCTGTCGTCGACGTTCTTTCATATAATTCGACAAAGCCATGGTCGTCATTTATTTCGAACATTGCTCGAAATAAATTATAATAAAAATATAAGAAAAATGACTCACCAAAAGAGCTGTACTCGCTCAGACAATATTTTCGACGGTTGATAGATTCAAATTCGAAATATGTGACGTCATAACGGTCACATTTCCTGTGTTGGTTGGGTTTTTTTCACAATTCTATTTTCAGACTATTTTCGCACCTTAGCCTGGCTGAAAAATTTTGTTGGAGGTGACATAGTGTCACCCTCCATATGCTGTCACCCGGGGCGGTCCGCCCCCTCGCCCCCCCTTAGCTACGCCACTGATAACATGAAAGAAGTGTCTATGGCATCAGGTTGTAACAAGTTTACCGCGAAACCCGTCCTTTACAGCGGGCCTTGTCACTTTGGATGACCTGCTGAATACTGATTTTGACTGCCAAATAAAAAGTGTCCTGAAGTAGCCTACTGTTCGCAATGAGATAAATTGAAGCAATATAATGTAATGTATAATCTTGTGTAAAACCAAGATGGTAATTTACAAAACCCTCAACTCGAGATAAATTGCGGCGCTGTATCAACCCTCAAGATTATGTAACATGGGGTTGATCTGATAATATAACATTGGGTTGATCTGATAACATAACATGGGGTTGCTCTGAATTATATGTAAGCGGACTTCTGAATTGGTGCTGCAATGGTTCACTGTAAATTGACTTCTGAATAGACTATAGATTGTTTCGTTTGGACTGCGAAGTGGACAATTCTTATGTCGGGTTTTAATTAAGGTTTACTCACCGAATGCTCTGTTCTTTTCTCTTGCTTTATATCCGTTCGTGGCTTCTCCCTTGACATCAGAGTTCGACATTCATTTATGGATTTAATTAAAGAGGGAATTTGCGGCGACTCTTCATTTGGCGAATGCGATAGTTTTGTGAGTAGCGTGCAGTAGTTTGAGATTCAAATCGTTGCGGAGCCAGAAATATATTTCATGATTTCTCATCCGATTACGCCCGCTATCAAATCAGCTGTAGAGTGTCAGGAGCGTATATTTGTCTTCGAACACTAACATATATATATATTATTGTAGGGTCCAGAGTTGTATGGTCTCGAGACAGTGTCTAGGTCTCGAGACGTCTCGAGACAGTTTTTTAGTGTCTCGGTCTCGGTCTAGGAAGCCTAATGTCTCGGTACCGGTCTCGCGGTAGTGTCTCGAATTTTTAGAAACTGTCTTGAAGTGAAAGTCTTGTTCTGTCTCGAACAAGAGATCTCGATAAGTTTCGCGTTTCTGCTCAGATATCAATAACATTATTGTCTGTCCTGGATTGAGAGCAGATTCATGTACATGCGTATACTACACATATTGTTGTATCCTATATTATTCGAGTTTATTACTCGCTGACAAACCGCAGTAAATGACTTTGCTGCATTGAAACTTGACGGTGCGCATTTTATGATTTGATTGAATACGCCTCTCGGCACTCATTTCAATCTGCCCCTAGGGAGTAGGAGGCTGAGGCGACCTAGAGATGCCGGGCGTGTGCAACATTTTCGACCATTCGTCATGAGTTGTCTCTGCGTTTGCCTCTGTTGCTTAATTTGACTGGTGACTTTGAAATAAATCCCGAACTTTGGACTCAAACGGAGTCGTTATATTTTTCTTTATCGGCATTACTTGCACATCCTTACTCTTAGCGAGACACTGCTTATATCAAACGATGCATCTGCATTCAGTTCTGAGCTTAAGACTTTAACAACGAGAGTGTACTAAAAACGAGTTGGAGGTCAATACAGTTCGTCGCTGAGGTGTTAATCTCCGCCAATGGCTGTTTCCTTGTTAAATAGATTGCTGGCAATGTAACAGCTATGCATTATTGTTGCGTTCATCATTACTCTCCTTCCTACCTTACTTTTTTATTCACTGCTGATATCCATCGTTACAGCTTCAAATGCAGAAGATTTACTACTTTTCTTAATTTCTTATCATGTGGGTCCATAAGAGGTCAACATCTCTTAGGCACCTCCCAAAACTGTTGTGCTTGCTAGCCAAGTAGTGCTAAGAGAGTAAAAAAAGTGAGTAAGGAAGGAAGCAGGAAAGCAGTGATGAACTCCTGGATGGATGACTGTTTCCTTGTTAAATAGATTGTTGGCAATGTGGATGGATGGATATCATTAGCGACCGTCAAGGAATAATGAATATTAGGTATCGATTGTATTCTTTCATTATCGATGTTCCGCCTGACTTAATGCACAATGCATTCACCCCTTTAGAACAAGCCCTTCTGCACAGAGTGCAATAAGTCAGCGATTTCTAATGTTCTTCCGCAGAAGCACGCGTAGACTACGTTAGACCGCTTTCTGTCCATTGGATTAACGCTATTGATTGGATTGATGGTGGCATGAAGAGGATTGATGGACCGCTGTCAGAACTATCTACGACCGGATTTTTTGTCGACGTCATTAAATCGACGTCTTGCTGGTGGGCCGTGATCAGCTCGGTATTTCAAAGGCTGTAATAGAGATCATGCCACGAGCACTCCATCATCCGTCACTCATCCTTCGTTCGCTACGTCCTCCATTCTCTTGCGTCATCCAACCTCTCCTTTCTCTCGGTCAGTTACTCTTTCAGCCATCCCTCTCTTCTCTATGTTCCGTCGTTTAGTTATGCCTCCCTCCCCACGTTTCCCCTTCTCAGTCCTCTATTCCTTCCTTCACTCTTTCTTTATGTCTTCTATTCCTCATCTCTCCTCTTCAACTCTCCATGTCTTCATTCCTTCTCCTCACTCCTCAGCCCTTCTCCCTAGACCTACTCCCTCCTACCCTCAGTCTGTCCATTCCTCGTTCCTTAAATTTCCTTTATGCCGGCTTGCCCCACAATATCCCGTTGTTCCACCCCCTTCACTTATAGACCCCTTTCTCTGAGACCCTAATTCCCTCGCGACCCTCTCTCCTCTTCTCAGGGGACCGACTGAGCCTTTCCAAGTGCTAGTGGTCGCCTTCGATGAGTGCATCTATGGCGGCTTACGACTGATCTGCAGCTCTTCGCTCTCTCCCTCGTCTTCTTATGTCACTGTACCTCTTTCTGCCTCCACCTTGCTTTAATGTCATTATCTGTCTTTGCATTTATTTGCAAGTTTCATTGCATGCTTGTCTTTGTCTGGTTGTGTGCCTGTGTCCGTCTGTGTTTGTTTCCTGGAACTTCTTGCGAGTCCATTGCTGTGGGGTCCCTTTCACCTTTCATTTGCATAACTACCTCACTATTGTGCACTTTCTACCTACTGCTCGACCGTAATCATTTTTCTGCGTGTCTGCAGTTCATCATCTAAGTCTATGAGAATCTCACAATCTATACATATATTTGTCTTTATCTCCGTGCCTCATTCTCTATGTCTATGTCTTTATCTCCGTGTCTCAGTCTCTGTGTCTAAGTCTTTATCTCCGTGTCTCATTCTCTGTGTCTAAGTCTTTATCTCCGTGTCTCATTCTCTGTGTCTAAGTCTTTATCTCCGTGTCTCATTCTCTGTGTCTAAGTCTTTATCTCCATGTCTCATTCTCTATGTCTAAGTCTTTATCTCCGAGCCACATTCTCTATGTCTATGTCTTTACCTCCGTGTCTTATTCTCTGTGTCTAAGTCTTTATCTCCATGTCTCATTCTCTGTGTCTAAGTCTTTATCTCCATGTCTCATTCTCTGTGTCTAAGTCTTTAAATCCATGTCTCATTCTCTGTGTCTAAGTCTTTATCTCCATGTCTCATTCTCTGTGTCTAAGTCTTTAAATCCATGTCTCATTCTCTGTGTCTAAGTCTTTATCTCCATGTCTCATTCTCTGTGTCTAAATCTTTATCTCCATGTCTAATTCTCTGTGTCTAAGTCTTTATCTCCATGTCTCATTCTCTGTGTCTAAGTCTTTATCTCCATGTCTCATTCTTTGTGTCTATGTCTTTATCTCCATGTCTCATTCTCTGTGTCTAAGTCTTTATCTCCATGTCTCATTCTCTGTGTCTATGTCTTTATCTCCATGTCTCATTCTCTGTGTCTAAGTCTTTATCTCCATGTCTCATTCTCTGTGTCTAAGTCTTTATCTCCATGTCTCATTCTTTGTGTCTATGTCTTTATCTCCATGTCTAATTCTCTGTGTCTAAGTCTTTATCTCCGTGTCTCATTCTCTGTGTCTAAGTCTTTATCTCCATGTCTCATTCTCTGTGTCTAAGTCTTTATCTCCATGTCTCATTCTCTGTGTCTAAGTCTTTATCTCCATGTCTCATTCTCTGTGTCTAAGTCTTTATCTCCGTGTCTCATTCTCTGTGTCTAAGTCTTTATCTCCATGTCTCATTCTCTGTGTCTATGTCTTTATCTCCATGTCTCATTCTCTGTGTCTAAGTCTTTATCTCCATGTCTCATTCTCTGTGTCTATGTCTTTATCTCCATGTCTAATTCTCTGTGTCTAAGTCTTTATCTCCGTGTCTCATTCTCTGTGTCGAAGTCTTTATATCCACGTCTCATTCTCTGTGTCTAAGTCTTTATCTCCATGTCTCATTCTCTGTGTCTAAGTCTTTATATCCATGTCTCATTCTCTGTGTCTAAGTCTTTATCTCCATGTCTCATTCTCTGTGTCTAAGTCTTTATCTCCATGTCTCATTCTCTGTGTCTAAGTCTTTATCTCCATGTCTCATTCTCTGTGTCTAAGTCTTTATCTCCATGTCTCATTCTCTGTGTCTAAGTCTTTATCTCCATGTCTCATTCTCTGTGTCGAAGTCTTTATCTCCATGTCTCATTCTCTGTGTCTAAGTCTTTATCTCCATGTCTCATTCTCTATCTAAGTCTTTATATCCATGTCTCATTCTCTGTGTCTAAGTCTTTATCTCCGTGTCTCATTCTCTGTGTCTAAGTCTTTATCTCCATGTCTCATTCTCTGTGTCTAAGTCTTTATCTCCATGTCTCATTCTCTGTGTCTAAGTCTTTATCTCCATGTCTCATTCTTTGTGTCTATGTCTTTATCTCCATGTCTCATTCTCTGTGTCTAAGTCTTTATCTCCATGTCTCATTCTCTGTGTCTAAGTCTTTATCTCCATGTCTCATTCTTTGTGTCTATGTCTTTATCTCCATGTCTCATTCTCTGTGTCTAAGTCTTTATCTCCGTGTCTTCGCTCTCTATGTCTTTATTTCCGTGTCTCTCACTCTACGTCTATGTCATAACGCCCCTGCTTCCATCGATAGACATCAATCAATCTTTTCCTCTCGATTCGAAAATTCTGCTTTTTTCTCAATGTCCAACTTTCAATATGTTGGCATGTTTGTGTATGTATGTCTATCGATCTGTCTGTCTATCTGTCTGTCTATATGTCTATCTATCTGTCTATCTGTCTGTCTGTCTGTCTATCTGTCTATCTGTCTGTCTGTCTATCTGTCTGTCTATCTGTCTGTCTATCTGTCTGTCTATCTGTCTGTTTATCTGTCTGTCTATCTCTCTGTCTATCTGTCTGTCTGTCTGTCTATCTGTCTATCTGTCTATCTGTCTGTCTATCTGTCTGTCTATCTGTCTGTCTATCTGTCTGTCTATCTGTCTGTCTATCTGCCCGCCTGATTGTTCATCTGTCTGTCTCTCACGCCATCTTTCTACATAGCTGGCAATTCTCTGTCGGTTTACCCCATCCCGTCGCATCCCATCTGATCCCATTTCATTCCATCTCATTCCACTTCATCCATGATGGGCAAAAATCTTCTAACAAGCATTTGATAAATAAAATACTTTTCAAAGTATTATTCAAAATACAAAATAAATAAGTATCTTGAAAATATAACCTGAAGCATTGATAAAATTGCAATTGTAACCCTTAACTTCTATTGCTTATAATCAGATCAACACGCAGCATGTTAATCCGTAAAACAAAGAGGTAGCCTGTAGTGAACAAAAAATTTGGATAAGCAATTTGAACGGGTTTCAGGTTGAGAACTAAATGACAAAAGCGATTGAGCAGAACGCACCTAAACACGGAGGGAGTTCCGACAAGTAGGGTCAGCAACCTGAAGAGCTTCTTCGCCAAGAACTGTTCTTGCTTTAGGTATGGCCAAGCTAAGATGTTCAGATGACCCATATCATCCCATATCATTCCATATCATACCATCTCATTCCATATAATCCCATATCATCCCATTACATCCCATGTCATCCAGCATCATCCCATATAATTCCATATTGTCCCATCTCAGTCCATACATGTATCATCCCATATCATCCCATATCATCCATTAGTATCATCCCATATCATCCCATTTCTTCCCATATCATCCCGTATCATCCCATATCATCCCATTTCATCCCATGTCATCCCATTTCTTCCCGTATCATCCCATATCATCCAGTAGTATCATCCCATATCATTCCATATCGTCCTATCTCAGTCCATATCATCCCATATCATCCAATATCATCCCATTTCATCCCGTATCATCTCATATCATTCCATATCATCCCATCTCATTCCATATCGTCCTATATCATCCCAATTCATTCCATATCATCCAGTATCATCCCATATAATTCAATATCGTTCCATCTCAGCCCATATCATCCCATATCACCCATATCATCTAGTATCATCCCATATAATTCCATATTGTCCCATCTCAGCCCATCCCGTTGCCTCTTGATGTCCTATGATGTTGTTTGTGCCTAATGAGATGTGATATCACGGACAGCCTTTGGTTCCGGACCATCTCAACCCATACTATCTTTTTGCATTTATCTTTCTGTCTGTTAATCGTCACGCATCGCTTCTCTCATCTCTACGATATCAACCATCCGTAAACATTGCTGATTGAAAGAATTGTCTCTTTGAGTTCTTCCTATGACTTACTTCAATTATCTCTTCTTCCTTCCCTCGATTCAGTAATAGCACCTTCTGACTTGCTTTAATAGAGCTATGTAGTGTTAGATTTGATTCCTTAACTCTTTCCTCTCTTTCCTCCACACTCTCTTCCATCCTTCCATCCATACATTCGTCCCTACGGCCTTCCTTCCTTCCTCTCATCTGTACTTCGTTTATTTATATGCGTCTATTGTTGACTTATTATATCTATTCAGATGGCGCTATAAAAGTTATTATAATTGAATAGGTGAGATATTTCGCCCCTCCTCCCTCCTCTGTTACTGCCTTCGTCCCTACCTCCCTCCCTCCTTCTGTCCATTGAACTACTCCTCTTCTTCCAACCTGCCTCCTTCTGTCTCTGTCTCTCTCACTCTCTCCCTCCCTCTATCTCTCTGCCTCTCTCTGTGTCTCTCTGTGTACTCTGTCTCTCTCTCTGTCTGCCTCTGTCTGTCTGTCTGTCTGTCTGGCTCCCTCCCTCCCTCTTTTCAACTCTCTCTCTCTTTCTCTCATTCACTCTCTCCCTCTCCCTCATCCTCTCTCTCTCTCTCACTCTCTCACTCTCTCTCTCCCTGTATCCCTCTGTCTCTCTCTGTCTTTTTCTGTCTGTCTGTCTCTCTCTATCGTTCTCTCTGTCTGTCTGTTTCTCTCTGTCTCTCTGTGTGTCTCTCTCTGCGTGTGTCTCTCTCTGTCTCTATGTCTGTCTTTCTGGTTCCCACCCTCCCTCTCTTCTTCTCTCTCTCTCTCGCTCTCTTTCTCTTTCTCACTCTCTCTCCCTCTCCCTCTCCCTATCCCTTTGCCTCTCCCTCCCTCTCTCTCACTCTCTCACTCTCTCACTCACACTCTCTCACTCTCTCTCACTCTCTCTCTCTCTCCCCTATCTCTCTCTCACTCTCTCACTCTCTCACTCACACTCTCTCACTCTCTCTCACTCTCTCTCTCACTCTCTCTCCCCTATCTCTTTCTCACTCTCTCTCCCTCTCCCTCTCCCTATCCCTTTGCCTCTCCCTCCCTCTCTCTCACTCTCTCACTCACACTCTCTCACTCTCTCTCACTCTCTCTCTCCAGTCCTAATTTGCTTCGTCTGTCTGTCTATGTCTTTATCTTCGTGTCTCATTGCTTACTGTTGGTAGTTGTTGCTTACCGGCGAGAAAGGACGCGAAGGCGGCGATGAGGAATGAGACGACGATGGCTGGTCCCGTCTGAGTCTTGGCCACCTGTCCCGTCAGAACGTAGATTCCAGCGCCCAGAGTGCTCCCGACACCTGATCATACACATACACACATTAGAATAATTTATTAGTTTCATTTTCTTAGCCAGAAACACAAGACCATACCAGTCTCTGTCTCACTCTATCTGTGTGTCTCTGTCTCACTCTGTCTGTGTGTCTTTGTCTCACTCTGTCTGTGTGTCTCTGTATTGTACTCTTTCTTTCAGTTCATCTGTCTACTGCTTTTTTATTCATGCCAATCCGTACTTCTCTCCGTCTCTGTCTGTCTGCGTCTCTATAGCTCTGTCTCTGTCTGCCTGTGTCTCTCTGTCTCTCCGTCTCTGTCTGTCTGTGCCTCTCTGTCTCTCCGTCTCTGTCTGCCTGTGTCGAGTATCCTCATTCTTTGATCACTTATACCCAGCACAAATTATGATGAGAAAGTTCATTTTATTGGATATCTCAATTTATTATTCATAATTAATTATTTTAGTAAGAAAACTATGATTAAAGCGCATGCATAACAATCTTTGCAAAACCGTAGTTTGGGTTGGTAAAGTATACGCTCTCAATCTGAAAGGGAAGTTGGATTGATTAAAATAAGTCTGTGCTTAAATACAAATTGCATTGATGAAAGGAATTCTTCCTTAAAATAGAAGTCGCTTTTATAAAAAATAATTAAGCTTAAATAGAAGTTGGATTGATGAAAGACGTTCATTGCATAATTAATAGAAATGGATTGATGACAGTTATCATTGACATTGACAGACAGACTACTTATCGGGTAAATGATCAAAGGGAGAATGTCCTGGGAATTATCCTAGGCAGAAATTGTCCGGGGAATGTCCGGATGCCGAGCTCTATCTCTGAATCTATGCACATCTCTTTCACGTTTACTGTCGTACCTTTCATGGCTATCTGTCTGTCTGTATGTATGCATGTATGTCTGTCTGTTTGTCTTTATGTCTCATTGTATCTACAAGGTCACCCTGTGCCGCCAGTTCGTAGAACTCTAGCGACCGTCATGGTAAATCTTTTCCATATCCCTCAACGCCTCTTTCAACTCCTCCGGACTCAAAGCTACCCTCTCTTGTATTTCATCTATCCACCTAATTCTAGGACACCCTCTTCTCCTCACCCCTGGCCGCAACCCAACATCATCTCCTTCTCTACAAGGTAGTATTAGGTATTTTTGGACCATACTCATAATTATCTATGGGCCATCTAATTGCAGTATCTGTTAAAATGCTAATGCAGTACATGACAGTCCAAGATGCAAAGACCGTGGAACTAAAATGCCCACGTGGTGATTCTGTGGACCTTGGATGGGCTTTGGCTCGTTAATAAGCCTTGCTGTGGGCTATGGTTTAAAAGCCTTATGATGCGTTGAAATTACACTGCTCTGCCTCAGGACACGAGTGTTCATCTTGGCTATATAAATATAAATTTAGTCGGACGTTTTAATCGATGACTCTCCTGAAAGAGTCCTTTGAGATCGTTCTCAGTCCAGTGCTGTGCGTCTTTATGCTGGCGGTTTGCACAGCTCTTTAGGTTGCCATGGCCTATAGAGAAGAACAGTCGGCCCACTTGAAGGAGATTATGAGGAGCGGACAAGAAGAAAGACGAAGAATTTCTCGGCAAAGACAGGAAGGGAAAGACGAGCCAAAGAGTGGTCTCCCATGTTTGACAATCTCTTGTTCACCTGTTCTGAATCGCACATTTACATTAAAAAACCTTTGCTGAACTAAACAAACACGTCGTTACCGCTGGAATACAATTTATTGAAGGCTTATAAGAAAATTCTTGTTTAAGTTGCCGTTAGACTCGGTTTTAAAGCAGTTCAGAATCGAATATTTAGCAGAATCTTGCGGCTGCCATGGAATGTTGTCGTCGACATTACTTTATCTTACGTCAGTTCTGCAAACCGATACAAGACAGGCGAACTACGAACACACAGACACTCACGCAGAAACAAATAAAGACTTACAAAACAAACGCACAGACACGCACAGAGGAGTATTGACAAAGATACACGAGAGAACACTCTTATACCTCGACAACGAGGGGACACCATTGAACCGTGTTATCTAGCGACGACACAATCTATACGGGTCATTCTTACATCGCCTGATTTGGCAGACCAATCGGACAAGGGTCAACGTCCGGTCAGGTTGAGGACGTGGAAGAACAGTGGACAAGAGCTTGACTGGTCGACAGGCATTCTATGATGAGTAAATTCGACCTAAAAGGCGATCGCTCGATCTGCAGAAGAGCGTTAAGGCACGCACAGCTCTGAGGAATGCAAAGATGTAGAGAGACAAAGCGAGACAGGCAGAGACAGGCAGGAATCACGGTGGTAGACAGCGAAAGGAGGAAGATCGTAACGAAGGGAGCCATAGATGGACAGAGAGAGGGAGAGGGAAATATGTTGATTGGTTCTACGCTTGTGCGTGGGCCCACCATTGATGACTTCAATCGGATTTATGTGCTGAGTATAATTGCTAACTGATGTATTTTATTGCTTTATTCGGGTCGTAATGACATTTATCATCATACAGGTCGGTGCAGAGAGCACCTCTGAGTGGATCTCTTTAATGGGCGCTATATAACTGCTCGATTACAATACATCAGACTACATCGCAAATAGACGCAGATATCTCATGGAATTTATATTAGTACGCTCATCTAACTGCATGTACAAGCCCTATAGGTTGTACCATGAATGTCGACTGCACGAATGTTACGACCGAGACAGACAGACGAACGACAGAGAGATAGACTGTCCAATGCTTTACGTGCGTACTAGAAAGTTGTAACAAAATTGTTTCTGATCATCTTAAACCATTATCTTCAGTGCAACCTGCATGGGTTCGATGCGCCATCGATTGGCGTCTTGTGCACGCATTGGACAACGGCCCAATCAAAGCTAGGAATAATAATCAAGACAACGTTTAGGCCAAACTAGTGCTTGTATATTCAATGCATCCACGACCGGCAACTTCTATTCAAGCGCTATACAAATTGCCAGATGCGATTACGATTACAAGTACCGAGTGCAGTTAGATCGACGATGGTCAAGCATCGTCGCAGTTCTGTTTCTTGGAGCCGATGAATGTCGAGGAACTTCGTCCGACTGAAGGCTGACCAAACGCCTGAACAGCACCGTCCGATCCGCTCCATTGACAGCTCCACTCACTGCACAACAGCGATTAAAAAAGAAATGGCACTGTAATTAATCATGCGACAATTTTTTATCAGCAAATCAGCATCAACTGCACCAATGCCGTCGTCGTCGTCATCATCATCATCATCGACAGCAGCATCATCATCATTATCATCAACAACAACAACAACTTAGTAATTTTCTTCATCATAATCATCGGCAGAAACAATACTAATCAACGCATGAAAGTCTTCATTTCCAAATATTATATTAAGCAAGTGTGTGTTTTTGTGTTTGAGTTAAATCACTGTAAACTGTATGGTATGAATAAAATGCATAAATTGAATTGCAGCATCTATTAATAACCTATCTATCGTGTGTTTGCCTGAGTGTCTGTAGCCTATGTATTCACTAGAGCACAGCTCAGAGAAGTTGATTAATGGGAAGGAAAAGAAGAGTTTGAAGCAGATCAATATTATACTTCATTTCTTCCACTAACCCACTCACTCACTCACTTACTCACTGCAGCAATTGCTCAGTCACTCGATCTGTCAGTCAAGCAAGTGCAACAAAGGAAGACGACGACGACAACGACACTGCAGGAGATGGTAGTGCCAGGCCACATGTCCCGCCGCAATTACCTTTACTTATGCAATATTGCCAGTCTATTAAATATATATAACTATACATATATATACATATATATATATATTGCACTTAAAGCACAGAGTGAGTAGTGTGTAGGCCCTATATCATGCGGTAAGAATAGCTCTATATCTATGCACACATATTGGAACATATATATATTACATATATATATAATATATAATCATGCTGCGCTGTTCATTATATTGATTTCGGCTGAAAATCGTTGGCCTGTCATGCATGTAGAAGCAGCAACGACGGCGGCGTGTCACACACACACATACACACAGTCACATACACACATACACACACAGTCACACACACACAGTCACACACACATACACACACGGTCACACACACACAGTCACACACACATACACACACAGAGGGAGACGGAGACGAACGAATTCATCCGCCGCACAACGACGGAGTCTCCTTTGTATTGCTCCAACAAACCAATTTAATTTGCCCATATTTATATATGTATATAAATACATACACGTGCGTCTGTGCATATATATACATATATATATATACATATATATATATAAATTTATATATAGTAGTCATTTTTCAGCCTTAGCTCTGTTCGGTCGATGTGATGCATCTCTATTACACTACACACATGACAAACGAAAACAAGGGAAGCGACATTATTTGCTTGAGATGGTGATGAATAATATACACTAATTTATATAAAGACAATTTCACAGTTATTACATTAATTATTTTATTTAATTCCACTGAAGCGACACGGATTTATCTGTAATTATCATCTGATCCTATCATCTGATGATCTTCGTGGTTACTGAAGTCTGTGCTATGTTTCTAGATGCAGAAATCCGGAGATTTCGTTTGATGACTGACAACCATCTCTTGTACAATTTCTTTAGGTTGACATTTCTTCTCTAGTTCATGTATGTATGTACGTATGTTTGTATGTATGTATGCACATGAATACTTATATAGCGCCCTACAAGAATCTCACGAGGATGCCTACCGAGGCTACCTAACAGTTCTGAAATAAATTCGTCTTCATTGCTTCGTCATCTCATAAAATTTTAATCCTCGACTGAACGATAGTAAACGCAGGATTATAACACATCACGGAAAAAGGCAAATTTGTGTACACTTTGTTCATTGGTTTCAAAATGTCATACTCCTATAAGTGAGACAATAGACATCTGCTGCACAACACGCGCTGAAGTGGAAGAACTGACTGTCTCCAATCCACTTTCGATGAGCGCTATACTTTCGATTTAACTTGAGAGTGTAGGTTCATAGAATAAATACACAAGTGACGCAATAATTAAACTCCAATTGCAACATTCTTAGCAGAGTCAACCGCAGATTGCCTTGCCAGCGTTCATCCTTTTCCACATATTTATAGCTATAGCAAATTTCCTCCACATTATATTCTCTTGCTATTTTCAACACTTCATTTTTCATTCTCCTGATTGAATGCAATACTAGCAATGTAGCTTTTCCCCGGTTCCTCATTTACGTCAACAAGAAGTCTTAGGCTACAAAGCCTCACAGGTGAAATTTGAAATTATTATTAGCCAGAGAATCGATTTTATTAATTCTGCATCGCATCAATTAGGACTAAACTAACATTTTAACTAATACACGTCGATTAAAATACAGAAATAGACCCTAATGCAACATTGGATAGCAAAGTATTTGTATAGAGTCTTTCTTGTTCCTCCCGAAATCAATGCTGCATGGTAAGACAATATCTATGAACGTGCGTATGCATATATATATATATATATATATACTGCAGTGAGCTGGAAATGCATGTTGAGCATAATCAATTGAAACAGTATATCCCAGTGTGTGTTGCCTTTATTTTAAGAAATTATCGATATATAACATGTACATAACTGACTTTAACTCAGCCTCTTCTGGGTCTTCTTACAAATAGCACCAGAATTATATACATCTGTATTTGCATGGTCAATAATAACAGACCGATTGATTCAATCAATAACAGTAACACGTGCAGTAGGTCTATTGTGAACAGCTCGAATAAATCATACGTCTTCAATCTTTATGTTTTTAAACGCGCGTGATTTAGAAATACAATATATGGATATAATCACACACAATAAACATTAATCACACACAATAATCATTAATCACACACAATAATCATTAATCACACACAATAATCATTAATCACACACAATAATCATTAATCACACAATAATCATTAATCACACACAATAATTATTAATCACACACAATAATCATTAATCACACACAATAATCATTAATCACACACAATAATCATTAATCACACACAATAATTATTAATCACACACAATAATCATTAATCACACACAATAATTATTAATCACACATAATAATCATTAATCACACACAATAATCATTAATCACACACAATAATCATTAATCACACACAATAATTATTAATCACACACAATAATCATTAATCACACACAATAATCATTAATCACACACACTAATCATTAATCACACACAATAATCATTAATCACACACAATAATTATTAATCACACACAATAATCATTAATCACACACAATAATCATTAATCACAAACAATAATCATTAATCACACACAATAATCATTAATCAAATACAATAATTATTAATCACCCATAATAATCATTAATCACACACAATAATCATTAATCAAACACATTAATTAATAATCACGCACAATAATCATACCTATTACCTATACATATTCATCATGATAATTAACATTTATTAATATCCATGCAACGGTGTACATCATATGTACCTTAAACTACCTTTATACTGTATATACAGTCCCATACAAATATACTTACCGTGTACATGTATTGCACGCGTGTGTGGATACATGTAAATGTTATTGCACATGTCTTCAGTATAAGCACATGTATTCCGCACGTGTCAGCAAAAGTCCCGCCTTTTCAAGAACCCTTATAACTCGGACTCATTTGATCAGTTTGTTAATCAATATTAGACATAGCGTTATCTTAGGATGGATGCTCCATGGAATTTATGATTAATATATATACATTGTTTGTATCTCCTCCATTTGCATATATATATAATTATTTATATATATATAAATATATATATATATATATATTTATATATAATTATTTATATATATATAATATCTTCATAGTGTTACTCGCTCTGCACTGTATAGTACTATTGTGCATCGCCCTAAAGCCCTTGATTCTCGTAGAGTATAATAAGTCATGAGTTGGTCTGTTTTTCTTTTATATCGTATGTTTCATGTAGACCTAATATGTAGAACGAAAAGTTTTCACTCGATATTCAACAGTTCTCAATTATATCAAATGTCACAGCGAGTATGGTACCTGCCAGCGAGACCTCATTGCTCGAAGTAGCCTAATTCAAGCAGATCGACTGAACGAATATACGAGATAGAATTGCAAATGCATAGAGGAAAATGATCAAACGTTAAAGTAGAGTTGGCACATATAAGATCCTACAGATAATCCGATACATCCGGTTCCTTACAACCAGCTCAACGTCAGGCAACAAACAGTCTGTATACACACTGCGTTGGATTCCTTTGCATACAAGGTATATACTAAATCACACATCTCCTGTAGATTAACTGAGCTCCGAAGCATCAACATCGTAGCCTAATCTGGGTCTTAGTAGTCCGCAGATTGCGGATATTCGTGAAAGGGAAGTGGGAGGAGGAGGAGGGTAACGCCAGATGCGAAAAAGAGGACGAAAAGGATAATAAATTGTAGGTAATTTTTGAACGTCTTTTATATATGGTTGATCGCAAAAGAATCGATATAGCAATCTACGTCTACATTTAACTCCTTAGTCCTTTTCCTTTGTGCATAGCTATTTTCTAACTTCCTATATAGGAATAATAGGTGTGAATTCTTGCACGGGCTAGACCACAGGCCGTAGATTTCTGCCCGCCGACAATCCAACGGACGATGGAGAAAACCAAGAGAGAACATTGATTCAAAAACGATAGACTTACATGTAACTTTGCTGACTTAGCAATATGCTAACTTTACTACATGCTATGCAGTGCAACTCGTATGCTATAGCAGTGTTGTTATTATCAACTGCGACTGGTGTAGGATCAGGCTGGAACGCGTTTGGTTGCACAACAATTGAAATCACGAGCGTTGCCAATTTAAAGAGCCGGAAAAATGGCGTTTACAGTGACCTACAGTTACACGTACAATTACAATTACTGTTACAGTTACATTCATGTATCTCTGTCGTTGGCTGCAGTTAAGTCACGACCTGATTACTCCGCGTTCCACCAGTGGCTGTCGGTGACGTAAAGAGAATCTCTCGTAAAATCTCTGTGTAGTAAGTGCCTATGTATGGAACGACGAAACACCAGCTCCTTAGTCCTTCCCACAAATGAACACGCGTATAATATTCTGACATAAAGACGGATATGTTTATAGAGGTGCATACATAAAGTATA